>CM046882.1:521944669-523186722 GCA_025667525.1 Glebionis coronaria
ATTTTCATCATTAAGTCTCAAACTTGCTCTTAGCAGTACCTCAGTGACATATATATTCCTATGATTTACCTTAGCCTTAATTCAAGGTTGATCAAAACGAGTACCTAAAACAGCAGTATCCCAAAATTGTTCAACAATGGGTATAGAGACAACTGGACTTACAGTGAGTACGAAGCGAATATGACTTCGAGAAAGGAAACCAAGCATCTCATGGAAACCAAGTGAGTCATCATTCGTAGCAAGATTCACAACTAAATTATGCTTAGAGATTACTTGTAAGGCAGCCATTAGTATTTTTGATGATCGAAAGATTAGAGAGAGGGTTATAGAACCAAGAGAGAAAAATAAAAGATTAGGTCAATCAATTGTGTAATTGGGGTAAGTATTTAAGTAAATAACAAACCCAAGCGCGAAGAAGCCGCCAAATTTACAAAAGAGACCCTTAACGGTACAACGGACATGTAGCGATACATGGAACATAAGCGGTACTTGGTTTTGTGCTAGCGGTACTTGGAGTGACAACGGTACCTCACAATTTTGACCAGTTTATGCTTTCCACTAGACATGTAACCTCTTTTATCTTTTTCTATAAACTCGCAATAACATCAAAAACACAAAGCATAGACTATACAATAAAATTTATATAAAACTTGTACAACTATTACCTCCCCTCAACATATGCAGCATGTTATTGGTTGAGCATACCAATGTGTGTCACCAGGAATTCGAATCTCTTAGCATCAAATTCCTTGGTCAACAAATCAGCTACATTGTTGTCTGTATGAATCTTCAAGACTTGAATAGGCTTTTTGTCATAAACATCTCTTATAAAGTGATGTCTTATTTCAATATGCTTAGTCTTGGAGTGAAATACTAGATTCTTGACAATGCATATAGTACTTTCATTATCAATGTAAATCTTGGTGTTCATGAAATTGAATCCATAGTCCAACAATTGATTTTGAATCCAAAGTACTTGTCCACAGCAATGAGCAGCAGCTACATATTCAGCTTTAGTTGTAGAAGTAGCAACAATGGTTTGCTTCTTACACTGCCATGATATGAGTCTTCTGCCTAAGAATTGAAAACCTCCTGTTTTGGATTTCCTATCATGATTTGCTCCAGCATAGTCACTATCTGAGTAAGCTTCCAATTCAAAGGTGGAGTCTCTAGGATACCATAATCCTAAATTATGTTGACTTTTAAGATATTTAAAAATCTTCTTCACAGCATATAGATGTGACACCTTTGGATGAACTTGGAATCTTGAACATGCACACACAGCAAACATTATATCTGGTCTTGAAGCAGTAAGATACATCAATGAACCAATCATTGACCTATAGAGATGAATGTCAACATCCTCTCCATGTTCATCTTTTGATAAATATTTCTTGGCTTCAAAAGGTATGCTTGTACTCCTTGTATCCATACATGAAAATTTCTTTAAGATTTCAGCAACATATTTATCTTGGCTGATAAATATTCCATCTTTCCTTTGTTTGACTTGTAGTCCCAAAAAGAAAGTTAGTTCTCCCATAGAACTCATTTGAAATCTTCCTTTCATCAAAGCTTCAAACTCTTCACACCATGTCTTCTTAGTAGAACCAAAAATGATGTCATCAACATAGACTTGAACTAGAATGATGTCTTTGGCATTTTTCTTGATGAACAGAGTTTTGACAATGGTTCCTCTCCTATATCCATGTTCTAGCAGAAAGTTGGATAAAGTTGCATACCAGGCTCTTGGAGCTTGATGCAGACCATAAAGTGCTTTGATAATTTTGTAGAGTCTATTGGGGAATTTAGGATCTACAAAACCTGGAGGTTGTGAGACATATACCTCCTCTGAAATAGTACCATATAGAAAGGCACTTTTCACATCCATTTGATAGACTATAAATCCCATATATGATGCAAAGGCCAAAAATAACCCAATGGCTACTATTCTTGCCACTGGTGCAAAAACCTCATCATAGTCTATCCCTTCTTCCTGTTTGTAGCCTTGAGCAACAAGTCTTGCCTTGTTCCTCACAACAACCCCTCTTTCATCCTTCTTGTTCCTAAAGACCCATCTTGTACTAATTACTCTTTTTCCTGAGGGAAGATCCACAAGAATCCAAACCTTTTGTAGCTCAAATTGTGTTAATTCTTCTTGCATGGCATCCACCCAACTTTCTTCATTAAGAGCCTAAGAGATATTTTTGGGCTCTACTTGAGATAAGAAACAGGCAAACAAACAATGATGAGTATCTTTATGATTTGTTCTCTGCTGTTGTTTGACATAACTCACTAGTGCATGAGTTTCAATATTGGTTTGTAGTTGTCTTCTGGTTTGTACAACAGATTTTGGATCACCAATAACCTGAGTAGCAGGATGGTTGTTGTTGACTTTATGAGTGGGAATAGAACTGACTCGAATTTCTGTTTCCAAATTGTTGAAATCAGTTACTGCACCCTGCTCATCATAGGAAGCTTTGGAGAAGATTCCTTCAGCTGGACTGGCATATAAGTCTTCATCGTCCAATGCTTGTAAAATCTCTTCTAGTGAGTTAGCAGATCTAGCAGATTTTGACTTAGCAGTACTTGCAGATGAAGTACCACTAGGTATAGTATGTACTGCTGAGTGTTGTGACTCAAAAGATTCTTCTCCTGAATGCTTATTAGCAGATGTAGCATTCTTTTCTTGATCTTGAAGCCTCTGAAGCTCCTGGGAGGCTTGATCATCATTTGATGGCATGGTTTGCTTCTTGGGAGTTGCAGACATGGGAGTAACAGTAGGCATGTTTGGCACATAGATGTGAACAGTTCATCTGATGAATAAACATCTTCTCGAGTACATGCATTAGTTGCACTTGACTCCTCACCTGCATTGTTATTTTGACAATCTTTTTGCAAAGAGTAGTAATCCATGGAGTTAGTTAGATAATCTAAATCAAACATCCAAGCATAACCTATTCCTGGAACATTGGGTTTATTTTCTAAAAAATTGACATGAGCATTTTCTTCAACTTTCTTAGTTGCTAAATTGTAAACCCTATATGCTTTACTTTGCAATGAATATCCAACAAGATATCTTGGATCAGACTTTCCATCAAACTTTCCCAAGTAATCATGAGTATTTAGTATGGACACATGACACCCAAAAGGTTTTAAATGACATATGTTAGGCTTTACATTAGTCAAAAGTTCATAAGGTGTTTTGTTTTGATGCTTAGTTACTAGGACTCTATTTAACACATAACATGCAGTATTGATTGCTTCAGCCCAAAAGGTATTTGACAAAAGTGAATCAGCCAACATAGTTCTAGCAGCCTCAATTAATGTCCTATTCTTCCTTTCAGCTACTCCATTCTGTTGAGGAGTTATAGGAAATTGCCTCTTAATTCCTTTAGACCTACAGAATTCATCAAAATCAGCATTCTTAAATTCTGTTCCATTATCAGTCCTAATGATTAAAACCTGTTTAGTGAACTGCTTTTCAACTAAAGTGATAAAATCCTTTAGTAATTCACTTGTTTCACTTTTAAGGGCTAAAAAGAAAACCCAACTGAATCTACTGTAATCATCAGTTATGACTAGACAAAAGGTCTTATGGTTAATGCTTCTTATAGAAACTGGACCAAATAAATCCATATGCAAGAGATGCAAAGGTTTTGTCACAGTATTTACAGTCTTGGTCTTACAAGAGGCTCTATGTTGTTTTCCTTTTTGACAAGCAGCACATGTGAAATCATTTTGAAAAGATTTGTTAGGTAGACCTCTAACCAAATTCCTTTTTACCAATCTATTAAGATTCTTAAAATTCACATGACCTAACCTTCTATACCATAAGTTTGACTCATCTAAAGAAGCCTTAGCTAGCAAACATGTAATACAACCTGTTGGAGTAATTGTATGAAGATTAAATGTGTACATATTTTCTCGCCTGGGTACTTTAAGCAGTATTTGAGATTCCTTGGGCATCTCAAAGTCTTTGGACAACACCAAGCAGTCTTTGGATGTGAATAGCACCTTGTTCTTCTTATCACACATTTGTGATACTGAAAAGAGATTGAACTCATTCAATTATTTCACAAAGAAGACATTTTCAAATTCCAACTTTCATGTGTTGATTTTCCCTTTGCCAGTGATTCTACCTTTGCTACCCCCAAAGGCTACTAGACCTCCTCTGAATTCTTCAAATTCAGCAAGAAAATCTTTGTTCCTTGTCATGTGTCTTGAGCATCCACTATCTATAATTCCTTTATCTTTTAATTCATCAATGATATGCCCCTGCACATAAATAAAACTTGTTAGTTTTTAACAGGGACCCAAGCCACATTTGGCTCGGATCTTGTGGGACCTACACATTTCAGAGTTTGTACTGAATCATTTCCAGTAATGCTACTTTTACTCTTATACTTCATGGTTTGATTTATGTAGTCAAATTCATAGGGTGACTCTATGTGCTTTGACTTCTTTGACTTAAGTACTGCCTTAGCGGTACTTGCTTTAACACATGGTATATCTCTTTTAGGAACCCACATTTGTACTGGTTTGTTCTTGTCCTTACTTCTAGGTATTTTAACCTTTTCAAAAACCTTCTTAGAAGTCTTGGAGAACATTGGTTTTACAGACTTTAAACCAACAGTACTTGAGTTTGGTCTAGCAGTACTTGTAGATTTAGGCTTGCCGATACTTAGTTTACCAGACTTTAAGGATACAAGTCCTTGCTTCATAAGTACTGCCCTAGGAACAAAACTTTTGGTAGGATTATTTTTAGCCTGTTTAACTACCCTTGCATGATCAAACTTAGGTTTGTCATCTTTAAGTTTCTGTTTCCTATTACACTGTGCATTTTTCCCATTACTGTTTTTCATGACCCTTTGTGTAGCCTTCTGTTTTACAATTTTATCTTCATGTAATGTACAGTCTTTGATAAAATGACTTAGACTACCACAAACATAACATCTTTTTCTTCTTAAAGAAGACCCAAAAGGTTGTTTTGACTTTACTTTTTCAAAACCTAGCCCAGCCCTTTTGTTTTTAGTATGTTGTTTATTGTTTTCCAATATCTTGCTAGGGGTTTTTACCTGCTTGGGAGCAGAACTAGTCTTAGATTCCTTAGAAACAAAGTTATTCATTACAGGTGGATAAACAATATTCTTGGTCACATCAGTATTTTCTTGAGACACAGTACTAGAGTTAAAGACATTATTAATCTTAGGATCTTCTAACTCTATACTAGTATCATTACAAGGAGGCATGAAAATTCCAGATACTGGTGGAGGAACTGCCTTCATTCCTTCAGCATATCTATCATTTTCAGGTGTATCATCTACCTCACCAGAACTATCAAAAATCCCTTTTGATAAGTCCTTGTTAGTTAAGGTTATCCCAGGTTGATCCTTAATATATCCTAGGCCTGTTTTATCATAATACCCCATTTGTGAATTAATCAATTTTCCCAATCCCTTAGAGGATTGTTGCCATTGACTAATCACTTCCCTCTCTTTACAAAGACTGGTTTTTAAAGCTTCATTTTCTGTATTTATTTTTAAAAGTTGTCTTTCAAAACCTTTTATTTCTACATCTTTTTCCCTCATTTGAAGAGTCAAAATCCTAATTTTCTCTTCATAGTTTTGTTGAGCCTTTTTGTACAAAACTATATTGTCTTTAAGTTTAACAACACCCTGTTTGAAAGCCTCTATTTCTATAGTGCATGTGTTAACCTTTTGATACTTTCCTCTAGTTCTACTTTTAGACTATTAAATTTAAGAATACAATCTTTAGAACAAGGGTGTACCTCAGTATCTTCATGAGAGAGAGCCATTAATCCAAGCTCTTCTTCTTCTTCTTCTGCCCAATTCACCACTCCATCTATAGTAACCAATGCTTTGGTTCCTTTAGGACTCCTGCTGTTTCCTCTTGGAAAGCTTTCAGTTATTCTTGGACTGGTTCTATAGCTGTTCTTGGACTTCAGATTGCTTGTTTCAGCTTTATCTCTATTGCATTCTCTTGCAAAGTGTCCATTCCTTCCACAGTTATAGCATTCAACTTTAGACTTGTCATATCCCAATGGTTCATTAGGATCAACAATCATTTTTCTCCCAGTCTTCTTGAAGAACCTATTAGATCTTACTGACACCATAGTAGCTTGCCATTTAAGATCCATCTCTTCAACATCAGCATCATCCATTTGGAACAAGTCATTGCGAGTTAATCTTGGCCTGTTGTCTTGTTCAGCAAAGAATGAGAAAGCATCATTGTCACTAAACAATGGTGAAGACCTTCCATGTGGATTTTGAGAGATCATATGACTGCTTTCAATACTTTGTGGGTAAGTACTGCTTGTAAGTCCTCCAGCGGTATTTGTGAAGTAAGTACCGCTGCTAGATCCACTAGCGATATTTTGAAAGTAAGTACCGCTGTTCCCATCTGACACAAAAGCCAAATTAGACTTTGAAGCAGTTGTTGTCTTTACTTCAGTGCCTTTCACATCCATCTCATATGCTCTAAGATTGTTGTAGAGATGATCAAACGGAATTGTTTCCAAATCATTTCTTATGATGAAGTGCATAGCCATTGCTTTCCACTCTGGTGGAACACTTCTTAAGAATTTTAGATTAGTTTCTTCATTAGGGATTACTTGTCCATAAACTGCTAACTGAATAAGCAACTTGCTGAACCTCCCATACCCACCATGTATTCCCTTCATACTGGTAATTGAGAAGTTATCAAATTCTTGCTTAAGAACAATCTTCTTGATTTTCTTAGATTTATCATTGCCTCCAAATCTAAGTTTTATAGCATCCCACATAGCTTTGGCATCTTTATAATGATGAAAGCTTGGTAGAATGTCTTCAGAAAGAGCCATAGCCAAAGCAGTTCTGGCTTTTCTTTCTCTGATCTCTGCTTGTATCTGCTCAGCAGTCACAGCAGGTAGAGCATAGCATGTACCATCTGGCAACTAGTGTAACTTCTTTGGTGTGTTCCCATTCTTGATAACTTGCCACACGGTATGATCTGTGTGATTCAAGTAGTGTTCCATCTGCATAGCCCAAGTCTCATAATTGTCACCTTTGAGAATTGGGAGTTTAACAGCAGACAGAGTATGAGAAGGTGTTGGTGTAGAGGTAGCTACATCACTCACGACTTGAGCACCTTGTGTTGGTGCAGGATGCACAACTTGTGGTTGTCCTTGTGGTAGAACAGGATCAGTGTTCTGAACATCATCCAAGTGAGCATTAACACCATCTGGTTGAGACATTGAGATTTGGTATATGTGGAGTGTATAGGTTCGTGTTCTTCTTTTTCAGAGTTTCTCAACAAGCTCTGATACCACTTGTTGATCCCTTTGGTTGGATCTATATTCTGTTAAGAATTAGTATAATAGTTTGTAATCAAACTAAAACACTTTGAGCACTCTTACTAAAAACTAAATAAGTTATGCGGAATCTAACTTATAAAGCACAGAAGAACAGAATTACTTTTAACTATTCGATTCTCTTATTAATTGACTTGTATGAGGTACATGAAAGACATTGTATTTATGTTCCTTTTATAGAGTAAGGAACCCTAGAAACCTTAGAATATTCTATAAAGATAACTATATCACAGACGATATATTATCAATATTCTAACTATTTAGGTATATCACATAAGATATACTCTAACTATAACTATGACATATCTTATACAAAGATATATTCGTCCTAATCATCATAGCAGTACTTACTTTATAAGTAGCAGTACTTACTATGTACCGCGTTAACACTAACGGTACTTACATAACACTAACAGTACTTCAAATACACTAACTATACTTGACACTTAACAAATAATTCCTAACATTCTATCTTTTTAGTTTCCTTAGTGTTTAGTATCTAATAAAGGCCAAGGTGGGTTAATTATGATGAAAAATGTAAATCGTGCTTTGAAATTAATGCATTGCATGAGGACATTGCAATGGTCAAGTGTAGGGGATTTAATAATTGTGAAAACACTTATCCTTTTACCACTTAATTATAATAAAGACGAGACCAAAACATGTATTTTATGTCGTAAAAGTCAGAATTATGCGTGGTTTGTGTTTTTATTGTGTTTTAGGACAAAAATATGAAAAAGGAAGAAAACACGGGCTTTCACGGGCTTTTATCGAAGAAAAAGAAAAAAGACGAAGTCAAAAGATCACAAGTGCAAAAAGAACGGAAGTCAAAGGCCTATTTTGAAGATTTATCGAAGAAAAAGTCTAAAGACGAAAGTTTAACAAGTCGAGGAATCCAAGTCTAATAAATAAAGAAATTATGAGACGAGTTCAAGATATTTATCGACAAATCCCGAGCCAAAGTCAAAAACGTCAATTTAATTAAAGACGAGAAGATAAAAGGAAGAAAGAAGGAAGCATCCTACCAACTCCCTTCTCCTATAAATAACCTCCTAATGCTTCATTAGGAGAGTGTTAGTTTTTAGTTAGTCACTTTTAATTTTTCTTAGTTTTTCATATCTTTAGAGAGAAGTAGGTGTTTCTACTTTCTCTCTCTAGATTTCTTCATCTTTTCTTTCAAGTTTTAAGCTTTCATTTTAAGCTTGTGTTTGGAATCATTAATCTACAAGTTCAAGTTTAAGCTTTTCATTATTAATCTTATTCTACCTTTCTTTATTTTGATTTGCTTATGATACGAAATAAATCATAGATCTTATTTCATCTTGATGTTTATGTGATTAAAAAGTTTATCTTTTTGTTCATATCAAGTCTTTATACGATTTAAGCTTTTAGCTTTTGATGCTTTTTAGCTTATTTTGTGTTTAGCTTATTTTCTTTTAAGTTTTCTTAAAAGTTTCGTCTTTTTAAGGTTTGTTTTAAAAAAGTGTGCTTATTTAGAGTTTTGAAAGTTTCTTATTCGTGCTTATTTAGTTCTTTCATTATTGATTTGGTTAAGTGTCGGATTGTGCTTATTAAAAAAGTTCGTTTGCTTATTACGTGTACATTACATCGGAAAAGGGTTTACCCTTCCCGACGGATATTCCGACTGTTTGCATCAGAAAAGGGTTTTCCCTTTCCGACAGTTTTTCCGATACTTCCATCGGAAAAGGGTTTAGTATTCCGGCCCATTTTCCGATTGTTATTCCGATTGTAGGAGTAATCAGACATTCCAATCGTATTCCGACGGATTATTCCGACAAAGATTCCGATTATTTTCATTGATTATTATTCCGATATAGTTTTAGTATTCCGACGGATTATTCCGACAAAGATTTCGATTATTTTCATTGATTATTATTCTGATACATTTTTAGTATTCCGACAGGGTTATTCCGATGGGATTCCGATAGTGGGTATTCCGATGGGTTGAGTTTTCCTTTTTGTTTCCAGTTAATTTTCAAGTTTTTTTTTCCCACCAATCAAGGTTAGATTTCTCTCTTTTATTTTTATGATTAATAACTTTGTCGTTTATATTATCATAGATATAGCTATTCAAGCTCCCCTTTTAGTGACCAAATTACAATAATACCACCTTAAACCGTGATCAATTCGATTAGATACCGAGACGATTGAATACCTTCATATGCTAATCCCATCATACCATACTTATTTTGATAAGCAGATTATGTGGTTCACGTGAGCATCAAAAGCAGATTGTTTACATTGCAGAGCTATTCTATTTCTTAAATATATTTAATATTTTTGTTAGTCTCTATTCTTATTACTGCTTATGTTTTGCCTTCTCATGTTTTATAAGTTGGCATTAACTTTCAGTATAACCATATATATTAAGCTATCCAATCAAGCTATATAAGGAATTAAGTATTACTGTATGATGGTGTAAAAAAAAATATCATATCATTAAATCAAACTGGACTGAGACAATATAAATACAAATAAGACAATATTAATACAAGTTAATGATAAATAACCCAGAATAATATCGTGTACATGCAATTAGGAGATTATCGTTGTCATGTATGAGTTATACATGAGTAATTTGAGAACAATGCACAGTTAGTAATTTATAGACCAAGTGACTCGCTGTTAAAGTTTGCAAATGCAGCCCCTAAAACTCCACCAACATTCAATTTGAAATGCAACAAGCCTTTTGGGAAAATCATGATATCACCCTTCTTAGTGTCTTCATGTAAACCTTCAAAGGCGAGGAAATAAATCCTACTTTAAAAACAACTTGTGTTACCTTAGTAGCTCACAGCCACCTAGGTGTCTGTTCATCGAAATCACGCCACCAGGGGCTAGGTAACACCACAGAATGGAGATCCCAAGCCTGTTCACTCTTATAAGTTTAAAAACAAGTGCTAAAGTAGCGTCTACATTGATGATGTTGGATGTGTTTGATTCAAAGTTTAGGCTCCTAGATACAAAGTCTTCAAGGACACTCATATTAGACCAATAACTAGAACAAAAGTAACACATAGAAAGCTAATTAGATATATAATCAAGACATAATATATTACAATGTGAATGAGGTTACACTCCTGCGCAGTTTGTCGAAGAAGCGTTTGTATTGTGTTTTTATTAAATGTAGCTAAAATACAGGTTAAACAGCAATACATGTGTATAATTAGAGGGAATTGCAGCTTTAACAGCTGGAGTCAAACTAAAAACGCTTGTGCTTCACGCGGATGAGGTCATTATGTTTATAGGTTATAGGAAGGAGAGAATGAGATCATTAAGTTTTCGGATTTTTGAATCCTTGTAAGCTAACAGCCCAGCAAAAGTAAAATACATGTTATTAGATGTAATATATTTCGAAATAAATTTTATGATCAAGATGCGCATAAAATGAAGGGTTAGCGGTAAAGTAGTCTGATAAAATTGAAGTGATAATTTTCTTTGAATTTTTTCATCTCAAAACATTTACTAAAATCTAAAGCAGTCTAACTTCAAAGATGTATCATAGACTGTAGTGGACTCCAAACTCCAAAGCAATCTATCTTTTAAGTTTCGAGACTTTGTTATTTTAAAAAACGATCGGGAGAATGTTGAGTTAAAGTAACCGCCAAATGTTTAAAATTTCGTCACCTGATGGGTGCTTTTTCAAAGACACTTGTTTAGCATATGGGATTATTAGATGCATCAATAAATTCATAGACCATCAATTTTTCCTAGTCTATGAAGTTTATTTCCTTTATCTAATTCTAGGCATTATAACCTATAAAACGATACATGCTTGATTGCTTTATTATTGTAGTATCACTAAGTTAACCAAGATTTTAATATCATTTCGTGAGGTTTGCTGCACGCCTTAAAAGAGATACATCAATAGACTAAAACAAAAGCTTCAATTTCTTAGTCATTTTTCGAGTTCTTAATAAACGTTTATTTTTTTAGGTTAAGTTCTAAAAGTTTTGGATTCCTTGTTTATTTTCCATTATCCTTTTTTTCCTTAATTTGTGACACCAATCTAGGATCAATAGCCCAACAGTTACCACTACCTACAACATTTAGTAGATTTTTTTGTAGGAAAATATCAGTGGGTATTTTAAGCATTTGACGATTCTGATTTTCAACAAAAAGAATAATAATCTGCTGTTAAAATTCCTAAAATCAACGCGTATGTAATGTATCATGTAGTGTATAGTGTAAAATGGCGTCATTATTTAGTTGCACGTTGCAATATTAGTGGAAGTATAATGTTTCCTACTCCGAGAGACAACGAATGTGAGAAAGGTATTGTGACAACCCTAGGTTTTGGGTTTGTCACTTGGTCTTACTTTTAGGTTATTTTATGTGTGCTTACTTGAATTGTGTGTTTACGTGTTTATTTTGTGTGAACGAGGTTGGTGTGGTTATCGTTTATGAGTATAGAGTACTCATAAGTAAATCGAGGAACGGTTATTTCATGTTCATGAGCTCACAAGTGGTGACTATGAAATGAAAATGGTGATATTGTGGTGTTTACGTATACGTATAAGTATTATAGTAGTAGTATTTTTTTTAGGATTTACGGTTTAGCATTTAGAGGTCTCGGGTGAGGTAATTATCCATATGAATATTTTTCGGGATGGTTTTAAGTCATTTAGGACTTAGTTATAAAGTTTATTTCAAAATTTGAGATTTTTTATAAAAGTGTATATTTTACGTCTTTTACGGTAAAACGCGTAAAAACTGACTAGTTTTACGGTTTTGGGGTTTTGGAGGCTTTAAGAGCTGAAATAAATTAAGGAAAATTAAGGTAATATTATTAATACATATATTAATAATAAAAAGAGAAAAAAAACGAAAATTAAGGGGGTGTTAGTCGGTTTGGAAAAAAAGAAAAGAAGGAAAAAAAAAGAAAAAAAAAGGAAAAAGGAAAGTTGGGTTTGGGTTGGACAAGGATTCACCCACACCCTATATATTATATTATTTACTACCAAAAGAACATAATTAAATCCCTGGAGATTAATGGTCGACGGTTTTTGGGAGAGTTTTTAGGGTTTCATAGTTTTTTTTCTTCTTCCATTAATTTAAAGGTAAAACCTTCAAATCCCTTTTTAATTAAATTGTTTTTATGTTTATTTAATCATCTATTGATGGATTAGGGTTAGGGTTTAATATAAAAACAGTAAATTAATGTTGTATTAATCATAATATGATGATCACATAAATTAGGGCTTGTAATTAGAGGGATTAGGGTTAATTAATGAGGTTGATTTTGTTAAACCCGTTTTTAAAAACTGGGCAGAATTTTGGGTCATTGTTTTGATCATATAGGGAGCTCTACAAACTTTTATCTTACGATCCACATACCCCTGAAAAGGTATTTGAAGTGGCTTTCCAATGCAAGAAACTAGAACTAAATTGGAGGTCGGGAAGTGGGTCAAAAACAGGTTACAACAGTCGGAGGTCAAAACAGTTTTGAATTCAGCCTGTTTTCTTTTTAAGTTTTGGGTTGTTTGGGGTACTTAGGGTTGCATTGGGATCTTCTCACGAACATGAGAGATGGTTTATATATTTTAATAAGGATCTGAACTTGGGCTAAGATTGTGGTTTAGGGTAAGACCCTCTAATGGTAATGAACTTTTCATACGTTTAAAATCAGGAAAACTGGAATGACAAAAGTATATATATATATATCAGGGCCTTAACAGTAGCTTTAAGGTTAGGGCAAGTGGGAGGTGTTAGCCAACATATGTAAGGGTATGAATATTCCTTTTACAGAAACCATGGGTATGTTTAAGTGGACGTTTGACTTAAAGTTTTGAGACCTAAAACTGGGACTGTTTTGTGTAAAATTGTGAACGGGATAGCTATTAAACTTAACCAAGTTAAGGACTTGTTAGGGAAGGGTAATGGGGTGTTTAGAGTTATAAATGGGGTATTTATATGAGAGGAGGTTAGATGTCCATCATAGGTTGATGAACCATTTTAGAGGTTGGTTCATGTATTGATTTATGTGTTTTTGGATTATTAGCTTGGGGCTAGAGCAAGGACTTTGGAGAAGCAATCAGGTGAGTTCATAGTCCCATTTTACTACGTTTTTAAATGTTTTTTTTCCAGTATGGGATGGAGATGACACTTGTAATGTTCTTTAACATGATTTAGTACTATGTTATAAAATGTGTGGACATAAATGTGTTATTGTGTGACTTGCGTGCTTATGTGTTCTCATATGTGCTTTGGTACGTGTTCTGCTATGTGAATCTTGTTTGGATTGTGATTGGCTTTGGTACATAGATGTATGGGCGTCTATGGGACCAGTTGTGATGTGTGTGGAGCGTGGGGCACGATCCGTCCTGAGTACTTGTGCATCGTCTCTTCGGAGGCAAGATATCTCGACGGGGATATAGTTCATCTTCCACAGGTGGTGTGGGAAAGATCCGGATAGTGTGGTGTGTGTTCTTATGCGTGTGACGGGATACTTCTTGATTGTTATAATGTGCTTTGTGAATTGTAGATGTGGTTGGTACTTGGCTTGAGTTTTGTTGTGGATGCATGTAGCATGATTATCACATTATGGTCCATTACTATAAATTGTTTTTCTTCAACTTATTTACAGCGGATGTCAAGGTTTCTTATGATGTTCTAGATAACTTAAACCTATGTTCTCACCAACTTTATGTTGACAGATTTTAGTGTCATTTTCAGGTGAGGTAGTTGTGCAAGATGATGTTAGAAGTGGCTAGAGTATAGAGGCTGCTAGGATTGCATTCGGAGGAATCCCCTTTCCTCTTAGATTTTACTTTGTGTTTTGATTAAGTGAACTTTGTGGTACCTATATGTTTGATGTTTGTTTATTTGTATGTCTTTGGTAAGAGGTAGGCCTGTTACCTACTTACCTAGACGCCTGCATTGTTGAGATATTGTCACGACATTTGTGTCGCCATCTATGATATTTCAATTTCATTTAGTTCTCTCTATAGACACGCTGTTGTTGTGATGATATCCATACGTCGCGCCCCATATTCCGCCATGGTGGGGTGTAACAGAATGGTATCAGAGACAATGGTTATAGAGAATTAGGTTTCCTAGTCGTGTAGCCTAGTCTATAGCTTAAGGGTCCCTACATATAGGCGTCATAGGAGTATGTGTGCATTTTATAGTAGTTGATGTGTTTGAATATTATTTTCGCAGAATTTGTTTGGTTATGAACTACTATGGTTCATACTTAACTACATGTTATTTTCTTTACGAGTTTTGATTAGTGCGGGTGGAACCATGGTCGTATACGCTAGTCATTGTTGGATTTCGCTTAATTATGTTTTCATGTTCTTTATACATTTTGAATTTTGTCTATGCTGGTTCAGCTGGACTACGAGTTTATGTGTTTCGTGCATTGGCTATGTTATTTTAATACATGGGGTTTTGGATCTTATCTTGTGTGGTTATGTGCTTGTGAGTTGTTGGATTATGTGTTATGTGTAGTATTAATTTCTTATAAGTGTCATCATAGGAGGGAGTACATTGGTGAAAGGGAACATGTATAATTATGGAGGCCTACATAATTATATATGTGCCACAACACCACTGGACTTTCAAGTATGATTGCATGAAAGAGAGTTAATACATGCTTGTATAGTATATGTTGGATGGATTTGAGTGTATGTACGCTTATGCCTATGTATGTAAAATTATTTTCTACTTACAGGTTGTATTCTTGGGATGGTTGCTAGCTCGTTTCTCTTTGAGATGTTCAACTTCTGTAGTAGCGCATTTCTCGGGTCCTCATTTCACGTGTTTGTTTGTACGGTACTTTTGGCGTGAAGGATTTTGAGATGGTGGAGATTTCTTTTTGGGGTAACGATGTCTTTTGTTTCGAGTTATACATGGTAAAAAAAAAGAACTTGCAAATTGAAAAAAATGTTGTTGGTAGTCGATGAAATAAGGAAGTGTCGGGATCATGTTTCAAATAAGGTGGAATATAAAATCTTTAACATATAAGCATGACTCGGTTATTTTAAAATATTTTGGTTTTGATCACCTAAAGTTATTGTTCTTAAGTTAAAAATTTTGTTCTTATTTAGTGAAATATGTTAAAATCATGTAATTAATAGAGTTTTAATTTTCTGGAATTAAAATAAATTAGGTTCTAGTTTTGGTAATTAATGGGGGGTTTTAGGGTTTAAAAATCGTTCTTTTAGGTATAAATCGGAGTAGGCAGATTTTGAGAAAAATCGTTTTGGTCATAACTTATTCTTTTTGAAAGGTTTTTGGGTGATTCAAAAGCCTAAAATTATGTACTCGGAACATACTTTTCAAATTGTGTACTCGGAACATACTTTTCAAATATTCAGAAAGTTTCGTAATTGGAAGTCAGTAGCTTGGTCGAATTAATTGTACAAGTGTTGAGTTCAAGGTTAATTTTCGGACAACATGGTTTAAACTCGTGTTTTGGGTATATTTCGGTAATGAACACTTGGAGGGTTAACATAGAAATGAGTTGGGAAGGAATTTGAGAGTTCTTTAGACCTTATTATACGTGGTTATATTTTGATGAGTTTTGATTTATGATTTTGATAAGTTTCCTCGCGGACGGTTAAGGCTCATGTGTTGTTGGTTGAGATTATTTTCGTGTAAACTGAGTTCACGTTTGAACGTGAAGGTTTTATCAAGGATATGTATCCTCGTTTGTTTGCTGAGAATAAGTTTGAGTTTGGGAGTAAATCTCGGGACGAGATTTCTATTAGGAGGGAGTGATGTGACAACCCTAGGTTTTGGGTTTGTCACTTGGTCTTACTTTTAGGTTATTTTATGTGTGCTTACTTGAATTGTGTGTTTACGTGTTTATTTTGTGTGAACGAGGTTGGTGTGGTTATCGTTTATGAGTATAGAGTACTCATAAGTAAATCGAGGAACGGTTATTTCATGTTCATGAGCTCACAAGTGGTGACTATGAAATGAAAATGGTGATATTGTGGTGTTTACGTATACGTATAAGTATTATAGTAGTAGTATTTTTTTTAGGATTTACGGTTTAGCATTTAGAGGTCTCGGGTGAGGTAATTATCCATATGAATATTTTTCGGGATGGTTTTAAGTCATTTAGGACTTAGTTATAAAGTTTATTTCAAAATTTGAGATTTTTTATAAAAGTGTATATTTTACGTCTTTTACGGTAAAACGCGTAAAAACTGACTAGTTTTACGGTTTTGGGGTTTTGGAAGCTTTAAGAGCTGAAATAAATTAAGGAAAATTAAGGTAATATTATTAATACATATATTAATAATAAAAAGAGAAAAAAAAACGAAAATTAAGGGGGTGTTAGTCGGTTTGGAAAAAAAGAAAAGAAGGAAAAAAAAGAAAAAAAGAGGAAAAAGGAAAGTTGGGTTTTGGTTGGACAAGGATTCACCCACACCCTATATATTATATTATTTACTACCAAAAGAACATAATTAAATCCCTGGAGATTAATGGTCGACGGTTTTTGGGAGAGTTTTTAGGGTTTCATAGTTTTTTTTCTTCTTCCATTAATTTAAAGGTAAAACCTTCAAATCCCTTTTTAATTAAATTGTTTTTATGTTTATTTAATCATCTATTGATGGATTAGGGTTAGGGTTTAATATAAAAACAGTAAATTAATGTTGTATTAATCATAATATGATGATCACATAAATTAGGGCTTGTAATTAGAGGGATTAGGGTTAATTAATGAGGTTGATTTTGTTAAACCCGTTTTTAAAAACTGGGCAGAATTTTGGGTCATTGTTTTGATCATATAGGGAGCTCTACAAACTTTTATCTTACGATCCACATACCCCTGAAAAGGTATTTGAAGTGGCTTTCCAATGCAAGAAACTAGAACTAAATTGGAGGTCGGGAAGTGGGTCAAAAACAGGTTACAACAGTCGGAGGTCAAAACAGTTTTGAATTCAGCCTGTTTTCTTTTTAAGTTTTGGGTTGTTTGGGGTACTTAGGGTTGCATTGGGATCTTCTCACGAACATGAGAGATGGTTTATATATTGTAATAAGGATCTGCACTTGGGCTAAGATTGTGGTTTAGGGTAAGACCCTCTAATGGTAATGAACTTTTCATACGTTTAAAATCAGGAAAACTGGAATGACAAAAGTATATATATATATATCAGGGCCTTAACAGTAGCTTTAAGGTTAGGGCAAGTGGGAGGTGTTAGCCAACATATGTAAGGGTATGAATATTCCTTTTACAGAAACCATGGGTATGTTTAAGTGGACGTTTGACTTAAAGTTTTGAGACCTAAAACTGGGACTGTTTTGTGTAAAATTGTGAACGGGATAGCTATTAAACTTAACCAAGTTAAGGACTTGTTAGGGAAGGGTAATGGGGTGTTTAGAGTTATAAATGGGGTATTTATATGAGAGGAGGTTAGATGTCCATCATAGGTTGATGAACCATTTTAGAGGTTGGTTCATGTATTGATTTATGTGTTTTTGGATTATTAGCTTGGGGCTAGAGCAAGGACTTTGGAGAAGCAATCAGGTGAGTTCATAGTCCCATTTTACTACGTTTTTAAATGTTTTTTTTCAAGTATGGGATGGAGATGACACTTGTAATGTTCTTTAACATGATTTAGTACTATGTTATAAAATGTGTGGACATAAATGTGTTATAGTGTGACTTGCGTGCTTATGTGTTCTCATATGTGCTTTGGTACGTGTTCTGCTATGTGAATCTTGTTTGGATTGTGATTGGCTTTGGTACATAGATGTATGGGCGTCTATGGGACCAGTTGTGATGTGTGTGGAGCGTGGGGCACGATCCGTCCTGAGTACTTGTGCATCGTCTCTTCGGAGGCAAGATATCTCGACGGGGATATAGTTCATCTTCCACAGGTGGTGTGGGAAAGATCCGGATAGTGTGGTGTGTGTTCTTATGCGTGTGACGGGATACTTCTTGATTGTTATAATGTGCTTTGTGAATTGTAGATGTGGTTGAACTTGGCTTGAGTTTTGTTGTGGATGCATGTAGCATGATTATCACATTATGGTCCATTACTATAAATTGTTTTTCTTCAACTTATTTACAGCGGATGTCAAGGTTTCTTATGATGTTCTAGATAACTTAAACCTATGTTCTCACCAACTTTATGTTGACAGATTTTAGTGTCATTTTCAGGTGAGGTAGTTGTGCAAGATGATGTTAGAAGTGGCTAGAGTATAGAGGCTGCTAGGATTGCATTCGGAGGAATCCCCTTTCCTCTTAGATTTTACTTTGTGTTTTGATTAAGTGAACTTTGTGGTACCTATATGTTTGATGTTTGTTTATTTGTATGTCTTTGGTAAGAGGTAGGCCTGTTACCTACTTACCTAGACGCCTGCATTGTTGAGATATTGTCACGACATTTGTGTCGCCATCTATGATATTTCAATTTCATTTAGTTCTCTCTATAGACACGCTGTTGTTGTGATGATATCCATACGTCGCGCCCCATATTCCGCCATGGTGGGGAGTGACAGGTATTTACCTGACAGCCGCTGGAATTTGGTCCTGGAATATCTTCGTTGACACTTCACGAAGTTATACCGGTACTGCCACCGGAGACCCGTACATGAATTGTCTTCAGCCGCGTCCAAGGTGTGTCTTTCCTAAAGAGGATTTTGACATTGTCTTTCATTTCCGGGAGTTGCAAATAGAATATTCATAGTTCAATAATCCTACAAAAAAACTAAAGGAACATCGATGTGCAGGTTTGCAACAAATATATAAAACAACAAAATATAAGTTTTAAAAACTATCCTTACCCTCTTTGAGGACATGGTTGGACTGCCTAATCTGAGTGGCAGGAACGACTAAATAAGTTTGGCAGAATTGACTATCATATCGAAATTAATGAACCTATGCATACCACCATCTAAATTTTGATGGTGGGGAATTTGTTCCCCAAGAAGACTCTGATAAACCACTCTCTCAACTGGGGATGGGTATGAGTTGAAACTCATATGGTTTTCTACAGAAAAAACCCCAAACCAACAAAAAATAAATTAAGGCATATATGTACAGGTGTTATTTACTGAGTAAGATCAAGCGAAGATAAGGTCAATAATATAGACAAATCAACAGATAGTGAGCACCGATAATTCAACTTAGGAAGACAATCATTCATCGGACGTTGACCATCTACATGTCATTACTGATATGCTATTTGGTTGGTCTCTATGTTCCTTAAGCTTTTATCTAATTATTTTGGTTCTGATATTAGCCTATTACGGTCTTGTGTTGCTATATAATGATAAGATTGAATCGGAGACGCTACAAAAATTGTTTTCGAAATATTAACTGTATTCATCATTATAGGAAAAATTTATACTCAGAATTTAAAAAATGGTTAGTTACCATTCAATTGGCCGAGTTCGGGTTAGTGTCAACATCAGTACTAGGATGCAGCGCATAACGGCTATTCCTAATCACATATCAAGAACCCATTGTTAATCTCTAACTCGATAGAAGAGTTTGGTGTGCTCGACCCTGCATAAACAACAATAATGTGACTAACAACTAGGGTCGTGCACACCAAATAATTTAATTTAGAATTTAAATCAAACCTCACGAATAACAGGAAATCGCCTAGCCTATTCTTTAACCCTCCTCGTAATTTCTCACAAGTCCATCTACTATGAATAAGAATACAACCTTATTAAGTACAAAATTTTAATTCAAAAAAATCATAGTAAAACAGTAAAAAAAAGCATACCGTTCAAGAACACCATGAAAGTTTTAACCACCTCATGCTGCAAAATAGAAAAAATCATAAGAACAGTCCTCCAACTTGATTGAAGTCATTAACATATTTGTTTAATCTCTAAGATCACATATATCAAGACCTACCTTCAAAACCCATTTTTTGACATTGAAGCATCTCAATGCTTGCTTCTGCTGCCTTCTTCTTGATCTTGGATACAACGAAATCAAGTTCCTTTGTAGTAATACGAACACCATTGTTTGTAATTATTTTTTGGCAATTTCGTCCATCATTTATGCTTTAAACTTTTCTCTTGTAGATTAAAAAACATAACACATCAAATGATCAAAATAAAATGAGTTGATATCTTGCAGCATTAAGTTTTTCCCTTGCTTCCTTTTTCTTTTCAACAAACATGACACATAAGATATAAAACACTTAAAAAATTATCTATAATATTCTTGTTTTCGGGACATGATTATCAATCCTAATAGTCATAAGACTACATAGAGCATATCACATAGTATAAAGAAAATCTAAAACAACCATTTAAGAATAATCTTAGAAAGAAAACACAAAAACTATAAACCAATTCCATAAACCCTCTAAATCATCAAATCGAAAACAAAACATATTTGAAGCGAGACTGGAACTATTACCATCAAACAAACTCCCAACATCGTCACATTCCCACCACGAAACGATGACACAAAGAGCAGATAATGGGGAGTGGGTTTGTGAGATTAAAGTTAGAGATATATGATCGAAAATAAAATCCATCAAATCCCCTAAAATAAGGGTGGAGGCGATTAGGTTGTGTGTCTATTAGGTTAAAAAGAGGATTAAAAGCAAACACACCGATCAATCAAATCACCACAGATCACAAACATCATACAACTTCAAAACAAATATCCAGATCACCCGCAAATAAAACAGCCACTAACATCGCCGACGTTGCCTGCCGACCATCAACGCCGCACACCATGAACGACGGCAACGAACAAGCCGACGACAACGAAGTAAGTTGTGGCATGTGGGTATGTGGTATGAACCACCAAGAATAAATACCTAAATCACATAAGATGAGATATCATAAACCAACGCGTGATGATCTGTGGTGGCAGATGTGGTGGCGGTTGCCACATTTGTGTGATGATCCGTGTATTATTTTTTAGGGTTTTGAGAGAGAAAGATGGAGGCTGCGACATTTGTGTGTGTGTTTTTTCAGTTATATCATTGAAGTTTCAAAAAAGTCAGAAATTTAAAGATAGTAATATAGGAAAAAGATTCCTATATTGCCATATAGGTTTCCTATATTTCTGAAAATAGATCTCTTAAAGTCAAAGTCCTATATCCTTTATATGTAGTAGGGATAGGGATAAATGTTGAGTTCGAGTTTTGCGCAAAATGATAATGAAGGTGTTGTGAGTTTTAATAGGCCCAAGTTTTTAATGTAAAGCCCATAACATAAAGAATCCATGTTGACTAATGGTGTTAAGGTTTTTATTTGAAAGTTACCAAATGTTCTAACAAAACAAGTGAAAAGTTACTTTGACAACCACATGTATGGTTAACTGAAAGAGTTAAATCATCTAACCTTTTTTAATTATTGAACCCCCTTAAAAAGGGCACACATGAATCACATTATGAATGTCAAATGAGTCACTAAAATCATAAATACTAGACTAGAAATGACTCCAAAGGCAAAAAGGCACTCGTGAATCACACTATGAGACCGTGTGGTTCACCTTTTCATTCGCAAAGAAGAAAACCATAACGTTTCTAGTATTGGTTATGCAATGTCATCAAATACTTGGCATGCACAATATTTTAGATTTGATGATATAGATTCATGTTATCTTGTGTAACGGTTATTAACTTAAGAAAATATTAGATTCTCAAGTCTGAGTTGCACTTCCAAACCCGTATGGTTCCAAATCATGAATCATATATTTCTATGAGGAATTAGAAGTGATTCTTCAAAAAAGAATTTTTTGATCCTTGAGTGCACAGTGCAGTGAGTTTAGATTAACTGAGCAAATGTGCGGATTTTGTTAAAAGAGCCTAGAATTGCCGCGAAAAGAAAGTGATCATACTTTTTTACACACTATCAAATAGTGTGGAAAATATTTTGAGTTTATTAACACATATAAATGTGTAAAAAATGTTACATAAATAAGTGTGGACAAATTTTAAAAATCCACACATATTTGTTGCAAATAACTGTCCACAATTGAAAGTTTGGAAAAAATCTATAACTTTTTCACACTTTCAAATGTGGACTCCATTTTGTGACACCATAATCCTTCACACTGCTCATGAAAATAGGTGTGCAGGTTTATAGTCAGAAAATGAGGTCCATACTTGAAGGTGTTGACTTTTATTTGCAATAAATATATGTGTAGATTTTCAAAAAGTTTACTTATTTATATAACTATTTTTTATATATTTATATGTGTTAATAAGCTCAAATTTTCTATACGATTTGATATTGCGTAAAAAAATATGGTTAATTGAACTATTTTTGTAGTGTGCACTTTTCAGGTATCACTTTTAGTCCTATTACAGGAGCAAATTTTCTCATGAAGAAATTTTTTCATAATGCCAATTTGTTTTAGACAGATTCATAATGCTTAATACTAAAATCCATACGTTCCATTTTATGATCACTATAGTAGACGTAAAATGATATAGGTGTTGACTTTAATTTGCTCATTTCTCGAAGTACACGACTTACTTTGGCATACTTGAAGGTGTTGACTTTTATTTGCAACAAATATAAGTGTTGACTTTTATTTGCTAGATGCCTATTACCTTATCAAGTTAGGGTAGAAACTTCTCGCCGAGACTACAACAATCATCAAACCTAGAAATAAGGGAAGAAATTTGGAAATAGTTTATACCAAGGTATAAGTCATGTACTTCGGGAAGTGAGCAAGTTCATCGCTACAAACACGATCTATGTTACCATGGAAAGATACGATTCGATTTCACTAATTGTGATCCAACAACCATTCAACATATGTTGTTACACAAGTACACAAAATCATCATGGAGCTAAGTCACAATAATTCCTAATTATTAACAAATACAACAACAATCTCAATAATTTAAGGAGAAACAACAACAAACTCAACAATTTAAGCATAAACAACAAAAACGTCAACATCAATAGTAGTTTTTATATTTAACCAATACCAAACAAACGAAATGGCTACAAGTACAATATGGGTTTGGTTGGCTCGCCAACCTAAAGTACGACAACAAAAAAAGTATAAGCTACATGAAGTAACTTAGTTAAGTTCTAAACTGGTTTTTAAAAGCATCTAGCAAGCACCAAATTGTATAAGCAGTTAATCGGTTATTATGAGGCTCAGATAATTTAGTTCCGTGTTATTGGTGGGTGGTGTCATTGGTAGGTGGTATATCTCTTTCCTAATATGAGGATAGATGTGCGTGTGATCTCACAGGTGATGGTGAGTTTCGTGTTAAAGATATCAGTATCATTATAGACAACATTTTTTCTTCCGTCCTTGGTTGTAGCTACTAGATGGGTGAAGCACGTTCCGATCAAAGTCAATATTTTTGTTTGGCGTGCTAGACTTGACCGTCTTCCTACACGAGATAATTTTATTTCGAGAGGAGTTGTTTTGGATTCTTTCAACTGTCCGAATTGTGATCTGGCGACCGAAGATTCCCATCATCTTTTTCTCAGGTGCGATTTGGCTATAAGTATCGCTCAAAAGTTGTGTCGTCGGTGGAGCATTCAGTGGGTAGACGTTATGAACTTTGAGGAGTGGTATAGCTGGTTTTCTTCCATTCTTTTGCCATGTAAGCTTGTGTTTTTCACGTCTTGGTGGCATTTATGGATGTTTTGGAACCGCTTGCTCTTCGATACTTCTCCGCCTAGGCGTTCGGTGTTGTTTGAAGATATTGTTTCGTCTTCTTTTTTACGGAGTGTTAATCGATGTAATTCTTTTTTTTTCTTAGGATTCGTGGCTCAGAAACCCTCATTTGATTTTGTTGTAATGTTTTTCTAGGGCCTTGCTAGTTGTTTGATAAAGTTACAGTTAAAAAAGGACAATTTAGCTATTAGAAAAAGAAATGACAGCGAATCCAACAAGGTTGCCCTGACAAGCTGTACGTAATTTAAACTTTACTCGTAAAATCCGCTTAAACATGTTCTAATACCATTATAATAACCTTTTTAAATGGTAAGAATCAGATAAAGGGTATGTGAGCCGACAGAACATGTTGAAAAAAAACCCGTCTGTTTTCCACCCTTACAACCTCTCTCTCTCTCTCTCTCTCTCTCTCTCTCTCTCTCTAAACCGATATAAATTTTAGTCCACTCATAGAAAAATCATACAACCTTACTAATAACCATTTTAACTGGTTTTAATAAATAGTTACACTCAAATCAACATATGGTGTCCAAGTCAAAGAAGTTCCTAGTTACCACAACGGTCGCGAGATAGGGTTACATAGCAGCCACACATGGTATGCTATCTGATCATTGCCTCACCAAGTTAGTGTAGGAACTTTTTGGTGAGACTACAACAATCATTAAATATGAAAATATTTAATGCCAAGCAGGTAAGCCATGTCCTTTGGGAAGCGATGAGCAAGTCCAAGGTTGTAAACACGACCCCGTGCCCATTATGCCATGCTAAGATACGAATCGATTTCACCAATCATGATCTAACAAGCATTCAACATATGTTGTTATGCGAGTACAATCATCATGAAGCGACGCTACCATAATTCTTAATTTTTAGCAGAAACAACAACAATCTCAACAATTTAAGCAGAAACAACAAAAACCTCAGCGACAATATTAGTTTTCTTTTTTAAGCAATACCGAACAAACGAAATAGTTGCAAGCAAAATACACGTTCGGTTGGCTCGCCAAGCTAAAGTACAATGAAAAAAAGGATAAGCTACATAAAGTAACTCACTTAAGTTCTAAATAGTTTCTTTAAAAGCATCTAGCAAACACCAAATTGCATAAGCAGCCGACCGTTTATTATGAGGCTCTACATAACTTAGTTATCAAAAAATAAAATAAGACCACCATGGTTGCAAACCCAACAAGGCTACCCCGCTAAGCTGCACATAATCTAAGCTTTACTCGAACCCTCTTAAACAAGTTCTAATATCATCATCACAGCCTCTTTGAATGGTAAGAATCAGATAAAAGGGTATGTGACTCACCATGGCTGCAAACACGGATCCTTGATTTCTCGCCAAGATACGAGCCACTTTCTCTCATCATCATTCACAAGCATACAACCCACATAAGCAATAGTATAGCATAACCCAAACACATGCCAATCATCCAATAACAAGTACATTGTATACACGCCTCATGGTATATGAGATCAATTTTCATTTTCAAGTTATAATAAGCTCATATGTTAATAATACCACCATAAGAAGCAATTAACAAATACCATCACAAAATTATCAAAGCTTATTAAACCCCCAAAACAACCACCAAAAGTAGTAGTTGGCGAATACTCAAAAGTCGCAACCAAACAGAAAATCAAGAATAATCATGAAGCTTAGGGATCTCTCCAGCCGAGTAAAGATTTAAGTCAGTCACACTACATTTTTAGTTAGCCAATAACAGTCACAATATAGAAACTGATTAGGGTTCTCTTATATTTCATGAAGCCGCAACCAAACAGAAAATCACGAATAATCATGAAGCTTAGGGATCTCTCCAGCCGAGTAAAGATTTAAGTCACTCACACTTCATTTTTAGTTAGCCAATAACAGTCACAATATATACACTGATTAGGGTTCTCTTATATTTCATGAAGCCGCAACCAAACAGAAAATCACAAATGGTCATGAAGCTTAGGGGTCTCTCTAGCTGAGTAAAGATTTAAGTCACTCACAATACATTTAACAGCCACAATATAGACACTGATTAAGGTTCGCTTATATTCCATGAAGCCGTAACCAAACAGAAAATCACGAATAATCATGAAGCTTAGGGGTCTCTCCAGCTGAGTAAAGATTTAAGTCACTCACACTACATTTTTAGTTAGCCAATAACAATCACAATATAGACACTAATTTGGGTTCTCTTATATTTCATGAAGTCGCAACCAAACAGAAAATTACGAATAATCATGAAGCTTAGGGGTCTCTCCAGCTGAGTAAAGATTTAAGTCACTCACACGACATTTTTATTTAGCCAATAACAGTCACAATATAGACACGGATTAGGGTTCTCTTATATTTCATGAAGCCGCATCCAAACATATCACGAATAATCATGAAGCTTAGGGGTCTCTCTAGACTCTAGCTGAGTAAAGATTTAAGTCACTCACACTACATTTTTAGTTAGCCAATAACAGTCACAACATAGAAACTGATTAGGGTTCTCTTATATTCCATGAAGCCGCAACCAAACATAAAATCACGAATAATCATGAAGCTTAGGGGTCTCTCCAGCTGAGTAAACATTTAAGTCACTCTCACTACATTTTTAGTTAGCCAATAACAGTCACAATATAGACACTGATTAGGGTTCTCTTATATTCTATGAAGCCGCAACCAAACAGAAAATCACGAATAATCATGAAGCTTAGGGGTCTCTCCAGCTGAGTAAAGATTTAAGTCAATCACACGACATTTTTATTTAGCCAATAACAGTCACAATATAGACACGGATTAGGTTTCTCTTATATTTCATGAAGTCGCATCCAAACAGATCACGAATAATCATGAAGCTTAGGGGTCTCTCTAGCTGAGTAAAGATTTAAGTCACTCACACTACATTTTTAGTTAGCCAATAACAGTCATAATATAGAAACACACGACATTTTTAGTTTGCCAATAACAGTCACAATATAGACACTGATTAGGGTTCACTTATATTTCATGAAGTCGCAACCAAACAGAAATCATGAATAATCATGAAGCTTAGGGGTCTCTCCACCTGAGTAAAGATTTAAGTCACTCATACTACATTTTTAGTTAGCTAATAACAGTCACAATATAGACACTGATTAGGGTTCTCTTATATTCCATGAAGCCGCAACCAAATAGAAAATCAGGAATAAGCACGAAGCTTAGGGGTCTCTCCAGCTGAGTAAAGATTTAAGTCACTCACACTACATTTTTAGTTAGCCAATAACAGTCACTATATTGACACTGGTTAGGGTTCTCTTATAATTCATGAAGCCGCAACCAAACAGAAAATCACGAATAATCATGAAGGTTAGGGGTCTCTCCAGCTGATTAAAGATTTAAGTCACTCACACTACATTTTTAGTTAGCCAATAAGAGTCACAATATAGACACTGATTAGGGTTCTCTTATATTTCATGAAGCCGCAACCAAACAAAAAATCACAAATAATCATGAAGCTTAGGGGTCTCTCCAACTGAGTAAAGATTTAAGTCACTCACACTACATTTTTAGTTAGCTAATAACAGTATTAAGGTTCTCTTATATTCCATGAAGCCGCAACCAAACAGAAAATCAGGAATAATCATGATGTTTAGAGGTCTCTCCTGCTGAGTAAAGATTTAAGTCACTCACACTACGTTGTTAGTTAGCAAAAAACAGTCACAATATAGACACTGATTAGGGTTCTCTTATATTTCATGAAGCCGCAACCAAACAGAAAATCACGAATAATCATGAAGCTTAGGGATCTCTCCAGCTGAGTAAAGATTTAAGTCACTCACACTACATTTTTAGTTAGCCAATAACAGTCACAATAAAGGCACTGATTAGGGTTCTCTTATATTTCATGAAGCCGCAACCAAACAAAAAATCACGAATAATCATGAAGCTTTAGGGTCTCTACAGCCGAGTAAAGATTTAAGTCACCCACACTACATTTTTAGTTAGCCAATAATAGTCACAATATAGACACTGATTAGGGTTCTCTTAAATTCCATGAAGCCGCAACCAAACAGAAAATCAAAAATAATCATGAAGCTTAGGGGTCTCTCCAGCTGAGTAAAGATTTAAGTCATTCACACTACTTTTTTAGTTAGCCAATAACAATCACAATATAGACACTGATTAGGGTTTTCTTATACTTCATGAAGCCGCAACCAAACAGAAAATCACGAATAATCATGAAGCTTAGGGGTCTCTCCAGCTGAGTAAAGATTTAGGTCACTCACACTACATTTTTAGTTAGCCAATAACAGTCACAATATAGACACTGATTAGGGTTCTCTTATATTTCATGAAGCCGCAACCAAACACAAAATCACGAATAATCATGAAGCTTAGGAGTCTCTCCAGCTGAGTAAAGATTTAAGTCACTCACATTACGTTTTTAGTTAGCCAATAACAGTCACAATATACACACCGATTAGGATTCTCTTATATTTCATTTTAGAGGGCTGCAAATGGGCCTTTGTAGTAATACTAAGTTTTAAGCTTAGTTACCTTGGTGTTGGATTTGCTTCATGGATCTGGGCTCTATATAACCGAATATTTGCTTAGCCCATAGCAATTCAACTATTAACATGGGACTTAAAAAGTATTTCAACAATTATGATGTATATATAAAGTTCATGACAAAGCCGAGCAATCACCCGGGTCTAAAAACCTCGTATGTGATAGAAGATAATATCCCGAGAGGCTCGGTATTGGTGAAGTCCAAACATCCGAGTGAACAATGTCAAAACAAGTGGTTACGACAGTAGTTGAACTAGAAAATGGAAGTCTTACGTGTTTGCCAAGCTGGCAGGCATGACAAAGTACAGGAGGCTTCTCCTTATTACAAGAAATAAAATTATTTGAAACAAGACGACGTAACACTTCGCTTCCTGGATGTCCAAGACGCTGATGCCACGTGTGTTGACTGACAAGGAGTGCTTGAGGAACTGGAGACGGAGCCGTGACAGGATAGAGATCGCCTGTGCTATCACATCGGAGCAGCACCCGACGCGTCATGAAATCCTTAACAGAAAAACCAAAAGGATCAAACTCAACAGTACATTTATTTTCACGAACAAATTGACGAACAGATATGAGATTTTTGACAATATTTGGGGTAATAAGAACATTATTTAGGTGAAGGGGACGAAATGGTGTTGGCAAAATACTATGACCCGTATTGGTGACAGGAATAGAGTACCCATCACCAACCGAGACGGATGGATACATGCACATATTAAAAACATTACTAAGACTATGAACAGAAGAATTAAGATGTGAGCTCGCACCTGTATCCATATTCCACGCACCCGTGGTGGGATCATGAAGTGTTCCGACGGTGAAAGCATTAGGCAAAGAAGTTTCGTGTCCCGAAGTAGCCGCTTGTCCAATAGATGGGGCTGTTGGGCTGGTTTGAGTTGGGATAGCCTGATGAACAGTAGCTGCATGTCCAATATGAGAGGGTGTTAGGCCAGTGAGAGGTTGTTGGGCCTGGTAGCCGGTTGGGTATGGTTGGCTTGTATATTGGGCTGGTGGGTATGTTGTATAATGGGTTGGTGGGTGTGTAGGAGTGTATCCAAAACCTGGTGGAGGCCCAACTGTTGAGATTGAGCGGGGTGGTGGTGGATTATAGTATTGGGTTGGGCCATTAGGTGAAGAATAATAAACAGTAGGAACATTTTTAGCAATACTGCTTGCCCCAGACGTATTACCCACATTGTTGGTTAACCCCAATCGTCCAAGCAATTTCAGGACAACTTCTTCAGTGCCACTATTATTCTTTGGTTCAATGTTATTTAAGTTTGGTTTAACACTAGCATCGTGAACAAATTTACACCCAACACCAAAGCGACATGTACCCTTAACATAGTTATAACAAGGCCTCCATGACTTCACTTGAGGGTTAGAGGGATTACGAGAAGTACCTTTGTCGGTCATAAGCACTAATGGAGAAGAGGACGAGGAGTCCACGGGTAGAGATTGGGACTTCGACTTGAGGCGCATTTCTTCGGTTGTGAGCATTGATCGTGCGGTTTTGAGATCGGGAAAGGTTTCCCGATGGTGCATGATCGCGCACACATTATCATACTTATCTGGAAGGCCTTCTAAAGCAAGGGTAACCACGTCCAAGACTTGTGAGGGTCGTGGCAATCGATTCTATTTTTCTAAAGTACGCATCCATAGTCATGTCCCCAAGTTTGAGCGTGCGAAGTTCCGCCTTAAGTGCAATAGTTCGAGATCGTTTATTATCTTTTACGATCTCATCAAGCATATCCCATGCTGCCTTTGCGGATTTTGGGCGCTCCACAACCAACCGAGACTGCAAATCTTCGGAAAGGGTGGTAAGAAGCCATGAGAGAACAATGTTGTCAACCTTACTCTCTTCAGGAGTGAATGGTGTCGGTGTACCGGAGGATGTATCCGTAGAAGACCCTCGTATGTATTTAGTGACGTCAAAACCGCTACACAGTTGCTCAAAGAAAAAGAGCCATGAGGCATAATTCCAATTCTCCAAATCTAACTTCACTGGGACACGTGTGAGTAAATGATGATGAGTGACGGAAGAGAGTTTCTCCGAAAGTGGTACGGATGGAGTAGAGTTTGTAATGGTCATGAGGATTAGTGTTTTGATGAAACAGTGCAATATATGAAGATAAACAATGCAATATATGAAGATAAACAAATGGTAGATTTATGATGTGCGGATCAGTGACCATGCACGACCACCAACACAATCAAGCAACCAATTCGTGACCTAAGCACGAACACCAAAAGATGAGACGTGTGGATTTGTGACCGTGCACAAGTTACCAAAAATTAGTTTAGGAGGTGGATCGATATGTTTGCTCTTGATACCATGATAGAAGATAATATATGACTGAAAGTGTTTTTGTCTGTGATTGCTGATTACAAAGAAGGGAGATATATATGCCAACTATACAAGACTATATTTGGTAAATACTAAAGGCATATAATTCTCCAGCTAATAATACATGAGGATCAAATCAATTTATAATGAATGACTAACAAATTGGTAAGACTAAGTCAATATGATAAACGTACAGCTAATAGTATGTACACATTGATTGACTCGCCATAAGAGACGACATACAACCTCAATTATTTGTTACTACGTTTTTAGTTAGCCAAGCCTTGATTTTTGTTTGGGATTAAACCTTAAAAAAAACAAATCGATAGTAAACCTAAAAATATTTTGTTTTTAATAGAATTTAACAAATTATTACAATCAAACGCAAACCAATTGATCACGCTAGTCAGAAGTGCCACAATCTTAAAACGTTTGATGTGCAGAATGATAGCTGCAACCAAACAGAAAATCACACTGTGTTGCTAAATCGCCAATAACAGACACAATTTTACAGAAATATTCCTCAAATGATCATATCTCAAACTTATTATATCAGCAGCATAACAAGTTGGAAATGTGTCTGAATTCTTCATCAAGTTCATTGGAAAGTGTGTTATCTGCACAGGAGATACGAGTATCTGTATGAGGTGGGTTCTTTGGTCTCCATCTGTAACACCATACTCCATAACAAAACACAAGACCAGTATTCATATGAGCACAGTTGCCTTGAGTTTCTTCTAGTTACATTTCTCTGATCACGATTTAACAACTGTGATCAAACCACACGAAGCGCCCATGAGTTTTTTTTTTAAATTAGCTTACTTCTTCGCGTTACTCCACATAAGAGTCCCACATCAAGCATAAGGCGATTCACGAGAGAATCGCGCACAGTTCAACGATGTTGTGGCATATCCGTCTTGCTCAAAACCTCATAAGCTCATGAGTTTCAAACTTAGAATAAACTCACTAATAAATCCAGAATGCCTGAAGAAGTAAAAAAGCCTCCAAATTAAAAGCAGTTAACTTGAACCGTCTTTCTCTGCCAACTGATGGTACTCTAATTCTTAACTCTTAACTTAACAATGACATAGATTGTCCTTATCATTGACCACTCAACTATCTTAACTCTTAAGTTAACGATGACATAGATCGTCGTTGACTGGTTCTGATATGCGAACATGATAGAAGTGAACATGATATAGGCATAAGTGTGGAAGTAGGATGAACACTTAAGTAAACATATCGTGTTTACAATTACATTCATATTTACTTAACATAAACAATAATTTAGCCAAAATATTCTTTAACCGCATTACAAATCATGTATTAATTTAAACTTGTATTTTTAGTATAAAAACTCATGTATTAATTTAAATTTGTACTTTTAGTATAAAAATCATGTATTAATGCCAAAAAAAACATAATCATCACGTTGAAACCCTAAGAAATGGTTGGAAAACACAAGATGGCAAACTGTTACATACCTTTGGCAATTCAATCTGAAATCATGGAAAGGCTTCCGGTCAAATCATTGATCCGATTTAGGTCGGTTTCAAAACCATGGAAGTCTCTTATCGATAGCTCTAAGTTCATCATTGATCGCACCTCCCACCATGATCATCCCCAACATATGCTTATAAAATACAATGGAAAATATGTTTCCATTGTGGACGACAATACTACCAGTTTCCACTACTTGTTCCCGTGTCAGTTATGCTACTTGTACATCCAGAAATAGGTGGTGTTGATTAAGGCTTGGTATGTTTTTACAGCACATATATGGATAAAGCTACTATTTGGAATCCTACTATTAGAAAATCGGTTGATATCAATGTGCCTAATATGTCTAGACACGATTACTTTATTTTTTTTGGGGTTTGTCGAGAGACTAAGGACCCTAAGCTTGTAAAGCTTACAAGAGGTAGCATCCCAATGCAAGTTGAGGTCTTTACACTAAGTACAAGGGTTTGGAGAAGTGTATCTATCAATTTGCCTGGTTTATGTGTTAGAATCGAAGAAAATAGCCAAGTAGCTATAGATGGATTTATTTATTGGCTTGCATATAAGGGTAGTCGTCTGTATGATCTAATTCTGTTGTTTGATTTGACAAGTGAGAATTTTGCAGAAGTTTATCTCCCTGATGGAGTAGTAGGCCGTAACAATATGGCAGGGGTGGTTCACAGTTTTATGCTGTGTGGATGATGGAGAAGGGTATTTCAAAATCGTTTACAAAGCTATATGATATTGAAACATCAACTGGATGGATACGTAATGTACGTGGACTTAGGAAGAGTGGGGAACCTATAATTCAAATGGATATAGAGGATTCTCCACTCCATGTTTTTGATCCCTCCTCACAGCACATCTACAACATCGGGATTTATGGAAGATTATCTATATTCTTTGTGCGTTTCTACATGGAGACGCTACTTTTGCTTGATCAATGAGATTTTGTTATTCAGTTTGACATACATTACGGACAAGAGATAATGGTCAGTTTGCGAAGTCGGAGCTTAGAACATGACTTTTGGAGTAGAAAACCAAGGTATGGCGAACAAACGTACTGCAGCTATAGTGCAGGTTATATTGACTAAATGAAGAGTTCGATCGATGTATTACATATAGATTGATGTGTTTATATGACAGAACAAATGTCCAGATTTATTATGTCAATTATTTTGTGAGTGAAAATTATGCACGATTTCTGCTGAAAGGATCAATCCGGCTATGTAAACATATTCATATTTCAATTATATTTATAATTTAGTACTGATTTAGTTAAGTTGTATCCAACAGGTATTTATCGACTAGTGTCAATTAAGTTTTAGCAGTTAGAGCACAATAACAAATAGATGAAATTTTGTTCAAACAAGATTCGGAGTAACACTTTCGATACATATAATGCCCCAATAATCAGTGGCTTTGACTATATACTGTGGATATCTGCTGCAATATATGCTTTAAAGTTTCAAAGACAATATCTTTCACTGTTCTTAGTACTTTAAATTAAAGAGAAACATAAGATATGCACCCTTTAACAAGAATAAGGGTAAGTGATCGAGGAGCTCGAAACCACGTTATAGGTGTAAAGTGATGTCAAATTGCGATAGTAGTAATAGTAGTAGGTTAAGCTGCAGAATCAGCACGTAACTCATTTTCAGCGAGCAGATGGGGAGTATAACGAAGCAAAAAAGGGGGAGATTGGATGTATGCGTATTTTGAAAGAGATTTTGAAAAAAGTAAATAATCAGACTTGTATAGTGTGCTGTAATGGAATGAGACGCAAGAGATAGTATGTGTTTGTAAGTGCTTTCCTGTTTCAAGTTGTAAATTATTTATAACAGATAATGAAGTGTTATGCTGAAAAACTCTGATAACACAACGAATTTAAGTGCAATTATAGTGATTTTTTTGTTTCAAGTTTGAAGTAGACAAGCAAGGCATGGAGAATCGGAGATTAAATTGCAATTATCATCATATTCAGTTTCAAAGCTTGCATATTATCTCAAATTTCAACTAGTGTACTTATTTTTTGTGTGTGTTGAACAAATATGCAGCAAAGAATATTCTCAGATGAATAGGATTAGAAACCTTCTTGCAGGCATCATAGACTCCACCTTATGTACCGATTGAAGAGGCAATGAGGACAAGTATCCTATCTAGGGAACGGAGGTACCGTTGGATGAAATCCTAAACTTGTCTTAATGAAGTTTAAGTTTCATGTGCCAACTGATAGGGCTGAGTTGACTGACGTGTCTGAGTCGTCTCATGGGGAGCCAATGTTTGATCAACCAAGCAAAAAGATAAAGTTGAAAAAGTTGACAGAGAGATGTAAATTCTTTCATGCTATCCACCAAATTTTGTAAGTGCATGAAGGTTCATTAGACGAGTTCAAAATTTCTGTGAGGAGAGATGACTTATGCTTGATAGATGACACATGTGTTCGTGATGTGAGAAGGGGAAAAACACCAATTGAGTTGGCAAAAGTGGGACAATGATCCTGTAAATTCACATGCAGGGACTGATGGTCCGATAGAACATGAGTTTTAAGAGTTTGCTATGGTTATATAATATTTAGTTGCTGTTCATGTGGTTTGAGGTGGAAAAAGGAACAATGTAAGCTTCAGGTTATAGCAGTTGCATGTCTGTGGTTTGCTGAATAAGTGAGAAAATGTGACATATTTGGTCAAATGGTGGATTGGGTGAGACATGGAAAATACATCCGAGTTACTTGTTCGGTCAAGAGGTGTTGGTCCAAGTGAATTGGAATTGGAAGTAGTGAAGTACAGTCAAATGGGTTTGTATATGCCCCTGCACATCCAGTCATCTTGTTGTTATTAGTACTTTTGTTAAGAGTGTAACTATTGTTGTCTGTTATGTGGTTTGACTTAGTGGGCGTGTTTTAGTTTTGCTTCTTTTCGCCATGTATCTCAAGGTTTGGAAGTTTGTATCTTTTTATTTTTCTAAGAATGTGTTTCTTTGTCGGGAAACAGTTATTTTGAGACGAAGGGAGTATATATTTTCCAAAAGTTAATACGTAGAAGAGTTTTCCATTTCCTATTTCTTCCTCTTGAAACTAATAGACTAAACGTGCTGCCTACACTCAGAAAAATATATAGATCACTTTTCACCCTCGCCCATTTAACTGCTCATATAGTTATACGGCTATCATATGAGTGAAGCACTAGTGTATATGGTTTTCATTCCCAGTTGTGAAGATTGTGTATACTCAAAAGGTTTTGCTGCTAAGCTTGCAGGCTAAAGTACCTTCAGTTGACTTAGTTGTGTGTACATAATGGGTGTATCGTTTATGCTCAAATTTGTAACCCAAAGTTCCAAACAGCATACAAGAACCTAGTTACGCATACACAAACTGGAACCATTGAAAACAGTAGAAATATGTTGCTTTTAAAAATAGCTTACTTGACAGTCCAACATATGCATTCTAGAAACCAGAGCATGCTTGACAGAATACAGTCCAAGTCATCTAATTTCATGGTGTCGAGATCAGATCATCGACACGAATTTCGATATCAACTTATATATCTACGTAGTATAACTGATAACGAGTAGGCTCACTAGTTTTGGGCATAAGTATAGGCCGAACTTCTTAGTTCGAGGGATTATGGCAGTTAAAGACAAAAGGCGCAGTTCAGTTAACCAACGCTATTCATGTGTTGCAATATCCTTATAAGCATAGCTTGATATAAAGTGAAAAGTTTTGAACTTAGGGTTCATGTGCTTATCTCATGCCTACTGTGATGTCAAGTGTCTGGGACCTATTCATAACATAAAATAAGCTTATATAAAAAGTGAGGAAATGGTCCCTTCAGAAACTTTGTTGGTCCTTATGTCTGTCCTGTAAAAGTTTTGACTAAGTAATACAGTATTTGTGACTAAGTAATACTGTATTTGTTTCATTATATAGACTCACAATATAAAAGCAGCGGAGTGGACTGCGTCACATAACAGGGATATTTATTCCTACTGAGTGCTGGTTTAAAGGTGCCGCTGACAAAGGATCAACTTTACTAGTTGATGTCTGTGGTATGCTATACAGGTATTCTTACATGACTCTACAGCTAGACAATATTGTTTGATACATTACAACTAAACTTATGCACTAGGGAGTTTACATAAACAAATACTAACTAAATGGCAAACGATATATGTGCTTAATGTTCACAAATTATATGAAATTCATTAACAGTAGTAGTCATTAATGTAGGAAACTACAACAAATAACACAAACATAGCTATAAACATGACACATTCATGTTTGTAGGAACATAAACAAAACTGAACAATAAAGACCAAATGTGAGAGCTACAACTTGATCGTAACACCTTGCAAACCATCTTCGCTATCAATGAATGATAGAATTTGACTGATCAAGCAAAAGTAGCGATTCTATGTATGAACTCACGGAGAACATACAATCCTCTCCACTAATCCCGACACTATTAATACGTCCTGACGAGGGTTCATAAACTTCAATATGGGACTCTTGTAAATCATCATCCACCATTTCGATTACAACTTCACCATTGTTCCTAAACCACAAGGCGAACGCCAACTTACCCTCAACCCTAATGGTATATATCTTTGTAAACGGTTGATTCACACCATCTTTCCTTATCCACACACCACAAACTGACATCCCATCCTCTTTATAATACTCAAGCAAACCAAGCGACTCATTCACCTTCGCCACCCATAAATCACAAGTAGGTACCAACTTCTCCGGAAGGCACACTTCACCAAACTTGTCACTTTTCAAATCAAACGAAATAATAAAATTACCACAGCAACTAAGCCAATAAATAATCCCATCTATAAAAACATGACCACACATCAAATCGCACGATTTAAAAGGCGCACCCGTATAGACAGTTTTCCAAACACGACAACTTAATGTAAAGACCTGGACCTCCCAACATATACTTGGGGTTTCAACAATATTAATTTTAACAAGCTTAGTGTCATTAGAATGAGGACAAAGCCCAAAACCAATAATAGTATATCCGTGCGCTGAATGCAATACATTGGGGATAGGAATAGCTAGTGATTTTCTAATAGAGGGATTCCAGAGAACAACCATATTAGTTTTTAAATCTAGACCATCGTAAAAGCCATAAAAGCCTACCAGACCATTAACAGAACCGAGCATAAATGCGTGAGTCAGTAAGTTAAAAGCCATATGCTCGGGGGCAATCAAGTCAAACTTTTGTTGGGGGAAAGTGTCGTCGTCGATAATGGAGGTATATTCCCGGATACTATTGTACCGTACAAGTAAATGATGCTGGGGGTTAGGGTGATTGATGTGGTAGGTTTTTATAAATTCCGGGTTATCAATGAAAGACTTCCATTGTTTGGAAACGGATCGGAATTGAACAAGTGATTTGACAGGAAGCCTTTTAATGATTTCAGATTGGATTTCAAAAGGTAAGTAATCTGACATTTTGATTTTCAGGAATGTTTTTTTAGGGTTTCAGATTTGGGGATTTTATGATGGAAGTGATGAACAGGATTTTATGTGTATAATATAATATGTGCGTTTTGGACTATCAGATAAATAAGCAAACAATAAGGTTTGTATAGAGTCCATTCATATTGGATTGTTTTTTTTTTGAACATCAATTTTGAAAGTTTTTCAGTAAAACGATTAATCAAAAATTAGCTAACAATAAGGTTTGTAAGTGAGTTGATAACTAAAAAATTATAGGTTAAAAGTTTTTTAATAAACTTTAGTAAGAATATATAGCATAAAGTATTCTACACAAGTTTTACTAAAATCCCCGCTCGCAGAGGCCGTTAAAATGGTTTAACTCAATTGGTTACTAAAGTTCTATTAAGTGGAGACTTTTGAAATGTCTTAGGTTTAAGACTTAGCAAAGGCTCTCAGACGATGCAGATAAAGAGTTTAACATAACTAGGCAAGGGTTCGAAAAAGACCGTTTTATCGCTTGGATGTTATTGCATAACTCGACCCACTAACTACTAACATTTCCCGCGTTATAGAAGAAAAAAAAGGGTTACAAACCATAATGTGTGTTTTTGCTGTTTAGTAGAGGTGGCAAAATGGGCGGGCGGGCACGGGCGGCGGGCTAAACGGGCAACGGGCTAAACTGGCGGCGGCTAAACGGGCGCGGGCTAAACGGGCACAGACGAAACGGACGGGCAAAACGGGCGCAAGCTAAAAAAGGAAAAAAAACATATAAAAACCTACAAATAAAAAATCAAAATACTTGTTTGAAAGCCGGGATAAAAAATTTAATAAAAAATATTCGTCGAGTATACTAATTTGTATTTTATAAGTGCGTCCGTTAAGTTACATATGCGTCCGTTTAACACATTCATTATAAAGAATGGGCAAAAAGGGCACATCCTTTTTGAAAATGGGCAAAAAATGTTCATATGTATCAAAATGGGCAAATTTTGCCACCTTTACTGTTTAGTCCACGGGCTTCATTATATAATAGTTTACTTATGAGATTAAGGTAAATTTTGTATATTTAATAAGAAAGTTTAGGATACGCGTAAGTTTGTGTTTTTTGGGAGAAGATCCCCCACACATCCATATTTAACAAAGGCTCTATGAATCAATCCACACCATCCATCATTTAATGATCTAAGGGTTGTGATTAAACCCACCTTTCTTATAACAAAACTTTATTTTTCAAAAAAAAAAAAAGAAAAAAACAATGGATCGGGATCCTCACCACAGGCAACCACCACAACAACCACCTAACCGCCGACCACCACAACAACCTCGTCTCCCACCTTTTTCCGGCGACCACCACAAGAACCCCACCTTCTTCACGCGACCACCACACCAAACCCACCTTCTTCCCGCTACAACCACACCAAACCAATCTTCTCCGACGACTTCCACAACAAACCTACTTCTCCGAAAACTTCCACAACATATCCACTAGTTCCAGGTAATAATATAGGTAAATCAAATGTTATGATATTTGATGCACACCATGTGTTTGATGAAATGACACAATGAAAGTCACATGTGGTTTAGCAAGTTCTAATTTATGAATGAGCATTTTTATTGAAGTTTGGTCGATTTTGGTAGTTTAACTGATTACAGAAGTGAGACTTATGATTACAAACTAGAACTGTGACTCGTATATGAGTCGATGTGACTCATATATGAGTCGTTGTGACTCATATATGAGTCGCGGTGACTCATATATGAGTCACGGTGAAGATGTAGTTGCCGACGTCGATGTTTCTGAAAATGAAAATGTAGTTGTCAATGCAGGTAAAAACTTTGTAACTAAATCATATTTTTTGTTTATGAGTCACATTAACTCATGTGTGAGTCACTGTGACTCATGTATGAGTATGACTGATGGCGATGTTAATGAAGATGCAGTTGTCGTTGCCGATGTTTCTGAAAATGTAGTTGTCAATGCAGGTAATAACTTTGTAACAAAATCATAGTTTTATAGCAGATTTACTTGGTGACTCATGTATGAGTCACTGTGACTCATGTATGAGTCACTGTGACTCATACATGAGCCATATATAACATATCAATTCCTGAACTGTAGTTTTATCTGATTGTGTAACAGATGCTAATAGTACACCAAAGCCTAGTTTGTACATTCTTTTTGAGTCACCGGAGGATCAACATATTGCAAAACTAGTGAAGATCGTTACAGCTGCTGAAAAACAAGCACAAGAAGCACAAAAAGTACAAAAAGCACAAGAAACAGGACAATCGAATACAAAAACTACATGATTATTTTTGTGTTTTCTTTTTACTATGTTAAGATTTAATTTTCTTTTTTTCTTTTGTTGAAGTGTTGAAAGCATGTCTGATTTGAATCATATATGAGTAGTGTTGAAAACATATCAGATTTGAATATTATGTATTGACTCATATAAGAGTCACATGACTCATGTTTGAGTCATCATTACTCACAATATGTACAAGTGTTCAATAACACTTATACACTCATGTATGAGTCATCATTACTCATAATATTATATATTGACTCATATATGAGTCACATGACTCATCACATGACTCATAAAATAAGTCGTAATTATGTGTATTAACGAGTTTTTTGCTTTTACACCGAAGGAGTGTTAATCATCTGACATTCGAAAGTGTTATGAATGTTGGAATGTATTCTTGATTTTTAGTAATGAGTTGTTACCATGTGTTTGTAGGAGTGCCCATTAGTGACAACAAAAGCCAATATGTACATTGGGACATGCTTGGAAGTTTCAGAAACTACCTACCTTTTTTTAACACATGATTCATACATGAGTCAGTTTGACTCATACATGAGTCAGTTTGACTCATGCATGATTGTGTAACAGATGACTCATATATGAGTCACGTGACTCATGTATGAGTTAGTGTTACTCATGTATGAGTCAGTGTGAATCATACATGAGTGTGTAATAGATGACTACTCACACATGAATGTGTAACAGCTGACTCATACATGAGTCACGTGACTCATACATGAGTCACTCATATATCATACAATTCTCGACTCATATAAAAAGGGTCTGTGCAAAAACAAACGTAGGATATAAAAGGTAACATTTTTTCATTATATATACAAACAAAGGGTACAATCAAGAACTACAAAAAGAAACTGGGAAAGGGAAACTAGTTACAGACTTAACACCTTAAAAAATTTATTGTCCCAAACCTATATTCAAATAGACAACACATAAACACAAGACAGATTAATCATCATCATCGCCCCTATTGTTACAACGTGAGTCCATCATGATCGAACTTGAACCAACAGCATGCTACAAAATCAGTTGCATCCTTTGCAACATTTACAGCAACAAACCTGGATCAGAAAACAAATGAAGCTTTTGCTCAATAATAGATAATGACTCATAATGAGTCACAGTGACTCATACATGAGTCACATTGACTCATACATGAGTCACATTGACTCATACATGAGTCACATTGACTCATACATGAGTCATAGTCCTAATTCTGTAATCATAAGTCCTAGTTCTCACGCATGAGTCATTGTGACTCATAGATGAGTCACTGTGACTCATGTGACTCACGTATGAGTCACAGTGACTCATCTATGAGTCACAGTGACTCATCTATGAGTCACAGTGACTCATCTATGAGTCACAGTGACTCATCTATGAGTCACAGTGACTCATCTATGAGTCACAACGACTCATCTATGATTCATTAAATTAAACAAAATCATAAGACACAATTCTGTAATCACCTTATCAACTACAAAAACCCATCAGACTTTAATAAAAAATGCTCACTCATAAGTAAACACTTGCGATATAATGTGTGATTATCATTGTGTCATTTCATCAAACACATGGTGTGCATCAACAATCATAACATGTGTTTTACCTAGAGTAGCTATGAAGTTTTCTAAGCATAATCAAAATGAAAAAAAAACATAAAAATAAGCATAATCAAAATAACTTACCATCATCGACATCTATTTCGTCTCTTATATCCATCAAGAATGAAACTTAGTGCTAAAAATTAGGTTTTGGTGGTGTGGATTTGATCGTGATAGTGTGTATATGGTCATGGTTGCTGGTGGTGGTTGGTGTTGGGGTTGGTGGTGGCGATGGGTTTGTTGTGGAAGTCGCTGGAGAACTGGGTTTGTTGTAAAAGTCATCAGAAAATGATGGATTCTTGTAGATATCTCCGAAAAATAGTGGATTCTTGCAATGGTGGCCGGAATCAATGGTGGTTGATTAACTGTGTGGGTGTAGGTGTGTGTGAGGGGCGGTATGAAAAAGAAAATGTAACAATTTAGGGTAAAATGGGGGTGGTGATTTATTTTTTGTTTTAATTTGGGCCCTTAGATGTAGATGGATTGGATGGTTTAGATGTATCCATCAAGCCTTTGAAAAAAAGAAGGACTGCAATGAACTTTTGGCTGTGCTTTTTAGTCCAAAGTAAAAGTCGGTGGCTAGTAATTATACCCGTTCCTTGGTAGGACTCCTAAAATTAAGTACACATTTTTTTTAGGATAAAAGTCGTGAATACATAATTTATCTTTAAAAACAAGCCATTATGTATAATGGACTTTTTTATATCATAAATACATAGTTGTCATATCAGATTTTTGACCAAAGTCTGTGACTTTACTTTTTACCGAATACTTTACCTCTAACCGGTAAAAGGACTTGTAATGTCAATCTTTTTAACGATAAAAATTCATTTACAAAGTTAATTTATTAATAAAAATTTGCAATGTTAGTCCAAATACATAAAAATTTAAAAAAAACATAAAAGTCAGATAAAAAATTATAAAAATTTGAAAATTTATTATTTTCAGAAAAATAACTGTAAAAAAAATTATAATATTTTAATAAAAATTAAAAAATTGTATTTAAAAAAAACTATTACTTATTTTTTAACTTTTTTAAAAATTTCGAAGAAATTTTTTTTATAAAAATTTAAAAGAAAAGGCAGGAAAAAAAAAACGTTTAGTATTTTCAATTTTTTTTTAAAGATCGAACAAAAAAATTAAAAAAAATTGATTTTTTAAGATAAAAAACGTTTAGATTTTTATCTTTTCTAAAATATTCTAAAACAAATAATATTTCAATTTTTTTAAAGAAGTTTTAATTTTTTTAATTTTTTTTCGAATTTTTTGAAAAAGCAAATATATATATATATATATATATATATATATATATATAGAGTTGGGGTAAAATAAAACATTTTTTATAATAAAATAAATGAGGTGGAACCACATGCTGCCATGTGTCCCCCCCCCTTTTCCAAAAAAAAAATGGTGTACATTTGTAATTTTAGAAACTTCAGGGGCAGATTTAGAATATTTATTTTTCACACACATATCAATATCTGGATCGATACTTTTATATCCTCTCTAATCTTTGGACTAATAACCATCTTCTCCATCGCAAACTGCCACCTTCCTCACCTTGTCCACCATCTTCCCCACCTTCCAAGTCGTGAACCACCACCTAATCCACCTTATTCATTTAAGATTAAGTTGTTTGATTTCATAACCCTAATTATACATCATATTTGCTTGTGTTCATTTCAAAACGAAAGATCTCTGTAGATTCATCATTTAAAAATGAAGGTAAGTCAATTTTGTTTTTAATTATATTTTTATTATAATTCGAAATTGTCAGTAGGATTTGGATTTTTTGTTATTGTTATTGATATAGACATGATATGTTAGGAGTTTAGTTCAGATTCATATTATTTCCTTTTGGATATGAAATTGTCAGTATATATGAAACCTGCATACCAGGTGTTTGATAAAATGTCTATATGATTTTCTATAACTGTGATGCGTTAGTTCTAACTGTGATGCTTTAATTCACAATGTGATGCAGTAAGATATACAGTAATGTAGTAGATTGTAACTGCAATGCGGTAGAAACATATATGTACGCAGTAGGATATAAAGTAATGTAGTAGAACGTAACAGTAATGCAGTAAAAGTTATTTGTAAAAGTGATAAAGTATCCCTGTGATTTGATAGAACTTGCATTGTGATGTGGTAGGATATTTTCTATTGTTCATATGAATGAGTTACGATTTATTAGTGTTTTTCATTTTTAATGTAATGTTGTAGAATATACGGTAATGTTGTAGAATATACGGTAATGTTGTAAAACACTAATGTTGTAAAACACTAATGTTGTAGAATATACGGTAATGTTGTAGAATATACGGTAATGTTGTAAAACACTAATGTTGTAAAACACTAATGTTGTATAATATACGGTAATGTTGTAGAATATACGGTATGTTGTAGAATATACGGTAATGTTATAGAATATACGGTAATGTTGTAGAATATACGGTAATGTTGTAAAACACTAATGTTGTAAAACACTAATGTTGTAGACTATACGCTAATGTTGTAGAATATACGGTAATGTTGTAGAATATACGGTAATGTTGTAGAATATACGGTAATGTTGTAGAACCTAATAAGAGATCGATTACGCGCATCATTGCTGAATTTATTTTCTTGGAAGGAATTAGCTAACTAGCCTAGCTGACAAGGCATTACGGTAATGTTGTAGAATATACGGTAATGTTGTAAAACACTAATGTTGTAAAACACTAATGTTGTAGAATATACGGTAATGTTGTAGAATATACGGTAATGTTGTAGAATATACGGTAATGTTGTAAAACACTAATGTTGTAAAACACTAATGTTGTAAAACACTAATGTTGTAGAATATACGGTAATGTTGTAGAATATACGGTAATGTTGTAGAATATACGGTAATGTTGTAAAACACTAATGTTGTAAAACACTAATGTTGTAGAATATACGGTAATGTTGTAGAGTATACGGTAATGTTGTAAAACACTAATGTTGTAAAACACTAATGTTGTAGAATATACGGTAATGTTGTAGAATATACGGTAATGTTGTAAAACACTAATGTTGTAAAACACTAATGTTGTAGAATATACGGTAATGTTGTAGAATATACGGTAATGTTGTAGAATATACGGTAATGTTGTAGAATATACGGTAATGTTGTAAAACACTAATGGGTAAGTGTGTGGTTATGATTTATGCATACAATGTGTTTCATATAATGTCTCAATAAGACATCATAATTGTGATGCACTACTTTAACATTCTAATGTACTAGGAATGAGACCGTAATGCAGTAAGTTACTTACGCGTTTGATGTGGTAGAAATTATAGTGTAATGAAGTTGGTTACTTTCATTGTTCATAGGTAGAAAATGTGTTAAAAATGCACTATAATGCTCTAGAATGCAATAGGATATCAAACATATATAAGGTTTTGTGCAAGTGTGTGTTTATGATTAATGTATAAAATGTGTTTGATATAATGTCTCAATGAGAATTATAAAGTTCTCTTTGATATAGAAGTGATTTGGTAAAATCATAACTGTGATGGAGTAGGATTAACACTATGATTGAGTAGAATTTATATTATGATGAAGTAAAACTAATACTATGCATGTGATTTGGTAAATTAGAACTGTAATGAAGTAGAATTATTTTTATTCTACTGCATTACAGTTAAGTTTTAATGCATTATAATGCAGTAGGTCACTTGTATTGTTCTTTCTAATACATTACTGTTTAATTTTAATGCACTGTAATGCAGTACGATACTTTCATTTTATAACAGATAGTAACTGTTGAAGGACTAACCAAGAGAAGGGGTTGTTCGACATATGGAGATAAATGAGGCCACAATTCCAGTTCTACGAGTTGAATAAATTATTGTTTGTATCGAAGAAAGCAAAGACACAAGATATGTCGAAGAAGGCTAGTTTAAGAAAATCTGTACATCAAAAATGAATAGTTTTTTAATTTTTTTGTCATTTTTTTACAAATAAAATTATGATTTTATGTTACAACTTCAATGTAAACATGAGTACGTTATAGTTATTGATTTGAATGTGTTTTATTGCATCACAACGTTAAATCTATTGCATTTCAGGATTTTGTCTCATTACAGTTATGTTCTAATGCATTTTTGTTATTTTATATCCTACAACAGTTATTTTGTTAGTGTATCATTCCTTTTTTATAATAAAATAACTCTAACAAGTAAATGTAATGTAGTAGAATATAAAATAACATCAATGCAGTAGCATATAGCTATAATGTATTAAATAAGCAAATTTTATTTTACTGCATTATAGGATCATATCCTACTACATTAGTGTTTATTTTTACTCATTCAATTTATATTATACTGCATCTCAGTTATATGTAAATTATAAGACTACAATGCGGTAAAATATAATTGTAATGTCTTAGAATATAACTATCATGTAGTAGAATGAAATATGGTAATGCAATAAAATAAACGATAATAATGTAGTAGAATATAAAATATGATTACAAACAAACAATGTCATCATTAAAATATACACTACATCGTATTAGACATTCAATATTCCAAAGTATTACATATAATAAAATTTAAACATTATTTTAAATGATGCACAAGTATCTTCCAAGAATCATGTTGCGCGCCCAATGCATCCTTGTACCATTTCATCTTTCAATTAGAGTATATCATTTGGTATTAGAGGAAGCTATATACTGTTTTGCAGCTTGTTAAATGCATCTTCTTTTGTCCCCTGGGTTTTTTTCCTGTGCCTTTTTACCTGTAGAATAGTTCAAGAATTATATATATAAGTATCAATATATATTATGTGATGCATTAGAATTTAAAACAAGCATGCAGTTCAAATAAAGTTGTAATGTAGTAGAAATAAAGCTGCAATGTAGTAAATCATGCATATGAACAACACGAGTAACCTACTGTATTAAATGCATTAGAATTTAAACCTTAATGTAGTAGAAATAAAGTTTTAATGCAGTAAATCATGCATATGAAAAATGTAAGTAACCTACTCCATTACAATGCATTAAAATTAAACTATAATCCAGTAGATAGAACATTGTAAGTAACCTATTGCATTACAATGCATTAAATTTAAACTATAATGCAGTAGAAATAAGACTGTAATGCAGTAAATCATGCATATGAACAACCCATGTAACATACTGCATTACGATGCATTAAAACTTAAACCTTAATGTAGTAGAAATAAAGTTTTTAATGCAGTAAATCATGCATATGAACAATGGAAGTAACATACTGCATTACAATGTATTAAAATTAAGCTGTAATGCAGTAGAAAGAACAATGCAAGTAACCTACTGCATTACAGTGCATTAAAATTTAAGCTGTAATGCAGTAGAAAGAAAAATGCAAGTATCGTACTACATTATAGTGCATTAAAATTAAACAGTAATGTAATAGAAAGAACAATGCAAGTGACCTACTGCATTATAGTGCATTAAACATTAACTGTAATGCAGTAGAATAAAAATAATTGTACTCCATTACAGTTCTAATTTACCAAATCACATGCATAGTATTAGTTTTACTCCATCGTAATATTAATTCTACTCAATTATAGTGTTAATCCTACTACATCACAGTTATGATTTTACCAAATCACTTCTATATCAAAGAGAACTTTATAATTCTCATTGAGACATTATATCAAACACATTTTATACATCAATCATAAACACACACTTTCACAAAACCTTATATATGTTTGATATCCTATTGCATTCTAGAGCATTATAGTGCATTTTTAACACATTTTCTACCTATGAACAATGAAAGTAACCAACTTCATTACACTATAATTTCTACCACATCAAACCCGTAAGTAACTTACTGCATTACGGTCTCATTCCTAGTACATTAGAATGTTAAAGTAGTGCATCACAATTATGATGTCTTATTGAGACATTATATCAAACACATTGTATGCATAAATCATACCCACACACTTACCCATTAGTGTTTTACAACATTACCGTATATTCTACAACATTACCGTATATTCTACAACATTACCGTATATTCTACAACATTACCGTCTATTCTACAACATTACCGTATATTCTACAACATTAGTGTTTTACAACATTAGTGTTTTACAACATTACCGTATATTCTACAACATTACCGTATATTCTACAACATTACCGTATATTCTACAACATTACCATATATTCTACAACATTAGTGTTTTACAACATTAGTGTTTTACAACATTACCGTATATTCTACAACATTACCGTATATTCTACAACATTAGTGTTTTACAACATTAGTGTTTTACAACATTAGTGTTTTACAACATTACCGTATATTCTACAACATTACCGTATATTCTACAACATTACCGTATATTCTACAACATTAGTGTTTTACAACATTAGTGTTTTACAACATTACCGTATATTCTACAACATTACCGTAATGCCTTGTCAGCTAGGCTAGTTAGCTAATTCCTTCCAAGAAAATAGATTCAACAATGATGCGCGTAATCGATCTCTTATTAGGTTCTACAACATTACCGTATATTCTACAACATTACCGTATATTCTACAACATTACCGTATATTCTAAAACATTAGCGTATAGTCTACAACATTAGTGTTTTACAACATTAGTGTTTTACAACATTACCGTATATTCTACAACATTACCGTATATTCTACAACATTACCGTATATTCTACAACATACCGTATATTCTACAACATTACCGTATATTCTACAACATTAGTGTTTTACAATATTAGTGTTTTACAACATTACCGTATATTCTACAACATTACCGTATATTCTACAACATTAGTGTTTTACAACATTAGTGTTTTACAACATTACCGTATATTCTACAACATTACCGTATATTCTACAACATTACCGTATATTCTACAACATTACCGTATATTCTACAACATTAGTGTTTTACAACATTAGTGTTTTACAACATTAGTGTTTTACAACATTAGTGTTTTACAACATTACCGTATATTCTACAATATTACCGTATATTCTACAACGTTACCGTATATTCTACAACATTAGTGTTTTACAACATTAGTGTTTTACAACATTACCGTATATTCTACAACATTACCGTAATAAAAAACACTAATAAATCATAACTAATTCATATGACCAATAGCAAATATCTTACCACATCACAGTGCAATTTCTACCCAATCACAGGCATACTTTATCACTTTTACAAATAACTTTTACTGCATTACTGTTACGTTCTACTACATTACTTTATATCCTATTGTGTCACATATATGTTTCTACCGCATTGCAGTTACGATCTACTACATTACTACATATCTTACTGCATCACATTGTGAATTAAAACATCACAGTTAGAACTAACGCATCACAGTTATAGAAAATCATATAGACATTTTATCAAACACCTGGTATGAAGGCTTCATATATATACTCTTTCAGCTATTTTTCTCTCAAAATTCATTACGAAAGTAGTAAAAACGAAGATCAATATACCGTATTCATCAACGATAAATAAATAGAACATAAAAAAGCTTACTTTTAAAGTAACGAAGATCAATATACCATTGATGAGATGATGTAAACGTACGAACCATCTCGATACGTTGTTGAATTTGTTTGATTCGAGAGGATTCAGTAGGTTTGATTTGGTGGATTTAGTGTACTGTGTGTTTTTTGGTAGGTGTGAAGTGTGTGTTTTTGATCGGTCTAATTGGTACGTTTTAATTTTAACTATTTTCAACAATTACCCTTAAAGTTTGAGAGTTTACAAAAAAGACACCATTTTTTTTATCAAATTAGGTGATTTTGATCCAAGGGTTGAGATTTCACCTCCTTTATTTTATTATAAGTTTTGTTTTAGAATAACTCCACTCTATATATATATATATATATATATATATATATATATATATATATATATATATATATATATATATATATATATATATATATATATATATATATATATAGTAGGGATCTAATAAGAAGAAAAATTAAAATGAGAAGAATAAGAAGAAATCCTGACCACAAATTATACACAGAAAGAAGAATTTTAAGGGGAGATGCATCTGACTTTGTAGGTGCATCTGAAATGTGTGGCTATGGTTTCTTCTCATTCTTCTCATTTTATTTAATCTTCTTATTTGATCCTAATTCTATATATATATATATATATATATATATATATATATATATATATATATATATATATATATATATATATATATATATATATATATATATATATATATATATATATATATATATATATATATATATATATATATATATATATATATATATATATATATATGGGGAGCGCTATTTACAGAACCTCTTTTTTGGTACAGAACTTACAGAACCATCTACTTACTCATAGTTATGCATGATGTACACTACATTAATGCAAGATGGCACTTTGGAAAATATATATTACTTGTTAATTTATATTAAATATTTCTTTATGTCAAAAGGGTATAATAGAAATAGCACATTTTGATATTTTTAAAACTTTTTATATAAAAATCGTTTTTTAACATCCTTTATTTTTTGTTATCTTATTAATTTTTTTTCATTTTCGATTATGATATTTCTTTTGATAAATTTTTTTAAACAAGTTGCATGTGTGTTCTCGTTAAATTTAATAATTTCACATATGTTTTTTTATGTACAACTCTTTAGTACATACTTGTTTTAGATATAAAATTGATAGTTGACATATTTATCTAGTGTACATCATTTTTAAGAATTCATATCAAAATACTTTAACGTATACATGTGATTTTTAGATTTATAACAAAAATAAAACATAAATAGTTACAATACACAAAATTTGAATAAAATACAATTCAAATACAAATGCATATATAAATGTGCAATGACTTGAAAACATGTATGTACTCTAAAAAACATGCATGTACTCTTCAAAAAATATAGATGTACTCCTAAAAAACATGGATGTACTCCTAAAAAACATGTATGTACGCTTCGACAACATATATGGACGACATCTAAAAGAATGCATCCACTAATCATTTTCATCACATAGCGTCATTCTTCCGATCGATGCGTCCCCTGAATGAAATATATAATAACAACAAAAATTAGTGACATCACAAGAACAAAAAGATGTGCATTTGTTAAGATAGTAGAACAAAACTATGATTCATGCACTAGAACATACACGTGTCTTCCTTTCAATACATGCATTTGTTATATTTAAGAACAAAACTATGCATATTCAAATCTTATCAACTAACTCACTAACATATTTTAATTCAACAATATCAAACTTACTTGTGTTGCATCTAAATATTCCTTTGTTTTTTTCCTATATAGAGATGAGATGTTTGTTTTCATTTGCATCTTTTAGAATAGTGAACGCCCATTCTATATAAGATAAAATAAATAAAATACAAATCTAACTTGAACATCTATGAATGAAATAAAATTCAAGCTTACAGATCTTAAAAAGTTGACTTTTAAACTATTAAAATATAACAATAGTTCATTAGAAATAGATTAAAAAAAGCAAATATTAAAATGTTACGTAACAATTACAGTAGATCATATGCAAATATTAAGTATTTATTCATCATATCAAATTCAGTTTTTAGCCAAAAATATATCGACCGACTCAATGCCAATAAAAATTAAACACCGACTCACAATGACCAAATCCAAATATTGATTTTTCAATGCCAAAAAAGACTTATCCATTAGAAACAAATGTACAAAAAACGGCTTACCGTCCCTCCAACACCGAGAATCACAAAAATACCACTGCACCGAACCATCCATCCTAAAGCTTAAATGGGTATTTGTATAAAGATTTAGTGATGCATAATAGATAAAAAAAATACTCGGATAGCTACGGTTATCGTCGGATCTCGCGACATGGTTTCTTGATCTAAAGAGAATTGTGATGTTTAATTATTATCACGGGAAGAAAATCAAAACCGAATATGAATGTAGACATGGCGAAAAAAAAAAGTTTTGAGATCTAAATTGAGAGAGAGAGAGAGGGCAACAGTTTGTTTATGTGGGATCTAGGTTTAGACTAATGAGTCACGTAGGGTGAAAATTTTCAGCATTTTTAGGAAGTTACAAAATGCCTAATTTACCCTTTATTTATTTTCATTTAAAAAAGTCAGCGTTTTATATTTACAAAAGGGCCATATTGCATAAATATGATGTACATGATGCATAAATAAGAGTAAAAAGATGGTTCTGTAGGTTCTGTACCAAAAAAGTGGTTCTGCATATAGCACTCCATTATATATATATATATATATATATATATATATATATATATATATATATATATTATCACCCCGCGGGCACCGAATGAATGAAATGAGTGGAGATCTTCCTTCCCATTTGCTAATTAACATGAACTTTGTTGTCACTAGTGGCGAAGAAGAATTTCACCATAAAAAAAAAGAACTCAGAGCCTAAAGAGAAGTTAGTCTACAAGAAGCTGGCATAGGTTTAACCATTGGACCACATCAATCTATCCTACCTAAATAGTAAAAGTTTCTTTTCTGAAATTTTTTTTCAATTATTTATAAAAAAGAAAATTTTAATATTTTTTCATCGAACTTTTTTAAAATGTTTAAACAAAGTAATAGTTTTTTTCTAAATTTTCTTTTTCAATCTTTATACAAATATTTTTATTAAGGGAAAAAACATGTCTTACTTGAAGCTTATTAAGCCCAAAGTAATTTTAAGGAGAAATATTACAAAAAAAAAAATGTCAAACCACCAACATAAGAAATTCACGTCAATAAGCAAAAAATGCACCTTTCAACCAAACCACATATGTATCACAGACTAAAAACAATTTGTAAATTCTTTGAATTAATCACAGAGATCATAAAAGAAAACAGGAAAACCTAAAGAAACCCACACTTGATGAGTCGAAAAATAGTCAATAAAAGTAGCGCCATGTTAAATCAAAATAAAAAACTTACTAACCCATAAGTAAATAACACCATTCAAGCACCAAACCCCATAAAAAATTAGAGTTTCTAGGAAACCCCAAAATTAAGGATTTAAAAAACTGCCAATTCATTTGTCTACAATCAACAATCTCTACAAAAAAATATAGCAAAAAAACCCGAACCTACATAAGCTACCCAACGTCACTAGCCAATCACCAACGTCTCACACCATGAACGGTCGCAAAAAAGAGACCGGTGACAACGAAGAGTTCGTGGTGTTATATAAATTAAAATCGATCAAAACTATATAAATTAAAACGGATCAAAATTAGATTGTGAAAGTGTGTGAGAGTGAGTGAGTGGAGTCATTAAGTTTCGAAATTAAATCCCCTCTTACTAAATTAAGAAAGAGAAGTATGACTAACTAGAGTTAAATATGTACGTTAATGTATGTATTACGAGTAATATTTTTCGGGTGTTAATATTTAACCTTATTTGGGCAAATATTTAGTTTTCTTAATCATTTCTTTTGTTAAATATATTAGTATGTATTATTCAATGTTTTAAACGGCTCGCCATATTGCTGCAAAGACGCAAAGCTTGACCTTCATGCAACATAATATACCAAGGTGTAGGCTTAAGACTTAACGTAAGATGAAAAGTGAAAAACGCAATAAGATACGATAAGTCATGTTGTGTGAAGGCATTTTTTATTCAGTTTTCGATAAAATAGATTTTTTAGTTATACTATATATTAAAAGAAAATACTTTCTATTTTTAGAAATGTTAATCAACTTACAACACTATTAACCTTTATATACCCATCCATATTAGCAGTGATTATCCTCACAAACCGACTAAAATATTATATCCGTCCTCTCTCACAACCTTCTTTCCCTCTCACAATTTTTTCACACACCAACACATAGATCTTCCGTTTCATTGATTCTGTTACATTAATGGTCACCCCGTTTTGTTCCCGTTTTTCTTTAATTGGGGTATTGATTTGCCCTTTGGGGCTGATTAGTTGCCCTTTGGGGATTAATTATGGGTTGGCACTGTTGATTAATTGTCCCCTCAATTAATTGGTGTTGTCCAGTTGTGATGAGGGTAGTTGCCCCTTTGGTAGCTGATTAATTGTGGCTACAGGAGTTGCCCCTTTGGTGATTAATTGTGGCTACAGGAGATTTGGGGTATATATACCCTCACACCAATTTCTATATAAAAAACCTTCTCTACTGTTTTGGGTATATTAATGATCTAAGCTCTTCAATGCCGGATCTCTTCGTTGCCGCCATCTATGGTGGGCGGCGTTGCTGATTCGTCGGTGAGGTTGGCTACCATAGGTCGGTTGCTGATTGGTCGACGGCGTTGCTTGATTGGTCGTGATTCCCTCTATTATATAAAGGTTAATGATCTAAGATCTTCGATGCCGCCATTCTCTTCGTTGCCACCATCTATGGTGGGCGGCGTTGCTGATTGGTGGGTGACGTTGGCTAGCATAGGTCGGTTGCTTGATTTGTCAGTTCTCTTGATTGGGATTGCTGAAAACCCTATATTTTTGGGGGTTACTTCTTAAAATGCATTCTTTACTTAAAGGTTGTAAGTTTTTTGTTTCCATTTAACTTCCAGCTACTGTTACTAAATCTTTTTTAGGCTTATTAAGCTTTACAAAAATCTCTATGTTCTCCTAATTGATTTAGTGATTTTGAGTTTTTGATTAATGGGTTTCTGCTTCTTGATATATGTTATCATGTGGAATCTGAGTAATGTAGCTTTGGATTTGCTGCCGATTATGGATTTTGTGGTTTGCCTTTATTTATACTAAATAGTATTTTTCATGTGCCATTTGATTTTCTGGATCCATATATAATATTTTGGGTATACATTGTATAGATATGTAGATTATACAATCAGTGTTACATTTGTATGATGCTTCTTAGTGTCATAGGATAATATAATTTCATTGTTGAGACATCTATTATGTATCTGTTGCTCATGGCGGGCAGCGACAGCGATGGTTGTGTGTTTCGTTGCCGCTGTTGATGGCAGGCGGTGATTGTCACGGTCGTCTCGCGTTTGCGATCTCATAAGCAAATGGGTTACACAGACTTTTATTGATTGTTTATGTTTCTAAGATGTTTCACTGATTATTCCTATTGTTGAGAGTGTTTGTTAGAATTTCTGGATTAGCTTATTCTCGATTAGCTGATACGGTTGCCTTTTTAGAATGATAGTGCTGGTTGTGTACCGTTAATAAGTGTCTCATAAGTGTGTCTCAGCTTCTATGTTTATGGGAGGCTCTAATAATGAAAGACCCCGTGATGATTAAATGTAAATGTATGCACCGATATTTAGAAAGCTCATATATTTTTTGGTAATGAGCTTATTTTTCGGGGATACGTTTTTATACTTTCTGGTCGGGACATCCGTGGTTGCGGGTTGTGATGAGTATGTGTGGCTGTGATGACCTTCAAACAGCCCGGGTTAAACCTAAGACTCCACGCAACTTGGCGGGGCAACCCTCGAGGATGCAGCCATGTCGTGTGTGTCCGGTTAACCCTAAAGGGCGTCTTGTCTGAGCCTACTATGGTCAACCTAAGACTCCACGCAACTTGGCGGGGCAACCCTCGAGGATGCAGCCATGTCGTGTGTGTCCGGTTAACCCTAAAGGGCGTCCTGTCTGAGCCTACTATGGTCCATGTTGGGCTATGTGCATACTGATCAACTTCTATCTTGGGCTATGTGCAACGGATTGTCACAAATGGAAGTAAAAATGTTCCGCTTTCTTATCCATGGTAATATATATTTTTTTAAGATAATTTATATAAATTTAACTCATATTATTTTTCTGATGATGATGATATGTTTATGCAGACGAACACTACACAGTAGACCAGTGGGTGGGTCAACGGTTTCTTCGTTTCCCAATCCTGTTGTGATGAGTATACGTGGCTGTGATGACCTTCAAACACCCCGGGTTAAACCTAAGACTCCAAGGACCTTGGCGAGGCAACCCTCGAGGATGCAGCCATGTCGTGTGTGATCGTTTATCCCGGAAGGGCGTCTTGTCTGAGCCTACTATGGTCCATGTTAGGCTATGTGCAACGGGTGGTCACAAGTGGAACTGAAAATGTTCCGCTTTCTTATCCATGGTAATATATCTTTTTTATGGAAATTGTATATAAATTTAACTGATATTATATTTTTGATAATGATGCTATGTTTATGCAGACGAATGCTACACGGTAGACCGGTGGGTGGGTGAAAGGTTTCTTCGTTTCCAAATCATGATGATAAGATTAGGAGTACCATCATGAAGGTATATTTATGTAATAGATTCTATTTGGCGAAAATTTTAGAACTCTAAGTAACGAAAATGCCGATTGAGTTACTGTAGTGTGACATGGATTTAAGCTTGCGGATTGGCCGTGACACGTGTTAGGAATAGATTTATTGATGTAACTGTTTTTAGTCAGTGGCGTGTTTGTGTAGTGTGTATATATGTGTAGGAGTTTAAGATACGAATACCGAAGAATCAGATTGTTTGAACAAAGTGTATTTTCAGCCGGAATTGATTAGGTATAGGTATATACATTGTGTGTGTTGAAAATTCCTAATCATGAGTGTCATATGTCGTAACTGTATTATGAGATGTGAAGTGGTAGTTAGCTTCCCGGTTAGTGATTTACGTATAATAGGCGTAAAATGAAACGATAATCTGTTACTTTTGATGTAAATGTTATTAAGTAGCGTGGTTGCGTATATAGGTGCAAAAAGTCTGAAAATTAGAGTAGTGAAGAATCAGACGGGTTAGTGGAAAGAAATACATAGCATATAAGAAAAATCACAGGAAACAAATACAGAGCATATAAGAAAAATCAGGAAAGAAACAGGGTCTAATTAGGTTGAAATACATAGCATATAAGAAAAATCAGATGGTTAAAAAACAGCAGCGGATCAGCAACTGGGCCAAACTTATAGTATTTTGGTTTTTAAAATCTTGGTACCAAAATAGGGTCTAATTAGGTTGAAACTTGATGTGTAGTTATTATAATTTGTTTGGCTTCGGGCTTATGTTTTGTAAGTTCACTTTTTGTGGTGTAGTTTGAACTTTTAAGCTTATATGAGCTTATTTTATCCAAAAAAAACTTTTGCATAAGCCAAAAAGTTTGAGAATAAGCCAAAAAAACGAGATTATGAAACATAAGCTAAAAACCAAACACATAGGGAGTGTATGCCCTGGATGGCTTATGCCTTCTTTCGTTTCTGGTTTATGCTTATGCCAAAAAGTTTTAGAATAAGCCACAAAAACCGAGATTATGAAACACAAGCTAAAAACCAAACATAAATGGAGTTTATGCCCTGGTTGGCTTATGCCTTTTTTCGTTTCTGGTTTATGGTTTATAAATTTTTGTAAGGTCAGACTGGTTCTTATTCCTACAAAATATAAAAAAACAAATTTCTCCGAGTGATTTTTAATGTTCTCATTTAACAGTCTGTCTGGGAGCAATCCCGTTGACCATGGCCCGCTCTGGCGGGATTGCGTAATGCTGTTGCAAGTTCTAAATAAGAATTTGGTGTTTGTAGGGTAGTGATCAATTATGATTTCCCCAAGTGGTGTCGAAGACTATTTCCATCAAATTGGGCGAACAGGAAGGGCAGGGGGAAAGCGTTTAGTTTACACCAGAAAAGTTAGCATTCTAATTGTTTCCATATTCAAAGCGTTTAGTTTACAACGCTTTTGATATTAAAAAATTATGAACCTCCTGTTTCTTTTGCATCTCCATAATGGTACCAGGTTCATGTACGGTGTGGCTGGAGCTAAGTGGAATACGGCTTACCATATGGCAACACGTAAAGTTCGTTAGGTAAATAAATGGTTCTCATCATCTTGGTTCCATGTGTTTTATAGTTTATATAAAGTTTATCTCCTACATTTCGGCGTATATAGTCGGCTAATGCCTTATTTTTTTTCTACTATATAAGCCGAAATGGATTATTTGGTTTTGGACTTTTGTTTTATAACTTCACTTTATGTGCCTTCTTTCCAAGCTTTTAGGCTTAATTTGAAAAGTTACAGAATAATCTACAAAAACATTGGAAAGCAAGGCACCTTAAGTGAAGTTATGAAACATAAGTTCAAACAAATACCTCTTGAGAATTGGTGGGCGAATGAACAATTATAGGGGTTTATCGGTTCTAAATCTTGAATGTGACTTGAGTACTTAATTTGAAGAGGTAGACTGGTCTGATTTAATTAAGTTTTACCTTGGATTTGAACTTTAGGTGAAAACATATTTATGTTTTGGCTAAACTTATTACGATCAGAAACCAAAAAGATCGACACTTTTGTTGGTATAAATGACGCTGCACCACCATGTTTGAAAACTGAACCTGCATAACCACCTACGACTCTTCTGAAAGTGAGTCTCCATTATTTTTCATATCATCTTTTTGGAAATTGTTATGAATACGTTTGTTTTTAACATGCTCCTGTTATGTAGCTTATAAAAATTATACTTTGACGTTTACATAATGAAAAAATAGAACGTCTTTCATACGATTAATCATATGTTAAAAAGCTGGAGTGGCGGTGCTAAAATGGACAGAGAGTGTTGTGTGATGTGTGGCTTCTGGTTATGATATATTATCAACCAGAAGTTTAGTAAACTAATCACGGCATATCATTGTTTTTCTTTAATATTTTCTCAGGTACCTCTTTCAAATGTGGTCTCCAGCAACCGAAATTGATAGCTTCAAAAGACAACCATGGGCTTGCTCCTAAAAAGACTGTCATACTCAGGTGCATAATATGATACAATACTGTATCCGTACATACACTTATTAATCGGTTGATTTATGCTATTTGTGTTGTGTTTGATTTCTACACATGTATAAGCTGTTAGGGGTGTTTTGATAAGGGTATTTGAGGGCCTAATAGCGTATTCGATTTTCACAAGGATTTTAACCACTCTAAAGATGATTGGATAATATATAGGATTTAGACGCATTTTGATTTTAAGCTCTTTAAAGATGATTAGATGTATAGGAGTTGGCCATTTTTGATGGCTAAGTATTTTTTTTGGTTTTGTGAATGCAGGTCAACGGAATTTCAAGGTTACTTGACAGAAGTTCAAGCAAAAATAACATTATTCATGATGTAGTGGGCTTACGTTATGCTTGGAAACAAAATAAACTACACCTGCGTAGCATATTTGTGGTCGAGGTAAGTTCGTACTTATTTTGTTTCGCTTTCATTTTTATTTCTTTTGAAAAAGGGGTGTTTGGGGCTGCTTTTCAAAAAGGAGTCTTTAAGAAATAAACAAAGCACTTGGAAAGACGGGTCAACGACTTCTTTAAAAAAACACTTGGAAAGAATAAGGATTATGGGTTACATGGTCTATATATAGAGTATACTAGAAACCAGAAAGCTAACAATATTATATAATTGTATGACTATGACTATCACTGTAAAGCAGAAGTTGTAACATAGGTTGCCCATTTGTGCAGCAAATATACGTGTATTTTCAAGGACGGGGGATAGCTACCGATATAAATAGTGATGCCGCATACGGACTATAATGGCTGCATTTTTACATAATTGTATTTTGGCACTTTCGGCATTTTAAGGGCCTTTTGGAACTGCTGTAGTGCCGCTTTTTTAGAGGCATCTTAGATATGATGCGCTGATAGGTTAATATTGTTGCTCTTAGCTTTAAAGTTTTCTATTGTATTATGTAGCTTATACACTCGCGTATGCGAAAACGCCCTTTGGTATGCAAACAAAACCATTTGCCAAATTTGTTTTTTTCTTATTATGGTTGCTGCAACATTTTTTTTCAAATGTCCAGTTTTGAAGAATCTTCGGTTATAGCTGCTAGAGTTGCAAACGTAGTGTAACAATTGCAGGTTTCAACGTTCTAAAAAACGCCCGCTCTTTCCCGCAGCGGAGCAAGGGCACAAATCCTAGTATGCATAATGTACAAGTATATAAACATAATTAAAAACTAATTTATACCTAATATAATACTCATTATTAAAACTAATTCATACATATTTAATACTCCTTATTAAAACTATATAATACATAATATTAAAACTAATTAATACATAATTTAATACTCATCTTAAAACTAACTAATACATAACAATTAATACACACTTAAAAATTTATTAATACATCACATTACTTAAAATACTATTATATATTTACATTGTACAACAATTAAAATAATATATATCTATAAAATCATACATATTGTTTAATAAAAATGATGCGGTTCAACTAAAAACCAGGATTCGGAGTCACAATCGATTCAACTAGCCAATAAAAACCGTCAGAAGACGAACCAAAGAGGACCCATCAAAATTGATAAAAACGGAAATGTTAAATTCTATTGTACTACATTTTTATGAGGTGCAATTGATAACCAGGATCTAGAGTCATAGTCGGTTAAAATAATATATATCTACAAGAGCGTACATATTGTCTATCTAAAATGATGAGGATCAACTGGAAACCAGGATCCGGAGTCACAGTCGGTTCAAGTAGCCAATAAAAACCGTCGGTAGACGAACCTGAGAGGACCCACCGAAATTGATAAAAACGAAACTGTTAAAATATATTGTACTACTTTTTTTAACAACACACAAATCCGTACTACTGATATAAGATATTGCACTCGCTCTCTTCAAAATTTTAAGTAGTATAACATTAAAATGTTTTGGTACAAACCTTTACAATACAAAAATTTCATAAATTTATTTTTATATTAGTTGATGGGCAATACACACTAGATGATAAATTTAATACAAATGAATATGCAACATCTACAAAAAAATTATTATTTATAAATTCTAACTTTTTAGATACAATTATTTAAATTGTTTGTTAATGTAAGTTTAATATCAAATTTCTATGCTTGATTTTGAACCATTTTTTTTTATAAATTTGCATTTTCGTAGACATATATTGTCTATGTACGTATTTATTACAAATTTTATGAAATACTTATTATTTTTCTAATTAATTCTATTAAATCGTACACATCAAAGTATAAAGATTTTAAGGTCATTATGATGTATAAAAACGTGTAAACATGTAAATTAAAAAGATTTTCTATATAATATGTTATATAATAATATAAAATGGTTTATTATTGGTCAAATTATTTCAACTTAAAACTATCGCCATTATTTATAAATATAAATATAAACATTGTGTTTGCAGAATTTTAATTTTAGGATACCCGCAAACGTAACGCGCGAGTACCCTGCTAGTATAGAAATAAAAATTGTTACATGCAAATATAATGTTATCAGATCGTCACGTCATATCTCGCGCTATTTAAAACCTTTGTATAATTAGAAAATAATACTGTATTTCATATCAACATAGGTGGCACCATTGTGTGCCATACTACATCTATTGTTCATGCGTGAAAAGGAATAAGGTTGGTGGGAGTGGAGGCAAACCCACTCGTCTTCACGTCAGTGTCACCTCAACTTCTAACAAACTCACAAAAACTCATTCACGAAGATAATGTCACTCACCCAAACTCACCCACACACATATTTCATACCTATTTTTTATTATTTAAACACACACCACTCACAAAAAATACCCACAAATAAACCTAACTCAAAAAACAAAAACACTTGGGCCCACCAAAGTTAAACTCATACAGGGTGAGAGTGCCCCTGTTTTTTTCTTTGTGGCACTAACTCGCGCGCGAGTTTAATGAGGGGAATGGTACCCACTCGCGAGTTTGGGCAACTTGCTCGTGGGATACCTCCCACTCCCACCAGCCTAAAGCAGAGAATGGATATGAAGAATACAATTGCGTTTAAAAGTATTGTGCATTATTATAGTTCACAGACTACCAAATGATAGTGATGGATTTCTAGCGAAAGAAGAATTAAAAACAAAAAAATTTGACATAATCAATTGTCGAGAAGGATTAAAACCACAATGAAAGTATGTTTTTGAACTAACCATCGTCATCATCACTAACCACCCACCAGTCATCATCCAGCAATAACATTATCAAATACCAATGATCATCTAATCGTTCCTTAATTCTTTGCTGAAGCCCATTCGCTATTTAATGTTGTGTAATTGCTTGATCTATTAATTAGTATCCTATGTTGGTATTGATTTGATTGGATTGTCCTTTACATGTTATTATCTGGCTCGACGACCTTCGGAAAGAAGCGATTAGATTTAATTGGGTTTGTTTTAGGAGTTTGTGTTTTATTTTCCCTGATCCGTTCCTGATTCATTGAGCCCCCTTCAATCCAAATAGGGGTTGTTTGGTTTAATTTGGTTGGGTCTGTTCCATGGGGAGTTATCGTTCAAAGGAAAAGGATGTCGCTAGGATTTCGACATCCATTTATGTGACGAATTTCCCGGAGTTATTTTCTGCTAAAGATTTGTTTCATACTTGTAGGGTTTACGACCATGTTGTCGATTCGTTCATTCCACGGAAGCGATCTAATGGAGGTAATAGGTTTGGTTTTGTTCGGTTCATTAATGTGTTTAATGTTGAAAGATTAGTGAGGAATTTGTGCACAATTTGGGTTGGAAATCTTAAGCTGCAAGCAAATGTGTCACGTTTCCAAAGATCGACGAAGATTAATAATGAAGACAAAAGGAAGCAACATAATGTGTGAGACCCCCAAAATCTGACATGGAACAACTAGGCAACGAGGGGGTAACACGTCATAGTACAAGAAACAATGAATTACAGTTCATATAAAGCTGACGAAATAAAAACATGTACATTACATCATAAAAGGTCAGAGTTTTTAAACATAGGTCCCAGAGTTTTAAAAGCGGAAAATTATATTATTTCGTTTGGATTTATAACAATAAGTTGCCCAAAAGATAGAATAAACTCTTGACAGTTTATATAAAATCAATCTTTCAAAAGCATCACAGAAATCTCCAAGCTGCGATAATATCCTGCGGGCTCCCATCCAAGCAAAGCTAAGTATAATACTTGAGATTAAACATGTAAAATCGTCAACATAAAGTTGAGTGACATTCATAGGTTTAGCAGTAAAGGTGTGGAACACAAGCATTCAGTTGTAAAACAAGTAGTGTGGAGTATGGTTATATACGTCAACCATAGTCCGAGGTCCTTATTATTGCCGTTTAGTTAATGAACCGAAGCTTAACTGAGTGTAAGTTCCTCTAGGGAGTATTCAGCCTAAATACTCAAGTAGTAAACAAATATCAGTGCGTCAAGGTACTTGAAACGAGGATAGTCAATCCCAATGGACCCACCCACAACATTCGCGCTTAGTACTCGAAATTAACGATTCATGATCGGGAGAGGAAACTTAAGGCTAGACTAAAAAGCAATAATAATATTGAAAACCTGAAAATCATACATGTTCTGGATAGCATACAAGTTCTGGATAGCATACAGTTTTTAAATGGTTGTGTTCCACCATGTAAAATCTCACCCCGTGTTTAGAAATCATGTACAAGTAAAAAGGGCCTATGAACTCACCTTAGCCACGAGGTAAGTCAATCACGGTACTCAGCAACTGAGTAGAAACAATGGCAGTGAGACGATCACCGACGATATGGATGCCCGGGGAATCGAAAGCCGCAACCTATCAAAATAAGGCGCGCGTTAAAACTCGAATTCAAGTATCGATATGTAGCAAATATAATATGACTCAAATGTTTTCAAAGTGCTCATGTTTCAAAACCATTGACAGGAACCAAATGAATCCATACTAACCATTTATTTCAACACTATACGTTAAAACACTTGAACACTTGAAAATGACTCGTTATACGACGCCAGGTCAACGCAAGTCAAACTATCCTTTAACCTTATTTGGACCAGTAGATAAGTCATTTATACAATGACTAAGCACTTGAATAAGTCATCATGTCCGATGATGAATACTCAACTCACGCAACACAAACATTGAACTACGTGTCCAAAATAAAATCAGCAAGTACACCCCGAATGTACACACCGATCAACCCTATCTAGACTTGTCCGTTTAAACATGAAAATTTGTGTCAAGGTCACTTATAACCTGTATAAGACCTCACCAAAATTTGAGCAAAAGTTCACACTTTAAAATCCATCAGCTCGACACTTTACTCGACTCCAAATTTGGGACAGATATGTGCACTTGTTTTGTAAAACCGTTTGGACCACTTTAAAAGTATTAACTCGACAATCCGTCTTTTGAAACCACTACTAGACTCATCAAACTCAGTTTGTAAACTTTGAAAATCAGTAGTATCTACTATCTAACCAAGCCTAAAGTCCCCGAGAGTCGACCCAAAATCAGCCACAATTTCCGATTGTGCCGACTTGCGTCTCCCGGTACACGAAAACTAAAACTAGCATAACTTTTGACTCGTAATGACTTAGAAGCTCTATCTTATCCCAAAACGACCGTCTCGGAAAACTCTACAAGAATACCAAATAATCTCAGCCTTCAAAGACCTTAAACCCACGAAACAATCTGTTTAAAGCTGCTGTCCCAAAATACCTTTTTAGAAAACAAGTCAAATCAATTTTCCAAGCAACACCACTCATTCCTATACCTATAGAGTCATCATACTATCATACCCATCATCCAAACACTCCTAAAAACACTTGCATGTAAAATCTAACAAAATAAAAGATTAAAAACAAGACTTTTAAGGATTAAAATGTGATGATCTTACCAAAAACAATGCATGCAAGATGATTTAAACATCAATCCACCATGAAATCATAACTTTGTGAAAACTTGATGCATGTGAGAGATTTGTGTATCATTGGAATCACCATTGGATTATAAGGTTGGGTCTTGTTTTTGTTTTGAATGAATCAAGGTGGAAATCAAATTTTTGAGGGTGTTTGTGGTGGAGAAGTCACGGCAAAAAGGAGGATGGGGAGAGAGTATGGTGATTTTTTTTCTAAAAATGTTATGTGTGTGTGAAATGGTGGAAGAAAAATGGCATTTTATATGGTGGTTTAAGTGTAGGGACCATTTTTGTCAAGTATAAAACTTTGGGACTTAAAAACAATTTAATAGTTTTGAAGGGTAGAAAATGGTTATTGGTAAATTTTGAAAATATTTACGGGGCTCGGGTTTCGTAAAAATACTTTTCAAAAGTTACAATGTATCGTAAAAATGATTATACGATTTCTCGACACGACTTAATACGTCATTAAAACGACATCATCGAAAATATTAATTATCGAAACAATCGATAATAAAGCGTTAAATTTTGGGCAACCGTCGGTATCGCGATCACTAGGAATTCTCGTTGTACATTGATTTTGAATAAACTCGTTGTAAAACGCACGCGGGTGATTTTAAATCAAAAACTTTGATTTAAATTAAATATGGAAAAATAAAATAATAGTTTTATAATTCCATATAAAGTACTTATCAATGATCAGAAAAATACTTAAAAAGTATAATTTAAAAATATCAGGATTTACATATAGCAATACAAGAAAACGTAATACGTTGGAAAATGAAAGAAGCACGAATAAAAGAATAAAATAATGCTGGGAAAGTACGGGTTCTCACAGTCTTCCCCCCTGAAGGAACTCTGGTCCCCAGAGTTCTCCTGAAAACAGTAGAAGATGCGAGCAAGAGGAGGTACAAAGTGTAGAACAATTTTCATTGCTTCCCAGGTAAATTTCCGTACCACGACGAATCTTAACGGTTAGAATTCACTATGCTTCAGTTTCTTAACTCCTTCTCGTATAACTTTTCAGTCATGGATTAGAATAACGATCTTTCAGTACGGAGATACATCGAGAGATAGAGTTGTTGGAAATACGTACGATAAACTAACAAGAATTTACACAAGAATCGCTTAAATAGACAAAGTGCGATAAAATGAACCAAGATTGTAAATCAATAAGGGGTCGCAAGTCGTGCAACTGTAAAACGTGACAATCTTAAAATGTAAGAATCCGGTTACAAAAGAAATAGAAAGGAAAATGATTTATATATGATCATTTTAAAATACAACTTGTCACAATCAGTTGTCTAGGAGTTTGGTATTACTTTAAAACTCAGTTTTAAATATTTTCTTTATCAAAAGAAAATTTTACCAGGTGTAGTAATTAAGAATCAAACTTTATATAAAATGAGTGGGTAAACAGTTGTCAAATCTTTTTCTTGATCAGCACTTCAAGGTAAAAGTAACTCAGTTCAAATAGTTATTTTGATCAGCTTAAGAGCTTTTCGGGTGACTACATAAAATTTTCGTTAAAAACTCAGGTTTATCGTTACCATTAGGAAAAATCAAATTTTCCAAGTTATTTAGAATCATCGTTAGAAATTATAAATAAATTTAATAATTTCATTAGGTTGACAGTAAAGTACGATATAATCAAATACTTTAAAAGATACAGCTTGATATCCTTTTTAAATACTAGTTATAAATTTACCAACGAGGATGTATAGATCCTGTACTTAACTTGAAACAGTTATTTTGGTAATTTAAACATTTGATAAAATGTATAAAACGTTCTTAAAAATTAATAATAATTTTTAGAAATTCAAGCAAGTGTTTAAGGTATCAAACGATAAACACGTAACAGCTTATGGTTTTCAGAAAGTGACAAAATAGCAAAAGATTATGAAACGAATATCGATCAACAATTAGTATACAAGCAATAGCACGAGGGAATAAAACGGAATTCGTATCAACTCTTAACGAACATGACAGAATAGATGCATCGATGAAAAGGACAATAAGAACAAAGGATTATAGCAAGTCATCACTTCTTGATTGCAGTTGGTGACACCAATAACGGCTTATGGTCGACATACGATCGAAAGAGAAAAGCCACACAACGAATTTTCGAATCAAAGAAAATTATTAAGAAATCACTTGGGAAGAATTCCAGTAAAATGAACAACATTAGTAATGCAAGACGAAATCAACACATAATTCACACGAATGAATTTCAAGACGACAAAGTCTAACACACATCATGACAATTACACGAAATCATCGTTCACGTCCATTCGTAAATCATTAATCGCGTCCATAGACGTTTCGAAGGTCTACCAAAATAGATAAAGAAGATCGATCGATGAAGAGGCATAATAACGTTGAAACTTTCAAGTCTGGTATCAATGGTAAGAATTTAGGCAAATGGTAACGAAAATCGTATCATGAGGATGAGGAGGTACACGTAAAACAAAAGTCGTTGACTAAGGAAATATGTGCTCGAGACATGTACTTTGTTCAAGAAAATATAAGGGTTCTTATGTGTGTAAGTCACGAATTGTTGTTACTCGCATAGGATGTAAAAGTTTTCAAAACTTTTATTTCATCTAACTTTTTAAGGAACATATTAAAAAGTTGATTGTTGGTCAAATATTTAGGGCGACTACTATTCGGCCTTGCATGGCTCCTTCTAAATTAAGCATAGGTGATCAGGCCATGCATAATTTAGGACTAGCAATGCGATGCTCATCTTCGTCAAACCAGTATTACATATCATATGATTTAAAATATGTATATAATAGCATTTGTAAAAAAAACCAGGAATCAAAATTACATATGAAACTTTTCGCCTATAAGTTACTGGCTAACTGTTTAAATCAACCATTCGTATAGTTACGAGGGTTCTTTATAATACCGTATGAGAACAATTTGTGAAAATACATTGTAAAATTAATATAAATGAATTTTATAAGATAACATTCAATTATTTAAGAAAGGCCAAATGAACCCTTTTGTAAAATGATTCGCAGACAAGACCAGTTTGAGTTTATATGGTAACATGACAATAGTTTATAAAGTAGCGAGTGGGTTACAAGAGGGAAATAAGGAGTAGTTCAAGACAGTCAACGAAATGGTTGCAAGGTGATAAGGTTTCAAGAGGTTTAGTAGGAATTGTCAGGAAACACGTGCCAAAATGATAACGTACGTTATGAAAGCAAGATCTTCAAACCTCAGCCCGAATCAGTGGTACGATAGAAGCAAAGAAAGACAACTTAAAATGACAATTAAGTCATAAATAAAAGAAAGGATAAAGGAATCCGTATGTGTACATCGTAATTTATTTGACAAAAATATACTTTTAAGAAAGTAGTGCATCAGTTAACCAATAGTACAATTACTCCGAAAGGTTTCTATATTAGGAAGTTACCGAATTTCAAAAGTTCAAGATCTATGTACATGTATGACCGAACTCAATGTTACTATTTTGTACTTTTTCAAACACAATCATTGTTTTTAGTTTGCAAAATATCATTAGTTAAAGTTTTACGAGCTCAACGAACTCAAAACGCTTGAAATTATATTTTTAAAGTCTATCAGTTTTGAATTTTGGGTTTGACTAGACCAATTAACTCACTAAACGATATTCTAAGACTCAAAGTCTAATGCATTTCGATGTAAAACAATGTTTTGAACAACTTTCTAGTTTTACCCGAGACTTAAAACGGAATAAAAATGAACGAAAATGCCCTTGCATTAAATCTGTCAACAAAATGATATTTTAGCATTATTCAGAAAATAACTTCTTAGATTTTACAATCTCAAATGAGCGTAACTTGCTCGATTTTAAAGTTTACAGGTCAAATTTTATGTCCTAAACGGACGTCTCAACATGTAGAAATATATATTTTTATGTCTAAGTTATAAAAATATTTTCTCGACATGGTTAAATTCCCTGTATAGTTTCTGTACAAAGTATATTTTTCGACACATCTTGAAATCAAGTCTAAATTTCATGATAACTCAAAATTAATATACACACAAAATTAGTGGATTCCATAAAGACGAAAGAGAATAAACTGTATAATTAATCATGTAAAGAAAACACAGTATAGAAATGGTTCAAGAATGAGACAACGATAATCTGAGAGATCAAAAACGACGTATATCATCCGTGTCTTCGGTTGCAAGATGCAATGCAGTAAGTCTCTTGGTGGCATGATTTTTCAAAATCACAAGACATACCGAGAAAGAAACAGGACATAAACAAGTCGCACTCCTGGAGTGAGGAGGTTTAATGACAAAGGGAGGATACAAGTAGGATCGTATTCCAAACAATCATCACATAATAAATGACGATCATGTGTTCAAGGTACAACGGATGTTGTAAGTCGAAGTCGAAACGTAGAATGGTCAATGAAATAAGATGTAATCCATGTACAATTGTCGTGTAAAACGGTGGCGTAAAGGTAAATTGAGATTATGAAAACCCACAATATTATTCAGGTACTGATTCAACGAATGCTTCGAGATATGTGACTCACACGATGTCCTTTAGTCTTTCTGGGAGACACATTGAGCTACACAATGGTCTATAGACTAGACATTCAATTACGAATGGCCGGAAAGAAAAATATGCGTATCTAAATAGATATCTTAAAAGAGTTGAACAATGAAAGCAACACGCACGGTAGTAAAATGAAAATCAGGAGTTTTATCGAAAACAACACTTATTCAATCCCGAACAATGGTATCGCGAGAGTATACACGGCATGTAACAGTGAGCTGAGAAAACAGACGGTTCAAAACGAACGAGTATATGAAGTCAGTCGTATCACGCATAAATGAAATAGCAATAGTACTCAGAAAAATGAGCATGAAAAGTCGATAACATACGCGCTCTGAATACAAGTACGTAATGTCTTAACGATATAGAATCATTGTAATAAGATCAAGTCACAAGAATAAGAATTCAAGAGATACAGTATAAGTGGATGTAATCACAGTAATATCGAATGATAATCCATGAAGCACAAGGCTTTGAAAAGACATAGTAATTTTCGTCATCAGGGTAACGTAATATTTCAACATGTAATTAAGAGATGAAATACTATAACGATAATTAAACGTAAATAATAAGGATTAGAGAGTTACCCGCGCAGATATCGAACAACATTGGCAGATTCTGTGATTGACACTTAGAAAAAATAAAATATTTGAACTTTCGGTTATAGACTAAGTTTTTGAAAACGACTCAGTTCCCAATAACTAGGCTCTGATACCACTCTGTGAGACCCCCAAAATCTGACATGGAACAACTAGGCAACGAGAGGGTAACACGTCATAGTACAAGAAACAATGAATTACAGTTCATACAAAGCTGACGAAATAAAAACATGTACATTACATCATAAAAGGTCCGAGTTTTTAAACATAGGTCCCAGAGTTTTAAAAGCGGAAAATTATATTATTTCGTCTGGATTTATAACAATAAGTTGCCCAAAAGATAGAATAAACTCCTGACAGTTTATATAAAATCAATCTTTCAAAAGCATCACAGAAATCTCCAAGCTGCGATAATATCCTGCGGGCTCCCATCCAAGCAAAGCTAAATATACTACCTGAGATTAAACATGTAAAATCTTCAACATAAAGTTGAGTGACATTCATAGGTTTAGCAGTAAAGGTGTGGAACACAAGCATTCAGTTGTAAAACAAGTAGTGTGGAGTATGGTCATATACGTCAACCATAGTCCGAAGTCCTTATTATTGCCGTTTAGTTCATGAACCGAAGCTTAACTCAGTGTAAGTTCCTCTAGGGAGTATTCAGCCTAAATACTCAAGTAGTAAACAAATATCGGTGCGTCAAGGTACTTGAGACGGGGATAGTCAATCCCAATGGATCCACCCACAACATTCGCGCTTAGTACTCGAAATTAACGGTTCATGATCGAGAGAGGAAACTTAAGGCTAGACTAAAAAGCAATAATAATATTGAAAACCTGAAAATCATACATGTTCTTGATAGCATACAAGTTCTGTATAGCATACAGTTTTTAAATGGTTGTGTTCCACCATGTAAAATCTCACTCTGTGTTTAGAAATCATGTACAAGTAAAAAGGGGTTATGAACTCACCTTAGCCACGAGGTAAGTCAATCACGGTACTCAGCAACTGAGTAGAAACAATGGCAGTGAGACGATCACCGACGATATGGATGCCCGAGAAAATGAAAGTCGCAACCTATCAAAATATGGCGCGCGTTAAGACTCGAATTCAAGTATCGATATGTACCAAATATAATATGACTCAAATGTTTTCAAAGTACTCATGTTTCAAAACCATTGACACGAACCAAATGAATTCATACTAACCATTTATTTCAACACTATACGTTAAAACACTTGAACACTTGAAAATGACTCGTTATACGACGCCAGGTCAACGCAAGTCAAACTATCCTTTAACCTTATTTGGACCAGTAGCTAAGTCATTTATACAATGACTAAGCACTTGAATAAGTCATCATGTCCGATGATGAATACTCAACTCACGCAACACAAACATTGAACTACGTGTCCAAAATAAAATCAGCAAGTACACCCCGAATGTACACACCGATCTACCCTATCTAGACTTGTCCGTTTTATATGAAAATTTGTGTCAAGGTCACTTATAACCTGTATAAGACCTCACCAAAATTTGAGAAAAAATTCACACTTTAAAATCCATCAGCTCGACACTTTACTCGACTCCAAATTTGGGACAGATTTGTGCACTTGTTTCGTAAAACCTTTGGACCACTTTAAAAGTATTAACTCGACAATCCGTCTTTTGAAACCACTACTAGACTCATCAAACTCAGTTTGTAAACTTTGGAAATCAGTAGTATCTACTATCTAACCAAGCTTAATGTCCCCGAGAGTCGACCCAAAATCAGCCACAATTTCGGATTGTGCCGACTTGCGTCTCCCGGTACACGAAAACTAAAACTAGCATAACGTTTGACTCGTAATGATTTAGAAGCTCTATCTTATACCAAAACGACCGTCTAGGAAAACTCTACAAGAATATAAAATAATCTCAACCTTTCACAGACCTTAAACCCACGAAACAATCTGTTTAAAACTGCTGTCCCAAAATACCTTTTTAGAAAACAAGTCAAATCAATTTTCCAAGCAACACCACTCATTCCTATACCTATAGAATCATCATACTATCATACCCATCATCTAAACACTCCTAAAAACACTTGCATGTAAAATCTAACAAAATCAAAGATTAAAAACAAGACTTTTAAGGATTAAAATGTGATGATCTTACCAAAAACAATGCATGCAAGATGATTTAAACATCAATCCACCATGAAATCATAACTTTATGAAAACTTGATGCATGTGAGAGATTTGTGTATCATTGGAATCACCATTGGATTATAAGGTTGGGTCTTGTTTTTGTTTTGAATGAATCAAGGTGGAAATCAAATTTTTGAGGGTGTTTGTGGTGGAGAAGTCACGGCAAAAAGGAGGGTGGGGAGAGAGTATGGTGATTTTTTTTCTAAAAATGTTATGTGTGTGTGAAATGGTGGAAGAAAAATGGCATTTTATATGGTGGTTTAAGTGTAGGGACCATTTTTCTCAAGTATAAAACTTTAGGACTTAAAAACAATTTAATAGTTTTGAAGGGTAGAAAATGGTTATTGGTAAATTTTGAAAATATTTAGGGGGCTCGGGTTTCGTAAAAATACTTTTCAAAAGTTACAATGCATCATAAAAATGATTATACGATTTCTCGACACGACTGGTTACGTCATCAAAACGACATCATCGAAAATATTAATTATCGAAACAATCGATAATAAAGCGTTAAATTTTGGGCAACCGTCGGTATCGCGATCACTAGGAATTCTCGTTGTACATTGATTTTGAATAAGCTCGTTGTAAAACGCACGCGGGTGATTTTAAATCAAAACCTTTGATTTAAATTAAATATGGAAAAATAAAATAATAATTTTATAATTCCATATAAAGTACTTATCAATGATCAGAAAAATACTTAAAAAGTATAATTTAAAAATCTCAGGATTTACATATAGCAATACAAGAAAACGTAATACGTTGGAAAATGCAAGAAGCACGAATAAAAGAATAAAATAATTGCTGGGAAATTACGGGTTCTCACATAATGAGGTGAACAGTGGGGGGAAACTTGTTAGAACCGATATTAGGAATGATGTATGTATGATTGGAAATTCATTTGTGAATGTGGTCAAGGGAACGAAGGTGGCGAATGTGGAGGAGGAGATGCCTGCGATTGTGTTGGATGAGTCTTGTTATAATACTAAAGAATTGGGTGCATCATTGATTTCAAGGATAAACGAGTTTTCTGCCATTTTTATCCTTAATAAGGTGTTACAGGATGAAGGGTTTGATGAGATAAAGATTAAGTATCTAGGGGAGCTATGGGTGATGCTTGAGTTTCTTACTATATAATTTAAAGATGCTTTTAAAAATAATGTGGGAATTAGCTCTTGGTTTTTAGCTATAAGGCAAGCATCAGTTGACTTTGTGGTGGATGGCAGAATTGCCTGGATTGATGTTGAAGGTATCCCATTTAAATTATGGTCGAATAACACGTTTAGTAAGATTGCTAATAAATGGGGCAAGTTAATGGATGCCGATGATCAAGAGGAAACTTGTTATTATTCAAAGAGGTTATGTATTTACACGAATATTTGTAGTAATATTTTGGAAAATGTCAAGATCATATTTGGAGGTAAATGTTATTGGATTAGGGCGAAGGAAGCATTAGGATGGATACCAGAGTTTGAGGAAGAAGTAGAGGAAGAGGAGTGGTCAGTAGAGGACAATGTGGATGACAATATAAATAAGGAAGAGACTGGGGTGGTGATTTGGAATCCGAAGAAATCCTAGAAACTGTTTTTGAAGAGGCTACTGGTCCGAAGGAGGATAAGTCGGAAGATCCTTTCGGGATATACTCTCTCTTAGATAAGGTAAAGGCGCAGGTGAATGTTCAAGACACGAAAAGTAGCATCCAATACCTCCCGGGGTTTACACCGGTAGAAGTGGAGAATGTAAATACATTTGGAGATAATCAGAATATTGATGTGGAGGGGTTGGATAATAAGATGAATAGTAATATGAATGGTCTAGATGGTAGTAGCGTTAATGTTAATTAAGAAAAAGGTAATGGAAAGACAACGAGTTTTGGAAGATTGAATAAATCTGAGGGTTTGCGCAAGGGGGAATCTATTATTGATCTATTAGAGGAGGTAGTGAAGATTGGTAATATTATAGGGTATAAGATGGACAGATGTGAAGATAATATTACGGAGATCATTAATTCTCATGGAATGGCCGGGGATGATCGATGAATTTCCTATCATTAAATATTCAAGGCCTTACTCAGCAGGCTAAAAAAGACTGGGTAAAGGAGTTATGTAATAAGAACAAGGTGAATTTTGTAGGTTTACAAGAGACAAAAAAGGAGTCCATGGATGTTAGCTGTGTGAAACGATGTTGGGGCAATCATTCTTTCGAATTTGTCTATAGTGATTCCATTGGTAATTCTGGCAGCATTTTATGTATTTGGGATCCGAATTCTTTTAAGCGTAGTAGTAGTAAAGTGTCTGATTTTTGTGTGATCATTAGGGGCACTTGGTTAAAGACTGGGTGCAAGCTTTTAGTGGTGGTTGTATACGCGCCACATGATGGGAGGGACAAGCGTGTTTTATGGGATTATTTGGCTCATGTTTCTAATCAGTGGGATGGGAAGATTGTAATGATGGGAGATTTTAACGAAGTTCGAAAGAAATTGGAAAGATTTGGTTCGGTTTTTTATCCGCATGATGCTGATATCTTTAATACATTTATCATTACTGCGGGGTTAGTCGAAATTCCTCTTGGAGGGAGTAATTTTACGTGGTGTCACAAATCAGCGAAAAAGATGAGTAAATTGGATGGGTTTATGGTTTCGGAAAGCCTTTTCAATGAATGTACGCGGATGAATGCTATTACTTTGGACAGATTGTTTTCTGACCACCGGCCAATTTTATTGCGTGAATCTGACTGTGATTTTGGTCCGAGTCCGTTTAGGTTTTTTCACTTTTGGATGGATCTAGATGGGTTTGATAAGTTGGTGGCTGATACTTGGGAGGCGGCGAATGTGACTGGTATGGATCCTATTACGCCTTTATGTTTAAACTGAAATTTCTCAAAAGAAAGATCAAGGAGTGGGTGGGGGAGCACAAAAGAAAGTCATCTAATCAGGTTCTGGAATTATATCAGATGGTGGTGGATATTGATGCTATGATAGACAATGGTAATGGTAATGAGGAGTTGACTAGTAAGCGTATGGAGGTAATTAATCAGATTCAAGACGCTCGTAAAAATAGTGCGTCTGAAGTAGCTCAAAAAGCGAAAATCAAACGGTATGTTGAAGGGGATGAGAATAGCAAGTTTTTTCATGGGATGCTTAATAAGAAACGTAGTCAAAACAATATTCGGGGCATAATGGTTAACGGTAAGTGGTCGGATGGGCCTAAGGAGGTGAAACAGAAATTTCTTCAACATTTTAGTGACAGATTTAGATCTCCTGAGTAATCGTGTTCGAATAGTTAAGGATTTTCCGAATGTTTTATCGTTGGAGCATATGGTCGACTTGGAAAGGGAGGTTTCAAGGGAGGAGATAAAAAGGCAGTATGGGACTGTGGTATGGATAAGTCGCCGGGTCCGGATGGATATACTTTTGTTTTTTATAGACGATGTTGGAATATTATAGAAAAGGATGTCTTTAATTCTATTGGGTATTTTTTTCAGTCATGGAGAATTTCCTAAAGGGTGTAATTCGAATTTTATCTCGTTGATTCCGAAGATTCCAGATGCAAAGATGGTGACAGATTTTAGATCTATTAGTTTGATTGGAAGCTTATACAAGATTGTAGCAAAATTTTTGACTAATCGTCTTGTTGGAGTGATCGGAGGTATTGTGAATGAAGTGCAATCGGCATTTATTGGTGGTAGGCAAATCTTAGATGGCCCGTTTATATTGAGTGAAATGATTCAATGGTGTAATCATCGTAAACAACAAGCTCTCATTTTGAAAGTAGACTTTGAAAAAGCGTATGACTCGGTAAGGTGGGACTATTTAGACGATGTTCTCGATAAGTTTGGTTTTGGTGTGAAATGCAGACGGTGGATTCAAGGATGCCTGACGTCGTCTAGAGGATCTATTCTTGTCAATGGTAGCCCCACTAAGGAGTTTCAATTCGGTAAAAGGACTTAAACAAGGTGATCCACTATCGCCATTCCTATTTTTCTTGATAATGAAGAGTTTTCATATTGCTTTCCAACATGTGGTGGATGCTGGGGTGTATAAAGGCCTGAAACTTAGTTCTAATGTGAATATTTCTCACTTGTTCTATGCGGACGATGTGATGTTCGTCGGTCAATGGAGTGAGGAGAATATTGATTCATTAGTCCATGTTTTGTATTGTTTTTATCATGCCTCGGGGCTGCGTATAAACATGGGGAAAAGTAAAATTATGGGGATTCATGTGAATAATATCAATGTTATTAATGCGGCTTCTAAACTTGGATGCCATATTATGAAAGTCCCGTTTGTCTATTTGGGTACGAAAGTTGGGGGTAATATGTCTCATGTAGGTGAATGGAAGGAAGTCGTGGACAAAGTGGTGACGAGGCTTTCGAAATGGAAACTGAAAACGTTATCAATTGGAGGTAGATTCACATTACTCAAATCTGTGTTAGGTTCTACACCGTTATTTCATATGTTGATTTTTAAAATGTCGTTAAGCGTGATCCAGAAACTCGAGGCCATTAGAAGTCATTTTTTTCATGGTCATGATCGTGAATCAAAGAAGATATCTTGGGTAAAGTGGAGCAAGGTTTTAACTCCTAAAGAGAGAGGTGGTTTAGGTGTTCCTAGTTTATACGCGCTTAATAGAGGCTTGCTAATGAAATGGGTCTCGAGGTTCTTTTCGCAGCCGGAATCTTTTTGGTCTAGGGTTATCAAGTCAATTCACGGTATTGAAGGAGGATTTGGGAGCCGTGGTAGGAACAGATTTGGGTCTTGTTGGGTAAGCATCGTTGGAGAGGTTTATAAACTTAAGGATAAGGGGATTGATTTTTTTAAGTATGTTCAATATAAGCTTGGTAATGGGGAGGAGATTAAGTTATGGGAAGACAAATGGTGTGATGGTAAATATATGAGGGACTTATTTCCTCGGTTATATATGCTTGAAAACAATTAGTCGGTTACGATAGCAGGTAAGATTAATGGGGTCACGTTAGATGCGTCTTTTCGTAGAAGCCCCGAGGGGGGGTGCTGAAGCGTCTCAGCTAGATGCTTTATCTGAGTTAGTGAATTCTATTACCCTCAGGCCTTATGGAAATAGATTGGTGTGGAATCTTGAAAATGCTGGCGATTTTACTGTTGCGTCTATTCGCAAGCGAATAGATAATGGGAGATTTCCTGGTGGAGATGTGTCGATTAAATGTATTAAAAGCGTGCCTATCAAGGTAAATATCCTAGCCTGGAAAATTGCTTGTGATGTGTTGCCTACTAGATTGAATATTTCGCGTCGTGGGATTATGATTGATACCATCAGATGTCCTATATGTAACGCTGGAGTTGAGTCGTCGAATCATCTATTTTTCAGTTGTGATGTCGCAAGACAACTCATGCAGAAAGTATGTAAGTGGTGGGACGTTAGTTTGTCTGACTTTAATTCTTTAGAGGCGTGGAAGAACTGGACTAGAGCTCTTCGGTTGACAGCGAGATCTAAAGAGATGTGTATGGGCGTTTTCTATTGTCTATGGTGGTGGATTTGGTTTTTCCGAAACAGAAGCATTTTTGATAAAGAGACTCCTAGAAAGGCGGAAGTATTTGATAATGTTATTTCTTATTCTTTTAATTGGTGCAAATTTCGTTGTAAAGCTTCGTTTAAATAGGACGAATGGCTTAAAACTCCGTATCTTGTTTAACTTTCCAGCTCCTTGCTAGTCGTTTAGTAATAAAAATGCCATTCAAAAAAAATAAAGCAAAGAAGCCCATCATGAAAACAAAGTTTGGCATCATTGTATTTGACAGTTTGGGGCTTTAGTCTATTTTAACCAGAACCAAATCTTATACATATAACCTTCAATTCCAAGATCCCGGCTTCTATCACACGACGGGTGTGTTTGGTAGCAAACATTTAGGAGTGTTTCAAAGGAACTAGCTAGCGTATTGCACAAAATGCTTGTTTGGATACAAGTAAGTTGCATTACTATATTTTCTAAACGCTCCATATAAAAATGCAATTTTTAGTAGCGTTTACCAGCAACTAACGTTAGCAAACACTATATCAAAACAAGGGTTCTTGTTACCGCTATCTTCGCATATCATTATACCCTACACTAACGGCCCTAAGAATGACATGGTTTTAATTAGCAACATTTATTATTGCGGAATCTTACGATCAAGATGACGATCTTAATAGTTGTAGCCTAGTAGAGGCTAGCTTGAAAGTTTCAAAAGAAAACCGAAAACTTCAAAACCCCACTAGCAGCAACTTTGACTATCTTTTAGGCGCTAGTTCTCTTGGTTCCAAAGAAGAGGACTTTGCACGAAATAGATCGCGGGCGGGCACTTTCTAGGCTGATTATTGAGTGAGTCTGAACATTTCTTAACGGAACGTTACTGTATCTTGTCTTTCGGCTGAGGCACGTGGACACGCCGAATTTGTCAGTTATCAACGTTTTGTTACTAGTTACGTACTTTAATCATGTTTTTCAAACAATAGCAACACATTTTCTGTGACTGATATCAACAATACTTAATTAATGATACACGTAGAAGATACATATGTAGTGACTCATACTCCAATACACGCACTTGCAAGTTGCAACATATAATGGGATGCATGTGGGCACGCTAACATGAATATAAGCAAAGTATATACAAGATGTTTAGAGATCAGTCAACTCTTGTCCTCCATTCTCAACCGGAATCATGCAATCTCTCCCAAAAACCAGGCCCAAAATAGAGAGGCCGCCACCCACCAACACCATACTACGACATGCAAACACACGTCGTAGTTTCTGGCGGCTAAGGAGGAAGAAGAGGCTGCCAACAGTGAGATTAGGAGGACAAAGACAGTTACATGTAAGTCTTGTAATGAGTTTCTAAAAGTTAATAATGTTTGCCCTTTCCAGCATAACTTTCTAACTCCGCCCTTAGGTCTATGTTAATTAAAAACTCACATTATGTTTAATATATGTTATTAGCAAGGTTGTCAATCTGTAATGGGGAGGATGGTTCGAAGAATCCGATTTAGATGGACGAATCTGAAGAAGGTATGGGCTTTAAAGAAGTTGAAAGAGTACTATTTGTGTATCTTGAAAGATTTAACGGAAAATGGTCGAAGCATAAAAAAGCATCAACAAATGCTTCTGATGGAAACCTCGTTCGCGGTTCCTGTGATGGGGATGTCCTTCAACTCTTTTCGTTGATACTTCAATCTGGTTTATTTTCATGGGTATCGATTATGGATCGTAAGTGGTATTATGGGTGAGACTTGTAGCCTATTATTTGCTAATCAGGTCACTCATAGAAGTTCATTGTGTTAGGCCAGGTTTTTGAGGAAGAGTTTTGTTGGCATCAAAAGATGCATGGGTCGGAACGTTCCAATCTACTTAACCAAATATATAATTTGATACTAAACTTCAAATGTTATTACTTATTGATGTTTCGTAAATTTACTAAGAAATCAATGCTACTGCGGAAAATAATGTATTAAAGATCATTTGCTTAGCTTAATTGTATATCAGGTTCGATTCAAACTTTCTGACTCGGTTTTGTTTGGACACTTTGGATAGATGTTTTCTTATTTGAATCTCGAGTTTGCAAGATCTTGGTTGATGTGATTAATTAAACCAATTAGATGATGCTTACATGTAAATTATATTATCTCTTCACCTGATCAAGAAGTGAACTCTAGTTAAATAAGAGGCCAAGTATTCGATAGAGCAAGGCATCGGTTTTTGCTACCGGCATGCAAAGGTTCGAATCCTTTTACTCCAGATTCTCAACATATAAAAAAAGCTAAAGAGATATCATAATTTATTTGAGGTTAACTGAAAGAATTTACACAATATACCTTAATTTAATTTCTTTTTCTTCGTTTTGCAATTAGATCTGTGTAGTATTTATTTATATAACACTAATTAATATATTACATACAATATACTTAATTGTTATCGTTTTACGTATAACGTGTGCGTCTATAAATGCTAGACACATTTTTCTAACATGTATTATTATGCGTGTACATATTCTAACAATTACTAACATCATTTGGGAATTTGGGATGATGATCGGTGTCAAAGATGTTACTGTCCGATATATATGCCAAGAATGGTCAATGGGACGTCTCTGCCAGAGTCAAAGTGTCGGCTAAGGCACGATGTTTGACAAAAACACCAGGTAAAAGCTGGATCGAATTAAACAAAACGGTGCGGCTGTTCGCGTATATGGCCGCTTGGCCATATCCACGTGCCAAATCTTCTAGAAGCAAGATTGGCCGCGCGGTCTGGCAGACCGGCCCACCTACCAAGCGCAGATCTAGAAGGAATCCTCGAAAGCAATGTCGATGCATTGGGAAGGAACGGCGCACCCTATTGTCCAGTGGACACTCGCCTGGCGTTCAGATAAAAGAGCCATCCGCCTGCGCACCTCAAAAGCAGGGTAGATTCCCTCGGGAACAAACGACGCATCCTTTTACCCAGATGCCTTGCATAACCTTTTGGACCAAAGTTTGGCCTGTCAGACCACAAGGCTCGAGGAGTGCTACCTCCGAGGAGCAACAGTCCACTACAGTGCTCTCAGCACTATAAATACCCCTCATTCAATGTAAGTCACATCCATTCACACATAGTCATTTATTACACATACTACGTGGCCATTCGGCTCTGCATGTTATTGGCCACTCGGCTCAATCAGATTCTTACTCTCACACCGGAGTTGGTCTCGGGATCTTCACCCGAGGCGAGCTAACGTGTGCTACCTTCTTATAGGCTTGTGGATAAGAAGACCCGGACGGCCCAGCGGCATTCTCGGCCCTTTAAGAGGCCCAGCGGACTTTGCATCTACAAACTGGCGCCATCCGTGGGACCCTAAATTCGATCTACCAAGTAGCTAAAGAATGGCGGGTCCTGCCCCAACATCACCTGAAGTTGAAATTCATGATGACAACCACAATAGCCTCACCAATGAAGAAATCATTGAGGGTCACCTTTCGGCCCTAAAAGAATTAATAAAAGACAAAAGCAACCAAGACTACATCAAGCCAAGGCTAATCAGTTTTGACGAAGGAGAAGAACACTCGGGAGATAAGGGAAAGAAGAAGGAAAGCCAAGGCGAGGGAGAGAAAAGCAAGGGGAAGAAGGTGGCAGATGATGATTTGGGAAAGCCTTTCAAATCATTGGCCAAGTGCCCCCTTAGCCGAAGGATCATTGAATACTCATCCCCTAGCCATAGGATGCCGGCCAACGTTAGGATTTACGCTGGGACGGGAGATCCGGCTGACCACATCAACCATTTTAAAGGGATGGGGAACCAAGGGGAATGGCCCATGCCCGTATGGTGCCGAATGTTCCAACAAACGCTAGATGATAAGGCCAGGGCTTGGTTCGACGAGTTGCCGTCAGGGAGCATAGACGATTGGGATGATTTGGAGGCCAAATTCCTTACACGGTTTGGGATGCTGAAAGCGTGTGTGAAGGACCCCACGGAGATCACAAAGATCATCCGAAAGGCCAACGAGAGCCTACCTGTATTCAAAGAAAGGTGGGTAAGTGAGTCCAATTCCATTCCTAATGTACCAGATCTCATGAGGATCTCTTCATTCATGGGCTCACACAAGTGCCCTGGTTTGGCCAAGCGATTTGCTGAAAGCATACCAAAGACGGTGGACGAGATGTTGAAGCATGTGGACGACTTCGTCCGTGCTGAAACAGCGTTCAGAGACGCTGAACTGCCCAGGGGAGAATATATCCGAGGAGACAGTTCCCCGACGGGAGGCCAGAGGTACGATCGGGCCCAGAAAAGGGGTTTTGGGGGAAGAAGAGGAGGAGGACGAGGAGCCTATCAAAATAGAAACCCCTACACCCAACCCTATACCTTGCCTTACCGTAACCCGCAGCGTCCTCAAGAGGTGAATCGAATATTCACCCTAGAGGACTTATCCAGCTCACCGAAGGAAATCTTAGCAGCAGAACACCAGCTAAACCTCCCGGCCCCACCTCCCTTGGTAGGAACACCAAAAAAAGAGAACATGGACAGATATTGTGACTATCATTGTGCTAAAGGACACTACACGAACGATTGTTTTCAATTGAGGAGACAATTAGAGGCTGCCTTGGAATCTGGAAAGCTTAACCACTTGATTAAAGACGTGAGGCAAAAAGGCAAGGGCGGTCAGAAGGGCCACCCTCAAAAAAACCAAGGTGATAAACATGGTATGGGGGCATAGTGATAGCCTAAAGAGGAAGTCAAGGTGGGTCAACGAGGACTGGATGAACGTCTCAATAACGTTCCCACCATGCCCAGACGAGGATCTGTCGGAAGAAGCGATTGTGATAGAGGCTGAGATCGAAGGATACTTGGTAAGGAGGGTGCATGTGGATGGCGGTGCGTCCGTAGAAATAATGTACGAGCATTGTTTCAACAGCCTCCACCCAAGCATACAAGCTAGGATGACCAAGACGCACAGCACGGTGTCAGGATTTTCAGGAGAAAGTGTAAAGCCGTTGGGAAAGATAGAGTTAGAGGTGTGCTTCGGGGACGGAGGCTTGTTCCGAAGGGCCATGATGAGGTTCACTGTCATACCCGCTCCTTCCCCATATAATATCATCCTAGGGAGGCCAGGGATAAGAAGGCTAAGGGCCATCCCGTCTACCATCCACGCCATGATGAAATTCCCAACACCTCGAGGTATCGCAACTCTCGTTACATCATCTTCAATTATTAACGAATGCAGAGAGATAGGAAAGAGGAAAATGGCAAAAGAGGAGCCAGAGAAACAGGAGGAGCGCCAAGACGTCAACTTGACAGAAGAGGTGATGATCAACCCAGCTTTCCCCGAACAGCTGGTCACGATTGGGGGAAACTTGTCAAAGGAAGGCTCGGAGCAGTTAAAACAATTGCTAAAGAACAACTTAGACGTCTTCGCGTGGGAACCGCAAGATATGACCGGAGTACCAAGAAGGATCGCTCAACACAAGCTCAATGTGAACCCATCGGTAACGCCGGTGAGCTAGAAACGAAGGGTACTGTCTGCCGAGAAAAGTGAAGTCGTTGCCAAGGAGGTGGAAGAATGGGTAAAGGCAGGAATCGTGAGGCCAGTTAGGTATCCTACATGGATATCCAACACGGTGTTGGTCAAAAAAGTAGATGGAGCATGGAGAATGTGCATAGACTTCAAAAATTTGAATTCTGCCTGTCCAAAGGACTATTACCCTCTACCAGAGATTGACGCCAAGATAGAAGCCGTCATGGGATACAAATACAAAAGCTTTTTAGACGCCTACAAGGGCTACCACCAAGTGCAAATGTCCCAAGAGGACGAAGAAAAGACAGCCTTCTACACCGATCAAGGGACGTACTGCTACACCAAAATGCCCTTTGGTCTGAAAAACGCAGGGGCCACTTACCAAAGGTTAGTGGACACAGCGTTCGAATCACAGATTGGACGAAACCTGGAGGCATATGTGGACGACATGGTTATAAAAAGCAAGACTGAGAAGGAAATGCTGGCAGACATAGCTGAAACATTCGACAACTTACGAAAGATAAACATGAAGCTTAATCCAAAAAAGTGTTCTTTCGGAGTTAAAGAGGGCAAATTCTTAGGGTACATGGTGACGTCGGAAGGAATAAGAGCTAACCCAGCCAAGATCAAAGACGTCACAGATATGCAATCACCTAGAACATGGAACGAAATGCAAAGTTTAGCCGGGAAGCTGGCCGCACTTAACCGTTTCCTCTCAAAATCTGCCGAGAGATCACTACCTTTCTTTGACACTCTGAAGAACATAACCAAGGCCAACAAGGAAGAGTACAGGTGGACGGAAGAAGCAGAGGAGGCTTTCCAACAGATGAAAAGAATGGTGATAGAAACTGCCATCCCTCACCACGCCCAGGCCCAAAGAAACGCTTTCCCTATACCTGGCGGCAGCGAAAGGAGCAATAAGCGCAGTATTGTTAGCAGAAAGAAAGGGGATCCAAAGGCCAGTCCGCTACGTCAGCCGAATGCTACATGAAGCAGAAAGAAACTATGCCCCTTTGGAGAAACTAGCCTTGGCACTTCTAAGCACATCAAGAAGACTAAGGCGATACTTCGAAGGACACCCAATCAAGGTCATCACGGATCAACCCGTAAGGCAAATCCTAAGCAAGGCCGAAACCTCGGGCAAGCTCGCCAAGTATGCCATAGAGTTGGGGACATACGACATTGCCTATGAACCCAGAAGCGCTATAAAGGGCCAAGTGCTAGCAGACTTCCTGAATGAAGTACCAGTAGGGACGGACACTTCGAAGGACCTGGAAACACATGATTCCAAGGAAGAAAAGGTTGATAAGGAGGAAGATTGGGTGCTATATACAGACGGAGCGTCCAACCCGAAAGGCTCTGGAGCGGGTTTAGTATTAATCAGCCCCAACGGCATGGAATACACGTATGCTTTGAGGTTGAACTTTGACAGCACAAATAATGAGTCAGAATATGAGGCCTTACTAGCCGGCCTAAGAATAGCAGAAGAGATGGGAGTAGAACATTTGGCAGTGAAGGTAGACTCGAAATTAGTGGCCAGCCAAATCAATGGGGATTTTGTGGCCGCCAATGAAAGCATGATCAAATACTTGAGAAAGCAAAAGAGCACGTAGAGCGGTTCAAGAGCTTCAAAATCATGAACATACCGAGAAGCAAGAACCAAAAAGCCAATGTACTAAGCAAGCTGGCCTCAGTGGCATTTAACCATTTGACAAAGGAAGTATTGGTGGAAGTGCTAGACAAACCCTCGACAGATAGGGAAGAAGTGAACGCCATTGTGGAAGAAGAGGGAGATAATTGGATGACACCCATCGTAAGGTGCTTGGAGCAAGGGATATGGCCACAAGATCACAACGAAGCACGTGCCCTTCGGATGAAAATCAACCAGTATGTAATGGAGGAAGGAGTGCTCTTCAAGAAGTCCTACTTGATGCCAATGTTGCGATGCGTAGGGCCACTACAAGCCAACTATGTGATCCGAGAGATACATCGAGGAGCTTGTGGCATGCACTTGAAGACAAGGTCAGTGGTGGCTAAGGCGCTTAGGCAGGGATACTATTGGCCCACGATGCATCGTGACGTGAGGGAAGAAACAAAAAAATGTAACGCATGCCAGATTCACTCGCCAGTACCCAAGATGCCCAAAACGCTAATGACATCAATCATGGCCCCATGGCCGTTCTTCCAGTGGGGCATGGACGTGTTGGGTCCATTCCCCGCGGCGCCAGGTAAGGTCAAGTACATCATTGTGGCAATTGATTATTTCACTAAGTGGTTGGAAGCAAAGCCCTTGGCCAACGTAAAAGGCAAGGACGTGATAAAATTTGTGTGGGATAACATTGTCTGTAGATTTGGTCTACCACATGTAATAGTGACCGACAATGGAACTAACTTTGTGAATGACCCGTTCAAGACATGGTGCAAGAAACTCAATATTAAGCAAATGAATACGGCAGTCGCACACCCACAGGCCAATGGTCTCGTGGAAAGGGCAAACAAGTCACTCATGGAAGGGCTAAAGACAAGGCTAGGTCGGGATCGAACGGGATGGGCAGACGAACTTCCAAATGTACTCTGGGCACACAGAACCTCATTAAAACAAGCAATGGAGAGACCCCCTTCGGCCTAACATACGGAAGTGAGGTCGTGATCCCTGCGGAGATAGGAATGCCAACACATAGGACGCTTGTAATCAAGGATGAAGAAGCCAATGATTAAGAACTCAGACTCAACTTGGACCTGTTGCAAGAAAGAAGGGAGGCCGCAGCCATCCGGGAGGCCAAATACAAGAAAAAGATGGAACAGTACTACAACAAGAGGGTCAGAGCCAAGTCTTTCAAGGTGGGAAGCTATGTTTACAGAAGGAACGAGGCCAGCCGTGTGGAAAAACCGGGAAAGCTGAGCCCAACATGGGAAGGCCCTTACAAGGTGACGGAGGCCTATATGAATGGCTCATATAAACTGGAAAAAGTAAACGGCAAGGCCGTACCACGCACCTGGCACACAATTAACTTAAGGGAATGCCACATCTAGCCTAATGCTCAAACTTGTCTTGTCATTGTAATGTTTTAATTATGAAATTAATCAAAGGCTATCTCCCAGCTGAGAAATAGCAATTTTCCCCACATGATAAAGGAGTATAAACATAAGAGAAAAAGTGCCCCCTCCGAAAGGCCAATCACCTACGGTAGGAACGTGTGGCCAGTGTTTATAACCACCCTTTGGAAAAGAACAAACGCATGAATGGTTCTAAAAACCCATGTGCATAGATAAACAAAAAGCGGTCCTAACGTGATCGATATCTAACAAAATAGGCAAAGAAAAAGCGACCTCGACGGAAGGCTCGCAACCTCCAAAATCGATAAATATGGTCGATGTCTATGGAAGGGGAATAAAGGGTTAAGTGACTCCGAGTGGAACTTAGATCCCTCTACTCGATATATGTAGTCAATATTCCCCAACCAAAACCAAGAGTTGAATAAATATCCAAGTGGATCCGAAGGGTAGGTGATTCCTCCCGTCTGACAATGTAGCCAAGGTTCACTCTTAAGAAAAAAAAATACATACAAGTCGAAACACCTATGGGTTCAAGAACGAAAGGCCAAAAAGGAAGGGCAATTAAAAGATGCATAGATAAAAAGGCACGACGGCCAAACATAAGGGTGGATACTGAAAAATGTACGAGCAAGTTAAGGCCAATGGCCATCTAATTGTTATTACAGACATATTAATATAAAGTTCAGAGCAAATCACTGGGCGGAAGAGCAATCCTGCAGAAGGGGTCCTTGGCCGGGAGTCACTTCCCCATCTGGAATCAAGTTTTGAAGCTCCATGGGACTCTTAAAGCATGCCCGAGAGACCTTCTCCACAAAAGGATACTTCTTCACAAATAAGGCCTCGAATGCCTCCACTAAGGCAGTCTCTGTCATATAAGAGTCAACACAGGACGCCTCGGCCAAAGCAGCAGCAATTTCTTCTTCAGTTCTCCCATGGCTCACGGCCTGCATGAAACCCAAAGACATTGCATGGCTGAAAACATCCCCATGGGTATATTTGTACTCTTTGCTCGCTAGGAGGCGTCGAACAAACACAGGGAAGAGATCCTTCACCAAGTTCTTCCTCAGAGTGGCCTCACGGCCCAAGTCGACGGCCGACCTAGTATTATCAGTCCTTAAACCTTGGGCATCTTCCTCAGCAGTCTTTAGCTCATTTTCCAAGGTAATGATCCTCGCATCTCTTTCTGCAATCATCTCTGCGTGAAATTTCTGCGCCTTTTGAAGAGCGGCCAAGCGCCCAGCCATGTCCATCTCCGAGGAAAGAAGGAGATCATGTTCACCAAGGAGCCTGTCATAGTCTCGGCGGCTCTTTAGCAGCTCCTCGTTAGCAGTATCAAGAGACATACGACAAGCCTCCAACTCGGATTGGAAGGACACACAAGCTTTATGCTCTTCCAGCAAAGATTCGAAGCGGAGTAGAACACTGGACTGCATCTGGGTACTCTGAGCCAATCTGCGCCAACTGGACCGTATGGCCACCTCATGATCAATACCTTCATTAAAATATACAAGGTCAGCAAGAGTAAAGAGGTTGGCAAGCAGGTCACAGTAGTCCTTGGATTTGTCCACACGAGTAGACTCAGTAATGCCCCATTGAGGGTTGAAGGGTCGCTTCCCAAAACGCTTGTAAGGATCACCTGCAAAGACAAAGTAAACATAAGAGGAAGGACATGCGCTCCAAACAATAGTAATACAATGGACGAATGAGATGGCCTTACGGTAGTAACTCTCAGCCTCGTCAGGAGTAATGTCTGCGTCCAAGTTAATGGGTTTGGAAGCATCACCTAGGAGAGAAAAGCGACAAATATAAGAAAAAATGTATATGATAAAAATTAAAAAAAAGAGAAGGGAGTGGGAGCTAACCTCCAGGAAAGGCAAGATTTTCGCCATCAAGAGAAACATGGCGCCCACTAGGAACAACAGATGGGGCACGAGAGGCAGATGAGGGGGGATGCTCCTCTTCATGAGGCCCACCTTCAGAAGCTTGCGGTTGAGATAAGACATCATCAGTATGCTGTCGAAGGTCTTCCATAACATTAGGCCCCCCGGCTGAAGGAGTTGGAGGATGAGACTTGCTAGCATCTGCCTCAACAGGGCTAGGAGTAGCCGAAGGAGGAATAACGGGAGCCCTAGCGGCTTTACTCTTCTTATGAGAAGACTCCTTCTTCTTGTGAGAGGATCCCCCACCATCGGCCTTTCTCTTCGACTTCCTAGAATGTGTGGTAGCTCGGGTAGCCCTAGTGCCAGCGTTGTGAGAGCCACCAGCCGCTACGTCCTCACGAGCCGCTTTCTCAACAGCACGCCTTTGCTTTCTTTCGCGATCGGCAACAACCCTAGCATCGACGGTCTCGGCTTGTTCCATGGCAAGAGTCTTTGGGGGGATAGGAGCATCCTTGGCCAAGGGGGAACTAGTGTAGGTAGGGACAACTGTGCCTTGCGGTAAAGGATCACCCTTGCGAATGGACGCACCAGCAAAACGAGGAATCCTCAAGAACTCAGACATGGTAACACCTGCAAAAGGGGGGAAAAGTTAGTCAACGTATAGGACGTGAGGAACCAAGCAAGAGAAAAGAAGAAGACATTACTTTCCCCGGCCGGACCACTGAGTACACAATCGAAGCCTGGGTACTTCCAAAAAGGGGAAAGACGGCCGGCATACAAGAGACTTTGATAAGGCCTCCGGAGGGGAATAGCAAATTCGCAAAGTTTTTTGGCATCTAAAGGATCATATTCTAAAGCTTGGAGAAGGGGATCAGCCACGCTGGAGTCATGGTGCCTCCATGGCATAGCAATGGGAGCCGCCCTGCGATCGACAAAGAAAAAGAGACCTTTCTAACCTTTCAAACTAGTAGGGCCATCTTTAAGGAAGGCACGATAAGGTTTGGCACCGCGACTCTGGAAGGAGAACCAGTCCCCTACTTTACAAAGTTTATAAAACAGGCGGAACAATGCAACGGTAGGAGTGACATCCAAGCCACGACAATAGACCTCGAAGAGAGTAGCTTTATTAACACCAATAGGAACAAGCTGTGAGATATTTACACCAAAATGTTCAACGACCCGAAGAAAGAAGGAGGAAAAAGGAATACGAAGACCGCCTTGAGAAAAGTGGTGGACGTAAAGACCAATAAGATGAGAAGGAAGTCCATTCATGCGAAAATTACGAGAGGGAGCAGAAGGATTCAGATCCGAGGGAATGTGGTAAGCTGCGGCCACGCGGCGCACATGATCCGAACTCAGATCGGAATGGTAAAGATGCATGTCAAATTTAGGCATAACCTGGGCCTCATTAATGGCCTCACGCTGTTCTTGGCTGGGGAGGCCAAGCTCATAAGATCCGTCGGAAGACATAATGACAGGCCGGGGAAGACCATGAAAAAGACAAGAAAAGAAAACTAATAAAGAGAAAGACATACCTGGGAAGAAGAGATGTACCTCACGGCTCTCGACGGTAAAAAAAAGGGGAAGGTAAGAAATGAGAAGGAAAGGGGGTATTTATAGGCCCCAAGGGCCGACCAAAGGTCATTCCATCAAACAGTAAAAATACGTGGCACCTTCCTCGACCACACAAAACGCTAATGCCATCCAGCTGGCCGACAAAGCACGCAGAGGCATTAAATGGGCACGATTACCAGTATTTTGACCGAGGGTAATTATGAGGGTAGGTACGCACCCACGCAATAAAAAAAGAGGGGGAGGAATAAAATACTCTTGAGTTACGAGTACAAGACAAAAGAAAAAACAGAAGGGACGACAGTACGGTTAAGTATTGAATCATCAATGCTTCACATTGATAATCCAATACTGGGGGGGCATGTTCGCGTATATGGCCGCTTGGCCATATCCACGTGCCAAATCTTCTAGAAGCAAGATTGGCCGCGCGGTCTGGCAGACCGGCCCACCTACCAAGCGCAGATCTAGAAGGAATCCTCGAAAGCAATGTCAATGCATTGGGAAGGAACGGCGCACCCTATTGTCCAGTGGACACTCGCCTGGCGTTCGGATAAAAGAGTCATCCGCCTGCGCACCTCAAAAGCAGGGTAGATTCCCTCGGGAACAAACGACGCATCCTTTTACCCAGATGCCTTGCATAACCTTTTGGACCAAAGCTTGACCTGTCAGACCACAAGGCTCGAGGAGTGCTACCTCCGAGGAGCAACAGTCCACTACAGTGCTCTCAGCACTATAAATACCCCTCATCCAATGTAAGTCACATTCATTCACACATAGTCATTTATTACACATACTACGTGGCCATTCGGCTCTGCATGTTATTGGCCGCTCGGCTCAATCAGATTCTTACTCTCACACCGGAGTTGGTCTCGGGCTCTTCACCCGAGGCGAGCTAACGTGTGCTACCTTCTTATAGGCTTGTGGATAAGAAGACCCGGACGGCCCAGCGGCATTCTCGGCCCACTAAGAGGCCCAACGGACTTTTGCATCTACAACGGCATATGTTTACAGCAGGGAGTTTGTGGAAAATGAGAAGAAGGAAGTTGAGAAACTGCTCAACATTTTGAGTTTTCAAATGAAATTGGAGGCTATGGCCTATGTTGGCTCATCGTAAGGCATTTGGATATAATGTTGCTAGGACATGATATCTGGATATTGGAAGGGGCGAACCAGAACAATAAGTCATGATAATTCTGAAGGAATATGTACACGTAAATAATATATGTCCGGAAGTCGTCCCGAGCCTAAGGAGACGCACACGTTAATACGTAAAACAATTATACGTTAATATATTATGTGTAATATATTAATTAGTGATAAGTTATAACGAACGTTAATTAATTAGTTAGTTAACATAAAGGGTAGTTAAAAGTTAAGTATAAGGGCAAGTATATAAATTAGATAAAAAGCAAATTTGGAATTATGCTTTGTTGTAAACTGTTGCTTCCTAATACAAACTTACATACAATCTAATCTAATCTAAAACACTTATATAGGAAGGATGGTAAAACAATTCCTTAAATACAAAATTCTATTAAAATGACACATGTAATTAATTAAATGGTTTCCATAGATGCTTCAAAAAGAAAATAGGAATTGCAAAAGATGCCTTAAATACAAAATTCTATAAAATAATATATAAGGAAGGATGGTGAAACAATGCCTTAAATACAAAATTCTATAAAAATAATTCCATAAAATGCTTCAAAAATAAAATAGGAATTACACATGATGCCTTAAATACAAAATTCTATATATGTATATATAGGAATTACAAATAATGCCTTAAATACAAAATTCTATAAAAATATATAAGGAAGGATGGTGAAAAAATACCTTAAATACAAAATTCTATAAAAATGATTCCATAAAATGCTTCAAAAATAAAATATGAATTACAAATGATGCCCTAAATACAAAATTCTATCAAAATATTTATAGGAATTACAAAAGATGCCTTAGATACAAAATTCTATAAAAATATATACGGAAGGATGTTGAAACAATGCCTTAAATACAAAATTTTATAAAAATAATTCCATAAAATACTTCAAAAATAAAATACGAATTACAAATGATGCCTTAAATAAAAAATTCTACAAAAATATATACGAATTACAAATGATGCCTTAAAATACAAATTTCTATAAAAATATATATGGAAGGATTGTGAAACAATGCCTTAAATACAAAATTCTATAAAAATAATTCCATAAAATGCTTCAAAAAATAAAATAGGAATTACAAATAATGCCTTAAATACAAAATTCTATAAAAATATATATAGGAATTACAAATGATTCCTTAAATACAAAATTCTATAAAAATATATAAGGAAGGATGGTGAAACAATGCCTTAAATACAAAATTTTATAAAAATAATTCCATAAAATGCTTCAAAAATAAAATAGGAATTACAAATGATGCCTTAAATATAAAATTCTATAAAAATATATATCGGAATTACAAATGATGCCTTAAATACAAAATTCTATAAAAAATATAAGGAATGATGGTGAAACAATGCCTCAAAAATAAAATTTTACGAAAATGATTCCATAAAATACTTCAAAATAAAATAGGAATTACAAATAATGCCTTAAATACAAAATCTATAAAAATATATATAGGAATTACAAATGATGCCTTAAATATAAAATTATATAAAAATATATAAGGAAGGATGGTGAAACAATGCCTTAAATACAAAATTTTATAAAAATGATTCCATAAAATGCTTCAAAAATAAAATAGGAATTACAAATGATGTACTAAATACAAAATTATATAAAAATATATATAGGAATTACAAATGATGCCTTAAATACAAAATTTTTATAAAAATATATATGGAAGGATGGTGAAACAATGCCTTAAATACAAAATTCTATAAAAATGATTCTATAAAATGCTTCAAAAATAAAATAGGAATTACAAATGATGCCTTAAATATAAAATTCTATAAAAATATATATAGGAATTACAAATGATGCATTAAATACAAAAATTTATAGAAATATATAAAGAATGATGGTGAAACAATGCGTTAAATACAAAATTTTATAAAAATGATTCCATAAAATACTTCAAAAATAAAATAGGAATTACACATGATGCCTTAAATACAAAATTCTATAAAAATATATATAGAAATTACAAATGATGCCTTAAATACAAAATTATATAAAAATATATAAAGAAAGATGGTGAAAAATTGCCTTAAATACAAAATTCTATAAAAATGATTCCATAAAATACTTCAAAAATAAAATAGGAATTACAAATGATGCCTTAAATACAAAATTCTATAAAATATATATAGGAATTACAAATGATGCCTTAAATAAAAAATTTTATAAAAATATATAAGGAATTATGGTGAAACAATGCCTTTAATACAAAATTTTATTAAAATGCACAACAATAATATTAATTTCAAAAAAAATTAATGTAAAAACCTTATTCATAACATCAACATATATAAAATTTATTACCTCATAAAATTCAAAAATACATAAAATATTTATATAATATTATTAAAACTCTAAAAAAAATTTATGTAACAAACTTATTCTTACCGTTAACGTATGTAAATTCAATTAACTCATAATATTCTTAAATAAATAAAATATCTTAAACTACGTTATTTTTGTCTATTCGATGCTACATTATTAAAATATCAATGCCATAACTAACACTACATATACTAAACTTCTAATACAAACACACATAAATTCAATTTTCATTAAAAATATATATACTTAAAGCTAGCCCGTCCACCGGATGGGTCTAAAGGCTAGTATGTATATATAATTTGGATCATTATAAGGTTATCCTAATTGGAAGGTTATCCTAATTGGTATAAGAACCAACAAAAGCATGCAACTATATATATTGACCTTTTGATCATTATTGATAGACCCTACGATATACGGAGAAAACCAAAAGAAAGTTTACGATTTGCATTATTGGTATTTGTGCGATCGATATAACAATTTGGTTTCTTAGTTTTATTATTATTTGTTTTAACAAATAATAATTAGCTTTATCACAATTTGGTACTAGTAGAGGTGGCAAAACGGGCGGGCGGGCGGGCACGGGCGGCGGGCTAAACGGGCAACGGGCTAAACGGGCGGCGGGCGCGGGCTAAATGGGCACGGGCGAAACGGGCGGGCAAAATGGGAGGGCTAAACGGGCGCAAGCTAAAAAAGGGAAAAAACATATAAAAACCTACCAATAAAAAATAAAAATACTTGTTTGAAAGCCGGGGATAAAAATTTTAATAAAAAATATTCGTCGATTATAATAATTTGTATTTTACAAGTACGCCCGTTAAGCCCATTTAGTTTCTTATATATGCGCCCGTTTAGCCCGTCCATTATAAAGAATGGGCAAAAAGTGCCCCATCCTTTTTTGAAAATGGGCAAAATGTGCCCATATGTATCCAAATGGGCAAGATTTGCCACCTCTAGGCACTAGCATACTTAATTGTTTGCTATAACGTATTGTGTGTGTATTCTTAGAGAGATCATACTTTGATCTTTATTGGTGGTTCGATAAAGGTGTTTAATCCATCGCTAAAAGGTACGCGTTTCTTTGTTGTTTATGTTAATTATTTGTCTATACATGATCCTATATTCCGCTGCGTACTCGTGATTATTAATGTGTTAATATGATAAAAATTTTTTTTTATAAATTCCAACAGTGGCATCACGAGCCGTTCGTATAGCTTTTAATTACATTAAAAATAACGAAAGAGATAAAATTATGTAAACTTACTATGATGGCGTTTGAATTATTTTATTTGATGATTAGGTTTTCATAAACCCTAATTAGGGTTAATAAAATTAATTAGACAAACCCTAAGTTGTATGCAATTTTTGTTGATAAATATTATATTACTTGTTAATTAGTCATTATTTATCACGTTGTTAATTGTTAAATTTATGGTTCGATCCATGGGAATCATGCAAGTTTACCATGGATCATGTGTTCTTAATTAATTGATTTAATTGAAGTCATGATAGATGTGGTATGCATGAAGTATGTGATTAATTGTTAATTGGGTATATGTTTTAGGTTAATGTTTATTTGTTTTGCTTTTGATTATAATTGTTATATATCATGGTTCAAGCAAAGGGTTTTCCGGAAAATAAAAATAAATCGGACTAAAACTATATGAAATTTGATTTATTATAATCTTTTTCTTGCACGATCATATGTGGCAACAAATGAGTCGCCCTTACATGGTTTTAAATCTAACTCACGTCGTGATTAGCAAGAATCAAGTTTATAATTTGTTTTCTACTTTAAAGTTGTAAAATTTTATTAATGACGTAATTTGCAAAAGTACTATCTAGTTGCAAGGCTAAGGTTCGGGAAGACTCATCAAGACTTCGGTCTTGTAGATACCATTGCCCTATAATGCCTGACTACTTGTAGTCTCCTTATCTTGCATACTATTTAGGAAGCCACAAATGGTCTAGGGTTTGAATGATTTTAATCATTCTTTAATCTTTTCCCGTGATAAAATTAAACTGCTTTAAATAGAATACATGTTGAATCGTCAATTTTTATGATATCACTATTTATACAATTGAATTGTAAGTTAAATAAGTGATATTTATAATTAACGAATTGAGTAAATTTTATAAATTACCATGATACAAAGATGTTGCATGCTTCTTTGTACATGTTTTGAATTGTCAAAATTTATACCCTTTGAAATAAGTTTATTTGCCATCCAACGTGTAAAAGCACTTGCACTTACTCTTTCACCATACGTGAGACTGTGGTGATTTTGTAACCCAAGGTGATATAATACACTCGATTGTGAGACGTCGGTGCTATATAATCACGGTTTTTAGTTGGACGACTTAAGCAAGTTAAGATAGGTGAGACCTTAACTCGTGGCGATAGATGGGATAAACATGCTCACTTTTTCACTTTTGAATTGTCACAAGTGATGGATATAAAGTTGAGTCCCATAATTCTAGAAGTTGTATTGGATGCAATTATTGAACGTCAATTACCCCTTGAATATCATCATCACTAGCAGATCAACTGATGCGGTGGTGGTATGTCTTGGTGGATTCTAGCTTTTAGAAAATTAATTGTTTATTTATAGACATGGGTATTTAATTTTCTATAAAGGAAGTATTATCGAAAATACTAAATTATTGAACTTTGTTTATTTGTAGATGGCAATGAATAATGCCCAAACCAAACAAAACAGTTCGGCTTTCAGGTCGATGCTTGAGAAGCAACAACTTACTGGCCCTAACTTCAATGAGTGGTTACGCGCGCTCAAACTAGTTGTGCGTGTGGAGAAACTAGAGGATGTGTATGACAATCCTTTGCCTGACCATCCTGGTGCTAATGCTACTAATGAACAATTAGTAGAATGGAATGCTCTTTATGATCGTCATAATAAAGTTGCTTGTTTAATGCTTGGAACTATGTCTCCATCGCTTTATCAGCAATTTGAATACAAAAGTCCTAAGGACATGATAACTGAGCTCCAAAAGATGTATGGAAAGCCTCCTGGTGTCGAACTACAAGAGTTAGTACACACTTTCCATTCATGCAAGCAGGAAGAGGGTCAATCCGTTAGCGATTATGTTCTATTGATGAAAAGCTATTTGGATCATTTGGCAACTCTCAACTATGTTCTTCCAGAAGCTGTCTCTGTTAGCTTGATCCTCAATTCACTTTCGAGTGATTTTGAGGGCTTTGTGCAAAATTACAATATGCAAAGCATGGGGAAGACAATTAGTGAAGTTCATTCTTTGCTTATTGAATTTGAGAAAGGAGTTAAGAAGAACAAGAAGTCAAATGTTGCATCTTCTTCTACACCACAAGTGATGGCAATCCAAGGTGGTAGGATCTAGAAGTACAAACCGCAAGGAGGTAAGGCTAAAGGTAAAGGTAAGGATAAGGGTCCTAAAAATTCTTATCCTCCTAAACCTAAAAAGCCTCAACCTTATAAGAAAGAGCATCCGGCAAAAGATTCCATATGTCACCACTGCAAAGAGGTTGGACATTGGAAGAGGAATTGTCCTGTTTATCTAGCTGAGTTGATGAAAAAGAAGAAGCAAGTTGGATCGTCCACTTCTTCAGGTATTTATACTATTGAATTATTTGCTTGTTCTAAAAATTCCTGGGTGTATGACACTGGTTGTGGTACTAATATTTGTAACACAAAACAGGGACTTAGAGGAGCAAAGAAGCTGAAGCAAGGTGTTGTCTACTTATATGTTGGAAACGGCGTACGTGCTGAAGTAGAAGCTATTGGAAGTTTTGACTTAGTTTTACCTAATGGTTTAATTCTTGTTTTGGATGATTGTCATTATGCACCTACTATTACTAGAGGTGTTGTTTCAGTTTCTTGTTTGCATGATAAAGGATTTATTCATAAATTTACGGATTCTGGTATGACCGTTTCTTTAAATGATATGATTTATTTTAATTGTATCCGTGTTAATGGTATTTATGAAATTGATATGCATGATCCTACTTTGCAAATTATGAATTCAATGTATTCGATTAGCAATAAGAAATCTAAATCAAGTTTAGATTCGACTTATCTTTGGCATTGTCGACTTGCTCATATTAGCAAGAAGCGAATTGAAAAGTTGCAACATGATGGACTTTTAAACTCAACGGATAATGAACCGTTTGATCAATGCGTTTCTTGTATATCGGGCAAGATGACAAGGAAATCCATTCCGCATAAAACGGAAAAGGTGAAAGATCTACTTGGATTAATCCATACCGATGTATGTGGTCCACTTAGACATGTGTCAAAGCAAGGTGCTACGTACTTCATTACCTTTACTGATGATTATAGTCGTTATGGTTATGTTTATTTGCTTAAACATAAACACGAAGTCTTTGAAACATTCAAGGTATTCAAAAATGAAGTAGAAAATCAACTCGGGAAGACTATTAAAGCCATTCGATCAGATCGTGGTGGTGAATATATTAGTCAAGAATTTAAAGATTATCTAAAGGCTAGTGGAATTGTCCAACAGCTGACTCCTCCTTACACACCACAACACAATGGTGTTTCTGAGAGGAGAAATCGAACTTTGCTAAACATGGTTCGATCAATGATGAGTCTTTCTACTTTGCCACTATCCTTTTGGGATTACGCTCTAGAGACTGCTGCACGCATTCTCAATATGGTTCCAACCAAGAAGGTTGACAAGACTCCATATGAACTATGGCATGGAAAAGTTCCTAACTTGTCTTACTTAAAGGTTTGGGGTTGTGAGGCACATGTGAAGCGTCACACGCCTGACAAACTTCAATCAAGATCGGTTAAGTGTATCTTCATAGGTTACCCTAAGGAAACTATGGGTTACTATTTCTACTACCCACCTGAAAACAAAATAGTTGTTGAGAGGTATGCAGATTTCTTTGAAAAGAATCTCATAGTTCAAAAAGAGAGTGGGAGGATTGTAGAACTAGAGGATGAAGATATTTTACCTTCTGAAACTACTAGCGAACATCCAATTGGGGAAGAAAGTCTTGCACCTGATGTAACTCAAGAAGAGGATGTTGTCCCCATTCGTAAATCAAAAAGAACAATCAAAGCACCTGAACGACTATGTCTAAATGTAGAAGTCGAGGAACATAGTTTAGGGGATCTTAATGAACCCACTAACTATAGAGATGCAATATTGGATTCTGAATCCGATAAGTGGATTGTTGCTATGAATGCGGAAATGCAATCTATGTACGATAATCAAGTCTGGAGACTTGTAGATTTACCACCCAATGCGAAGGTCGTAAAGGGTAAATGGATTTACAAGAAGAAGACGGACATGGATGGCATTGTACACACCTATAAAGCTCGATTTGTAGCAAAAGGGTTTACACAAACTTATGGTGTTGACTATGAGGAAACATTTTCTCCTGTTGCAGATTTGAGAGCTATTAGGATTCTCATAGCTATAGCAGCGTTCTATGACTATGAGATATGGCAAATGGATGTAAAAACCGCGTTCTTGAATGGTTACTTAGAAGAAGAAATCTATATGGAACAACCTGAAGGTTTTGTTGATCCTAAGCATCCTAGAAAAGTATGTAGGCTTCAAAGGTCCATTTATGGACTTAAGCAAGCATCAAGAAGCTGGAATAAAAGATTTGATGAAGAAATCAAAAAGTTTGGTTTCGATCAAAATCTAGATGAGCCATGTGTATATCAAAAAGCTAGTGGGAGTAATGTTGTTTTCCTAATCTTGTATGTTGATGACATAATCATTATGGGAAATCATATTCCAAGTTTACAAGAGGTAAAGACCTATCTTAGGAAGTGTTTTTCTATGAAAGATTTAGGGGAAGCGGCATTTATTCTTGGAATCAAAATCTATAGAGATAGATCGAAGCGGTTAATTGGACTAAGTCAAAATGCATATCTTGATAAGATCTTGAAGAAGTATAGAATGGATAATTCCAAGCGTGGTCTCATTCCTATGCAAGTGCACACTGACTTAAATAAAACACAAGGTGCTACTACATCTGAAGAGATGAAGCGTATGCAAAATGTTCCTTATGCTTCGGCTGTAGGCTCTATTATGTATGCTGTGAGATGCACAAGACCTGATGTTGCGTTTGCGCAAAATATTACAAGCCGATTTCAGCAAAATCCAGGCGAAAGTCACTGGACTGCTGTGAAAAATATTCTTAAGTATTTAAGACATACTAAGGATACGTTTTTGGTTTATGGTGGAAATCCTGAAGCTACTGAGCTGCAAGTTAATTGTTATTGTGATGCTGGATTTGAAACTGATAGAGATGACACTAAATCTCAAACTGGGTATGTTTTCGTTTTGAACGGAGGCGCGGTAGTATGGAAGAGCTCCAAACAAAGTACTACTACACAATCTGCCACAGAAGCTGAATATATCGCTGCTTCTGAAGCTGCAAAGGAAGCTGTTTCGATGAGGAAGTTTATTGGTGAACTTGGTGTAGTTCCTACCAATGAAGAACCTATAAAGATGTATTGTGACAATTCAAGTGCAATCATCATAGCCAACGAACCGGGAGTTCAGAGAGGCACCAGACACTATCAAAGGAGATATCACTATGTTCGAGAATGTATCGAATTAGGTGAGATTGATCTAGTTAAAGTTCATACAGATAATAATCTAACAGATCCTTTTACGAAGGCTTTACCTAGTAAAAAGCTTACTCAACATGCTAGGAGCATGGGACTTCGTCCTGCTAGTAGTTTCATGTAATCTGTTTTAGTATTTGGATAAAGGATATTGTTAAACAATATTTATTTTATGAATTGAAGTATTGGATATATTCGTTTTCTTTAATATTTATTGGTCCTATTTTTGCATGTTTAAATCCTTGAATAATATGTTATTCTAAATTGTCTATGTCGATTGATTATATGGGAATATAATTGAATTAAGACATATATGAGAGATGGTAATATTCGTAGAATATGCAAGAACGGTTCACCAACTCATACGATATCCAAAAGTTGTATATTGGACATCTCCTACCAACAAGTCAATCACTTTATGGATCGGCGTCTTTAAGTGAAACTTGTAAATGATTTACATTACTAAATCCTTTGACTTGAGATGCAAGCAGGTCTTATATATGTGGACGGTACTTTTTGCTATAGTTCTAACGCTATCCTGAATAAGGTAGTAATAAAGATTATAATCATTTGTATCTTGAAGCATGTAAGAGGCACGTGTAGTCAAGATAGAATTTGTTCATTCAACTAGGTTTGAAGAATAATGCTACTGGGCCCCTCGTTAATTAATTAGATGTTTGTATGACCATACCCAATGGTAATCTAGATTTGTCTCGATTAGATTGGTAATCTATATTAATTATGTAATGCGAGAAACAGAATAGTTAAAATGGAATGACATTGATCCATATCCATTATTAACATGGCATTTGAGAAACAAAGGGATTGTAAATGTTTAAGTCATTTAAATGTACTTTATGGAAAACTACACTCGAGAGGTTCCGGGAGCATTGGCGTGTTGCTAGACGCTAACCAATGTTATTATATTATATTATTGTACATGTCCAAGTGGGAGCTGAAGGAATATGTACACGTAAATAATATATGTCCGGAAGTCGTCCCGAGCCTAAGGAGACGCACACGTTAATACGTAAAACAATTATACGTTAATATATTATGTGTAATATATTAATTAGTGATAAGTTATAACGAACGTTAATTAATTAGTTAGTTAACATAAAAGGTAGTTAAAAGTTAAGTATAAGGGCAAGTATATAAATTAGATAAAAAGCAAATTTGGAATTATGCTTTGTTGTAAAGTGTTGCTTCCTAATACCAACTTACATACAATATGTATATATAATGATTGGATCATTATAAGGTTATTCTAATTGGAAGGTTATCCTAATTGGTATAAGAACCAACAAAAGCATGCAACTATATATATTGACCTTTTGATCATTATTGATAGACCCTACGATATACGGAGAAAACCAAAAGAAAGTTTACGATTTGCATTATTGGTATTTGTGCGATCGATATAACAATTTGGTTTCTTAGTTTTATTATTATTTGTTTTAACAAATAATAATTAGCTTTATCACAATTTGGTATTAGCATACTTAATTGTTTGCTACAACGTATTGTGTGTGTATTCTTAGAGAGATCATACTTTGATCTTTATTGGTGGTTCGATAAATGTGTTTAATCCATCGCTAAAAGGTACGCATTTCTTTATTGTTTATGTTAATTATTTGTCTATACATGATCCTATATTCCGCTGCGTACTCGTGATTATTAATGTGTTAATATGATAAAAGTTTTTTTTATAATTTCCAACAAATTCAACATAATAAAAGAGATTACTTTCGATTTCCTATCTTGCAATCATCATTAACAGCGTTTCTTTCAACAAATAAAGTGATTTCTGTTCATGGTGTAGATCCAAATATCTAATCAGAATATATATGCTTTTGCTACTACTGGATCCATATGCTAATAAATCTATCAACTCAAAACAAGAACTAATGAATAATATCTAAATTCATTTCCCTAACTTTACAATCTTTGAAGTCCTTCTTGACAGATTTCCGTTGTTAACAATGATTTATCGTTTCAATTAGCTACACTCGTTTCAGAACGTAATACTCAACACCTTCGAAATTATTCAGGATAAACAACTCTTCATAAAGAAAGTACAACGAGAAACAAGAAAAATACTTCATACAAATCTTGATACAATTCACTCGACTCACCAAAGCTTACATTCATACTTATCTCTGGATATCGTAACATCGTCATATCTTCTGCTCATTTAACGCTTATATCAACAAGATCAAACCCTTGACCATTTACGATATCTTGCTTATGTTCTGCAGACGGCCCATACACTCCTTCACACAACGCGTTTAGTTTTGTAACAAACTCAAGCTCGCGTCTTGCACTAGCATACTGCCGTTGAAGTGCACGCACTATTCGATGACATCCGCCAATAGGATCTCGATCACGGGCATCAGCTTCGTACATTAAGCTTTTCATTGCATCATCTCTACGTGTTTCATCATCAATATTTGCAAGCATCTTTCTGATCTTTTGTAAACCAAACAATGTATGAACATTTTGGACGTGAGATTGTATACCGTCTTGGTCTTGTGGGAAGTAGGGTGCAAGAATGCAGTCAGGGGGACATCTTGTGTTATGGAAACGACACGCTGCGCATGCGGGGTTGGCTAAACATTTTCTTGAAGGTGGTTGGTTATTATTTTGGGTGGACATTGTTGACTACAAGTAGTTAGTTTCAAAAGACTTGAAAGAAATGATAGGGTGAATGGTGATAACTGGAGGTGGTTAATGGTGACGGTTATGGCGGTTATAGTCGTTGGTGGTTAATGGTGACGGACTGACGGTTATGGTGGTTATATAAAGTGGTTAATGGTTATGGAATGTTGAGATCGAGTAAGGTAGTAGAAAGTGGGTTGTGGATGGTATTTTCCCTATATATACTACTCTTGATATATGGTTTAGCATGGTATCAGAAGGATTCTTAGTTGATTATGTTGATAACTTGATATCCTCGTTTGTCCGCAACAAACCTTCGTCCCTTGTTATAGACACTGGCTCCCTTCATTATTACCTCTCTCGAGGGTCTCTTCAGGTGTTTGTATTTGGCTTTGCTTCAACCGTTACGCAGGGTAATGTATTTATGATGAGTTTCCGGACTAGCATCTTCTTTTTAGGTCTGATTTGGTAGATTTTGTAATATTTACATATATGTTTTGCTTGTTTTGCTGCTAGTCTGCTACAATAACTAAAGTTGTTTTATAAACTAGAAATAAAACAAACTGATCATTAGTTAAGATTTGTGATTCACTGACATACATTATGATAGACAAAAAGATCTACAAACCACATTAGGTATATATAGATATGAAAAATATAACGGCACACATCTTGCATAACTAAAGCAGGCAACACGACAGACTAGAGACGGTACATTTCAACCGGAAGCCTTGGTTGAGCCACAGTTAGAAGTGGAAACTTTTTTGGAGTCGATAACCCAAATATCTCCTCCATATTCAAATCGTCTTTGGTCATCTTACTAGGAAGATTCCAGGTAAACCCGTGCAGCAAGTTGGCCAAAGTTGCTTCGATAACTTTGAATCCTAAACTATACCCGGGGCACATCCTTCGTCCTGCTCCAAATGGCAACAACTCAAAGTCATGACCCTTGACATCAATATCCCTTCCAATGAATCTTTCTGGACAAAACTCTTCGGGTTTGTCCCACAGCTTAGGATCTCTCCCAATAGTCCACACACTAACAAGCACTCGGGTTCCTTCAGTAATGTCGTAACCGCCTACTTTACAATCCTCACGAGCTCTTCTAGGCACCAACATTGGCGCCACAGGGTGCAACCTCATTGTCTCTTTAACAATTGCCTGGATGTAAGGTAGATTAGGCATGTCCTTCTCTTGAACCCATCTGTTTTTTCCTATGACTCGATCAAGCTCTTCAGTTGCCTTTTGGAATATTTCGGGCTTCTTCAAGAGTTGGGATATCGCCCATTCGACTGTGACCGCTGAGCTCTCAGTCCCACCAGCAAGCAAGTCCTGTAAGTTCCAAATAGCTAGAAATTTAGTGTTGAAAGTATTGAAAAAAAAAAAGTATTGAAAACCGGGTACTAAAATCATCTTAACTTGCCTTTGAATTTAGTATTGAAAACGTTAATTATGACAACTGATTCACAATTCTATATAGGGATTAACAAAACAAAACACGTTTACCTTCATAAAACGACATACCAGATTAGATTCATGATTATTAAATGAACACATCATCTTATAAATTAAGATATCTTTTAGCAATAAAAAATAAAAGAAAAAACACGCCTTTGTTAAGTTGACTTGAAGATCTTGAATCAAGTTTAGAGGCAGTAAGTTGCTGGTAAAGTTAAATACCTGAGTAAAAGCTTTAACCCCATGTCTTTCGAGCTTAACATCAAGATCGGGATCTTCAGCAAGCTGCGAGAGCACATCAACCATATCCGTAGCCACAAACTTCTCCCCCTCGGCCTTTCGCTTTTCGTTATGCTCATCTAGCACATGCTCAAGAAACCGATCAAATTTCTTACTAACTGTTTTCATTCTTTTCACGTACCCTTGTAAATCCAAAAAATCGATCCAAGGTATCGAATCACCAATATTGAAAACACCATTTAGCAAAAACAACTCATCCAACATCTTCTTAAACTCGTTCGGGCTTACTATCGAGTCTTCAGACTCATCTAAATACCTTTTTCCTAATACCATCCTACTAATAACGTTTAAACTCACATCGGATAACATATCCTTTATCAAAAGTTCCTCACCAACAGAATCATATATCTTTTTAAGTAAGGAATTTGTTTCCTCAACTCGTATATATTCATACGACTCGAGTCTTTTAACACTAAATAACTCCATTAAGCACATTTTACGTGCCTGGCGCCAGTACGCCCCATAGGGAGACCACGTGATGTCAGAGTAGTTATAAGTAGTATACTTTCCCGCAGCCGTTTTAGGCCTGCAAGAAAAGGTGACATCCTGTGTTTTCAGAATGATTTTTGCGGCCTCAGCTGATGAGGCGACAAGAACATTAAACGAACCAAATTTTAGTTGCATTATGTCTCCGTATTTCTGGGACAATTCATGTATGGAACGATGAGGAAGTGTGCCAATAAGGTTGAGGTTTCCGATTATAGGCCATGGTTTCGGGCCGGGTGGGGGGTTGAGATGGCTACGACGACGAACACGGCGGGACATGATGAGGAGTGCAACCGTGGCTAGCCATGCTACGGTATAGTAAGTGTAAGAATTAGAAAGTGATTCCATATTGGGATATTAGGCGAGTGTTAAGAAATTAGTTTGTGAAAATGAAGACAAGTGAAGGTGGTTATTTATAGTTGGGCTTTGTAGTGCAAGTGTGATACGATGTCGTATGTGTGCATGCTTAAAGTTAGCTAAATATAATAAAGCTTGACTTTACTTTTGCAATGCAAAGACCCCTAGTGTGTTGTTAGTGGATGTTCTAACTTATTTAATTTTTCTAGATAATCATTTTTTTAGGACGAGAAAAGTATTACGGAGTACGTAGTTAATAAAGACTTTAATGAAAATTTAATAAGCGTCATTTTCTCTCGCATTGTAAATACGTACATAATTGAAATTATATATTTTCACCAATTAATCCAGCATTTGGATTCATTGTAAAGTCGTACCCATGTCACGTACCCATTCAACACCAAAAATTAAAAAAAAATAGTGGTCATTAGTTATACAAGGAAATCAAGAAACGCTTGCAAAAAAAATCCTTAGAAATTTCTTTGCCAATACGTATTTACCTCTCATTTTCAAATTACTTCTTTTCTCGTATTTTTAAGTTTCCGAGTAAGCACCTTTCTCATGACTTTAATATCACGAAATGCAATTTTTTTTCTTCGGAATTGCCTTCACTGTCTCACATTTTTTCTGCAATTAATAAAGAAGATGTGACGAGGATATATATATACTACATCTCAAGTAATGCTAAGTTGGTTACATGTTATTAGATTAGAAAAAGAAAGAACTCTACAATTTCAATTCGTTACGTGTAGTATGTATCACATAAACAAAAGTATGAAAGTTTGTATGTTAATGATACTTCTATGTTAATGATACTTCTATGTTCTATCATTACCATTAAATGACTGTTGCCTAAAAAGTTTGAGTTTGTAAACATGGATTTGTTACTCGGGACATTTTAATAATCCTCTTCACATAATTAACCTAGTTATGAAAACTATATCTTGCTTGCACCATGCATGTGTCCATATATATATGTTTAGGGGGCGTGCATGTTTACTTAAGCTGCCTTTCATCTTATAAGCTTATTTTACTAGGTTTATATTTCACAAGATCGTTTTTTCCGATCTATTATCGTATTTGTGAGGCATATTATGAGCTAAACATGGAAAATAAACACGTAAATTAAGCTTACGAAATATAAACTGATCGAAAACACGCATAATCTCAAATAAAATAAGCTTGAACAAACCCCTATTATAGAAATTTTGTTATTAATTATTTATGGTCTTCTTGGTCTTGAAAGATGTCATCTTGAAAAGGAAGTTGTTGAAAATTTTGAAAGGCGACAGAAATTTCATAGAAGCTCAAAATCATTTGCAAAGTAAAGTGATAATAGTGGAAATGTCTGAGTTCTCACGTTGGTCAATCGTCCATGCAGCAGACGGCTGTTTTCTTTTATGGGGCTCACCACTAGAGAGAATGGGGTATCACAAGTTCACAACACACTATTAATTAGAGCTCTGCTGCTGATATTAGTTCAGCTTCACATTATTTCAGCACATTACATCAAAATATTTTTTCATTCACAAAACATTTCAACTTTTTTATTTGAGCCTTACCTACCTACGATTTTAATTTTTTCTTATTAAAAGACTAATATTTTATTTAAATAAATATAAAATATATCAAAAATATTTTAATGAAAAAAATAAATTAGTCAATAAGTCGAATTGAAGATTTAATCTTAACAAATACAAAAATAATAAAAGATAAACAATATTTTAATGAAAAACAAATCCAGAAAAAATATAAGAAAACATTTCTTGCTTAACCATCTTCTTCTAATATTCTTTAATGGATAAAGAAAAAAAATCATAATGACAAAAAAGTAACTCAACAAAAAAGGTTAACTCCACAACTCTTTTGTCTTATTCACTTCGTAAACATGACAAATTGCACGACGAGTTCATTCGACGAGCCACAAGGGTGTAGAGGCGAGACTCGACGAACAACGGTAAGCCATCCACTTAAGATTTGTCGAAGCTTTATGTTGGAACTTACATCTATAAACCACAATGACATATTATAGATCACGAGTACGCATCGGTAGATAAACAAGAACTCATATAGGTAAATCATTAATGGAACTGAAAGCATGTACCTTTTAGAAGTACAATTAATAACCAAATCGGATATCAACCAATATTAAAATCACTAGATTCAAATGATAAATCCTCTAAGAACACGTAAAAATAGGTTACAACCAAACGATAAGGTATGCTAGTACACGTTGTGTTAAACCACCAATAACCGAAACCTTGAATCCAATCAACACACAAAAACCTACGGTTTCTTATCTTTTGATCGACTAAACAAACTGAACACCCCTTGGGGTTTTGCTCGACTGATCACACAAATAAGGTAAGAGGGAAACGAGTTATAGGTATTAGGGATATTCAAGTATTGGTGAATAATGAAAACCTTAACCTCCTCGTAAGCCTAACAAAACTTGACTTGCAAGTTAAAATTTGTTTAAATTATGTGCAAGAAACACTTACAATAATTTTTAGACTTAGTATAATTTATGCTCAAATAGGGGGAGATTGTTGGACCAATGAAAGTTCTAACTATGGCCCAGTCTTGATTTGATTTAAATTAGACTAAATGTTATCTGTCGCTGATGAAGTCCAGCGACAGAGTAAAGGACCAGCTGAAGGTAGAGCCTCAGATGGCACACTAGAGACATTCATGTCAGAGACATCGTCAGAGAAGTCGAAGATTATCTGAAGAGATACTCACCAGCCTTTATGGATAAGTTGGGATGTAGAAGGAATGTGATAGTGTTCGAGGACCTATGAGGTGGCAATACTCAGAGGTCACTCCAAACTCTTTGAAGACCTAGCAAGTAGAGATTTGTCTTATCTCTTTCTGGTTTAGGCAGAAGAATCTAATAAAGCAATTTGGGTGGGGAAAAGTGAAGATTCAAGTTAAAGAAACTTAGTACGACCTAGTGGAAAAAGTGAACAGTTGACAAAACGGCTCACTGAAAGTTGGTTAAAGGGATGTCCAAGAATAGACATGCATTTAATGTAGTGTACTACTTCCACTTAGAAGTTGGCACGTACCAACTACCCCCACTAAGGTAGCAACCTCGTACCACTATAAGTAGAGATAGAAAAGGGGAGAAAAGCATCACTTGTATTCACAATCATTATTGTTTGTCTTTTCTCCATGTTGAACCCCTGGAGTCCAAGGTTGTGTTCAGCGACTCAGTTGGTTCACTTGTAAACTTGATACGAGTATCAAGTTTACTTGTTAAACGGTTTTATACATTGTCATTTAAGAAGTGTGATCCATAACACTTTATAATACTTTGTTTATAAGTAATAAAACATTACGCGTTTGAAAAGTAATTTATCGTGTGTTATTTTTTGGTTACGGAGTTATAGTATTAGTGTATTACAATAGGCTTATATTTAGGACTTTTAGATTTATTCCTGAACACCCATCTAGTACCAATTGCCCTCATTCTAGTAGGTAAATCACAAAGTTCCCACACATCTTGTAATTTAAACTGGAGAAGTTCTTCATGCATAGCCTCAATCCAAGAAACATCTTCTAAAGCCTTTTAATGCTCTTAGGTTCCTCTTGAGACAAAAAGCAAGCAAAGAGAGAAATATTAACATCCATGTGCTCCTTTTTTTTCATAAATGGCACTAATGAACCCTTTCTGATTGGTAGTTTTGATTCTGGTCATTCTCCTGGTTTGCATAGGATACTAAACATCACCAATCACATTTTCCAGGTGATGCTCTTTTGTAAGTCTTGTAACTAGTGTTCTAGGCACACTTAAAGAACTAGGTAAATTGCCCAAATCAGCATCCTCCCAATCATCTAAATTGCTATCATGAAAATCATCTTATTGATCAAGATCTGGTTGATACATCAGCTTTCCAGTACCAACATTAGAATTTACACTACCAGCATTAACTTCTAGTAGACCAGTATTAGCATCTTCAATAGTGATTGTATCATCTGAAACATTCTTTTCAGCACTTGGATCCTCAAGCTCTAAAATCACCATCCAAATGTGGTAACAAAATAACTTCCTCCTCTGAACCTGCATCTTTGTTAATGTTTATACTAGTAATTAGAACATAATTCATGGTACTTGACAACGTGTCAATATCAAACATCCATTCAGGCTCAACCAGTATCCACAGGTTTATTCTCCAAGAACCTAATATGCAGACTTTCTTCAACTTGTTTGCTTCTAAGATTGTAAACCCTATAGGCTTTACTATGCAAAGAATAACCCACCAAAAGACCTTCATCTGACTTCTCATCAAACTTTCCCAAATGATCCAAAGTATTGAGAGTAGACACATGACACCCAAATGGCCTTAAGTAATGCATTGTAGGAGCTCTCCCTTTAAAGAGATCATAGAGAGTCTTGTTATGAGGGTTAACAACCAACACCATATTTTATACATAGCATGTTGTACTAAGAGCTTCTGCCCAAAATTAAATGGGCAATTTTGAATCATCTAACATAGTTCTTGCAGCTTCTATGAGAGTTTTATTTCTTCTTTCAACAACCCCATTCTTTTGTGGAGTTCTTGCAATAGTGAACTCTCTTCTAATTCCATTGACTTCGCAAAAATCATTCATCTCTTGGTTCTTAAATTCTGTACCATTATCACATCTAATTTCCTTGACAAAGTTTTCATTGTGATTTTCTAATTCATTAATAAAAATCTTGAGTATATTAGGTGTTTCAGCCTTTGTTTAAAGGAACAATACATAAGTAAATCTACTAAAATCATCAGTGATCACTAAACAGTAGTTCTTGTAATTCAGACTATACACAAAAGTAGGTCCAAACAAATCCATATAAAGAACTTCCAAAGGCTTTGAAGTAGAATTATGATTTTGGACTTGCAAGAAGCTCTGTGTTGCTTCTCCTTTAGACACGCTACACAAGTTTTATCATTGAGAAAATGTTTAGAAGGTAGACCTCTAGCTAGATTCTCTTGAACCAATTTGTTGATGTTCTTGAAGTTTGCATGTCCAAGCCTCCTATGCCAAAGCATTGCCTCATCAGATGTAGCTTGTACAATTAGTGCAGTTAAACCTTCTTTAGGAGTCATGTTCTTCATATCAACACAATACGTATTTTTCTTTCTTGGAACTCTAAAAAGTATCTGATTATCATCAGGCATTTTAAAGTCTGGTGAAAGAACTACACATTCCGTGTCAGTAAAAAGCACAAAAGTCCTTTTGTCACATATATGATATATGCTAAAAAGATTGTACTAAAGCTCTTTCACATAGTATAAATCTTCAAAGTCAATATTCCTTGCCTTGAATGTACCTTTTCCATATGTTTTTCCACCAGTTGTTCCCCCAAAGGTAAAATTACCTCCATCAAATTCCTTGAAGTCATATACGAACTCCAAGTATCCTGTCATGTGCCTGAAACGTCTACTATCAAAGTATCCCCTATCTTTAAGTTCATGTAGTAACATTCCCTACACAAGATTAAAGATGAATTAGTTCTTTTGGGGGACTCAAGCCATAACAAACTTGGATCTGCCTAGTGCATCAATGTAAATTAGTCTTTGTAGAACAATTGATGCATCATTAGGTTAGTCAGATTTACAAACTCAACATGATGTGGGCTTAAAGCATTGAACCTGTAGAAACTAGAAGGGGGGGGGTTAAATAGTTTCTTAAAATAACTTGTTAAAAGATGGTTTTTATAAAATCCTTTTCAAAAACTTAGGCTTGAGTATTTAGGTTAAACCTTCTTATACACAATATGAACAAGGTATAGTGCAACTAAACTAATAATCACAAGTATAAAGAATAATGAATGTAAAGAGATAAGGGAAGGAAAGATCAAACCAAACACCAAGGATTTATAGTGGTTCTGAAATGAAGCTCACTCCTCGTTCCTACTTCACTCATTGAGTACTCCTTACTCGAGAGTTCACTAATCAACAAGCTCCTTAAGGTGGAGAAACCGTACACAACGTCGCTTATCCAATTTCTGACTCTAAGCTAAAAGTCGAGCCCTAATCTTAGCTAGAACCAATCTACACCAATATACTTTAAGGACCAAGTGTTAACCTTAATACATACACAACTTCCAAATAGACACAACTACTTGAATCTTCACAACAATGACATAACAATGAATAAATAAGTTTGGATCTTCAATGGATCTTTGAGGTAGACACAAAACTTCAAGGATGAAAGTGTTCTTCTCTTTTCACTTTGAGAGGAAGAGATGGGAGGAGAAAGATTCACTTCTAAACAAGTAGTAATCAACCAAATGACCAAGGATTTGAGTGATTTAAGAAGTATGAAAGAATCTGGAAATCTATGTGCAAAAGAGGTGAAGAGAAAATCTGAGAATGGTCCACTTTTTATAAGACAAACTTCCAACGGCTATATCTGCCCGCGGTTCCTTATTGCAGCCCACGGTTCCTTATCGATAAGGAACCGCCATAGCCACTTATGGAACCGTCGGATTAGACTCCGATCCTTTTTATATTTTAGTGGTATGGTTCGAATCTGGAGATTAAAATATCCTGAAAGGATATTCCAAACATAGATAGAATATGCCATTTTCAAATTTTCAAATTTTTAAATAATTAATTTAATAAAGAAATTTCTTAAAAATAAAGTTTAATAAAAACTTGTCACACTTAATAAAAAGTGAGTTTTAAGAAAAGATTAAATCCTTGATCACTTAATTAGAATGAGTACTTATTTGTGCATACCTTAAGTGATAATTGTTGAAATGGAAAATCTTGAACTCAAGAATTCGTTTTTTGTTGTTTTCGTAAATGCTTGTTTTTACATATTGTCGTAATCAAAATAAAGCGAGACCGAAAAATGCAAGTAACGTTTTTAGGCATCATTGCATTAACAATCTCCCCTTTTTTGATTCCGATAATACATAAACTCAATCACCTAATAAAAAAATATTTTCGAAGATGAGTTTATTTCATTTCTCCCCCTTTGTCGAAGCAAAAAGGTTGCAAAAGTCTTTGAAGAAGAAAAGAACCAGACTTCGCAAAAGCTCCCCCTTGATGCTTACCCCCCTTGCTTGGGGCACCAAGGAATCGATATATGGTGACAAGCTACATAGAAGGGTTAGTAGTAGAGAAGAGACAACCAACAAGATATAGCAAAGGTCACAAAAAGAAAAAATAAGAGAAGAGACAAAGATTCAAGATAAGTCATGTTAAAAGGAAACATGATAAAAGATACAAGGAAACAAAGCATACAAAGATGTATGACAAATAAAACAAGCCAAAAGAGAAGCATAAATATAATCCTAGTAAAACTAGAACTCTAAAATTTGCTTCAACTAGATGTTTTGAAGATAAACAACCAATGCTTAGATAAAAGACAAGGTAGTGGCGGAAGGAGGTGGTGGTGGCTTGGTAGAAATATCATAGTCATAGTGAAGAGGAGGTTTGACTAAGAGACTCTTGATGTAATTCAACTCCTCATAGATATGAGCCATAGCAAGATGTTTATATTGACAACAATGACAATATGTTCTGATGCATGACATTATCATGTGAAGGAGGAAGAACACTAAAGGCTAGTAGTGGAAGATAAGAAGTTCCACAATCAACATTCTTAGAAGGATAAGAGATGTGCTTTTGAGTGTTCTTGGGTGAATTGGGAATGAAAGCAATTGGAGAAAATGGAGGAGAATCAAGGCTTTCATTTGGAGAATAAGACATTTTGATTTGAGAAAGGATGCAAAATGCTTAGGGTTAAATAGAGAAAGCCCAAGATATTTTGTGGGGTGGTCAAAGGCTTGAAACAAAGATTCCAAAAAGTGTTGGAACAAATTTAGAGTTTCAGAAATACCCGAAAAAGAAGGCTCCGTGCGCGGTTCCTTTTCTCCACCGGCGGTTCCTTATCGATAAGGAGCCGCGGTCTCAATAAAGAACTGCCCACAGTGGGTTGATTTCCGTGATGAGGGAGGATTTTCTAATTTAGCAAATCCTACTTTTCTAGTCTAACTAATCATGGAGACATGCTAAGAAGCAAATATAGACAAAGAAAACACACAAGAACTCACCAAACAAGGTTTTGACCAAAATACATGGATTTTAAAGAAAATCGATGTTGGAGGTGTGTAGAACTAGACAAAAAGTCATGACACAATGATCCTCCATAGCTGACTTTTGTTCTTGCTATATTTTAGAGACATATACATATGAATTATGTAAGCTCATTATCAATATCAAGAAGCTATGAAACGTTTTTAGATTGAATTAACAATGCAAAAACATTTCTCGACCATTTTCGAAAGAACTTTGAGAACTTTGAAAAAGAGAGGAGAAGTTTTCCAAAAAGATTTTGCAATACTCAATAACTCAAAGAAAGAAAAGACTCAAAAGAGAAAAACTCGATTAATAAAATGCGCAATTAAGGAATATGTTCCATTAAACATAGACCTAGACGCAAGTAATTAAAAGGTTCCCTCTTAAGTGGCTTAGTGAAGATGTCAACTAAGTTTTCTACCGAGGGTACCTTCTCAATCGAAATGTTCCCCTTTTGAACATTATCTCTAAGGAAATGGTGGCGAATCTCTATGTGCTTAGTTCGCGAATGTTGCACGGGATTCTTGCTAAGGTCTATTGCACCCTTATAGTCGCACATGATGGGAACATCATCAAGAGAAATTTAATAATCAACAAGTGCTTGTTTCATCCATAGAGCTTGTTGACAAGATTTATCGGCACTCACATACTCGGCTTCCGTGGTGGATATTGCAAGAGCGGTTTGTTTCTTGGAGAACCAAGAAGTTAAACAACAACACATGAAGGTACAAACTCCACTAGTGCTTTTCCGGTCCACATAGTCTCCCGCATGATCCGAGTCCGCATAGAAAATGGTTTCTACGCCAGTCCCTTTAGGATACCATAATCCTAAATGTATAGTGCCCTTAATGTATCGGAAGATACGCTTAACCGCTTCAAGGTGAGAGGTTTTGGGAGCCTCTTGGAAGCGAACACAAAGGAAAACACTAAACATGATATCCGGTCGACTTGCCGTTAGGTACAACAAATTACCAATAATACCTCTATATTTGGTGTTGTCTACCGACTCACAATCATCAAGAGAAATGAGTTTAGTATCCGAGGCCATAGGGGTCTTCATCGGTCTAGAGTCTTCTAATCCAAATTTCGTTTAACATACTTGGATTGATTAAAGAAAATACCATCGTCCATTTGTTTAATTTAGATTCCTAAAAAGAAGTTAAGTTCTCCCATCATACTCATTTCAAACTCGTCATGCATGATTTTGGAAAAGTCATCACACAATGATTGACAAGTTGAACCAAATATAATGTCATCAACATATATTTGTACGATAATGAAGTGAGAACCTTTCTTCTTTATAAAGAGTGTATTGTCTACCATTCCTATGGTATACTTATGTTTAACAAGAAACGCTTTAAGTCTATCATACCAAGCTTTGGGTGCTTGTTTAAGACCATACAGAGATTTCTTAAGCTTGTAAACATGATCCGGTTTCTCAAAATCAATGAAGCCGGGAGGTTGAGCCACATATACCTCCTCATTGATCAAACCGTTAAGAAATACACTCTTTACATCCATTTTTTGAATCTTAAAGTCTAAGGCACAATCATAAGCTAAAAGGATTCTAATGGATGTTAATCTTGTTACGGGTGCGTATGTATCGTCGTAATCAATACCTTCTTGTTGATTATAGCCTTGAGCTACAAGTCTAGCCTTGTTACGAGACACAACACCATACTCGCCTAACTTATTCCTATATACCCATTTGGTTCCTATAATGGTAGAACTTCTAGGTGGAGGAACAAGTTCCCAAACGTCATTAGCAATGAATTGATTCAATTCTTCTTGCATAGCGATGACCCAACTCTCATCCATCAAAGCTTCTTTAACATTCTTTGGTTCAATCATGGAAATGAAACAAAAGAAGTTACTTTGATTTTGGACTTGATATCTTAGGGTTCTTTGATTTAATTCGCCTATGACGTTGTCGAGAGCATGATCCTTTGACTCCTTAATGTTTACTCCATTTTCAACATTAAGGTCTTCAACTCTAATGTTTCTAACTTATTTGGCTTTAACTACTTCTATTTCATCCAAGTCATCATCTTCCAAAGATGGTGTCTTAGATGAAGGAGCGGTTCATCAAATGTCACATTAAGTGATTCTTCAATTACACCCGAGGTTCTATTGAGGACTATGTAGGCTTTACTAGTTTGGGAATAACCTAAAAAGATACATTCGTAAGACTTTGGGTCGAACTTAGTAAGGTAATCTTTGGTGTTGAGAATGAATCACTTGCTTCCAAACACCCTAAAGTATTACAATGAGGGCTTCTTACCTTTAAAAATCTCATAGGGGGTCATTCCGAGGAAATGTCGAATAAGAATTCGGTTGAGAATATAGGTTGATGTGTCCACGGCATTGCACCAAAATTTTTGAGGCAAAGATTGCTCATTTAACATCGTCCTACTCATCTCTTGGATGGTCCTATACTTCCTTTCAACTGCCCCATTTTATTGTGGAGTGCGAGGAGCCGAGAAGTTATGGGTAATACCATGAGCTTCACAAAAGGCACCGAATTGCACTTCATTATCAAATTACCTACCATGATCCATCCTAATAGAGACAATTGAACATCCTAGTTGATTTTGAATTCTTCGACTAAAGGTTTCGAAGTGAGCGAAAGCTTCATTCTTAGACGCCAAAAATCTAGTCCAAGTGAATCTAGAATAGTCATCCACTATAACTAGGTTATAAAGGTTACCTCCATAACTCCGTATGGTGGAAGGTCCAAAGAGATCCATATCTAGGAGCTCTAAGCACCGAGAGGTCGAAACCAAATTCTTGGCTTTGTGACTTGAGTGAACTTGCTTCCCAACTTTGCAAGCATCACAAAAGTGACTATCAAACTTCATCTTGGGGAGATGTCTTACCAACTCCTTAGAGACTAAAGATTGAATTAAACGCATATTAGCGTGACCTAATCTCCTATGCTAAATAGTAGAACTATCATCTGAAGTCGCTAGACATAAGTTGTCTTTTGACTTCCTATTGACCTTCATGACAGAAAGCCCATGCTTTCTAACACCTTTTCCAATGACCTTTCTATCTTTTACGATTTCACTATCATATTCTGAAAGATGACCTTACAATTATTGTCACAAATTTGACCTATACTTAGAAGGTTAAAACCTAAGTTATCTACGTGCTCTACCTTTTAAATGGTCATGAAGTCAAGAGAAATCGTACATTTGCCAATGATATTGCCACGTCGATTACTAGCGAAAGTGACGTTACCTCCATCATATGCTTTGTAGTGCGAGAACAAACTTCGATTACCCGTCATGTGTTTAGAACATCCACTATCCTTAATCCACTCGTCTGGCTCTAAATTGATTCCCAAACATATCTAGGTAACAACACACAAGATCAAACATTTGGTCCCCAATATCTCATGGGCCCAAAGTTGTTAGTTCCAAACATCCCTTGCATTTGGTTGGGATGCATGAATAGAGAAGACATTCCCCATAGGGAAAAGTATTGTTTTTGAAAATTTTGCCAATTCATATGGTCATTTTATTGTCCATAGTTTCTCCTAGGTGTCTTTGATCTTGATCAAGAATTATTATTATTTCTTCTAGGTGTTGAAGTTTTACTTCTAGGTCGTGACTTAGCTTGATTGTCTCTTTTTGGTGTAGGTGTTCTACTTCTAGGTTTAGACTCATTTCGTACTCTTGGAGGAGTAGATGTTTGTCTGGATAAGTTTCTAGTTCCCATTAGAGGCTTACTCAAGGGATTGTAGAATTTATCTAGAGTAGAATTTTCAAGAATAGTAACTTTGACCTTGTTAACAAGAAGATTTTTTGGCCCTTCACCTAAAATAGACTTTTTAGAAAGTTCAGGATTTTCACAAAAACTATCCTCTGTCCGCGGTTCTTTAGCTCCACCCGCGGTTCCATAGCAATAAGGAACCGCGCCATATACTTGCGTACTCCGTACAGGGGTTCGTTTTTCTGAAAACCTAACTTGTTTTGGTTCACCAGTAGATGCTTCATTAGTGTTATAACCCAATCCAAGTCTTTCCTTACAATGAATTTGATTGTTTAACATGTCATCAAGAGCACTAGTGTCTTTCATGAACTTTTCCAATTTAATAGAGGTACTCTTTAGATCTTCATTCTCTTGTCTATGGTTTTCACAATTTACACAACCTAAATTAACTTCTTTTTTTTCTCAAGCGTAGCTAATCTCTCTCTTAGCTCACTAATCTCATTTTAAAGCTTAGTTCTAGTTGATTTTAGCACTTTGTTCTTTTCAATGAGTTTAAGTCTAAGCTTATGTAAGTTATTGTATTGGCCTTCAAATTCACAATCATCTCGAGAAGAATTATTATTGCTATAATAATTGGTTTCAGAATGTACCTCTTTAGAAGTGTGAGCCATAGGAAATTTCTCATCTTTGGAGTTGTCATTAACATCTTCACCGCTATCACTCCATGAACCTCCGACGAACACCGTGTGGTTCTTTTCGCGTGAAGGTACAATAACCAATGAAATGATTCGGATCACCACATCTAAAGCATTTCCTATCACCTTTATCAACTTTTGCAAATCGGTTTTTGGAGAAGGGTTTCTTGTCGTTGTTTGGTTGCCTCACTAGTTGACCTCGTCTTGAACTTCTTAAAGTCTCTAACCGCCATGGCATATTCCTCGTCATCATTATCTGAGGAGCTTTCATGGTCACTTAGCGCGTTCTTGGCCTTAAGTACAAGATACTTTCTTCCACTCTTGGTTTTCACCATTTCCGAGTCCTTTAAAATTAGCATCTCATGAACTTTCAAGTTGCCAATGAGTTCATCGAGTGATAATTTGGCGAGATCCTTTTATTCTTCAATCGCCGTGACTTTAGCTCTCCATTTTGGATGCAACGTCCTAAGAAACTTCCTAACATTGTTCTTGCTAGAAAAACCTTCATCAAGTGCTTTTAGACTAGTAATAATAGTGTTAAATCTAGCAAATGGACTATCAGTAGTTTCATCTTCTAAGATGACAAATTGTTCATATTGTTGAACAAGAAGATCGATTTTGCTTTCTTTGACTTGGCTATTACCTTGGTGGGTTACTAAAAGAGTGTTCCAAATATCTTTAACGGTTTCACACATAAAAAACCTTTCTTACTCTTTCTTTGGTAAAGCATTATAAATCTGCTAGAAGTATTTAAAGTGATGGTCATATAGTATACCATTGCGAATTTCGTGGAAAATGCTACTTAATGGTGTAGCGGGTTTCAAGTCATTATTGTTTATGTAACGGGAATTAGTCACGTACACACAAATGAGGAAGGCCTCCTAATCTTGTAAGCCTTTGTATAAAAGGCATAACCATCCTCATTTGTGAGTGTATGTTTTCCCATAGTGTTTTCCTATAGTGTTTTCCATTAGAGAGGATCTCATTAGTTTCTCTCACTAGGATTACACACTCTTTGTATCTCTTTTTCTTCTTCATCAATCTAATATTCCCTTCTTAGTTTTAATCTTGTTCTTCATCATCTTTATTTCTTGTTCTATAAGTCGTGTGTACACGTTCTACAAGTGGTATCAGAGCCAAGGGATTCGTAGTTAGCTTTGGTGTTGTTTTTGGATCTCGATCTAGTGGGTTTTAGATTTAATTAGTTCGAATTTCGTGGATTTGGCGGTGAGCGTGGTAATTTTTGGGATTCGGGTGTATGAAAAGTCGATTGTTAGCAGTATTCACTTTCGGAAAAGGGTTTAGTCACTTTTCTGAAAGTGAGTTTTGAGCATTTTTCCCGAAGTTGGGTCAGTTATCCGGATTGCGAAAGTGAAAAATTTCAAGTTTTTCTCCGAAAGTGAATTTTTTGGATTTTCTCGAAAGTGGTAAGGTTAAAGATTGCGAAAGTGGTTTTTTTGCATGTGAAATATTGCGAAAGTCCCAATTATTTCGAAACCCAAATATCCCAAATATTCCGAAACTGAAAAATCCCAATTATTGCGAAACCCAAATATCCCAATTATTCCAAAACCCAAACATTTTACCGAAACCCAGTTTTATCCGAAACCCAATTGTAGAAACTAAAAGGGGGGTTGAATAGTTTCTAGTTAGTTTTTCAAAACATTTTGGCTTAATTCACTGTGCGCGGTTCCTTATGTGTACCCGCGGTTCCTTATCAATAAAGAACCGTCGGTCCATTTATGGAACCGCCAACAGTGGACGAAACTGTTTATTACATGTTTAAACTTTGACAATCCTTTGTATCAAATTCTTGATCAAGCTTGACTAGATATGAGATGTGTTTGATTGAAAGATAAATACTACAAGTAAGTAAACACACAAACACATCAAATCAAGAGTACATCAAGCAATAGTCTAAACACTAAGCACACACGTACTAAGCATAAGCTTTTCCGCAACTAGGATGTTTAGACTAAGTGATGTACACTTGACCATAATCTAAACATGAAGCACACACGTACTAAGCCATAGCTTTTCTGCAACTTAGATGTTTAGATTATGAGATGCACACAACACACAACACACAACACAAGTATGCAACTATAAATACATCTACAAAGGTAAATACATAAATGTAAAGGAAAGTACCGACACGATGATTATAGTGGTTCGGTCACGAAGCTCCTCTTCGCCCTACTCCACTCCTCGAGTACACCTTACTCGAGAGTTACTTCACTAGTCAACAAACTCCTTAAGGTGGAGAAACCATACACAACGTCGCTTATCCAATTTCCGACTCTAAGCTAAAAGTCGAGTCCTAATCTTAGGTAGGACCAATCTACACAACGTCGCCCACTTCACCATTTTACGACACAAGGCTAGATGTCGAGTTCTAATCGAAAGCTAGAACCAATCTTCACGACTCTTCACTTTGAAGCTAAGTGAGAACTTCACACAACACAACTACTAATCACTTTAAAGCTAAGTGAGAACTCACAAGACACAAACACATCACTTTAGAGTTTAGTGAGAACTACCTAGACACAACCACATCACTTTAGAGTTTAGTGAGAACTACCAAGACACAACCTAATCTACCCACTAGTTATGTTTTATGGCCCAACATAACAAACCTTGTGTTTTATGGCCTAAACACATAAACCATATAGATTTAAGTACTTACCACTTAGATCTATGACTTTAACACTATATCCAAGTATTAACAAACTTGGATCTACACAACTAACACCTAATCCAAGGATACCCATCACTTGGATATTCTACCCTTACAAACACATCCAAGTGTACCCAACACTTGGATCTTCTACATATACATGGTAGGAAGACTAAAAACATAACTTAGATCTATAGAAGGAAAGATCTTCATCATGTAGTGAACCCAACACATCATGGTAATGATAGTGTTCTTCTCTTTGCACTTGAGAGGATGAGGAGATTGAAGATTGAATCACATCTTAAACAAGATTAATCAAAACTAACTAATCAAGGATCTAAGATGGTTTTTGAAAGAAACTGTGCAAAAAGGGTTGAAAGAAAACCTGGAAATGATCCACTATTTATAGACAACATTGCAACGGTAAAAAACACCCGCGGTTCCTTATCTCTACCCACTGTACCTTATCAATAAGGAACCGCGGGTTCCTTTAAGGAACCTCCGCGTCGGAGTCCGTGCAAATTTGTCCTTTAGTGTGGATATGCCATCTGGGGTAGTTTATACCCTCAAAGGATATTCCTTTGGCATATGGAATATGCCAAATTCAAATTTCCATTTTCTTTTTAATAAAACATTTTCTTAAAAATAAAGTTAACTAAAATCTTTTGTCACATTTGATTAAAATGTGAGTTTTAAGAAAATATTAATCCTTGATCACTTAGTTAGGTTAATGACATGTTTGTACATACCTTGAGTGATTCATGCCGAATGCGGTCTTGGAGGTGTCGAGAGAAGTATACAAATGTATTCTTGAGTGATTACGAGTACCTTAACATTTTACATAATGTATTGCGAATTATACGTTTGTCATCAACAAAACACAAAGAGATTATATCGACAAAGCATCGTAATGTTTGCACTAACAATCTCCCCCTTTTTGATGATGACAAACAAGTAAACCGCAACACATATTAACATGCATAAGTTAATTGTTTACACTTACTTCTCCCCCTTTTGTCGAATCAAAAAGGTAGTCTTCATTTGTAGAAGAGGAGGATCGACTTCAAGAGAACATGCATCCAAAAATCTAATCATCCATAGTGGTTGTCGTTTGAGAGGCGAGAATCCAAACCATAAACCCATCATACAAAAATATTGAGCTTGCGTCATCCTAGTGAAGTCTTCAATCACCATAGGTTAACCAACCCCAAGCATAATAATATGCTTATCTACGAGTGTCCAAAATGCATTACTTGCAAGATGTTCGATGAATGCAATTTGAGTGAGTCAACGATCGTAAAGGTAATGACTTGAACTCTTGCAAATGCTCCCCCTTGATATGAGCTCCCCCTTGCTTGAGGTACCAACAAAGCAAGAATAGTGACGAGCTACAAAAATGGGTTAGAATTGTCCTATAAAACAAGGTTAGTAGACAAGAGCATATATAAAAAGAGATGTCACCCAAACGGGGATGATAAACAAGTCGTTTGCACAAACAATGACAAGCAAAGAATTGTGCATGCGATGCTATCAATCCAAAAACAAATCAAAGGAGAGGATCTTGACAAGATCAATTCACAATTGTTGGAATAGAGATAGAAAAGAAACATCCATACCAATTGTAATGATAATATATCAAAGGGTAAAAAGCTTAGAATTTTTGGAATCACCCAAGAAAATTCAAGATTTAACCATCAACTCTCAAAAAAACAAGGAGAGGATTTTGAGGAAATCAATTCAAAATTGTTGGAGTAGAGGTAGAAAACATCCAAGAATTTAAAGATATCATCTCAAGGTGTTAAAAAATTAGAATTGATGGAATCACCCATACCAATTGTAAATTTTAACCGCAATCAACTCTCAAAAAGAGGAACAAAAATATCTCAACCTAGAGACATTTTTGACCAAAAAAATAAAGGAAAACCAAAAGCGGATAAATCGACGCTTTAAGAAAAATATGGGATATAGGACATTATAGGCAACAATGCGTATGAATGTCGACACCAAAGGTGTTTAGCATACGATAAACTAAATGCTCAAAGTTTCGTAGCTCTTCTCAATCATTAAGGATGTTCAAAGAACAATTACATGATGAGGAAAGGGTAAGTTTTGACTCAACTTAGTTTAGAAAGACTAGAAGAAAGAGACTCGACATAAAAGAGCATGATTAAAATGAATTGAGAGAGACTCAACAAAGAAGTTAAGGATAACTTTACGAAACGAGAGAAGAAACTCAAAAGAAGCTCAAGAAGACATGAAACAGTTAGTACAAAATCTAACACATAATCAAGTAAGCACATACGATAATTCATGCAATGCCTAATGAAGTCTACAATAAACGAATGTAGAGAAGGTGCGCAATTAACACATATGGCATGCAAGAAACATGATTACTTAAAAAGAGAAGACTAAGTAAAACATGTTAGCACGTATAATTTAAGGACATGCATGAGTTAGACACATCTAAGAGATATTATATCAGAATTGCTTGACAAAGACAAAACCTTTATAATAAGCATGCATTCATTAACTAATCAATTAAGCATATAGCAAACGGATAAGCAAGAAGATATATAAGCAAGTAGCATACAAGCAAGTCATCTATCTAGATATCACAAATCAAGCTACATGTAATATAAATCTCCAAGAAGATTCCTAATTCTTATTAGTTTAAGAAAAGGACTCAAAATAAGAGAAAAGAAAGAAACATAATAACAACAACATTCAAGACTCAAAGAAAAATCATGTTGAAAAACATGAAAGGAAATACAAGAGAATAAAAAACAAGCCTAAAACTTAAGCATAATTCTAATCTTAGTTACACTAGAATCCTAAGATTTGCTTAAATTAGATGTCTTAGCAATAAGCAATCCGCATGCTTAAATGAAAGACAAGGGTGGTGGCGGAATTTGGTGGGGTGAAAGGTGAAGTCACCAAGGGTTCAACAAAGTCACTCACAATAGGAATGCTTTGGATGGGTTGAGGTTGGGTAGTCACATCCAAGAGAGTACTTGGAGTGAAGGGTTAGCTCATTCATTCTAGATTGGAATGAAGAGGAGGTAGAACCATGAGAATGGTTGGTACCATGGGTTGAGTAAGTCTTGCATGGAGCAAGAGGTGGTGAGGGTGATGAACAGATGAGAATGGGCACAATCTCATTCTAGGTGTGGCAAAAGGGTGAAGAGTTAAGTTTGGGTAACTTAATCTTAATTTTGAGGTGCCTCTTTGAGGAGGAGGTTTGTGATAAAGAAATGTCAAGGTTATGAAAGGGAGAGTTAGGCATTGTGGATGTGTGAGAATGAAATCTCAAGGTTGGTATAAGTAGAATGGTTTGATGAATTGGAGGTTCTTGTAGAAACCATGGTAGTAATGGGTGGTTTAATGGGTAAGGATGAATGGTTTGAGGTGTGAGAAACATGGCTAACAAGGTGGGTTTAAAAGGGCGATGGGATGATCCAAACTAATAAAGGGTTAAAATGGGAGATCAAAGGTTTGAAACAAAGATTCCAAAGGGTGTTGGAACAATTGGGAAGTTTCAGAAAACCTGAATTTGAGAGCTTCTGCCTGCGGTTCTTTATCTCCACCGGCGGTTCCATATTGATATGCAGCCGCGGTCTATTTAAAGAACCGCCTACAGAGGCTTGGTTTAGATGGTGAATGGGGGATTTTACAATTAAGCAAATCCTAATGTTCTAGTCTAACTTATCATAAAGTCATGCTTAAGAGCAATAAAAACTAGAACACACACAAAGGAAAAACACATAGGTTCAATTAGCATGTAAGAGGAAAGCTAAGAAAAACCTAATGGCTACAAAAGAAAAAGACTCCTAATGACATACAAAGTCCATCAAAGTAAACTATCATTAGTCATATATAGGAAGAGCCATTTAGCCAATTTAGAGAATGAGTATGAGACAATCACTAGAGGTGCTCAATTAAGGCTAAACACGACCATTTTTACGAGTTATACACCAACTCAACTTCCCACATGGAAGTAATTCAACCGTTAGGTCAAATTAAGATCCTAGTGCACAGATTCTCTAGTAGTCATTCTCAAGTTAGACAAAATGTAATTCAACATTTGCCTAATAAATTTTAGCAAGGATGAAACTGGCATGGCGACACAATGCATGACCTAATGAGGGTTAAGAATGCACCACTGCATATCTTGTCAAACAAGTCTAGTTAAGGTTATTTACCTTAATAGATCTTGAGGCCAATAACAATGAATTGTACAAACCAAGTTTACACAATTTGTTAGAACACTCTTGATTGGTCTTTCGGAAATGACACATTTATGAATTGCATAGCAATGTAAATTACTTGAGTATTTCGGATGAAACATCCAACTTATCAAACCGACTCTATTGTGCATTATAAGTAATTATTAAACAAAATATGTCTAACAATTTGAACAAGTAGATTCAATATAACACCATCAACACAAGTGTGAGCTATGATCCGATGTATATTATTAATAAACCACATTCATGTCTACACTAAAAAACATGTCAATTAGATTCGATAATGATACCAATCATAGTTTGAATAATGCATTGATATTTAATCGAAATTTTTCTTGATTCCCACAAACACTCTTTTAAGAGAAAATAGCTAAGATTTTCAAAGGGTGTTTCATGTTTTATAGTGAGACATTTATCTACATGAACTAATAACACAATGATCGAGTAAGACGACCCAAATCAATAGATTTGATAAGCTCCCAAAGCTTTCAAACCTAAGAGTGTTAATAAACATAACGAGGTGTACATGATGTTTAAATAACATATATAAACCTAGAGATGTTGATCCTATATGCAATGCGCAAATAATGTTACAACCAAAATGCAAGAAATCTAGCATACATCCTAATAAGGAAGAACTAGATACTAACAAATACCAAGCAAGGCACAAGAGACTAGACATATAAGCAATACTACTACAAATAGCAAGGAACACTTAATAATGTCTACATATAATAATAACACACAAAGAAACACACACAAACAATTAGCTTAACATATAAAAGCATTCGTCCATGTTTTGAGTGTTAGATACAACAAAGTATTCATAGCTTGATTTTATTTGAAAATAGTCTTTGACCCATTTAAATTTAATTAAGTTTAACACTTTGTAAATATATCAATTTTCGAAGATATATTACCAAGAGATGTCCAACTTAATAGAAAAGAGTAAAACACAAGTTTTACGACAAACCGACACTCAATACTTTGGACAAAGTATGGAACTTAGAAACCATCCAAATTTTAAAGTTTAAATAAAGGTTTGGAAGCATTTTTAATTGAAAGAAAATTCAATTACGTTCGAAATGACGGGTGGCACGACTTCTACGGACTTACGGTTGATTTTATATGATTTTTCAAAGTTTTCAAAAATCTGAGTCAGACTGACTGCGGTTCCTTATTGATAAGGATCCGCGGGGGAAAATAAAGAACCGCGGTCAGAGGACAAAAAATGAGTTTTTGGCCAAAATCATTTGGTAACTTTTTGGAAGGACTTAGGACTCTAAAAAATCATTTTAGACACATAGAACTCGTATTTTAGAGTTAATTATGACACAAAAGATTTTTATACTTCCAAACATGAAAAGATTTAATTCAAGCTATTATACAAAGTTTATTTAACACCAAAACTTGTACGAATGAAATAACAAAACACATTTCATAAGTAATCACTCTTCATGAACAATTTGATACAAAGATCATCTCTATTTTTAAAAATCGTTTTCATTTTTAAAAACCATTTGTTTTGAAAAACTAGAGAAAGGATCGATCCAAACTTTAAAGTACAATATACTTCAAATATCTTGTGTGACCATCGCTCTGATACCAATTGTAGAAACTAGAAGGGGGGGTTGAATAGTTTCTAGTTAGTTTTTCAAAACATTTCGGCTTAATTCACTGTGCGCGGTTCCTTATGTGTACCCGCGGTTCCTTATCAATAAAGAACCGCCGGTCCATTTATGGAACCGCCGACAATGGACGAAACTGTTTATTACCTGTTTAAACTTTGACAATCCTTTGTATCAAATTCTCGATCAAGCTTGACTAGATATGAGATGTGTTTGATTGAAAGATAAATACTACAAGTAAGTAAACACACAAACACATCAAATCAAGAGTACATCAAGCAATAGTCTAAACACTAAGCACACACTTACTAAGCATAAGCTTTTCCGCAACTAGGATGTTTAGTCTAAGTGATGTACACTTGACCATAATCTAAACACGAAGCACACACGTACTAAGCCATAGCTTTTCCGCAACTTAGATGTTTAGATTATGAGATGCACACAACACACAACACACAACACAAGTATGCAACTATAAATACATCTACAAAGGTAAATACATAAATGTAAAGGAAAGTACTGACACGATGATTTATAGTGGTTCGGTCATAAAGCTCCTCTTCGCCCTACTCCACTCCCCGAGTACACCTTACTCGAGAGTTACTTCACTAGTCAACAAACTCCTTAAGGTGGAGAAACCATACACAACGTCACTTATCCAATTTCCGACTCTAAGCTAAAAGTCGAGTCCTAATCTTAGGTAGGACCAATCTACACAACGTCGCCCACTTCACCATTTTACGACACAAGGCTAGATGTCGAGTTCTAATCGAAAGCTAGAACCAATCTTCACGACTCTTCACTTTGAAGCTAAGTGAGAACTTCATACAACACAACTACTAATCACTTTAAAGCTAAGTGAGAACTCACAAGACACAACCACATCACTTTAGAGTTTAGTGAGAACTACCTAGCTACAACCACATCACTTTAGAGTTTAGTGAGAACTACCAAGACACAACCTAATCTACCCACTAGTTATGTTTTATGGCCCAACATAACAAACCTTGTATTTTATGGCCTAAACACATAAACCATATAGATCTAAGTACTTACTACTTAGATCTATGACTCTAACACTATATCCAAGTATTAACAAACTTGGATCTACACAACTAACACCTAATCCAAGGATACCCATCACTTGGATATTCTACCCTTACAAACACATCCAAGTGTACCCAATACTTAGATCTTCTACATATACATGGTAGGAAGACTAAAAATATAACTTAGATCTATAGAAGGAAAGATCTTCATCATGTAGTGAACCTAACACATCATGTTAATGATACTGTTCTTCTCTTTGCACTTGAGAGGATGAGGAGATTGAAGATTGAATCACATCTTAAACAAGATTAATCAAAATTAACTAATCAAGGATCTAAGATGGTTTTTGAAAGAAACTGTGCAAAAAGGGTTGAAAGAGAACCTGGAAATGATCCACTATTTATAGGACAACATTGCAACGGTAAAAAACACCCGCGGTTCCTTATCTCTACCCGCGGTACCTTATCAATAAGGAACCGCGGGTTCCTTTAAGGAACCTCCTCGTCGGAGTCCGTGCAAATTTGTCCTTTAGTGGGGATATGCCATCTGGGGTAGTTTATACCCTCAAAGGATATTCCTTTGGCATATGGAATATGCCAAATTCAAATTTCCATTTTCTTTTTAATAAAACATTTTCTTAAAAATAAAGTTAATTAAAATCTTTTGTCACATTTGATTAAAATGTGAGTTTTAAGAAAATATTAATCCTTGATCACTTAGTTAGGTTAATGACATGTTTGTACATACCTTGAGTGATTCATGCCGAATGCGGTCTTGGAGGTGTCGAGAGAAGTATACAAATGTATTCTTGAGTGATTACGAGTACCTTAACATTTTACATAATGTATTGCGAATTATACGTTTGTCATCAACAAAACACAAAGAGATTATATCGACAAAGCATCGTAATGTTTGCACTAACACCAATTATTCCTAAACCCATTATTGTGAAACCCACACAATTATTCGAAACTTATCAATTTTTCCGAAAGTTTTTTGTTAAATTTTTTTAAAGTTTTTTTAGAAAAAATAAATTTCCGAAAGTTTTTTAAAATCAGTTTTTCCGAAAGTTTTTGTTAAAAAAAAATTCTGAAAGTTTTTGTTAAATTTTTTTTCCGAAAGTGAAAAAAAAAAACTTTTATCCGAAAGTTGCTTTGGAAAAATTTTATCCAAAATTTGATTTGAAAACTTTTATCCGAAAGTTTTTGGGAAGTAAATTTATCCGAAAGTTATTTTTGAACATTTATCCGAAAGTTATTATCCCATTTTATCCGAAAGGTGAAAAACCCTATTATTCCGAAAGTGAACCTGAATTTTCCGAAAATATCTCTTAAAAAATCGGGTGTTTTTGTTGGTATTGGAGAATTTTTGGTTTCTGGAGATCACATTCTTAGGGGATTTAATCAATTTAGGGGATTTTAACTACAAAACTCTGCTTTCTACGAATTGAGATCATGCTTTACACACGACTTCTAAAATGATGTTTCAACAAGCCATTCATGCTGCGGGTACTGAGAACCGTGATCTCACTGCCAAAAAGAAGAGGGATGCTGCCTATCTCCAGACGCTGCTTCTTATAGCACAAAAGGAAGAAGTAGGAATTCCATTTCTAGCTGAAGAGTTTGATTTCATGGCTTCTGCAGCAGAATATGATGAGGAAGAAGAGGTTCCTGCCAAATCCATCTTGATGGCTAATATGCATCAAGCATCAACATCGAGAATTCAGGTTGACGGAGCTCCTGTGTATGATTCAGACGGTTCCTCTGAGGTACACCCACGTCTCAATGATAATGAGTTATATAATATGTCTAATCAGGATGAAGAGTATACGGAGTCACTTGAGCCCTACACTGAGACACACGGGGATAAAACGAGTAATAGTAATATTATTTCTAATGCGCCCAGTGTGGACCTTAGTGGAGATCAAGTAGCCCAGCCTACAACCCTTCCTGATGAGACGCATGCGTATTATAAATCATTATTTGATAAGCTTGTCAGGGATGTTTCTCATGTGAATGTGGTTAATAATAAGTTTAGAGAAACTAATGCCAAATTGACCACTGAGCTTGCGGGATATAAGGAACGGGAGAAAAGTTTTGAGATTCATCATGCTAAAATCAAGGAGTTTGAACAAGCTCATGCTACATCGGTTTATCAAGAAAAATGCACCACTAAGAAATTAAATGCCTTACATTTAAGTAGTGCTGAAAAAATAAGCGAATTGAATGATGAAATCTCCTCTCTTAATAAATAGCTTTTAAATGAACAATATATTATTTCTGATCTAAAAGAAGAACGAACAAAGCTAAAACATGATTACAAAATTCGAGAAGATGGGCTTCTTGAGGATTTTTGGAACGCTCAAGAAAGGATCAGGGAATTAGACAACCTTTTGGTAAAATGTGGCCAATCTATGCAGACGATAAACATGCTCGCACCAAAAGTGAATGAGATAAATTACACCCGATACAAATTGGCTTTAGGTTGTCCGCTTCCTCCCAATCCTGAATATCTTAAGCATGTTCAGACCACCCATCAAAGTCTATATAATGGTGATGTGTTACTCGATAAGCATGATCCTCCTAGTGTGCATGATTCTGAGGAAACTACTGAACTTGCTGTAGTGACTCGATTATGAATGCAAAATCTTAATAAAGAAGTCACACCCGTTTATTATCCGAAAATCAATCCTCCAATAAATTTTGTTCGGTCTAAAACGAGTACTGAAATGCTTTTAATACCGAGTGAGGAATTTTCGGATGATCCTCCTAAACCGAGTGTTGCACGAAGGTATCTAAACGAGCTCAAAGATAATTTTGTCATTCTTAAACGTGTGGTTAATTCTAAAATTACTGGAGGAAATTTTACATCACCCGTTCATGTCGAGTTACAAAAAGTGATTCATACCGAAATCAATCCAATTATTAATCAAGTTGATGCTAGGATAAGCAATCTTGAAAACGCTTTTCTAAAAGAACTAGCCAAATTTGTTGAAGACTTTAAATCTTTGGCAAAGGAGGCTGATGAATATCTTGATAGAATTAAAGTTTTGGAAAGCGATCTTGAACGTCTCTAGAAAGAAAGTGACAGTGGTGATTGTGATGAGAGTAACCCCGTTGCGGTCAACATCTATGTGTCGGATAATGAAACCCTCCAAGATGAGCTATATCGTACGAAAGACAAAATGGAGTCTTATGTCATCAAAAAGGATAACGAATTCACCGATCTTTGAAATAAATATGTTAGAAAAATGTGATGAATGTAAGGATGACAAACTTTCGTATGATAAAGCTTACAAAGAGATACAACAAAAAATCGAACAGCTGCAAGCTCAGTTAGGAGGTGAACGTCGTGAAATTGAGCCTTCAACAAACGTCAATCAAAAAGAATTCATGATTCTTCAACACCGATATGATTTTCTTCAGAAACATTGTCAATCTCTTAAACTTGCTTTGCAAAACAAGCTTGGAAAATTTCCAAATGATGGTGACTTGCAAGTAAAACTATCTGAATCATTTCGAGAATTGAACGAAAAGAGAATGGAAATTTCTGATTTGAAAGCTCAGTTGCAAGACAAAAACATCACAATCAGTGAGTTGAAGAAACTTGTTAGAAACATGGGTGGGAAAACGGTGGACACTAATGTTGTGAAACCTATTCTTCGTCAACCCAATGCGCACAAAGTACCAAAGCCATCTATCTTAGGAAAACTACCATCTAATGTATCTAGGTTATCTCCTAATACCGATGTGCAACCAACTGTTCCAAAACCAGCCTCATCACCCTATGTTCCTCCATTTAGAAAGCCCACTTTTGCTAAACACAACCCTATGAATGCACCTTTAACTAATCCTAAGATAAATCCCAAACGTGTGATTCTTACGCCCACAAAGGAATCTAAAGGTTCAAATGACGTTGTTCAAACCAACAACCTAGGGGATGGTAAGCCAAAAGGGAACATTCAAAAAGTAAACCATGTGTATTCAAAACCTAGTAAACCAACAACCACTAGAGTTCAACACACTCCTAATGGTAATCAACCAAAACCTAGGACTCCTTCCCAACAACCGAGGAATTGGCAACCACCAATGAGTAGTCGTGTATCAAACAATGTGCCTGGACGGTCAGCAAAACCTAGGTACACAAGGACTTTGAGAATCCCAAACTCCCTGTATGCCCCACGTGCAAAAAGGGCATTCACCATGGAAACCATGCTCATTGCATTCTGCAATGCCCCTATGAGGTAAACTCTCGTGCCTTCGCACAGAGAAAGAATGCAGAATCCCATAAGACAACACGGAGATTCACACCCGTCACAAAGAAAAGCAAAGACAATAAATCTTCAAGGCGGATCAATGCATGACCTAGTTTCTCTCCAAAGAAGTCTTCCGTTGTGCAAGAGAACACTACTCCTAGATCTATTCTTCAATGGAAACCAACGGGCATGATCTTCAAGGAAGATGGTCTTAAGTGGATTCCCATCAAGAAGAGTGATGAAACCTGCTCCAGCACTAATGTGAGTGTTCTGAATGTAGAAAATGAATTTCTTACTCCTAATATTAGTATTTGTGCAAACTCTTCTTCTGTCATTGCACGTAATTCTGCAGATTCTGAATCCACTTCTTCTTCAAAGGGTTCTAATTCTCTACATTTGATATCACCTTCTTCTTTTGTACAAAGGTTTATTTTGGATTATTTTCGAAAAACTTGAAAAGCCAAAATACAATAATATAAAACCTAGAAAAAAATTAAAAAAACGAAAAAATCTTTCAAAAATACCAAAAATATTCTTCTCGACATGTCTTTCAGTTTGGATAATATGGACGTGCCTAGAAATGTTTCTCAATAACGACACGGGTGTGTACATAAATCTCGAATGAAAGTTCAAATGTTTTCAAAACATGTCATTTCCTTTTTCTTCGAATGATTTACAACTACTTCAGATTGTGAATCGTGCCTCCAAGAAAGGAAAGTTGATCACGGATGATAACTGATCCTTAACAACGAGAAAATAAAATTTTCTCTGTCATGAGCTTTCAATAAAAACATTCCATGTTTTTAAGCTCATGAAAACGACTTATAGTTAAATGTCAGACTGTAACTCGAACTTCAAATAAAGGAGAGTGTATCTTTAAAGATAACTTATCCTCAAAAAAGAGAAATTAACTTTTCTCAGTCATGAGCTTTTCTAAAATATTGAAAATTTTAAAGCTCATGAACATTGGCTTATAGTCACATGTTAGACTATAACTCGGCCCCCAAAGAAAGGAAAGTTTACGAATTATCCTCCACAACGGGAAATTAATTTTTCTCGATCATGGGCTTATACTAAAACATTCAAAGTTTTAAGCTCATGAACAAAAGAAAAATGTTCATTTATGTATATTATTCCTCAACAACAATAAATTAAGTTTTCTCGGGTTTTGAGCATAATTTTTCAAATTCTTTCAAAATTATGTGCTCATATACTCCCCTATTTTAAATAGAACTTCTTTTCGAGGGGGAGTATAAAGATTTCATAAACATAAAGTTCCAAATTTTCATGCTACATTATTCTCTCCATGTTTTATCACTAGTTTTCAAAAAAATTCAAACACTTGCAACTTTTGAGGGGGAGAATAGTGATTAAATTTTGATGAAAATGTTTCATTTTTGGATAAGGTATTTGATATAAGTGTTTTCTCTTCCTAATATGTGCAAAAATCTTTCCTTTTATGAAGCACATATGTAGGGGGAGCGTTTTAGTGATATAGAAAACTTTCAAGGTGTAAACATTGATTTAATTAAACACTTTGATTGCTTTTTTAATCGGTTTTTCTGGTTACGATATGTATATCCTTCAACACATTATTTCATGATGGTATTGGTGTCAAAAGGTGATTAGGTATTCGTTCTATGATCCAACCAAAACCGGAGGGATCTTCCCATGGACAATCCATTAGATTTTGGAAGTCTTTAGGAAAGATGAAGTAGTTAAGTGTACGGGAATAATGCCGACTAATTACTTAAGCTAGCACTGGAACAATCACAACACGTTGCTAGTTATGAAGTCTTGGTAAGAATTGAAGGGGTTGAAGAATGAAAAAGAAATGTAAGGCTAAAGGTGTAAAGAAAGCAGCCCTTCATACAAGTTAGGCAGAAACCGGGTCAATACATCTATTGTCAGAATCACTTATTTGATTTCTGTATTGAAGACAAAGCATCATGGACCCAGTGATGCAATGCACAACCCCTCCTAGCTACTCAAGCCACTCTCAAAATAAGTTTGTTTTATTGTCACGGAGTTCAACTCATTTTATCAACTTTCTCACTCCGAGTATTGAAAAGGCGGCAATCTGACCCAGCCTCCGATCACCAAATAAACGTGCACTTATAGAGTCTAGAGCCAACGAGATTTATCAAAAATCTCATTAGGACACTTATTCCATTTATCAATTGTTGTTCATCATTAGAACACAAGCAATAATTTATAGAGTCCTACACTCTATTCTTGTGATATTGCTAGAACATTCAGAGTGATACTCTTTAGTATTCACAGTGATGAATAGAAATCTTTCCAGTGTTAACATCAAACAGCACTACGGTAGGTCATATGTAAGATTCTCTTGAATTGGACATATGTTAACTGGAAAGCAACAGTAGTTTGATTCTTTCTTGATTCAAACTCATTCCAGGTCTCGACGCAATATCTTTATGATCTGCCAGAACATTCAGAGTAATACTCCTTAGTATTTACAGTGACGAATGGATATCCTTCCAGTTTCATCATCAAACAGCACTATGGTAGGTAACTTGTGAGATTCTATACGAATCAAACTTGTGTCAACTGGAAAGCAACAATGGTTTGATTCTTTATTGGTCCAAACTTGTTCCAGGAAATGAATTGACGACTTAATCAGCAGAATGGAACTGCATGATTCACTATTTACTATGAATATCTTTTGAGATATTCTAGTATTGAAAACGGCTACCACAGCCAGAAACCCTGTCAAGGAAGTTCTTTGAAGTTACCTAATCACAGGTACAATATTCGTACTGTATAACGGAAAACCGAAGGAAAGCAAACGGTGGCGTTATCTCAAGAGTCACAACTTAAGGCCACATACTCATGTAATTGAAGAAAGATAAAGAACATCTAAAGACAAAGACTTCCGCTACTCTAAGGATCAAAGGAGATTATTAACAAGCTTTCAAGACAACAACACAAAATATGAGCATGTGGGGAAAGACACAAGAACGCAAGTTGGCAAAGTTTAAAGATCAAGTCAAGGCAAAGATCAAAGATCCAAGATCACAAGTCATGAAAGGAATTATGAAAGAACTCTCAAGACAACGAGCTTCAAAGTCAGCAACAACAAAGAAGTGAATTCACATATTACTTGACCACCACTTAGGAGGAGATTGTTAGAAGTATTTAAAGTGATGGTTAAAGAAGTGAAGTCATATATTATATGACCATCCCTTAGGGGGAGATTGTTTGAAGTATTTAAAATGATGGTCATATAATATACCGCTGCGAAGTTCGTAGAAAATGCTACTTAATGATGTAGAGAGTTTCAAGTCATTATTGTTTATGTAATGGGAATTAGTCTCGTATACACAAATGAGGAAGGCCTCCTAATCTTGTAAGCCTTTGTATAAAAGGCATAACCATCCTCATTTGTGTGTGTGTGTTTTCCCATAGTGTTTTCCATTCTTCTTGTTTTAGAGAAAGAAACTCTCCTTAGTTTCTCTCACTAGGATTACACACTCTTTGTATCTTTCTTTCTTCTTCATCAATCTAATATTCCCTTCTTAGTTTTAATCTTGTTCTTCATCACCTTTATTTCTTGTTTTATAAGTCGTGTGTACACGTTCTATAAAATCACCATTTTAGCCTCATTATTTTTAGCAAGTTTCCTTTTAGTATCATCATTAGCTTTGTCAAAAGTGACTATCTCTTTACTTTTAGAAACTTCATTATATTGAGAAGGCAAAAAGTCACCATGGGTAATAACATGCCAAAGATCTAAATCTTTTGATTTCACATAAGTCTCAAATCTATTTTTCTAATAAATAAAACTATCGGTTTCAAAAGAGGTGGTCTTTGCATAGATTGCCCTTCTAGATACTTGTTGGAATCCATCATTGATTCAAGTTTTAAAATACAATATATTTTAAAAAGGCTTGATCAACCACACTTTGATACCAATTGTAGAAACTAGAAGGGGGGGGGGGGGGTTTAATAGTTTCTTAAAATAACTTTTTAAAAGATGGTTTTTAAAAAATCCTTTTCAAAAACTTAGGCTTGAGTATTTATATGAAACCTTCTTATACACAATATGAACAAGGAATAGTGCAACTAAACTAATAATCACTAGTATAAAGAATAATGAATGTAAAGAGATAAGGGAAGGAAAGATCAAACCAAACACCAAGGATTTATAGTGGTTCGGCAACAAAGCTCACTCCTTGTTCCTACTCCACTCCTCGAGTACTCCTTACTCGAGAGTTCACTACTCAACAAGCTCCTTAAGGTGGAGAAACTGTACACAACGTCGCTTATCTAATATCCGACTCTAAGCTAAAAGTCTAGCCCTAATCTTAGCTAGGACCAATCTAAACCAATATACTTTAAGGACCAAGTATTAACCTTAATACATACACAACTTCCAAATAGACACAAATACTTTGATCTTCACAACAATGAATAAATAAGTTTGGATCTTCAATGGATATTTGAGGTAGATACAACACTTAAAGGATGAAAGTGTTTTTCTCTTTGCACTTTGAGAGGAAGAGATGAGAGGAGAAAGATTCACTTCTAAACAAGTAGTAATCAACCAAATGACCAAGGATTTGATAGATTTAAGAAGTATGAAAGAATCTGGAAATGTATGTGCAAAAGAGATGAAGAGAAAATCTGAGAATGGTCCACTATTTATAAGACAAACTTCCAACGGCTATATCTGCCCGCGGTTCCTTATTGCGGCCCGCGGTTCCTTATCGATAAGGAACCACCATAACCACTTAAGGAACCGCCAGAGTAGACTCCGCTCCTTTTTGTCTTTTAGTGGTATGGTTCAAATATGGAGATTAAAATATCCAGAAAGGATATTCCAAACCTAGATAGAATATGCCATTTTAAATTTTCAAAATTTTAAATTTTCAAATAAATAATTTAATAAAATATTTTCTTAAAAAGAAAGTTTAATAAAAATTTGTCACACTTAATAAAAAGTGAGTTTTAAGAAAATATTAAATCCTTGATCACTTAATTAGGATGAGTACTGGTTTGTACATACCTTAGTGATAATGTTTGAAATGAAAAATACTTGAACTCAAGAATTCGTTTTTCGTTGTTTTCGTAAATGCTTGTTTTTACATATTGTCGTAATCAAAACAAAGCGAGACCGAAAAATGCAAGTAACGTTTTTAGGCATCATTGCATTAACAGAACCCATTCCCTTCTCCCCTAGTTTTATTTATCATTTTTGAATTTGGTTTGAAATTTTTGACCAATTTGATATTTCAATCCAGTATTAAAACTTGCATTACCAGAATTAAACCATGACCTACCAGAATTAAAGTTTGACCAACTAGCATTAATGTTTTCCCTACTAGTATTAATTCTCTGATTAGGTTTTTAACAGTTCAAGGCTATTTTTCTTTGATACATTTCTCTATTTTTTGGTTGTGATCTAGGTGATGTTGGCTTAGCACTACCAGTTTGTGGTCTTTGGTTGGAAGTAACAGAGAACTTAGTAGAGTTAACTGGTTTAGTTCTACAAATGTATTAATTTCATGATTGCACCCATATATGTTTTGCTATTAAGGCCACATTTAGCTTTCAAATTATCAATACTTCCACATAAGTAACACATTTTCTTATGCATGACAAACTCTTTACCTAGCTGCTGAGATTTTAGATTATTCTAATTTCTTTGGTTACTTCTAGGTTTTCTATACATCTCAACATACTTAACAGGTTTGTAATTAGGTGTATTTGGGTTTAACTTACTAGAATTTTCAGCCACTACCTTTTCATTTGATTGTTTAGTGGTGAAAGAAATAGAGGCATTGGAGCTATTAGTACTAGTACTGCAGATAGGTGTATCTTTTGTAGTTTCTACACTAGTAGTAACAGAGTTGACACAATCATCCTTCTTACTCTCTTCTACCTTAATTGGTTCAAACTCAGGTTCTTTATAATGTTGGAATCTTGTAATCCAGTGTGTTGGGATTTAAGATTTGATGAGACAAGACCAAAGGTACATCGTAAGTACCGCTAGTAAAAAGTAAGTACCGCTAGTACAAAGTAAGTACCGCTAGTATTAATCCGTGTACCACTAGCCTATCCAAATACGGCTAGGCATATAAAAGATGTAGAGATATGAAGAATATTCTGGATATATTCTGAAGATATTCTGAATGCTAAGAAGATTTACTTGCTTTATTATGTTTATCTCCTTCTAAACCCTAGAACCTCTAGTATATAAAGAGGGGCAGGGATATTGATTTAATTATCCAGCATAACTATAACTCCCATGAGAGTATACTAGCATAGAAACGCGCTTAAATTATGTAATAGTTATAGTTAAGGTTTTCGTTAAATAAAGAAAACTTTAGTAGTAACGTTGATGTTCTTATTGTTATTCCGCTGCTATAACAATGTTACTATGATCCTAGATGAGCTAAAATGATTCTTTACAAGTGGTATCAGAGAGAGGCTCTCGATGCTAAGATCTCGAAGGTTTTCGGGTCAAAGAACGAAGAGCAAATCTATAAATCCGGTTGGGTTTCTAGATTTGTATGTCTTGGCACAACCCTATTCAAACAGTGATAACTCAGTCATTAACGTTGGATCGTCGTGTAATTCGAATTAGAGGTTCTCCATACTTGTGGCAACGATCTCACCGGAGCGATTGTCGATCTGAGCTACCGAGAAAAAGTTACTGCGTGTCGAAGTTGGTTGCACAAGATGTTTTTCAATTTTCCGTTTTTGGTTATAAAGTTAAACTAGGGTTTCTATCAACCCTAGACTAATTCAAACTGAAAAGATGTATTAGGATAGTGATTATAGTTGTGTATCACTTGTGGAATCAAGATTTTGCAAGTTGAAATTCACAAAACCCTAGTTTAAGGTTTCGATCTTAAAAGCAATCTTGAATTGCTTTTTATCCAATGGTGTTTGTAGCAACATGTAAATTATTCCCAAACGAGTGTGATGTTTATAGCCTTATGAAAAGCAGAAGAGCAAATCATGAATTATAATAATCATGTGAGTTTATTCTGTTTGGATTGGTTAGGTTTTGCATTATGATGCAACAAAAGGAACAATTGTCAATTTGTTTGTTGTGGCATGGATATTCGTTCATTGGAAGGAATAGGGAAGCATATATTGGTTTAAGATCGTGGTTTTTCATGATGCTTTTTTATTAGGATTGTGACTTGACTTTCTTGAATGACTTCTTCCACACATACGGTACGTGCTTAAATATTGGATGCTTTTATGTTCACGTGATTTCAGCATCTATATTTAAGAAAATATTGGTACATAAATAATGCTTATTTAATGGGAATATATTGATACTCTTGATCTCTTAGACAAACAAGTGTGTAGATATTTGGAAATATTCAAAGTGGTTACTGGTTTTTAGGAATACGTCTAGTATTTCTTATATCAGGGATATATGCCAATTATTGTACGGTTCAGGAATAATTCCAAGGTACTGTTACATAACGTAACATGATTGGGCTGATGTTGGTTAAAGCTAGGCATAATGAAGTACCGTTATAAAGGTATTGTGCAAGTATCGTTAGGTCCTAACAAATGAAGTACCGTTCCTATATTTATGTACCGCCCAGAATTTGAATGTATAACAGTTCAGCAACAGTAAGTGTGTCACTAATACAATTAGGAGAAGGGGTATGCAGTTTTGTGACACATTAGTGAAAACCTTCTGACAGATAATGGTCGCTGGTTGGTTTATTTGAATGAACCACTGGATTGATTGTTGGATCATACCGACAGTGTTATCTGACATATGGTTATGTAGCACTTCCTTTGACCGATATCAGATAACATGTAATTTTTGGTACCGCTGTGGATCTCGGACAGAAATTGGTTTTTAGTTTATTATGGCTCGTTTATTGGAGGTTTCTATGAAGACTTTTGATTATTGCTTATTTGATGTTGGAGTTGTTTTTCACATGTTTGTGTTTTATCATATCTTAAAGTCATTGGTGTGTTGAACTTTAACATTGAAAATAACTTGCTCGTGCTTACATTGTTGGTGATGAAGACTTACAAAATCTAAGAATGTGTCATTTTTCTTAAGGTACTCTATGATCATATTTCCTATCACTTAAAGGAGTTACGTTATTGTGTTCAGTGACTCGTTTCAAAGGTAAATGAGGATTTTGTCAAGAGAAGGACTTGTCTACTTCTACTTATATTCCTTTTTATATAAGTTTGACACACATGGATAGTGCAAGATATAAAGTACAAGCTTGGGAAATTCCACTTCTTCAAAAAATAGGTTATATTAATTTTTCTTCATCAATAATCTATAGTTGGAGCCTACAGATTTCGTGATTCAAGAGATGGTGAATCTAGGTCTAAGGGGAAGCTTTTTTATCCATCTACATGCACCACTTAAGGGGAAGTTCTTATTAGTTTCTTATCTTTAGAAGACCCCTATTTGCATGATTACAAAAAGGGGAAGAATATTTACATGGTTATTGATTTACAACTTATTATTGTGGTGGCATGATTCAAGGAGATATGGACTTCAAGGGAAGTTTTGTCATCATCAAATAGGGAAAGAATGTTGGGATTTGAGATTTGATGAGATAAAACCAAAGGTACATGGTAAGTACCGATAGTACAAAGTAAGTACCGCTAGTACAAAGTAAGTATCGCTAGTGTTAATCCATGTACCACTAGCCTACCAAGTACCGCTAGGCATATTAAAGACTATAGATATGAAGGATATTCATAGCATATTCTCGAGATATTCTGAAGATATTATAAATGCTTAGAAGATTTACGTGCTTTATTATGTTTATCTTCTTGTAAACCCTAGAACCTCTAGTATACAAAAAGGGGCATGGCTATTGATTTAATTATCCGGCATAGCTAGAACTACCATGAGAGTCGACTAGCATTGCAACGCGTTTAGTTTATGTAGTAGTTATAGTTATTGTTTTTGTTTATAAAGAAAACCTTAGTAGTAACGTTGATGTTCTTATTGTTATTTCGCTGCTATTACAATGTTACTATGATCCTAGATGGGCTAAAACGATTCTTAACACAGTGTATGCCAAATCATGTAATGGAGGAAAGTAAAGAAGTGGAGGTTCAATAGCATGGTAGTCCCCGCTATACCTCAAACCCCACTTGCACTTTTCAGGAACCTGACTATTAATCATCTTTTCAAGATTCTTAGTAGCACTCTCAAAGCTTTTGAATTTTAATTCATTTTGAAGTTGGCAATGTCACTAGCCTCTAGTTTAGACTTAAGGTTAGTAATTTCCCTAGTTTAAGCACCTATTTCTCTTTTTAGAAGAACTAGCATGGTACCCGTGTAATGTAGCAACGGGTAATAAGTGACTATTTTTTAGCAACTGATTTAGCGGTAAAATGTAAAAAAGTTGAATTAAAATAAATAAAATCAGTAAAATAAAAAAAATAAAAAAATTGTAAATATATCAAAATAGATGTTGAATTAAAAAGAACGAAATTTCAAAACATATAGTAAAATTAGATTATGAAAAAATAAATGATTTAAAAGATATTTCAATTTAAAAATAAGAATGGTTTTTTAATAAGTTGTTAAGAAGTTGTTACAAAAATTTGTTACAAAAGAAATGGATGGTCAAGATTTGAAGTTAGGTTTGGATTAAAAATGATCTAATGGTTAAGTTATTAATATGTTTATCTTAATTTTTGGTTTTGAGTTAGGTTTAGAGTTAGGATATTATATGCACATTTTATAGATAGTATAGATAATAGAATCTTTAAAGGCTACTTCTTGTTCCATATAACATCCTATGTGTTCTTCCAACCTATCCACGCCCCTTTTATAACTTAATATTTTAGACTTAGATGAATTATAATTTATAGTGATTCCATCAACATATTTTTTTAATTCATCATATTTCTCTTTATAAACAATAGTACAATGTTTATTATAAATTAACTCAAAGTATGATATTGCCATAAGAGTCATGTTTCCAGCATCTTATGCATCCTCCATTAGGATTCAGTCAACACGCGTTCCATCAATGGCTATTAAAGCCTTATAAGTAATTTCTTCTATGGTTATTTTCCCTCCTATAACTTTTTGCCACTACTCTTTCATTCTATTGAAAAGTGTCCTTTCTGATGAAACATGTTCAATTCCACCTTTGATTTGTCAAATCCATAGCATTAAGAATGATTTGCTTCCCTTTTTACTTGAGAACTCTTTTAGCTCCCATACTTAGAAAGGCTAAATGACTTTTTATCTCTAACTCTTCCAAATCATCGTTATCAAGCTACTAAAGATCCTGAACAACCATTTCAGTTACATTCTTGTATTTAGACAAAAGTGCATAGACAACATCATCTTTTAATCTAACAGTATTAATAGAATCACTGTCAAAATTAATCGAAGGGCCACTAGTACTAACCCATTTACCAGATATAGATGTAGAATTCTGGCTAGATATGAATGCAAGATTTGCATCTTTTAAATATGACCTTGTTTTTCTCTTAAACCTCTGTTCAAACACATTGAAGTGATTGATCGATCATCAATATTGACCTGGTCAAGATTGTCCTTGCTCTACTAAATGGATACTTTAGTAGCCATTTTAAATGACATACTTCTAAGGAATATAGCATTTATATCTTCTTGCTCAACTTTTCCACCTAGACTAATAAGTTTACTCATAATTCCTTGAAGTCTATTGTAAATAGAATCAAGAGAATCTGAGACATTATCATTAAAGTTTTCAAACATGGACCTCAATAGCGCCTTATTAGTGGTCTTCTTTGTGGAATTATTACCAGCAAATCTGAGAACAAAAACATCAAAAATTGATTTGGCACTATCATTTTGTTGGAAAGCAAGAATGTGCTCATTTGGTATAGCTAACAAGATAAGACTTCTGGCTTTCATGTCATTTAATCTTTTCTTCTGTTCAATCAGAGAGATTATTGAAGAAAAATTAGCAGGCTTGGTGTGAGTATCTCCATTGATAATAATTTCTCACGTATCATAATTGTAAGGGCCAGCATCGGGACGAAACGAACCCGTCCCGACCCGATCCCGACTCATCCCGAAACCGACATCATGGAAAACTCAAACCGAATATCGACCTGATTTAATTATGAGTCCCGAACTGAACCGAGTTAGGCCCGAGTTACTCCCAATTTGTGTGGTTTTCTTTGTGCGATTCCGATTTAATCCCGAGTTCCGACCCGAACTGAGTCCCGACATCATGGAAAACCCACCCCGAGTCCTGACCCGAATTTGATCGGTATGTGTCGGTCGGTTTTGGTTTCGGTCGGTTTGTGTCGGTTTTCTGTTGTCGGTCAGTTTTGCTCACCCTTACATAATTGTACGACTGTACAAACTGAGTGAATTTGAATTTCTATTCTTCAAACTCCCCTTGTTTGAAGACTGGAACTTTGTTCATAGTGTTAAGTTGTGTAGTCTTTGACTCCATCTCTTAAAGTAAGAGAATTCTTGAAACACCTTCAAGATCAAAGCTTCTCAACAAACTCTAATACCACTTGTTGATCCCTTATGATCTTTTTAGCCTTAGCTTGAAGACTTAGTTTAGACAGGATAAATCCTATGTAAGCTTGGTAGAAACTTTGAGTTATTATCAAAGAGTATACGGAATTTACTCTCTAATATAATGAAGGTTGATTGTTTTGTAAGACAATGAATTCACACAATGCTTTAATATTATTGATACGAGTACTTCAATAAAGTACTGGGGTTACAAGAAACCTTAAAGCTAATAATGAGAATATGAGAATGAATCAATCAGACTAAACATATGACCTCTTTTTATAGTGCAAGGAGTCTTTTACAAGATAAATATAAAATAAAATAAGAAGATATACACAATTGATCTTCAACCTTTATCTTTAAACAAGAGTATCTTCTATAAATATAGCACACGTCTTTAACCTTTATCTGTTCAACATTACTAATCAACCTAACCAGCAGTACCATTTTTTCTGTCAATTTTTTCCATGTGTTCTCAGTACTAAGAATATTACTCCCAGCACTAGTTAGTTTTAATGTTGCTAGCGCAATATATAACGAGTACTAATTTTATTTCCAACATTATTTGTCTTGTAGCCTATGGTAGCTATCTATCTTATGTCTGTGCTATTTGAGTGTTATCTTATATTTGACTTTCTATGAGTGACATTGTGTGAATTTAAAAACTTAAAAACTATCCTTATGTGCGGCGCTGAAACTATTGTGTCATTGCCTTTTCTACTTAGAAACTTAATCATTTTCCTATCATGCTTCATATCGATACATATGCTTTTAAAAACTCATCATGTTTTCTCGTTTTGATTGTTTGAGGGCAAGCAACAGCTATGTGTGGAGGAATTTGAGAACACCCAAATTATACATGTTTGATATGACAACATTGTCCCATAAAATATATATAAATGTGAACTTTTGATACTTAAATACATAATTTCTTGTACATGTTAATTTGAAGGGTCAATAATGAAAACAATGAAAGAAAGACAACTATTATGTGATAAATAGAAGAAATTATGAAGAACATTCTGGATGCACGAATGTGCGGCGCACCGTCTGGATTGTGCGACGCACAAATCACCCCTCTAATGTGTGGTGCACATTTGGGTTCATGGAGAACACTTTGACCCCTGCCAACACTATAAATATAGGCCTTCACCTCTTAGTTCCAACAAACTATTCAACACAATAATCTCCAAATCTCTCAACTTTCTTAGTAAATTTTGGATATATTTGCATCTTTGGAAATATTTGTAATAAGAGTATTACACTCTTGGGTTACAAATATAATTAATGATAATATATGATATGATCTTACATTAAACGATTTCATGTTCATGTTGAAGAACCATGGTGCTATCTAAGTTCTATCCACATGCTTTATCAACTTAGATATGTTATGACAATTTAGGGGTTGAACATACCAAGTTGTTATAACTCGTTCGTAAAGAACTCGTCTATGGTTTTTGAGTCTTTGGTTGGAGGAATCCGCTTAGATAACTTGATAAAACATTAAAGTTATAGTAACTTGTTTAAGCTTACGAGAAATTATTTTCTTATAAGACATAAGTCTTGAATCAACAAGTAAGTTGTAAAACGCCATTTTGACGGAAACAGTTTATTACACTTTACCTACTTTATCATATCGAGATAATTATTCTCATAATCACGAAGTTATATGAGCTATCCCATTGGTAGTCATATTTGTCATCGGATTATTTCAAAATCATTTCAATACGTTTGTTTAATTTCTTCAATTAACACTTTGATTATTAAAATGAAATTAAGTCCCTGTGAACGATCTGGTCTTACCACAATAAACTATACTATACACAAAATGGTATACTTGCCCGTGTTGTGTCCTAGTCCCTCGTTTGGTAATATATAGTAACATAAATTTAAGACATGTGGAACACGCATCGTAGCAGTTATTCTCACAGCTCAATGCTCATTTTTCAAAGCTACTTGGAAGAAGCCTTGAATATTAGTCTTCCTAAAATATAGCAACGTTCACTACTCTTGTGTCAAATGACTAATAAAAGTCAAAATGTTGGTCACTCCTTTTGTCAAACACTCACTAAAAATAAAAGATGATCGGTGTGTTTGTTAAAACAAGTAGTAGCAGTGAGTAGCTGTTGGCTATGTTTAGCAAGCAGCGTCGGCGAAGCTTTTTTGGGGCGGCGAACGAGATCATCTGAAATTTTTGTACTTGTTTGGCAAAAGGAGCGGTGAGCTTTTTAATTTTTATTGTTCGTTTGGCAAAAGAGTAGTGAGCATTTTTGGGCGGTGTTATTCTTTAGAAATGCTAATTTTTCAATTATTTTTACAGTTCACTGCTACTTTTTTTAGAACGACAAATGTTAGTGGTTAGTGGGTCGAGTCGCGCAATGACATCCAAGCGGAAAAATATCTTCTTCGAACCCTCGCCTAATTATGTTAAACACCTTATCTGCTTCGCCTGAGAGAGGCCCTTGGCAGGTCATGAACCCGAGACCTCTAGACCCGCTCAGTGCTACAACTCACAACTAATGCTCGCAGCTACTGCTCGCGGCAGCTACTCGCCGCTACTCCTTGCAGCTACTGCTTGTTTTGACAAACACACTTATTGTTAGCAGTGAGCAGTAGGAGTAAGTAGTAGCTGTGAGCAAGTTATTCTCACAACTCACCACTCATTTTATAAAAACTTTTTGAAAAAAAACATTTAAAAATTAGTCTTCCTAAATAATAAAGACGCTCGCCATTTTTGTGCCAAACGCCGAATAAAAATCAAAACGCTCATCGCTCTTTTTTTCAAAACACTCGCTAAATAGTAAAGTGCGATTCCTCACCGTCCTCCACTTAAAAACCCTACGACTACTCCATGTCATACCCATTATTTGTCATTTGATTAGAATTTAAAGAACTTCACAATTCAATTCGTTACGTGCACTACTACACAAACAGCCTTTACCCACGAAATTTTTCCCACGGAACAAAAACCGTGGGAAATTTGACACGGTATTCCCACGAATTTCCCACAGAAATGACAAAAAAATATTCCGTGGGAAATTCGTGGGAAATTACCCACGGATTTCCCACGGAAGCATTGACCAAGGTTTCCGTGGGAAAGTCGTGGGAAAGTCGTGACAAATTACCCACGGACTTCCCACGGATTACAAATTACCCACGGATTTCCCACAGAGTACAAACTATTTTAGTTATCTTACACATCCGTGGGAAAGCTGTGGCAAATTACCCACGGATTTCCCACGGTATACACATAATTATTATTATTTATCTATACGTGGGAAATCCGTGGGTAATTTACCCACGGATTTCCCACGGATAACATATTATTTTATCATTTATCCATCCGTGGGAAATCCGTGGCTAATTTACCCACGGATTTCCCACGGACAACATATTATTTTATTATCTTATCCATCCGTGGGAAATCCGTGGGTAATTTACCCACGGATAACATATTATTTTATCATTTATCCATCCGTGGGAAATCCGTGGGTAATTTACCCACGGATTTCCCACGGACAACATATTATTTTATTATTTATCCATCCGTGGGAAATCCGTGGGTAATTTACCCACGGATTTCCCACGGATAACATATTATTTTATCATTTATCCATCCGTGGGAAATCCGTGGGTAATTTACCCACTGATTTCCCACGGACAACATATTATTTTATTATTTATCCATCCGTGGGAAAGCTGTGGGTAATTTACCCACGGATTTCCCACGGAACTTTCCCACGGAAAATATATTATTTTATTATTTATCCATCCGTGGGAAATCCGTGGGTAATTTACCCACAGATTTCCCACAGATTATAGATTTCCCACGGTTTTCCCACGGATTTCCCATATATTTCCCACGGACTACCAATATTTTGTGATTTATACATCCGTGAGAAAGTTGATAAAAGTTTATTCAACAAAACATACAACTTACATTATAAAGTCGATAAAAAGTTAAACAATAAAACATACGAATCATATTACAAAGTCTAAAAAACATACGAATTACACTAAAAAGATGATAAAACATACGAATTACATTACAAAGTCGATAAAACATACGAATAACATTACGCAGTAGATAAACATACGAATTACATTACGACGTCGACATGCTAAATGACAAACTACTGCAAACTAATGTTTCCCACGCTATTGTAAAGCTCATGTAGTAGTGCATTTGAATTCGTTGTGTGGTGCTCGGGATGCATTTGTGTTTCCATTGTTGCCTCGAGTATATTTAGCTTTGTAGTCAAGAGCTTGCAGTTTGCACACTCTGCATACCTCGAAGGTCCAGAAGAATAGATTGGAGGTGTTGAAGAGCTTGGAGAGGAAACTGGAGTCATTGAAGGTATTGGTGAATAAGTTGAAGTCGTTGAAGCTCCAGGAGAACCAAGTAGTAGACGAACTCGATCCTCTTTCCATAGAAAAAATTCACATCCAAAAGTACCTTCCCGAGGCTGTTAATTAAAGAGTAAGGAAAATTTTTCATTAAACATACCTAATCATATTATTTGTAAACTACACAAATAAAAACACATGTGATTGATCACCTTCGATAGTGGACAAGCATAGTATAGTTTACCACGGGTATGGTGTTTATACGATTCTCTTAGAACTACATCTCCGGCTCCACAAGTACACGTAAAAGCTTCATATGCCACCATCTTCATAATTACAATGTGTGTGTTGGTCGTTGAGATGGCAAGAGTGTGTTTGATCTGTTTAGTTCTTGGTTATGAAGATGCTTTTATGGTAACAAAAAAGGTGCTTTTGGGGGGAAATCTTGGGGGGAACTTTTGGTGGGAACTTTTGGCGGGAACTTATGGTGGGAAGTTTTGGCGGGAAGTTTTGGGTGGAAGTTTTGGGGGGGGGGGAAGTTTTGGCGGGAACTTCTCGTATACAACGATACCCTGTCGGCTACTCATTTGAACATCTCGTATACAACGATACCCTATCGACTACTTATTTGAACATCTCGTATACAACGATACCCTATCGGCTACTATTTTGAACATCTCGTATACAACGATACCCTATCGACTACTCATTTGAACATCTCGTATACAACGATGCCCTATCGGATACTCATTTGAACATCTCGTATACAACGATACCATATCGACTACTTATTTGAACATCTCGTATACAACGATGCCCTATCGACTACTCATTTGAACATCTCGTATACAACGATGCCCTATCGACTACTCATTTGAACATCTCGTGTACAACGATACCATATCGACGACTTATTTGAACATCTCGTATACAACGATACCCTATCGGCTACTTATTTGAACATCTCGTATACAACGATGCCCTATCGACTACTCATTTGGACATCTCGTGTACAACGATACCATATCGACGACTTATATGAACATCTCGTATACAACGATACCCTATCGGCTACTTATTTGAACATCTCGTATACAACGATGCCCTATCGACTACTCATTTGAACATCTCGTATACAACGATACCCTATCGGCTACTTATTTGAACATCTCGTATACAACGATGCCCTATCGACTACTCATTTGAACATCTCGTATACAACGATGCCCTATCGGCTACTCATTTGAACATCTCGTATACAACGATACCCTATCGACTACTCATTTGAACATCTCGTATACAACGATGCCCTATCGACTACTCATTTGAACATCTCGTGTACAACGATACCATATCGACGACTTATTTGAACATCTCGTATACAACGATACCCTATCGGCTACTTATTTGAACATCTCGTATACAACGATGCCCTATCGACTACTCATTTGGACATCTCGTGTACAACGATACCATATCGACGACTTATTTGAACATCTCGTATACAACGATACCCTATCGGCTACTTATTTGAAGCTGGTTTGCAGATCATGTAAGCTTAACAAATTAAGTATAGAATAATTTCTAATAATCCTAATAAGTAATTCTAACACTAACACAAGTCCTCTTATAAATGTAGATATTGTCTGGGTCGGATCCTAGAAATAATCATTTAAAGGATCTAGCTTATGGACCAATAAACGAAGTCACATCACATAAGGGATATATTGTCAATGCCTACAAGTTTCACACTCTTGCACATGGTGATGGTAGGGTCACTAACAATAGTGGGGTATGCGTGAAAGGGTCTTGTTATAATGAGGAAGAATCTGACTATTATGGAGAGTTAGAAGAAATCATTGAGGTGGAATATCATAGCATGTTAGGGACTTGCATGGTTGTGTTGTTTAAGTGTCGTTGGTTTGATCCGGTCCATGGTGTAAGAGTCAATGTCAAACACAACCTGGTAGATGTTAAATACAGGTCACGAGGATGCATTGATGATCCGTTTATCCTTGCATCTCAAGCTCAACAAGCCTATTATACAACTTATCCTTCAATGACGAAGGATTTAAAAGATTGGTGGGCTGTTGTGAAGGCAACACCAAGGGGCATATTCCAAGTAGCACAAGATATATTAGCTACTGAAATTTCCGTTGATGAAAATGTGGATGGCGAGGATTTCTTTCAAGAAAGTGAAAGGTTGGTATGTACAATAAGTACAACCGAGGATATACAACCGGTTAGTCTTGTAAGAGAGGAAATAGAAGAAGTTGAGACTGTATTTGTTGATGATGACACGAATGATGACGGTGAAGAAGAGTTTGAAGATACGAATGATGATGATGATGATTCAAGTGATGATATCGACCTTGATTCGTCTAATCATTCTTCTGATGATGATGCCTAGTTTATCTTTTTTAGCAAAACCAATATATCGTAACAGTGTTTAGTTTATTTTCTTGATTATTCCGATTGGCTGTTATTTGTTCTTGCATACATTAATGTTCTTGACTGATAATGCTTTATTTCTGCAATGTATGCTTTATTTCTACAATGTATGCATTTATTTCATTTCCTTGATGTATTTGGGGTGTTTGGCTTACAGCTTATCTGTAGATGGCTAGTATATTTAAGGAGAATTTGTTTATTGTAATATTGTCCAATATGTCATAATAATATATAGTTTATTTTTCAGGTAACACATTTCCATCATGACCAATGCAAGAGGAAGAGGTCGATCCAGAGGTTCTCATCCTAAGACAGTTAGTAGCAGATCAACATTTAAAGGAACATGTAGCAGCAGTATTGTTGGGCGCGGAAGGGAAATAGCAAACAAATGGAGCCGAGGCAACAACAGTATTGGTGGGACCATTATGGAAATACAAGATGAATGTAGCCCGGGTAGGATAGGGGTCAACAATGCTTCTGGGAATGATAATGAAGAAGCAAATGGTCCTAGCCCAATAGGAAGAGGAAGCAGTAGTATCAGTGGGCACAATAATGAGAGTGCAGATGAATGCCCGAGCCCAGATATATTAGCTGATGCGAGATTAGATGTTCCAGAAAATAATGAGATATTAGATGTTCATGAAGATAATGAGGAGCATGATGTTCACGAAGATAATGAAGAGCATGTAACTGATTTATCACAAAATCAACTTAGGTCAAACATGACCCCTTCATCTTCACTTCCTAAATTGTGGCTTATCGGTGGAGTGTAAGAATATTAAAATTGTGATTTTGAGTTTGTTGAATTGGTTTGTTTTGTAAGTTAGCATGGATCAGGTTGCAAGTTTAGTTTATGCTTCAATGTACATTTTGTAGGTTTTATGATCCTGCAATTTGTCGTCACGCGGTTAAGCTGTTCAAGACTATGTTTAAGGGTGCTTACGCCACATGGGCACAAGTCCCGCAAGACCATCGGGATAGATGTTTTAACCGTTTTAAGGTTTGTAATTTATCACATCTAAATAAAGAAAATGTCATTTTTAACTGATATTGCTAACTGAATAAAGAATTAATGTGCAGACGTTCTATCGATGGGAAGCTGCAGAAAATAACCAGATTCGTGAAGCTTGGGAAACTCATATTAGGAACAGATATAGGGATATAATGAGAACTGTGAGAGAGGCTGCGATGAAGGCCGCAAAAGTGAACGATAATGTGAATATAGGTCGCATCAGTTCTAGTCGTCCAAATTGGATTGGTGAAACTGATTGGAAGCCAATGGTTAAAATTTGGGATAGTGACGAATGGCGACTTAAATCAAAAATTGCAAAAGAGAACAGAGAAAAATCGCAGTCAGGAAAGCACACAGCTGGCTCACGTAGCTTTATCCATACTAGGGCTTTAATGGTAAGGTACTAATAACTGTTTCCACTCATTAGCGTCACCTTCTTTAAAAAATATTGTACTATTAATGTGGCGAGACTTGTGAAATTTTTTAAATGTGAAAAGTTTTTAATTTGATTTATAAAAGTTTGGTTTCCACTCAGCAGGTTATGGATATGGTTGTGTATTGACAAAAAGGGTGTTTGGCATTTGGTTTAACCTCAACAGATTATATGCTAAGTGTTATTTTTTATTAGGAAAATACAATGGGACGCCCGGTTAAGCTTGTAGAATTGCATACAAAAGTCCACACAAGAACAGTGAAAGGGCCTAAGCCTAAGCCAAAGCCAGGAGAGCCGGAATCTAGCGAGCCGGAATCTAGCGAAACTCTGGAGTTAGAGTTTGTCGACCCTATGTCTAAACAACTAGTGGTAAGTCTCAAAATGTTTCTATATTTACTATATTACGATTTTGAAAGACAATTTTGATAAGATATGCATACAACATACCACTGCTAAACGATGAGGGTTGACGTTTTGATTAGATTGACAAGTATTTAGATGTTGAAACTTAAAAGTCCATCTAGAAATAACTTTTGCATGTGAATGTTTAACGCATGCAAGCGCTTCATAAGCTAATGTTTTGTAATTACTTGTAGTATCAATGTGGCATTATAGTAATGCTCAGAAAATAATACCATCAACAAAGTGCAACAAGCAATTTAAAATGCTTTATGCTAGATAAAAGACGTCTAGGATGTAACAGAAAAAGGCTTGTGTTCAAAAATCAAAGATTTCTTAACATGTCATTATAGCATATCGGGTTTATCGGGTTGACCCGATAACCCGATAAGAAATTAACAAAGACCCTAACCCGACCCTATTAGCTTATCGGGTCTATCGGGTTGACCCGATAAACCCGTTAAGCTAAGTGTGACCCGAATCAACCCGACCCTATAAGCTCTTATCGGGTTCGGGTCGGGTTCGGGTCGGGTCGGGTCAACCCATTTGACACCCCTATTTGTAAGTGTTAGATTAGTACATCAGGTTATTAATTCATATTTTGTTTTACTTAATATCTCGACCCTATATATCAGGATGAATATTCAAGGATTATCTCAGAAAAGCATGCGGAGAATGAAGAGAGTGCCGAGTTTGATGAGGATGGGTCTGACTCCGCACCCGATGATTTTGAAGTTTGGAAGAGTTTAGCTACATCAAAAAGAGGTCACGTTCTTGGTGGCGGGTTAACAAAGGATCCCGCTTTTGTGCTAACAGGTACACCGGGATGTGGGAGTATCTACGCCACACAAACGTGCTCACCTTATGAGGTTTGTCTATTTTCGTTATTCTCACATCGTTTTAGAGTTTCTTATAATAATGCACTACAAGAATTCAATCGGATACCCACGCCTCGAATTTGTGGGTAAAACTACTGATATCGTGGGTAATTCACAGATACCCACAAATTACCCTTAAATTAATGTACATGGGTATAACCTTCGAGGCTAAATGATTACCCACGCTATTTTTTATTTGTGGGTAAGTTTACCCATGATAGTCCTTGTGGGTGATTATTTCTTTTTCGTGGGTAAATGTTTAATGAGATTTCGTTAAATGCCACAAAATTACCCATAAATGCGCATGTGGGTGATCCGAGGGTAATTTAACTCGGATATAACCATGAATAAATATGTATTTTGTTTGGTTAAATATTTCTTTTTATTTTACTGATTATACAGTTTTTCCATAAAATAACCTTAACCCACGTACGTAGCATCTTTTATGTGTACATAATGATAAATTTCAATAACTTCTATTGGACGCAAAAGCCGCTAAATTGTTACACGAGAATAAAAGTAAATTCTTAGGCACGATCATGAACACCATACTCTCAACTGATAATACAAACTATTATGAGCACCTTAAATCAATGATTAATACTTTAAAATATTAAAAGAGACAAAAAGACGAACTCATACATAATACATACAACACAGAGAATACACAAAAGTGCTAAAACTTTATCAATGCATTATAATATAATCTACACCTAACAACATGATGATCATCTTCTTGGCTTGAATGAGCATCTTGTAGGATTGCCAAAGATGGCTTCTTACTATCCATTCCTGCAAACATATACTACGTATTACACTAAATTTTAAAAGGGACACACATGCAAAATTTTGATAGAAACAATTTTTTGTAGTTTATATTTAACCTGTAATTTTATTCTGCTATCACCAAGATCATGACTTGTAAAAATGATATTATCATCATGAATCAACTTCATCTTTAGTACTATCCTCGAGTGGTGTTCTAAGTTGAAAGTATGTGTAAACCTGCAATTACAAAAAAATGTAATGAAATTCAGTGAAAGGGAAAAAAAACAGAAACATATACCTACTGCGATTATAGTACATAAAATATTGCGTATAAGGTTCCAGAATATTGTTAGATTGGTACAGTTAATACTAGATCTCTATTTATGTGTTTTAATATCAGAACATGTGTGGTACCACCAAATAATATGAAATTGTTAACATTCAAAAAGATATAAATACTTTGCTATAAGAGAATTATGATACCATTTTGTTGCCAAACTTTAATCACGTCTGATTAGAAAGGTAAAAGCAGCAACTATAATCAATAAAGAAACGCTTGAATTTTTTATATCTTAAATGAATATAAGAAAAAAATGGTTGAGAGAATTGCGGGGATGATAAGAAAAGAAGTTACTCACGGATGACTTTTGATCTTTTAGGGCAGCGCTTGAATACTTAAATTATCTTGAATGAAATGAAAATTTGAAATGAAAAAATTTAGATGCTTTGGCGGTTATTTAAGCGCCGAGATTTCGAATTTTTATTAAAAACTTGTTTTAGAAATAAGAAACGAGTAGGATGCAATGAGCGACGGCAGAGACCGGACGTATCGATCAAAACCGACCCGGACCAAAATGGTTCAGTCCGTTTCGAGTCGATTCGGGTTATACCCTTGTGACCCTCCCCTGTCTCCGCCCCTGTTTGTGGGTAACTTGATTTATAGTAAAATTTTAGGGGAAATCGTGCGTAAATATGGTGGTGATATACTTAGATACAAATCTCAAACACAAATCGATTATAAATAAATACCTACGTAAATAAGTCGTTTACAAAAATCTGGTATAAACTTCCTTTCAAATTACCCACAAACTACCTACAAAAAAGATACCCATGAATTAAAGTTCGTGTGTAATTTTTGTGTGTATTTGACTGAATTTTTGTAGTGATGAGTTATTCTAATACATAAAGTGTATATGTAACAGGAGATACGAAAACTAAAAAAGGAAAATGATGATATGAAGAAAATGGTGGAAGATCAGAGGGTAGCTGCGGAGGCTCAGAAGGTAGCTGCGGAGGCTCAGAGAACTGCGGATCAACTGGATTGGCATAAAACACTCGATGAAAGGTTTGAGTCTTTTGCTAAGAATTATGCTCCCCAACAAGCTACTGAATCAGATCCCGGTCCTAGTTAGTCTAGTTGGAGGATTTAGAATTAGGTTGTAGTTTTTGTGATATAACTATTGGTCCAAGTGAGTCGTCTAATCCGAGGATTCATATTCAGGCTTTAGTTTTTGTGTATTGCTAGCCTATGTGTTTTGGATTAGCGGGCGATACATTTATACATTTTGAGCACTGAATTTGTTTGTGATTTGGAGATTTATTAATGGTTTTATTGTCATATTTTTTCTTCATATTTTTAGATTTTGGAATCCGGAAATACGGATATTACGGAATTTACCCAGGTGTTTCCCACAGATTAATGGTTGATAAAAATTGTGGGATATCCGTGGGAATATGTTTGTGGAAAATCTGTGTGAATATGTTGGTGAGAAATCTGTGGGAACTAATTGTGGCAAATCTGTAGGAACTAACTGTGGGAAATCTGTGGTAAACATGTGGGAAACCTCAGTGGGAAATCCGTGGTAAACACATGAAAATGGTTGTTAAAAACTGTGGGAAATCAGTGGGAATATGTACGTGGGAAATATGTGGGAAATATCCGTGGGAAATATGTGGGAAATCTGTGGGAAATATCTGTGGAAAATCCGTGGTAAACAAATGAAAATGGTTGCTAAAGTTTGTGGGAAATCCGTGGGAAAATGTTTGTGGGAAATCAGTGGGAGAATGTTCGTGGGAAATCTGTGGCAAAAAACCAATCCTTTTGTGTGAAGTTTGGTTGATAAAAACCGTGGGAAATCCGTGGGAAAATAGTCAACGCTCCGTGGGAAAATCCGTGGGAAAAATATTTACCCACGGGGTTTTTAGCAACGGAATGATTCCGTGGGAAATCTGTGGGAAAGGGCCCTTTCCCACGGAATTTCCCACAGATCTTGCTGTGGGAAAAAGCTGTTTGTGTATTAGTGGTGTAGTATGTATCACATAAATAAAAGTATGAAAGCTTGTATCTTAATGATACATCTATGTTCTATCATTCCCATGCAATATGACTGTTAGCTAAAAACTTTGGAGCAGTTGTATATCTAGAGCCCCTGACACAAATAACGCCCCACAAGTTTCATAAAGATTACTTTTTAATATGATTTTTTTCAAATTCATTAAAATTTCGTGTACCGATTCTTGAACACCCATTATGGTAGAATATTTGTGTGATATTTTCTCAAATTTTACACGTGTGATACATGTTACTTCAATTTCTCCAAGAAAAGCTCTTCGCATCGCAATACCTATTATGTCTGCTTGACCTTTCATAAGCAGAGACATAAGATTTTGGTAGCAGCAACCATACCAACAATCTATCTTTCGTAAATAAGCACTCGCATTACGGTGTGAGATCTGCCAAGCTAAGCTCAATCACAACCCACCAGCTAAAATAAAGGCTGAATCGGCTCAATGAACGCCAAAAAAATATAGCAAGTCCTCTAGCAATTAGGTACACGAAAGCCACAGGTCCATCTAGAAGCCATGATGCATTGTCGGTCGACGAATTCATCTATCATCTATCCTTAGCCTAAAGGCCCGTTAAATAAGGGTGGTGCAGTGTGACCAGAACGGTTGTAGAGTCTATAAATGGGATTTAAGGCGACGTCTGAGTATGAGGAGATCACACTGGATATCCATAAAAGAACCTAATTGTAGAGATATTATGAACAAGTGGCAATTTGGAGTAATCCAAAATAGACATATTTTAGATTCATTGATATAATTGAGTTTGTGTTTCAAATCAAATTTATTAAATCAGATAAACTAAAAATAATGACAATAAAAGAAATTTTTTTTTAGCTTATCGAAGAATTCTATAGTTGCAAGAGTCGTTTCTTAAAATGGTCTAAACTACGTCAAAGTACTAAAACCGGACAACTTCAAGAAACTACTGAATTGATTTTTTTAACTATTTTTTTTCTTTTATTTACTAAAAAAACTTTGAGTGAATTGACTTGTTGAGTCTCGACGAAATAAGGTAATTTCATCTACGGAGTAATAAGTTAATTTATTTGACTAGGTTTATACTCCACAATAAGCTAATTTTTTTTCCTTTTTATAATTTGATTTGTACGCTTATTTCTAACGGCCTGATTTGTATGCTTATTACTAGGACGGTAAACGAACTGAACATTCAACAAACCATTCATCGATCGTTCGCCAACAAATCGTTTATGATCGTTTTTTAATAAATGAATAAGCAAGAATAAGATTTTTGGTTCGTTTAGTTAAATGAACGAACATGAACAACTGCTCGGTTCGTTTATTTGCGTTCGTCAATGGTCGATTATGTTTGTTCGATTAAGTACAATTAGTGCGTTCGTTTATACTCGATTATTTTTGTTCGATTAACATCTCAAAAATCAAAAAGTAGTTAATAAATAAAATATTGAGTACTTCAAGATCTCCAAGAATAATAAACACTATATACAAAGTATTTCAAAGACCATATGCATCGTTTAAAGTAAAAACTTTAGTTCGATACTCGTTTATGTCCGTTTACGTATATATATGATCATTTATGTTCGTTTACGTTCGTTTAACTTATTATAAACGAACATTCTTGTTAAAGGTATAATGGTGGATGGAGACTGGATCGTCGAACCTGATCTTGTTAAACAAGAGTTTAGAAGGCACTTTGTGGACAGATTCCAAGACCCAGGTCTGAGAGGAGGTAGTCTTAACTTTCCTTTTCCTAATCGTCTCAGTAATGATCAGATCTTAGAATTAGAATCTCCGATTTCTGACGAAGAGATTCGTACAGGCGTGTGGGGTTGTGGAGTAGATAAATCACCTTGGCCGGACGGTTTTACTTTCAAATTTTTCCATAAGTATTAGGCTGTTGTTGGGCCTGATTTTTGCATAGCTGTGAAATGGTTCTTTGATCATGGAGATTTTGCTACTGGTTGTAACTCTTCGTTTGTGGCGCTCATCCCAAAAGTTCTTGATCTGAAAGTAGTTAGTGACTACTGTCCCATCAGTTTAATCGGAAGCCTTTATAAATTCGTTACTAAGATCCTAGCTTCTCGTCTCTCCTTGGTTATTTCGGATCTCATCTCAGATTTTCAGACTGCATTCCTTCCGAATAGACAGATTCTTGACGGTCCTTTTATAATCAACGAAATTTTAGCTTGGTGCAAACTTAAAAAGCATTGAGCCATGATTTTTAAAGTCGATTTTGCCAAGGCTTATGACTCCGTTAGATGGGACTTCCTTAATGATGTTCTCATCTCTTTTGGTTTCGGTCCTAAATGGTGTTCTTGGATTCAGGGAAGTTTGTCTTCAGGGAAGGCCTCTATTTTAGTTAACGGGAGTCCGACTTCTGAATTTCATTTATACCGATGCCTGAAATAGGGGGACCCCTTAGCCCCTTTTTTTACTCATCATGGAGTCTCTCCACTTATCCTTCTACCGGGCAGTTGAAGCGAGAATTTTCAAAGGCTACAAGATTGACTCTTCTACTAGCTTGTCTCATTTATTCTATGTCGACGACGCAGTTTTTATTGGTGAGTGGTCTCACAATAATTTAAGGGGTATTATGAATATTTTTCGATACTTCTGATTACTTTCTGGTATGTCAATTAATATTTAGAAGAGTCATCTTCTAGGAGTCGGTATCCCAGATAATAATGTAGCTAAAGCTGCTAAGTCTATTGGTTGTTTGATAATGAAAGTTCCTTTTAAATACTTGGGTATTTTAGTAGGCGATAAGATGTCTTCTATAAATGCTTGGGACGAGACGATTACTAATATGAAGAAGAGGTTGTCTAGGTGTAAACTTAATACCTTATCTGTCGGTGGTCGTTTTACCCTTCTTAAATTGGTTCTTGGCTCTACCCCTATCTACAACATGTCGATTTTCAAGGTTCTCAAATCTGTTCTTAATTCTATGGAGGGTCTGCGTAGGAACTTCTTTGATGGAAAGATTGCTTGGGTCAAATGGTCTAAGGTGCTTGCTTTTAAGAAATTCAGAGGGTTGGGAGTTTCTAGCTTCTTCGCTACCAATCGGGCTATTCTTTTCAAGTGGGTATAGCGCTACCTTTCTCATGATAACTCCTTATGGTCCCCGAGTTATATCAACTTTACATGGCTTGAGTGGTCATGTCTTCTCTGCTGCTTTCAATTCAACATCGAGTTCCATCATAACAAAAGTTCTCTCTTAAAGCCAAAGGCGTTGATCTTATTTCTTATTGTAAGATTCGTGTGGGTAATGGTACAGGTACAAGATTTTGGAATGATCTTTGGATTGGAGATACTCTTTTCAAGTCCTCTTTTCCTCGTTTATTTGCTTTGGAAGAGAATAAAGACATCTCGGTTGCTGATAAGATGCACTCGTCTATCTCTTTTTCTTTTCGGCGCCAAGTCCGAGGAGGTGTAGAAACTCAACAACTTGATCAGCTTTCAATATTACTTGATACGGTTATTTTAGCTAATATGGATGACATATGGTTTTGAGACTTAAACGGTGATGGTGTTTTTCGGGTCAAAGATGTTCGATCTACGTTGGATGAGGCTTTACTCCCCAAATCAGATGTTCCTACTCGATGGATCAAAAGTATTCCGATTAAGGTAAACATTTTTGCTTGGAAACCTTCTCTCGATCGTTTACCTACTAGATCGAATTTGTCGCGTAGGAATGTCTCGCTTTCGTCTTTAGCTTGTCCTCTTTGTGATCATGTTCTCGAGGATTCACCGCATATTTTCTATGGTTGCCCTGTGGCGAAAGAAGTTCAGAAGTTAATATGTAGATGGTGGAATTTGGATGTTCATCCTTATGAGTCGTATGAAGATTGGCTTTCTTGGTTCAAATCTATCCGTTTAGGTTCTAAGACGAAAGATGTGTTGGAAGGTGTGTTTTACGTTTATTGGTGGAGCCTTTGGAACTCCAGGAATCAACTCCTTTTCGCGTCTTCTAATCCCCACAAGGATGCTATTTTCGACAATATTGTTTTACACTCCTATTATTGTAATGTAGCTAGATGTAATAAAACTTTGAATTGGGGTAATTGGCTTGAACACCCTTTTTTTAACTCTTTTTTAAGTTGCTAGCTTCTTGCTAGTGGTTTTAATAAAGTTGCCGTTAAAAAAAACGAACATAAACAAATTCAAATCTAAATAAACGAACATAAACAAAAACTTTGGTCCGATTACACGTCCGCGTTCATTTATTTGTTCGGCTAAAACTAAATAAACAAATATGAATATACCTCCATTCGCGTTCGTACAGATCGTTTACATACCTACTTATTACTAAAGGTAGATAGAAAATAGACCGGATAAACCCGAAAATTAAGCTCATAAAATATAAATCCAAATACATCAGTGGATTACTATACAAAAATTTCGAAGTTACTAAACTTTACACGAATATTTGCTTAAATTAGTAAATTTTAGTAAATTTTCATTTTGTGCACTCAGATTATTAAAGTTATGAAACATGATTTTTACTAACCATCAATTGACTTGTCAAAACGCAATATTAATGTTATTTAACTTGTAAAAGAAACAACATTTATATTAATAAACTTATCAAAAGAATGCATTGTTACTCGAAATAACACTGTACGGTTTTTAGAAGTTTAGTTAATCTAATTAAACAAAATGATACTTTAATAATTTATACTAGCATTTTTATAAATTTTAATAAATTCACGATTAAAGAAACACCTTTTATGGAATTATTGTACTTGTGGTCTTCTTATTTTTGAAGGATAAAACCTTAGAAGTTGGTGAAGGATTTGAGAGTCAACAGGAATTCCATAGAATCTCACGATGAATTGCAAAGTAAAGTGATACTCCATATGATAGTGGACATGTCTGTGTTCCTACGTTGGTCAATCGTCAAGGGTGCAGACGGCTGTTTCCTTTGTAGGGCTCACCACTAAACCAAAAAAAAACATTATGAGACTCACATCTTATAGTGTCTATTGTAACCGATCAATTATATTCAAATTGTAATTAATATTTTCCATTAACTTAAAGAATTAAATCATCTATCTTTTGGTAAATTGTAATTATTGAACCCTTGAAAAAGGCACACATGAATCACATCAATGACTACAAAAAGGCATTCGTGAATCACACTATGAGAGTATGAGACATTGAGAGATTGTGTGTGTGGTTCACTATTTCGTTCATAAAGCAAAAAACCATAATATTTCTGTATTGGTTATGCAATGTCATCGAATAATTGGTCTGCTTACACAAAAGCAGAATTATCTTGCAGAGTATCCATCCAATGTGAAACACAAACATATATCATGGCACCAGTAATCATTCGATTCGGACGTGTACTAGAATACGATGTGGGGTTGGGATCTTTTTTCTGGGCCAAAAAATAACTTTAACATCAGTGCAAGACAGACATTTGCATTTAGCAAGAGGCTTTGTGGTTAATTACCAACTCTTTTTATCCGAAGCCTAGGATACATTTTCACTTGGTAGCCCTAAGGGTTCGGATGTATACAATATGCTAGATTTTATGATACAGATTCATGTTATCTTGTGTAACGGCAATTAGGCTACTCGCATTGGTCTCGGTCCCAGTCAGTCCCACTCGATCCTATTTGATGTGGCAAAATGCTCTTCGGTCGTTTAAATATCAAATCGATTGAACATACGATATGTATTTGTGTGTGTGCTTAATTAATAAATAATTAAATACGTATTTTTATTGTGTATGTTTTTAGGTGTAGGTCTCTTTGACGTGAAAGCAATTGCTTATAGGTCGTCGGAGAGAAAAAGCTGAGATGACATAAAATTGGGGAAAGAATTCTGTCACTAATGCGGGTAGCCTTAACTTACGAATTACATATCATTTGTGGTATGGCAATTCGTCGATCTAGAAAAATATTAGCTTTCCTAGTCCGAGTTGCACTTCCAAACCCGTATGGATCCAAAATTCTATGAGGAATTAGAAGTAATTCTCAAAAAAAAGAATTTTGGGATCCTTGAGTATATTGTTCAGGAAGTGACTAAATGTGTATTTTTTGTCAAAAGAGTTCAGAAACAACGTGTTTTACATATCACCTTTAGTCCTATAATTTTTCAACAAAGAAAATTTTTTCACAATGTCAATTTGTTTCAAGACAGATCCATAATGCTTAATACTATTATGATCACAATAGCAGGAAAGATCCAATTTGATTAAAATCCATCATTTCCATTTTATGATCACTATAGTAGGTACAAAATGATATTTGTGCTTGCTAGATGTCTTTGTAGTTGATAAAATTTATTGATTATGCAAAAGTCATTCTATCTTTATTTGCTAACTTAACTTATTATGTGGATCACGTATTTATAGTTGAAAAGTATGACTTCAATTATTTTGTTCAATATAGAACGAACTTGTTGGTTGTTACACTTGACGTATCTTCACACGGTTGACCAAAGAGACCTTCTTGGGCATTTCATAGCTCCAAAGTTGGAATTATTGGCGTTTACATGTATCATCTTATATAAACAAATAAGAGGTATATACACTTAGGCTAACCGGTGTGGCTAAAAAGTCACGAGCGACTCACCTTAACTCATGCGTAACTATCATTCTCAGAGGCGGATTCACCATAGAAGCCGAGTGTGGCACGAGCTATATCCATTTTGAGGTCATGAAATACAAAAAAAATTAAAACTGTCATTTTTTGTATGTATAACACCCAAAATCTTTTGTGCTGCTTTGGTTTCTTACGTTGTAACTTTGATTGACCTAAATTTTTTTTTGTGCAACATCCTTTTTAAAATCATGGGTCCGCCCCTGATCATTCCGTCTAATATTCACTCACGCACGACTGGCTGGCTTTCATCAAAATCATGAGGCAAACTCACAAACGTGAGTTTTATATATGTAGGACCGGGTGGTTTTATTTTTGGGGAGATGTTTATTTTCTGGTGTTTTTTGTGAGTAGAGTGTGTTTAAATAATAAAAAAATAGATATGAAATGTGAGTGTCAGTGAGTTTGAGTGAGTGTCATTACCCTCGTGAGTGAGTTGTAGTGAGTTTATTAAAAGCTGACGTGACGCTGACGTGGAGTAAGTGAGTTTTGGACCTTTGGTACCACTTCATCTAGTCTTAGAGATTATTTATTTTAAATATTTGTATTTAGTTAATTTTTTAAAAAATTTTAATAACTAGTTACTAGTTAGTAATTCGAGCTTGCAATGATATTTAATTAGACAATACTCGAGTTTTAAATTTTTCAATTCAAAAGACAAATTCTACGCACGTTTATATTTTATTTCGTTTCTGAAAATACATATTGAGACTCGAATCCGAGACTTCTCTAAAAATAACTCTTTAAAGTTATTTTGGTGGCCACAATTGGTTTGTATTTAGTTATATTATAATGTAGTAATCTTGATCATTTATAATATACGACCAAATCATATGAAAAAACACGAAAATGCTAAAATTGTTAAAATATGAAAAACAAAACAAAATAATTAACATTCTTAATACAAAATACTGGTTATCACTAGTGATATAAATATCATTATTATGTTTATCACTAGTGATATTTTTATTAATGATAACATTATTTTGTTATATTAACAATTTTAGTTTCCCTGTCATTTTTTTACTACTTTTGTATATTTTAGTTCTTCCGCGTTTTTTTATAAATTAAGTTAATCTCCATTATTAGATAAAAAGCAAACGAAATGTGAGGATTTTCCTTAGTATGTGGTAAGAAAAGGATGCAAAATAACTTTTTTTCGTATAGCTTAATATCTGTATTAATATTTGGGGTGAGTTATTTTGAATACTTGTATTTAATTACATTTTAAGGAATCAAGACCTTGACTATTTATCATTTAAGACCAGATCATATGAAACAAAACACGAAAGAACTAAAATTATCAAAATGTACAAAATTGTAAAAAAAATTGACGAAAGGATTAAAGTTATAAATATGACTAAATACTAGTTATCACTAGTGATAAAAATTTCACCAATGATATATATTACTTTTATTACCAGTGATATTTTTATCACAACTGATAACCAATATTTTGTTATATTTATAACTTTCTGTCTTTTTTCTTAAAACTTTTGTACATTTTTGACAATTTTAGTTCTCTCAGTATATTTTTGTAAAAATTAAACCATGCAATTAGATTAAAAGCAAATGAAATATGAGAATTGATTTTTTGATATATAATAAAATATAAAAATACAAAATAAATCTTGTCCAAATATTTTATCAGCTGTTAATATTTAACATTATCTAAGCATGAATTTAAACTTCTTCATCATTCCTTTTTTATAAATACATGAATATGTATTATTACAAAATGATCTAACATTGAGTATCAAACTTAGGAAATGTAGATCACATATGTACCAAACTAGGCAAATTAAAAAATACGTCCATCGAGTTAGAAGTTTGTTATGATAAGTCCCATTCATGTACACATTTTCAATAACTTGTATGTTTTCTATTGGTTATTAGTACAAAGTCTGGTTGTTAGATCTCTTTTCATATGGTATTTTTTCCGTATCAAATTTAATGATGTTTGACAAATAAAATTACGATTCTCTTGACATTTTGTTGAAATTAATTTTAATAAAGCACATTTAGTCATAGTACTATAGTAGAAAATTAGAAATAAAATTATTTTAAAATGACTTGTTGGTTTAGTGGTGAGCCCCATAAAGGAAAACAGCCGTCTGCTCCCTTGACGATTGACAAACGTACAAAAACTGACGAACACGTAAAAAACCAAAAAACGTAAAAATACTGACGAAAACGTAAAAATAATGACGAATACGGAAAAATTGACTAGCACGTAAAAAAATGACGAAAGCGTAAAAAATAATGATGATAACGTAAAAAAAACTGACGAAAACGATAAAATACTGATGACAACGTAACATTGCTGATGAAAACGTAATATTACTGCCAAAAAGGTAAAATTACTTACGAAACGTAAATTTTCTGACGAAAACGTGAAAGTACTGGCCAAAACGTAAAATTACTGACGAAAACGTAAATTTACTGATGAAAACATAAAATTACTGACGAATACGTAAAATTACTGATGAAAACGTAAAATTACTGACGAAAACGTAAATTTACTGGCGAAAACATAATATTACTGACGAAAACGTACAGTTACCAACGAAAACGTAAATTTTCTGACAAAAACGTGAAAGTATTTACGAAAACATAAAATTACTAACGAAAACGTAAATTTACTGTTGAAAAGGTAAAAATACTGAAGAATACGTAAAATTACTGAGGAAAACGTAAAATTACTGAGGAAAACGTAATTTTAATAACGGAAATATAAAATTACTCACGAAAACGTAAATTTACTTACGAAAACGTAAATATACTGACGAAATTGTAAAGATACTAATGAAAATGTAAAATTACTGACGAAAACGTAAAATTACTGACGAAAACGTAAACTAACTGACGAAAAAGTAAAAATACTGACGAAAACGTAATATTACTGACGAAACATAAACTTACTGACGAAAACGTAAATTTTCTGACGAAAACGTGAAAGTACTGACGAAAACGTAAAGTTACTGACGAAAACGTAAATTTACTGATGAAAATGTAAAAATATGACTGACGAAAACGTAAATTTAATAACGAAAACGTAATATTACTGACGAAAACGTATAATTACTGACGAAAATATAAATTTACTGATGAAAACGTAAAAATACTGACGAAAACGTAAAAGTCGGACAACAATGTACAAAATGTAAAAATTGGCAAAACGTACATAAACGGATGAAAACGTAAAATACACTAGTGAAAAAGATGAAGAGATAAATAGTAGGACAGAAGTACTTCAATAGTATAAAATCCAAACGGTCTTTTTCGTGTAGATAAACACTTTAGATGCACCTCTTCTTCTGCAGACATGATTTGCAGATGAAGAGGTAAAACCTCTAAAAACAAACTAGGCCTTAGCATTACTTGAGATGTAGCATCCTCCCATCACACCACATCTCTTTTATTCACGACTAACTAATAGTTATAGGAAATTGACAATGTCCCTTAATTATTGCGAAACCCTAATCGCAAAATTCGATACCTTTAAAGAAGAGTGAGAATGAAGACCCGATTTGGTTTGCATGTATGTTAAACATCAGGGCTGTCCCTAAATTTTAATAACTTTTGAAGACCCAAGAGGAAAATCATATATCAAGGTCCTTCGAAAAGAAACGTCGTATATAAAGTGTCATTATATATAAGAAAAATATGTTGGAAATATAGTTCAATTGTGGGTCAGTTCATACTAGTGAATGGGTAAGGAGGTACGGAGTGTACACCCATAAGTCCCTGAACACCCTGACTCATATTATGGTTAAAGTTTGTTCAGCATCGCTGATGATCTTCAGAGAGTATAACTCTGGACTGAAGGTATTCATCAGGGAGTAACTCCACTGAAGACTAGTCTTCAGTATTTACTCAGCTAGTCTTCTTCAGTACTGAAGGCTTCAGCAAGAACACCCTTCAGGGTTTGCTGACGCTTCAGTGGGACTGAAGGATGGACTAATGTTGGAGCTGAACAAGTATGCTTGTAACAGTCTTTGACTAAATCAAGTGCATTAAAGACCATGTTTAATTGGTCTTTTAACCATTTTGACCTGGTATTATGGAGCTTATTAAGAGGAGATTAAATGGCCGTTAATTTCTCTTAATACCATTGACTAGGGTTGATTACTCCACCTATAAAAAGGTGATCTTCACTTGCATGAAACAGAGACAGAAACATAAACACATAACAACAAAAGGGTTAAAGATTTGTGCCTAAATCTGTAACAGCATTTGGTCTTATCCCAAGTAGGTATTCGTGATACCCAGGCATTAGGGTCGAATAGTTTACTTTGGAAAGTGACTACAGGATTCCAAGTGATATCCGGTAACCATTGTTTTAGGATTTATTATCTTACCCTGGTTGGGACGAGTAAACACCAACAATCAAAGTAAATTATTTTGTGATAATCATGGCGGCTGCTATGAAGCATATGGTGGCTAACTTCTCCAAGCTGACAAGTTTGAAGGGGTGGATTTCAGGAGATGGCAAAAGAAGATGCACTTTCTTCTTTCAACCATGAGTGTGGTGTATGTGATGACAACTCCTATTCCTGATGGTGGTGATGATGCTACTTTGGAGGAACTGAGGAAAATGAACAAATGGGAGAATGATGACTATGTGTGTCGTGGTATTATTCTCAATGGTATGTTTGATTCCTTATTTGATATTTACCAACATTCTGAATCTGGTAAAGAACTATGGGATTCCTTGGAAGCCAAATATATGGCTGAGGATGCATCAAGTAAGAAGTTCCTTGTGAGTGATTTTACAAATTACAAAATGACTGATTCAAGACCAGTCATAGAACAATAAAATGATCTTCTTGGAATACTTGGTAGATTTACACAACATAAAATGAACATGGATGAGACCATTCAGGTCTCTTGTGTCATTGACAAATTACCTCATTCCTGGAAAGATTTCAAGCATACCTTGAAACATAATAAGGAGGAATTAACTCTTGTTGAGTTGGGCAGTCATTTGCGCATTGAGGAATCCCTCAGGTTGCATGAAGGTGACAAGCCAAAGAGCAACAATGTTGATGGTTCATCAGTTGTCAATATGGTGGAGCATAACAACTCCATCAGGTACAATGACAACAAGGGCAAACGTAAGCATCAGGATAACACCAAAGCAAATCCTAACAAGAAGTCATCAGTGGCTTGTTGGAAGTGTGGAAAACTTGGACACTTCAAAAGGGATTGCAAAGGTGTTGGTACTGGCAACAAAGCTAGTGGATCAGGCACAAATGGTTCAGTGATTGGTTCTAACAACACAACACTGAAAGGTCAGAATATGTTTAATGAATCTCACCAGATTTATTATGTTACATATGTATCTGAAGCTTATTTTGTGCAGGATGATGATGTTGCGTGGTGGGTTGATTCTGGAGCAACTGTTCATGTGTGTAAAGATAGATGCTGGTTCAAGATTATGAGTCACTGAATGATGGATCTATTCTTCACATGGGAAATGAATCAACAGCCCTAGTGCATGGACGTAGTTGTGTAGATCTTAAGTTTAGTTCTGGAAAGATTGTTAGCTTGTTTAATGTTTTGCATGTTCCTAATATTAGGAAGAATTTGGTTTCTAGTAGTGTTTTGAATAATTGTGGTTATAAACAAGTGATTGAATCTAATAAATTTGTTTTATCCAAACATGGTGTGTTTATTGGTTTTGGTTATTTGAGTAATCAAATGTTCAGGCTTAATATTGTTTGTGAAAATACCACCAGCATTGACTCATTTGGTACTGGTAGTGTAAACATTTGTTCAGCCTTAGTGTCCACCAGTAAACCGAAGGATTCTTCACTATGGAATGCTAGACTGGGCCATGTCCACTTTAAGAGGATGCAAAATATGTCTAAAGATGGGTTAATCCCAGCATTTGACATGGATACTAAAAAGTGTCAGACTTGCATGCTGAACAAAATAACTAAGAAACCATTTCAAGATGTAAAACGTGAAACTGAAGTTTTGGAGCTAATCCATAGTGATTTATGTGATTTGCATGCTACTCCCTCATTAGAGAATAAGAAATACTTGGTAACATTTATTGATGATGCTTCAAGGTTTTGTTATGTTTATTTATTACATACTAAGGATGAAGCATTAGATAAATTTAAAGTATTTAAAACTGAATTGAATTACAACAAGGAGTCCAAATCAAAAGATTAAGGACTGATAGGGGAGGTGAGTACATGGATGCTCAGTATTTTCAGTCTGTTGGTATTATCCATGAAACAACTGCTCCCTATACCCTCAGCAAAATGGTATATCTGAAAGGAAAAATAGAGTACTGAAGGAAATGGTTAATTCCATGTTATCCTATTCAGGATTGAGTCAAGGGTTTTGGGGTGAAGCTATGTTAACAGCTTGCTATTTACTAAATAGGGTTCCCAACAAAAGGAACAAGATTACCCCTTATGAACTCTGGACTAAAAGGAAACCAAACTTGAACTATCTCAAAGTTTGGGGTTGTAGGGCAGTTGTAAGACTCCCTGATCCAAAGGTGAAAACCTTGGGTAAAAGAGGCATTGAATGCATCTTTGTTGGATATGCTGAGCATTCCAAGGCTTATAGGTTCTATGTTATTGAACCTAATGATTCAGTTTCAATAAACTCAATCATTGAATCAAGGGATGCTAACTTTGATGAGACTAGGTTCTCATCAGTCCCTAGACCAAGCGTTAGGACTCCTACTGGAGCTGAGGACATTGGTGCTTCAGTGGAACCTGAAAGGGTCACTGATGAGGTTGTGGTTCAGCAACCTGAGCCTGAGCTTAGAAGAAGCACAAGGCATAGGACTCCAAGGAGTTTTGGGTCATAGTTTCAACTATACTTGGTTGAAGGAACAAGGGATGAGGTCTCTGATCAATACTCCTATTGCTTTAATGTTGAGGATGATCCCAAAACATTTGCTGAAGCAATGAAGTCCCAAGATGTTTCTTTCTGGAAAGAAGCAATAAATGATGAGATGGATTCCATCATGGGCAACAACACTTGGGTGTTGGTTGATCTACCTAATGGTTGCAATCCACTTGGTAACAAATGGATTTTCAAAAGGAAAATGAAGGTATATGGAACTTTTGAAAAGTTCAAGGCAAGGCTAGTCATTCAAGGCTTTAAACAAAATTCTGGGATAGACTATTTTGATACTTATGCTCCAGTAGCACGTATCAGTACCATAAGAATGCTGACTGCTCTAGCAAGTATTTACAATCTAATTATTCATCAGATGGATGTGAAGACAGCATTCTTGAATGGTGATTTGGATGAGGAGGTTTACATGAACCAACCTCTAGGTTTCATCATGCCTGGTCATGAAGGCAATGTGTGTAAACTGATTAAGTCCTTATATGGACTCAAGCAGGCACCTAAGCAATGGCACCAGAAATTTGATGAAGTAGTTTTGTCAAATGGTTATTCACTTAACCAAGTTGACAAATGTGTATATAGCAAATTTGATGAATCTGGTAAAGGAGTCATCATTTGTCTATATGTTGATGACATGTTAATCTTTGGTACTGACCAAGCTAAGGTTGATCAAACAAAGGAATTTTTGTCATCAAAATTCTCCATGAAAGATATGGGGGAGGCTGATGTTATCCTTGGCATAAGGATCAAACATGAAAGTGATGGCATTGCAATTTCTCAGTCTCATTATATTGAGAAGGTACTGAAGAAATTCAATCACTTTGATTGTACTCCAGTGAGTACACCAATGGATACAAGTGAGAAACTTATGCCTAACAATGGTCAGGCTGTCTCCCAGCTTGAGTATTCTAGGGTTATTGGTTGCTTGATGTATGTCATGACTAGTACTAGGCCTGAGGTTGCATTTTAATAACTGGTTTTTGCCCAGTATAAAAATTTGTTCGTCCGATCTTTTCGAATTGAGAAAGGGAAAAATGTGCGACTCAGTCGTCTTTTGGTGGGAAGAGAATATTTTTGGTCGTTGTAAAATAAATGTGCAAGACTTTAAAGTAAAAGGCTGGTAATTAAATCTAAAACTAATTGAAACTTAAATGGTGCAATATTAAAACTTTTAAAAGTAAATTAATTAAATGATAGAAAATTAAAGCGTGACGAAAAATTAAATTGACAATGTAATAAAAATATGAACTTTAAAATTAAACTAAGACAAAGAAATAAAAATAACACTTAAGAAAAATGGCGAGAAAATAAGTGCTTAAAAATAAAAAGAAAGTAAACAGAACCTGAGTCGGGATCCAAAATACTGTCAGTATCCGGAATCCAATCTTACTCTTATCCTAAATAACAAACCTGCTACTTATCCGGAATAAAACTTTCACTCTTATCCGGAATCACCAACGGTTTCTTATCCGGAATCTTGTTCTGCCTCTTATCCGGAATAATTCCACCGAACCCTTATCCGGAATATGGAAGAGGAAGGTTATCCGGAATACCAATTCGAAGCTTATCCGGAATAGTCAAAAAATGCCCTTATCCGGAATATTTGTAGAGATGCTTATCCGGAATATCCACTTGTGGCTATCCGGAATAATTTGCCCTACGACTTATCCTGAATACCCAGAAATTCCTTATCCGGAATACACTCAAGCTGTCACTATCCGGAATATATTCCAGATACTTATCCGGAATCCAGAACTTGCAGCTTATCCGGAATAGTTTACCTTTCCCTTATCCGGAATAATCAAAAGTGCCCTTATCCGGAATTCGACTTGAACTCCTTATCCGGAATAATACCCAGCGTGCTATCCGGAATCTTCACAAGCTCATTATCCGGAATAATTCCCAAGAGACTTATCCGGAATAATGGGGTTTGAAGCACTATTCGGAATGATGGACTGAGGCTTTGTTCGGAATAAGAGGGTTTTACCAAACCCGGATAACCACTAAAATCAAATAAGATATAAACTAAAATTAAGCTAGAAACAAATAAGCACTTAACTAAAAATTTTACCAAATCAAACTTAAGAAAAAGCTATTAAACCAAAATTTAAAAACTTTTAAAAACACTAAGTAATAAAAATATTTAAAAACAACTTTTTATAAAAACTAACTAAAAAACACTTGATTAAATTTAAGGAAAACAAAATAAGCTATAAAACAATAAGCAAACACAATCAATAACATAGAAACATAACCATTAATCAAATAAGCATGGCAATAAGCACATAAACATAAAGATTAAATCAAGAACAAGAAAGGTAGAATGAGAGAAAAATTAAAACTTGATTAAAATTAAGATTCAACAATTAAAGTAAAGACAAGAATTAAAAGCTTACAAATTTAAGGTGCAAGACAAGAAATTAAAGGTGTGATTAAGAAAAGTGCAAGTAATTAAAATGGAAGACTAGTTTGTCAAAATAGCCAACACCTTCTAATGTGAGATTAGGAGGGTATATAGTGATTAGGGAGGTTAAGCATGTGTTGCTTCCTTCTTTCTTTCTTTCTCGTCTTCTTAATTCTTCGACTTTTTCGACTTTGTCTCGGGATTAATTAAATTCGTCTTGTAATTTCTTCATTAATTTAGACTTGAGTTCTTAGGCTTTTATTAAACTTCCGTCTTTAGTCTTTTCTTCGATAAATCTTCAGAATAGGCCTTGGACTTCCGTTCTTTTTGCACTCTTGATCTTTTGATTTCGTCTTTTGTCTTTTTTCTTCGATAAAAGCCCGTGAAAGCCCGTGTTTTCTTCCCTTTTCACATTTTGATCCTAAATCACATCAAAAACACAAACCACGCATAATTCCGACATTTACGACATAAAATACACGTTTTGGCTTGGTTATTATTATAATTAAGTGGTAAAAGGATAAGTGTTTTCACACTTATTAAATCCCCTACACTTGAACATTGCAATGTCCTCATATGCATTAATTACAAAGCAAGATTTACATTTTCAATCATAATCAATTCATCTTGGCCCTTATTAAAGAGATAGAAAATTACAAAATATTCAAAAGAAGAAAACAAGTAAGAAAGATCAAAAACTTACCTTGGGGTTTTGGAATGTCATGAATGATTATCATCCTCAAGTTCCATGTTCCCCATACCAAGCTTAAAAACGAGATCATTGTTATTATAAGTTAGCAAACCATCATAAACTCATGTGGGCCAATTATTCACTTAGACTCCCTTATTCCTAGGTGTATCTCTTATATTTTATTGTTGTCTTGAATGATCACGAGGATGCATTGTTGACTTATTTCGATAGTTTATTAGGCCAAAAATAAAGTAGGTCGATTTAATCAATAGTTAGCTAAAGGACAAAATCTTTTAAAACTGCTTCTCGGGACCTCATAAAGTTCATATCTTGGCATAACTCGCTTCACGATTTGAGACCTTTCTCGGACCGATATTTGGCAGTGACTTCATACTTCAAATCTTGAGAGACGTTCATGAAATAATGGTCTTCTCTTCATAATAGGAATTTCTTCACTTGAAATTTTTGAGAGATTCTTCATATTTGGACCACGACTTCTTCATTTTTCTCCAATCTTTATTTGGGATTTTGATATACAACGATCCGCCTCCTTTTAGGACTTGGATCTATTTATCCTCATACCTTGTTAGGGCCTTTTTGGATAGACTTCTCCATGATCTTTACGGGAGTATTTGCTTTTCGTCGTGTGTCTCGATCCTTCATATTAATTTTTGATAAATGATTCTTCACATTACTTAAGATCTTTAGCAACAAAATGTAGCCCTCATGCCTTGTTAGGGCCTTTTCGGACTCGCCAATCTTCGCATCCCACTTCAATAAGTTATGCCTTGGCTATGAACTCTAGTTAATACCGAGCAACTTTTAAACGATCTTGTGCTAGAAGCTAAGTAACTTTTCAAATCGTACAACCTTATTTATTGCAGATAAATTTATTAGCAAGCGATGGGAGAAAAAGCTCATAATTAACTCAAGACTCACATAAATTCATGAAAGAATACCAAACTTATAATTGACTATATCATCTCTCGTTCTCCACAATTTAAAATCTCAAGGAATGAGACTCGTGGATGCTTAGCCAATTAAATCAAAGTTTTGGGTTTTCGAGTCATCTATAGGATTTTGCAAACTCTTAGACTTTTTCAAGTTTAGAAATCGCATTTTAAAGTTCCCTTGATAAACGACTCTCTAGGATCAATTATAGGAACTTGCGAAAAGTTCTTGTTCTTAACCCGTGAGAGTTAAGACTTTCGCGTTTTAAAGTTCCCTATAGCAAAACTTGACTTAAACACGTTAAGGATACTAGCTAGAGTAAACTTGGATAAGTAAACTCGGGTTGAGTCAAAAGATTCACAACGTTTGAAAACTAAACCACTTTATTAAAATTTATTCTAATGAAAGAAAGAAAATAACGATAACAAAGGAAACTACTACTAAACTACTAGGCCAAAATAGATCAAAATTTTTGAAAAATGTCGAAAAATCAATTTTCTGGTTAAAATGAGGACAAATACAAGAAAAAGCCCACTTAACTTCGATAGAAGTCCCCCTACACTTAATATAAACATTGTACTCAATGTTTAAGCATATGGAAGTAACCTCCCCTACACTTAGGACATTGGGCACTTTGTTTAAATCTTGCTAAGGAAAGGACAACTAAAGTGATTCCTATTTTAATATTGAATAATATAAATTAGAGAAGCAAAAGAGTTTAGGATAGAACCGGGAACACGGGACACGGGATCACGGGTCGTCAAAAGTCATCAAGAATGGATCTTTGAAACAAAGAAAAAGGATAGATACTGCGGGTTGCCTCTTGAGAAGCGCTTGTTTTTGTTAACCGAGTCGTGAGCTTGACTCGACCTTGATTAGCATAGGAAGAAGCTTGAAACACATCCACCGGGATCAAATACATGGTTTTCGTCCATCAAATAGCATAAGCTTAAGGCGAACAAGGCAAGCCAAAGAAGAGTAGGCAGGGTTCCCTTAAGCAGCGATTGAGCACGGTGGTAGCAAGGGTGAAGTGCAAGCATATCTCCAAAAGTTCCAAAGATCTTTCCTTTTATTTCATCAGATGAATACTGAGATGGCTTAAAAAGTGCAATGCCGGGGTCGAACACCTTTTCCTTTAGGGGAAAATAACACTCAGGCTCAGCAGACCTTGAAGAAGATCCGATCATAAATCTCGCAATCTCATCCTCAGAAGGTGGATATAGAGGTGTCAAGACATAAGTGCTGCGGATATCGGTGTCGGCCGACTTTTTCTCCTTTGAGACAAGTTTCTTCATATCCAAAGGAGGATAAAGACCATAATCATCAAAGTCCAAAGGAGGAGCATCACTCTCATTTGGGAAGTAAGTGTTGAGAAAAGTAGCAAAGTCTTCCTCAAATGAGTAGTCATCCAAAGTAGGATCAAGTGTTGTTGGCGGATCTTCATCAAAAGTAGGTGCAATGTCATCATGTGAAGAATCACTCGATAGAGTATCAGCCTCATCAAAATCATCATAAGTGGGCATGTCCGGATACTCAGAAGTATAATCATCATAATCATCTCCATTGGAACTAGAATCGTCATCATAAACATCAAAGATCGGTGGAGAATCATAAATTGGTGGAGGATCAGAATTGGATAGAGAATCATCCACATCATCTTAGAACAGTGGATTATCATAGCAAGAATCGAATATAGGATTGTTGTAGACGACAAAATCATCAAGCACATTAATCATATTCGATGATTCTCTTCCATTAGATTTGGTTGTGATCTTCCCCATTTTGAACACTTGTGCATCATTCCCGACCCTTAAGATTAACTCACCTTCGGCAACATCAACTAAAGCTTTTCCGGTTCTCAAGAATGGCCGACCAAGTATTAAAGGAATACGAGGGTCCATTTCATAATCAACAACAACAAAGTCGACCGAAAAAGTGAAGGTGCCAACTTTAATGAACACATCTTCGGCAATACCAAGAGGGTAAGCGAGAGTGCGATTTGCAAGATCAAGAGTCATCTTCGTTGGTGTAAGGTCGGGTAATGATAACTTTTTCCAAACACTTAAAGGCATCAGATTTATACTTGCCCCGAGATCGGCCAAGGCAGTAAATTCTTCGGTTTGGTGAAAAGTACATGGTAGCACAAAACGACCGAGATCTCCAAGTTTCTCCGGAAGTTCTTTAAGAAGGACGGCAGAACAATTTTCATCAATCGAGTATTAACAAACTCGGCCATCTTCTCCTTCTTGCTAAGCAATTCCTTAAACATCTTAACAAATTTAGGCATTTGTGTTAGAGCTTCAACAAGGCTAAAAGTGATGGTTAGTCCCGAAATCTTCTTCAAATAGTTCGACACTTGAATGTCTTCCTTGGTTTGCAGTTTGGCCTTGCCTAAGCGAGATGGGTAAGGAATGTTGGGTTTCGTTGGTGTAGGTGTAGCAGGTAAAGGTTGAGATGTTGAAGGTTTAAAGGTGGAAGGTGGGGTTGGTGAAGGGTACTTCTTGGGTACTTCAGTAAGAGGTGGAGACGGTAATGGAGAACTAATACTAGGCGTGGGAGTAGGAGGGATAAATAGTGGTGGAGGAGGTGTAGATGGAGTAACTAGGGGAGGGGTAGATGGTCCTACTAAGGTTGCTCAACTGCGTGTAGTAATAGCACTCACATTCGCTCTTGGGTTAGTGACGGTATTTGAAGGTAGAGAGCCCGAAGTAGAGGGTTGAGTAGTTGGTAAGAAACTAGCCAACATATTCTTCAAATCATTTGTTTGAGTGCTAAAAGAGGTTTGTATATCATGTCGAAGCTCGGATCTAATGTCATTACCTTGCTTAGTGATATCTCCTTTCAAGTTGATAATTTGGCTTTGCAGATTCTTAATTTGCTCTCCTTGGGTTCTCATTAAGGCTTCAACATCTTGGTTAATGGGTGGGGCTTGTTGAGCGGGTGGGTGATAAGGATTAAAAGCTCGAGGTGGGATTTGGTTGCTTCTATTGAAGTTGTTGGGGTTGTGGTTTTGAGGAGAAAAACCAGGTGAAAGAAAGTTGTTAGAACGGTAACTTAGCAAGTTACAATCAGTGTATGAATGAGGACCGCCGCAAGTCTCACAAGAAATTGCTACAGCTTTAACTTGTTGTTGATGATTTGTAACCAAGAGTTGCATGTTTTTGCTCATTTCGTCCATTGCGCGGGTCAACTCGGTGATATCCGGGTTTGAAGAAGTAGAAGAAACATTGACCCTCGGGTTATTCCTTGAATATGCGGATGAATCCCAATTTTTATGATGAGTAGTCATGTTCTCGATAAGCTCTCTACACTCCTCGGGTCTTTTTTTCATAAATGTGCCACCGGCGGCTGCATTAATCATATCACGATCACGAAAAGTTAAACCATTGTAGAAAGTATCAATTAAGGTGACGGGGAGCATGTTGTGGTTTGGACATCGATCGATCAAAACATTATAGCGTTCCCAAGCATCAAAAAGTGATTCATCGGGTTCTTGAGTAAATACACTAATTTGATTTCGAAGGCTCGTGACCATGGATGGTGGAAAGTAGCGCGACAAAAATCGTTGAGTCATCTCATCCCAAGTATGAATTGAATTCTTCGGAAGAGGATCAAACCATTTTTCGGCATGGTGGGATAAGGTGTGTGGAAATAGGTGAAGGCGAAGAAAATCCATAGTAACACCGGGCAACTTCATGCTTTGAGTAACGGCAATGAATTTGTCGAGGTTTTTGTTGGCATCAACATCCGGTAATCCGCGAAATGGGCAAGTGTTCTGCACTTGTTGGATCATGTGATGATTCAACGAAAACTCCGTAGCCGTGATTTGCATCGGCGCAATCGGTCCTCCTCGTCCATTCATTGTAGGTTGACAAAGCTCCTCCATTGTCCGAAGATCGGGTGGGGGAACATTGTTGTTTTTATTGTTGAGGTGCGGTGGGTTATTGTTGTTGTTCACACATGCCATAGCTAAATCTTCACGAGTCTCGGGCTCTGGATAAGTTGAAGATCTAGTACGCATACACCTGCAAAAGCCAAAGAAAAAGATACCAAAGCAATAGACAATATATATACACTATAAAAATAAAAATAAAATCTTTTTGGATTTTTGAATTTTTTTAATTTTTATGGATTTTTAACAATTTTTAAACAAGAAAAATAACGTTCACGAGTGAACGGATCCCAAAATTCAACGCGTCTCTCACAGAAAACCGTTAATCTTTACGAAAAGAGCCGGCAGCGGCGCCATTTAATAACTGGTTTTTGCCCAGTATAAAAATTTGTTCGTCCGATCTTTTCGAATTGAGAAAGGGAAAAATGTGCGACTCAGTCGTCTTTTGGTGGGAAGAGAATATTTTTGGTCGTTGTAAAATAAATGTGCAAGACTTTAAAGTAAAAGGCTGGTAATTAAATCTAAAACTAATTGAAACTTAAATGGTGCAATATTAAAACTTTTAAAAGTAAATTAATTAAATGATAGAAAATTAAAGCGTGACGAAAAATTAAATTGACAATGTAATAAAAATGTGAACTTTAAAATTAAACTAAGACAAAGCAATAAAAATAACACTTAAGAAAAATGGCGAGAAAATAAGTGCTTAAAAATAAAAAGAAAGTAAACATAACCTGAGCCGGGATCTAAAATACTGTCACTATCCGGAATCCAATCTTACTCTTATCCTGAATAACAAACCTGCTACTTATCCGGAGTAAAACTGTCACTCTTATCCGGAATCACCAACGGTTTCTTATCCGGAATCTTGTTCTGCCTCTTATCCGGAATAATTCAACCGAACCCTTATCCGGAATATGGAAGAGGAAGGTTATCCGGAATACCAATTCGAAGCTTATCCGGAATAGTCAGAAAATGCCCTTATCCGGAATATTTGTAGAGATGCTTATCCGGAATATCCACTTGTGGCTATCCGGAATAATTTGCGCTGCGGCTTATCCTGAATACCCAGAAATTCCTTATCCGGAATACACTCAAGCTGTCACTATCCGGAATATATTCCGGATACTTATCCGGAATCCAGAACTTGCAGCTTATCCGGAATAGTTTACCTTTCCCTTATCCGGAATAATCAAAAGTGCCCTTATCCGGAATTCGACTTGAACTCCTTATCCGGAATAATACCCATCGTGCTATCCGGAATCTTCACAAGCTCACTATCCGGAATAATTCCCAAGAGACCTATCCGGAATAATGGGGTTTCGAAGCACTATTCGGAATGATGGACTGAGGCTTTGTTCGAAATAAGAGGGTTTTACCAAACTCGGATAACCACTAAAATCAAATAAGCTATAAACTAAAATTAAGCTAGAAACAAATAAGCACTTAACTAAAACTTTTACCAAATCAAACTTAAGAAAAAGCTATTAAACCAAAATTTAAAAACTTTTAAAAACACTAAGTAATAAAAATATTTAAAAACAACTTTTTATAAAAATTAACTAAAAAGCACTTGATTAAATTTAAGGAAAACAAAATAAGCTATAAAACAATAAGCAAACACAATCAATAACATAGAAACATAACCATTAATCAAATAAGCATGACAATAAGCACATAAACATAAAGATTAAATCAAGAACAAGAAAGGTAGAATGAGAGATTAATTAAAACTTGATTAAAATTAAGATTCAACAATTAAAGTAAAGACAAGAATTAAAAGCTTACAAATTTAAGGTGCAAGACAAGAAATTAAAGGTGCGATTAAGAAAAGTGCAAGTAATTAAAATGGAAGACTAGTTTGTCAAAATAGCCAACATCTCCTAATGTGAGATTAGGAGGGTATTTATAGTGATTAGGGAGGTTAAGCATGTGTTGCTTCCTTCTTTCTTTCTTTCTCGTCTTCTTAATTCTTCGAATTTTTTGACTTTGTCTCGGGATTAATTAAACTCGTCTTGTAATTTCTTCATTAATTTAGACTTGAGTTCTTAGGCTTTTATTAAACTTCCGTCTTTAGTCTTTTCTTCGATAAATCTTCAGAATAGGCCTTGGACTTCCGTTCTTTTTGCACTCTTGATCTTTTGACTTCGTCTTTTGTCTTTTTCTTCGATAAAAGCCCGTGAAAGCCCGTGTTTTCTTCCCTTTTCACATTTTGATCCTAAATCACAACAAAAAGACAAACCACACATAATTTCGACATTTACGACATATAATACAAGTTTTGGCTTGGTTATTATTATAATTAAGTGGTAAAAGGATAAGTGTTTTCACACTTATTACATTTGTTGTGGGTAAGCTGAGTAGGTACACTAGTAATCCTAGTACTCAACATTGGCAAGCAATTCAGAGGGTACTAAAGTATATGAAAGGAACAATGGATTATTGTTTGTCATATACTGGATATCCATCAGTGTTGGAAGGTTATACTGATGCAAGTTGGATCAGCAATACTGAGGATAATTCGTCCACCAGTGGCTGGGTATTCCTACTTGGTGGTGGTGCAATTTCTTGGGCATCCAAGAAGCAGACTTGCATTACTAGCTCTACTATGGAATCTGAGTTTGTGTCTCTAGCAGCTGCTGGTAAAGAAGCTGAATGGTTGAGAAACTTGCTTCTTGAGATTCCATTATGGGTCAAACCTATGGCACCCATATCTATCCGTTGTGATAGTGCAGCTACATTGGCTAAGGCATATAGCCAAATGTACAATGGTAAGTTTAGACACTTAGGTGTTAGACATAGCATGATTCGTGAGTTAATCATGAATGGGGTGATTTCAATAGAGTTTGTGAGGTCTCAACAAAATTTAGCTGATCACTTGGCGAATGGATTGTCTAGAGACTTGGTTATAAAGTCTGCTGAAGGGATGGGTTTAAAAGTCCATATTGGTCACTGAATGCTAGGACACCCAACTCCCTCCTGAGGAAACTTGGGAGCCGAGTTCAATGTGGAAAGCTGAACATTCAGGGGATTGAAGCACCTATATATCATCCCGAGGATGTGTTTGTACTTGTTGAAGGAGGATGAAGTTATAAACTTCTCAATGGTTAATATCTTTGAAAAAGTGCTAAAGCAAGAGCATGATCTAAAGAGGAGCCACCTATGTAAATGTTGAGGTTTCGCCGCCTCATGGAGCATGGACTTGGCTCTTACAACATTTATGAATTTGGATATGGACACATGGCTACTAGTGTCAGGAGTTGTTATGTATTTGAAAACTTGTGTGTATTTTATCTTCAGGTATTCAAAGTAGTTGAAGGGTTCAGTTCTTAGAACACCCTGATTCTCGAATGTTTGAAGTGAGGTACTAATATGGAAATTCAATCCTTATGATATTTTCATTTATGCAATGGTTTTGTTAATGTTAATTTTCATGCAAAAGGAATTGTACTATATTGAGGAGGATTGTTGGAAATATAGTTCAATTGTGGGTCAGTTCATACTAGTGAATGGGTAAGGAGGTACAGGGTGTACACTCATAAGTCCCTGAACACCCTGACTCATATTGTGGTTAAAGTTTGTTCAGCATCGCTGATGATCTTCAGAGAGTATAACTCTGGACTGAAGGTATTCATCAGGGAGTAACTCCACTGAAGACTAGTCTTCAGTATTTACTCAGCTAGTCTTCTTCAGTACCGAAGGCTTCAGCAGGAACACCCTTCAGGGTTTGCTGACACTTCAGTGGGACTGAAGGATGGACTAATACTGGATCTGAACAAGTATGCTTGTAACAGTCTTTGACTAAATCAAGTGCATTAAAGACCATGTTTAATTGGTCTTGTAACCACTTTGACCTGGTATTATGGAGCTTATTAAGAGGAGATTAATTTGCTGTCAATTTCTCTTAATACCATTGACTAGGGTTGAGTACTCCACCTATAAAAAGGTGATCTTCACTTGCATGAAATAGAGACAGAAACATAAACACATAACAACGAAAGGGTTAAAGATTTGTGCCTAAATCTCTAACAGCATATGGTCTTATCCCAAGTAGGTATTCGTGATACCCAGGCATTAGGGTCGAATAGTTTACTTTGGAAAGTGATAACACGATTCCAAGTGATATCTGGTAACAATTGTTTTAGGATTGATTATCTTACCCTGGTTGGGACGAGTAAACACCAACAAAATACACGTATACATGCATATAATTGTTAATGGGACAAATTTTGGGGCCTATAAAGTTTTCGGGGCCATGTGCGATCGCTCACTTTGCACACCCTCAAAACCGACCATGTCAAACATGAAAAAAACGCATAATCATTAAGAAGAGGAAGCGCAAGTTACGAACCGTAACCAATTTTCAGATAATTTCAAATCAGAGACAAGATAATGGTAATCATCTCAAATAACTACGATGCCGTGAAAAGGACATGACCATGGTAAACTGCATGTGGAGGATAGAATGATAAGAGACGACGATAACGATGAAGGATAGAAGATAGAGGAAGGTAAAAGAAGGATTAAAAAGAGTAAGTACGGTCTTTTTAGATAATATTATTGTAATCAGTATAGAAAAGACACCAAGAACACTAGGTTTGCAATCGATCAACATCTACACATGCAATCTTTTATTAATAACAAAAACAAGATGATAAGTTCACTAAACGTATGATTACCAACGATTACAAAAGACATGAGAAAGTTCCCACTAGGTGGATCCAATATAACCTCACTACAAAACACTTTACACTAAAAAAAAGATCAAAATAGGTTGATTGAGACTCAAAACACACAAGTTATCAGAATGAAAACGAGAGAGATTGTTATGACTACACACATATATGAAACCCCAAGTGAAAACATTAGCTTATATGGTTGAATGTTTCAGTTAGGTCCTTCTAGTTTTGAATGTATCACAAGTTGCACCAAACTTCTCATTAGCTACTAGCAACATTAACATAATGAACTCTAAAGCATAAATACTCTGAAGACTTGCTCATTTTAACATCCTCCTCCAGTCTTATAAGGTTGAATATTTATCTTCTTTAAGTTGGACTTCTTCCCCCTAAACTTTTTCCTACCATTTATCTTGCATTCCAAGATTCCTGCAACACAATCTATGTTGCATAACACCAAGACATATGGTGAAAATATCTATAATTTGTAGATTTGTATGCACTTTCACTGTCTTTATAACACCAACCAAAACCTTTTCTCTAACAAAATGAACATCAATTTCAAAATGTTTGGTATTTTCATGAAACAAATCATTTGTAGTAGTTTAAATTGCTGACGAGCTCAACTCTAGTGGATACAAACTTTTCAAACCAAGACTATGCAACATATTGCCTAACCAAACAATTTCACAAGCAGCATACGACATACTCCTATATTTCACTTCGAAAGAGCTTTTAGATAGAGTAGCTTGCTTTTTACTTTTCAAGGCACATGGGCTTTACCCATAAATACATAAAAGTCAGTAACAAACTTTCTAGTTTTTGGACACTTACCCCAATATGCATCAATATAAGCTTTAAGCTTAAGATCAGACTTTTTAAAAAAATGTATTTAACATCCAAGAAAACTTTTAAGACACATTAAGACTCTAAAGCAACTTTAAAGTAACACTGCAAAGGATTATGCATGTGTTAACTAAGACATTGAACAACATAACTAATATAAGGTCTTGCATTAGCAAAATATATCAATTTTCCTACCAGATTTTGTAACTAGTAAATCAGAAAGATATTTATCATCTCTGGTTTCATCGAAACTTACTATAAAAGTTTTAGGTAAAGGAATATCTACGGGTCTAGGAGCAAATAAACCATACTCATGTAAAAATTTCAAACACTATTTCCTTTGAGACTTAGACAAGTCAAGATCATATTCTAAAATCTCAATTCCAAAAAAATTATATTGAAATTCCTATGTTTTTAATAAAAAACTTAGTACTCAAAACTATTTAAACTTTTTAATTTCAGCTTCATAATCGATAGTTATAACAGTATTATCAACATAAACAAGTAATGCAACAAAAACAACACATTTTTTGTTAACATACAAAGAATAATCAAGCTTGATATGCTCTAAGCCTTGCTCAATCAAGGCAATAGTGAGTTTAGCATTCCACTGCGTTAAGGCTTACTTTAAACCGTAGAAAGACTTATTCAATTTACAAACTTTATACTCATTCTCATTGTTATATGCTTTAGTCATAGTTATATAAACACCTTCAAAGATATCTTCATATATAGAAATGCATTATTAACATCTAACTGATACAAAGACCACAAATTCGCAACAACAAGACATATAAGACATCTTATAGTAACCATCTTGACAACATGACTAAAATTCGCATCAGAGTTAGAAAACCCTGACTAAATCCCTTAGCCACAAGTCTGCATGTGTACCTCTCAATTCCACTAGATGCATCATATTTAATTTTCCATATCCATTTACTTCATATAGGTTTATACCATAAGGCAAATCATATTTAGTCAAAACATTGTTCCCATTTAAACTTTAGTTTCATTATTCTTAGCCTCTACCCAATTAAGATTAGATAAAGCATCGATTCAACAGATTTATTCAAAGTTGGACATCATTAAAACTCGGCTCCAAGAAGGAGGCCGAGAACAAGAAAAAAATAAGATATAAAAAGATCCAAACATGAGCAAAAAAGGACACTGCTCCAAAACCAAAACCAAAACCACAAGAACTAAGAGCTAAATACAACTACATCTACAAAAAAACATCAAAAGGCCGAGATATCCAACAACTCCAGGAAGCAGACGTCAAAGTACACCAGGTAGTTATCCAAGTTTTGGTATATCGGTGGATGAGAGGAAACACGTCCTCACTTCTAACCTTATTATCATCCGGGACCGCGGTAATCATTTTATTTCCTTCGCTTCCAAATATCCCAAATAGAAACTTGAAATACCCTATTGATGATCTTCTTGAGCTTTGAACTTCCGTACGTATCAATATTATCTAACGCGATATCCGAAATTGAGAAGGAAGGGAATGCCATCGGTAGAGGGACATGCCACCAACTCCAAACTTTTCTCCAAATACAGGAACTCAACAAACAAGAAGATTGGAACGGGTAGCAAGTCTATTTAAAGAGGCACGCCACACACAAATATTAACCTTTCCAGGTATCCACTATAATTGGATATTAGGCTTATCAACAAGAAGGTTATAGATTGATTAAGGGAGAACATAACATCCACTTGTCACCCTCCCTCCTTCCGCCCTTGGCTCCATAACTATTAACATTATCACTCTCATGAGCATATATACTTCAAGGATCATTCAGGCATTATGTCAAAGTCATTAGCAGTCAAAAGAGCAATTTGGTGCAACTTGTGACACTTTCTAAAATTGAAAGACCTAAATGAAACATTCAGTTGTATAAGCCGATGTTTTCACTTAGGGTTTCCTATATGTGTGTCATTAATGCTAGGAAAAGTGACTCGAAATACAAACGAAATTGGATTGAATTGAATCGAACTGAGCTTATTATGTTCAGTTTTTAATTTTGTATATTTATTCTGATTTGGTATTTTTGGTTTCGGTTTCGGTTCAAGTCAAAACCGACATTTACTCGGTTAGAACTACCTAAAAAACCGATTTGAACGGGATCGACCTTATTCAGCTTGGTTTTAGTTTATATAGTGTATACTCCGTTCGGTTCTCACTTGGCAAATTTTGATTATTCAGTTTCTAGTTGGTTTTAGTTTTTGCCAAACCCTAAGTGTTCGGACATAACAATCTCTCTCTTTTTCATTGTCTCTGATATTGTTAATTTCTTTCTATTGTCGTCAATTATCTCTCATAACTTGTCCGTATTAACTCTTGATTAATGTGTTTTGATCTTTGCTGATTGTAGAGTGTTTTGTAGTGAGGTTAGGTTGGATCCACCTAACGGGGACTTGTCATGTCTTGTATTTTATAATCATTTGGTAAATATGCAATGGATTTCTAGCATCCAAATTATTAATCAACACAAGACTATTAGAACTACTAGAACCAGAAATGATTACAAATAAACAATTAAGACATACAAAATAACAGATAATAAGCAATCAAGAATAGAATAACCACAACAAACAAAAAGATAACAAAAAAACTAAAAACCTCATATAAGAATCAAACTGATAACAGACCAACAACTACGAACAAGATGGCAAACAAACTTCAATCCCAACGTAGCAACTCTACAAACTAAACTAACCTAACCTCCAACAATCTAGACCAAGAAACAAAAAACCCTAATAAGACCTAAAACAATACTCACACCCAAGGTCAAATAACACCATTGAGGAAATTGAAGTTTACCCGAGCATGTATCCACACCAATCCTGTTAAAGGGTTGAGATGATAATCGAACTCGTTTGCACCCCCTTAAACCAAAGTGTTGTAAACCCTAAAAGAATATTCACTTAAAGAGCTATAATTTCAGTGAAATAACCAAGAACCAAAAACTAGACCCTTGATTCACTTAGTCAAGGCATACAAATGGTAACAATAAACCGAGAAACAACTAAGGAAATAAATCCTCAAATATTAAAAAATATGGTTTCAAGAAAACCTAATTGATCAATACCCACAAATCACCAAATCTAACCTAGAACAAATAAATTTCAACACCCTTAAGACTCCACTCTCAATCGATCAATAAAATTAATAAATCAAACATCCTAACTTTCTCAAAACCATAAGAACCAAGATATTACGATTCAAAGCAACATATCTCTACTATCATGTAATCAACAGAAAAAACCAAGAACACAAGGTCTGGACTAAGCCAACCTTTTCGCGTGCAAGATTTTATTAATAACGAGAACAAAAGATTAGTTCACAAAATATGTGCCATACTAATTACAATAATAATGCATTAATTACTTTTAAGCTTCTTGGTACTAAAAATTATAAAATATAAATTGGCGTCATGAAATTGGCACTTCAGGCTAAGAATAAATATAGTTTTATTGATGGAACATGCATAAGAGAAACACTTAATACTAGTGAAGTGTTAACTCTATAATAAGAGGTGTAATGTTATTGTCCTTATTTGGATTATGAGTTATGATTCTTAAGATGCCTATATGGGTCTAGTCTAGTCTGAAAATGCTTAGTCTGAAAATGGTACTTCTGTCTAGAAAGAACTTAATGGTACTTATGATTGATGGGTTTTTATACCCTAACTATATTAACATGCAACAGAAATAATGATTAATCTAGGGCAAGAATAGTATTAAAGCCTAAAGGATATAAACCTAATTATATAAGCAAATTAAAAGAAAATAAATAAATAAATAAATAGAAGGAATACTAATCTTTTGAGAAAATTGATTTCTCATACGCGGACCACCTTGGTCGAGCTAGAAGGCGAGTACCCAAACGAGATTACCTCTGATGGCCCACACCTATGAACCAAATAGAACAAAGGATTCAAACTCCTATGGTCTTGATACACGAAAGACACTTCTAAGGAGTAAGGAGTAGAAATCAGCTAGAGAGAAGATGAGCAAGGAATGAGGTAGGAGGACCCTCTATTTATATAGAGGGGAAGGTGTTCCACTTTACTGTTTGGGGCAATGTGTGATAATTTTTCGTATTATCTACGGAGTAGGCAACTCCTCTCTAGCCTACTTCTATAGACCACACATAGGATGATACTATATGGTATACCGAACCTCAATATAATTTCTCGTTTATCATTACTCTTAGTGGTTCACTGAGGGCAACCCAAAAAGCACTCTACTCTTGACGATAGTATTACCAGTTAGTTATGAACTTGAACATTATGTCCAACAGTCTCCAACTTGGACAAGTCATCAACTATAATTGGTTTAAGCTATCCTGATTAACTAAGTACAGAGTGTCATCCAATGCAACAGTTGAACCTAAAATCATATTAGAGACAACCCTTAGATAAATTATCAACTATTCTTTTGTTCTATTGATATCATATGAACTTGAGACATGGATTTTAATCAAGCTCTAGGTTCAATATTATATTTATTATTTCTAATTATTTTGACTATGTGAGACTACAAAATTGAACATATCAATTTTGGTCTCGCCTAGCACTTTTAAGTCACATATAATTATCGAGGGGTCCATGTATATCGTGTTTCTGTTAATAAAAAGGAACAAATAAACTTCGAATACATAGAACTAATCAACTCATCATGTCATGCCTAACATATCCTTTATAGCTAGCAGTTACGCACATCGTTTAAATAAACTAAAGTAAAACAGATTTGAAAAGATAGAACTTGATGTATCCCATCTTTAAGAATAAAAGATATTATCATCTTAGAATTACTCGTGATAGCTATTCATGAAGTAATCTCTCTAAGTGTGGGTTTCACCTATACTTAAATACTATTAAGTAGTCATGAGTGTTGCAACATTCTCTATGTTATGTCTAATCTCCATAGACAATCTATTAACACTTCATGACAATCTTAAATCATCACTTGCTTCCTGTAGTATGAATGATTGAGAAGGTTTGAGTAAACTAAGTACTCGGTAAAAATTAATTCTAAACATGCAAAACGAAATACAATGAAAATTTATAATAAATGGTAGAACACTTGCAAAAATATAAATCTCCATTACTTAATCACCAAATCTATTACAATATCAATCATTGTTTATAATGTTTCAAATTCAAACTAACAACCAAAACTTTATTCTATCTTTCAAACCTATGAACTTAGCATTTCATCGTGTTTGGACTTAGCCAATACCTTTGTTAACGGATCAACTGGATTATCGTCTAATCGTATGTGCTTCACGATCACATGTAATTCTTCTACTTTGCTTCGAACAAAATGGTATTTCCTTTCGATATGTTTTGACTCTTCGTGATCCTTGGGTTCTTTACTCAATGTGATTGCACTTACATTATCACATAATATTTCAATGGGGTCTTGTACTGTTGGAACAACTCCAAGATCTCCAGTGAAATTCTTCATCCAGGTAGCCTCCTTCGAATATTCACTAGTTGTAATATACCCAGACTCGCTTGTCGAGTCTGCCATTGTATTTTTCTTTGAATTTTTCCATGTCACCGCTCCCCCATTCAACAAGAATACTCTGTTGTCCCATATATTTAGATAATGTAACACGAATTTAAGAAATAAAATAGATGAAGAATCTGAATTCTAGAGAGAGAAATTAGAGAGAGAAAAGAGAGAGAAAATGGTTGGAACTTGGTGATATTAGTTTGAGAGAAAATGAAATGACCAACACCCTTCCTAACATGCTAGGAAGGGTTTATATAGCCTTTGCTTACATGTAGCTTAATGGGCTATATGATCATGGGTCGGACTTTTATTTTGGGCTTTGGTTACTTATGAATGAACCTTAGCTTAAAGTTAAGCCCGTAATACACGACTAACATACTACCTATTACAACATTCTAAAATACGATACATAATAAACATATGACCGGGCATTCTTGTTTGACTCAATATTTTGAGGCTAACAATCTCCCCCAATGTGAGGTCACTATCCTTTGTGAGAGGTCATTACCCTTGGTCATTTGGAGAATTGTAGAGATTTCTAATCTCGCCATAAATGAGTCTTGAATGTGTAATAGTAGTCTTGTTTCTTCATGCTGTGATCTTTGAGCCTTTGTCGTTGTCTTTCGACTCTGACCTTTTTTATCTTGAGATCTTCAAATCATCCTTGACTTGTCTTTGCCATCTTGCAATCTTGTATCTTCATCCACATGCTCACACTATTAATTGTTGAATATGTCTTTAGGCATGAGTATGTGGTTTTGAATCTTTGACTTTGCTGAGTACACCGTGACGCCACCTTCTCGAGACAAAACATAGACACGGACTGGATGGCTTTGACATTCGTCCTAAATCGGTAGCGTTTTACCTCCGGTCGGTGAAGACCGTTATACGATATTAAATATCGTACCTGTGATCAGGTAGATTCAATTAAGAATCTCCTTGACAGGGTTTCGCGGCTGTACTAGCCGTTCTCTTTACTCGACCGTCTCAAAGCAAGACTGCAAACACAAAGAGTGAATCAATTGGATAAATATCCGCTTGATTAAAGTCGTCAATTAAAATTCCTGGAACAAGTGTGATTCATAAAGAATCTTACCATTGTTGCTTTCCAGTTGACACAAGCTTGATTCATAAGAATCTCACAAGTCACCTACCGTAGCGCTGTTTGATGTTGACGCTAGAAGGATTTCCATTTGTCACTGTGAATATTAATGAATATCACTCTGAATGTTCTGGCAAGACCATAAAGATATTGCGTAGAAACCTGAAACGAGTTTGAATCAATTTAGAATCAAACCACTGTTGCTTTTCAGTTTTACACATGTTTAATTCATAAAGAATCTTGCATATGACCTACCGCAATGCTGTTAGATGTTAACACTGGAAGGATTTCCACTCATCATTGTAAATACTAAGTAGTATTACTCTGAGTGTTCTATCAATATCGCAAGGATATAGCGTAGGACTCTCTTGATCTTCATCCGTGTGTCCTAACGAGATTTGATTGATCTCTTGGCTCTAGACTCGATTTGTGCACTTTTAGTGGTCAGAGGCTGGAGCAGATGCCACCTATTCAATATCAACTATCTCGGAGTGAGAAAGTCAATAAAAGTCGTGTTGATCTTCGTGACAATAAAACAAAATTCTTTTGAGAGAAGTCTGAGTAGCTAGGAAAGGGTTGTGCTTCACATCACTGGGTCCATGATGAGTTTGTCTTCATGATGAGTTTGTCTTCATGATGATTTGACCCGGTTTCTGCCTAAGTTGTATGGAGGGCTTCTTTCTTTACACCCTTTATCCTTACATTTCTTTTTCATTCTTCAACCCCTTCAATGCTTACCAAGACATCATTACTAGCACCTTGTTGTGATTGTTCCAGTGCTAGCATCGGTACTTAGTCGGCATTCAACTACGTTCACATTCTACTCCATCTTTCATAAGGACTTCTAATAATCTATTGGATTGTCCCTGGGAAGATTCCTCCGGTTCTTGTTGGATCATAGGACTTAAACCTAACCACCCTTTTGACACCAATAACGTCGTGAATTAAAGATGTTGTGGGTATTTGATCGTAACCATGAAAACCACTTTAAATTCTAACAAAGTGTTTGAAGAACATTTAACACCTTGCTAGTTTTGTCGTTTCAGAAATGCTCCCCCTTCACATGTGCATCGATAATCGAAAGTGTTTCGCACATGTAGGTAAGAGTTAAAGTGCTTGAGTCTTATATACGATCACATTTTAATCACATTTTCTCCCCTATCTCTAATATATAAAATCTTTTGGTATTAGAGATACCAAATTTAATTAAAATATATTTTGAAAAATAGTCGTGAAAATCTCCGGGAGAAAGATGTGTTAATATTTTGCATGAAGTTAAAATGCTCCCCCTCAAAAATTGATCCAATTGAATTGTCATTGTGAGGATGTGATCCGCATTTCTCTTTTTGAGGATGGGAGTTTTTGAAAACACAATTTTTGAAAGATTTTGAATAATCATTGAAAAATTCTTGAAAAAATTGTGTTCAACGCTTTTTGAAAAATCCTATTTCTTTTTGTCAAAGAGGTTTTTCTAAAGCATAAACTTGAGTTCATAGACTTTGAATGTCTTGACGAATCCACTCAAGTGTAAGAGGATTTATCTTCTTTTGCAGAGGGTAAGGGCACTAAATCGTACACTCCCCCGTGAATATCGATCCGGGTTGCAATCTGAAAGTGATTACAAGCCATTGTGTTGAGCTCAAAACATGGAATATTTTGTGACAAGCTCAACCCATGATAGATTGCTCTACCCGTTGTTTGGAAATATTGTCCAAAATAGACAATTTCCTTTATTAAAAGAAGAAATGACATGTTTGGAAAAATATTTACAACTTTCATTCGAGCTTTATGTACACACCCGTGTCGTTATTGAGCGGCATTTCTAGGTACGTCCATATTATCGATACTGAAAGACATGTCGAGAAGAATATTTTTGGATTATCGAAGATTTTTTAATTTTGTATTTTGCTTTTTCATTAATATTTACAAGTAGATGTTTGATAGATGAATCAAGCAGGCTTCTTTGACAGAACCTCCAGTTCTGCTGGAGTCAAACATCTCATACCAATTTTCCTAACTAGATACGCAAACCTCTCTTTCGAAAGAGCTTTTGTAAACAAGTCAGCTAATTGGTAATCAGTTCCAACAAAGTATAATTCAACAATACCCTTTTCAACTTGTTCCTTAATGAAGTGATATCTGACATCAATGTGCTTCGTGCAGGAATGCTGTACCGGATTGCAGGAGATGGCTATGGCAGACTTTGAGTCACAGTACATAGGTACTTTATCAAAGTGGAAGCCATAATCCGTGAGTTGTGTTCTCATCCAAAGAACTTGAGCACAACACGCAGATAGAGACACATACTCCGCTTCGGCTGATGAAAGTGACGTGCAATCCTGCTTCTTGGAAGACCATCCCACAAGCTTATCTTGACCTAGAAATTGTGCACCACCAAAAGTACTTTTACGTGTATCAAGACACCCTGCATGATCAGAATCTGAATAGGCCGTTAGAAAGAAACCGGTTTCCCTCGGATACCAGAGTCCCATGTGAATGGTATTCTTAAGGTACCAAAAGATCCGTTTAACCTCCTTGAGGTGCTTTTCAGTGGGTCGTGCTTGATATCGTGCACAATAACATGTAGCATGATGAATATCAGGTCTGCATGCTGTCAAGTACATGAGGGACCCGATCATGGAACGATATCTCGTTTGATCTATGAGTAATCCCTCCAAATCAGCATCTAGGGATGTGGTTATAATGGTGTCCCAACGGGGTCACATGAGGTCATACCATGCTTTTTGATTATCTCTTGACAATACTTAGCTTGGTTAATGAAGATACCACATGGGGATTGGTGAACTTGAATTTCTATAAAGAATTTTAGTTCGCCCATCATAGACATTTCAAATCTGCTGTGCATTAATTTTTCAAACCATTTTGAAAGTTTTGGGTTTGTAGACCCGAAAATAATGTCATCAACATAAATCTGCACAAGCAAAATGTCGTCCCCATATGTATAAGTGAACAAAGTTAAATCAATGGAACCTTTTGAGAAACCTTTGGAGACCAGAAATTTCGAAAGTTCGTCGTACCACACCCTTGGAGCTTGCTTGAGTCCATAAAGTGCTTTGTGGAGACGATACACCTTGTCAGGATAATGAGGATTGACGAATCCTTCCGGCTGCGTGACATAGACTTCTTACTTCAAAGGACCGTTAAGAAACGCCGTCTTTACGTCCATTTGATAAACAATGAATCCCTTATGTGCAGCATAAGCAAGAAAAATCCTGACCGCTTCCAAACGAGCTACTGGTGCAAATGATTCTTCAAAATCAATACCCTCTTTCTGTCCATACCCTTTAGCCACTAGCCTAGATTTATTCTTGATGATCGTGTTCTCTTCATCCATCTTGTTTTTCCAGATCCATCGAAGATTTAATGGAATTACATCGTATGGTCTATCAACAAGTTCCCAGACTTTAAGTCTTTCAAATTGTTGAAGTTCATCCGTCATCGATTCAATCCAAGCATGATCAGCCATGGCTTGTTTGATGTTTTACGGTCCAGCTGAACTCACAGCGAGTGCGAACATACAAACATCACCATCGGTGTGAAGCTGTCGTCTTGTACGAACGGGCTGTGAAGGGTTTCCAATGACATGAACCAAAGGGTGATCTCGGGTCCAATGATGTGTTGAAGGATGTCATTGATAGAACGTATGCATATTTGACGGATCAACATGGCGAGTAGAAGACTCTCCAGTTTCGTGTACCGGTGTATCGAATGGGTTGATAAATTCGTCTTCGTCAGATAATGCATCGTCTGCTTGATTTGTGTTCTCTGGAGCAATGACAGTAGTTTTGGATGTTGTAGGATCGATTGTTAGAGTGATATTCTGAGGAGGTAAATATGCAGCAACCGGTGTTGAAGTAGATGAAGTTGTATCCTTTTGTTGACGATGATCGGTATCATCATTCTTATCATGAGTGACAGCGGAAGACTTCGATACAACTTGTTTCTCCCCCATGAAATATTCATCATACATTGGTCCATATAACATTTCCAACTCTTCAATTGTCGTGTCGACTGTCATATCAGCTCTAGGAACATTTTCTGGAACCAGCGTTGAACTTGACGGTTCATTGCTATGGTCTTGAGTTCCGAGTTTCGTGCGGTTGTGAACGGAAGTCGTTTGTCTGTGGATCGGGACTTAAACTGTTTTGTTCAAGTGCCATTTCTTGTAATTCATCAAATCAAATGTGAATGGTCTCGACAATCAATTTTGTTCTCTTGTTGTATACTTTATATCCCTTAGACTGAGTTGCATATCCCACAAGAATACATGCATCACCTTTCTCTTTCAGCTTATCCAAATTTTCACCATCTCGAATAATGTAACAAGTACATCAAAAAACATGAAGGTTTTTTAGTGAAGGTTTTCGATCATGAATTATGTGATATGGTGTCTTTTCGTGTCTTGGGATAATTAAGGAACGGTTTTGTGTGTAGCATGCTGTTGACACGGCTTCGGCCCAAAAGTATAGTGGAAGTTTTGAAGCGGATAATAATGTCCGAGCAGCCTCAACTAAAGTACGGTTTCGTCCTTCAACAACGCCGTTTTGTTCGGGTGTTCAAGAAATAGATGTTTCATGTTCAATTCCTTCGGCTTCAAAATAGTTTCTCAGTTTTGAATTCAAAAATTATGTACCTCTGTCAGTACGAACGACTTTGACTTGAGCTTGAAGACCACGTTGTATCAGTTTAAGAAAGCTGATGAGAACTTCGGGTGTTTCATCCTTGGACCTCAAGAAGTGAGTCCATGTGTACCTTGAGTAATCATCGACAATTACCAGAATATATTTCTTTCCATTGATACTATGAACACGCATGGGACCACACAGATCCATATGAAGAAGATCTAACCGTCCTTTAGAGCTTGGTGTGGTCTTTGTTTTGAAGCTACTTCGTTTAGCTTTACAAAGCTCACAAGAAGAACAAAGATGATCTTTGATGAATTTCAAACTTGGAAGGCCTCTCACAATATCTTTCTTGGAAAGCAAGTTGATGGTATCAAAGTTAAGATGAGATAAACTTTGATGCCATAACCATGCCTGAGTCGTTGAAGCTTTAGCCATGAAGCAAATTGGAGTTGATGAAGTTGTGTCTTGAAGTGAAATTGTGTAAAGATCAGTACCCCGTGTACCGTTAAGTAAGTCATTCCCATCATAATCACGAACAAAACATGTCTTCTTTCTGAAAGCAACCTCCAAATCCGCATCACAGAATTGACCAACCGAGAAAAGATTGTGATTGAGCCCTTTGACGTAGTATACCCTTTTGACTGTAATATTCCCCTGAACCAAATCTCCATATCCTAGGATCGGTGCAAATTGATCATTTCTGAATCGGACCGTACCCAGGAACTTCTCCACGAAGTTAATTAGAAGCTTGAGATTCCTCGTCATGTGCTTCGTGCATCCGGAGTCCAGTATGAAGAGAATTATTAGTATCACCTTCAGAAGAGTTAGAACACGATGGAGAATTTGCTAAATTGAATACCACAGTAGTTATGATAGTAGAATCATTAGTGTCCTTATCAACATTTAAAGGCATACTAACACTCGTTGTTACATTTTCTGTCCTAACTTTAGGCATCCATTTATATCCTGGAGGACATTGATTAGCAAACCACCATTTCCACGACTTGCTGTAACACCCCACCATGGCGGAATATGGGGCGCGACGTCTGGATATCATCACAACAAACGGTGTCTCTATAGAGAAAACTAAAATGCAACTATAATGTCATAAAAAGGTGACACGAATGTCATGACAATATCTAAACCAATGCAGGAGTCTAGGTAAGTAGGTAACAATCCTACACCTTACCCAAGATAAACAATTAACATAATCAAAACAACATATAGGTGCCAACAGCATCACTTATTCAAAAATTAAAAAATATAAAAATAAACTAAGAAGGAAACGGGGATCTCCTTCTAAATGCAATCCTAATGCATCCAAATCTAGCCACTTCTATCCTCAAGCTTAACCACATTCTCACCTGAAAGAGACACTAAAACACGTCAACATAAAGTTGGTGAGAGTCATAGGTTTAGACTCAAATGCCAAAATCATACCATAAGCTGTGAGTAACAACCAAAAGTTAATAACATATGGACAATGTGATACTAATAAGCATTAACAAACTAACATTCAAGATTTAACTAATCAAACCAAAACTCAGGCTCCCAGCCATACCAAACACCATACTCCCAGAGGCATCTAAACACCTATGAACCAAATCCCAATCCAAGGCTCCCAGCCTTACCAAACACCATGGTCCCATAGATGCTCACACATCTATGTACCTCCCCAAGGCCCCGCCTTGTCAACAACCCCTTGGTACCAAGTCAAAACATAAACAATCAAGAATCAACTAGCAGTTAATTATATAAGTATGCACACATAAGTCCATTACCAACGCCAAACATTCACAGCATAATTTATAAATAACAACACAGTGTCTCTTCCATCCCATCTGGAAGTCATAAACATTAGAAAACATGGGACTATGAAACTCACCTGATTGAGCTTCCCCAAACATCCGCACACTAGCAAAAAGCTAACAACCAAAAACACATAATCAAAACATGAACCAAACACTAAAATGGCTCATCAACCTATGATGGACATCTAACCTTCTTCCATATATATACCTCATATATATGCTCTAAGCATCTCATTACACCCCTCTATAAAGCCCTTAACTCGTTTTACTTCATAGCATATCCCGTTAACATTTTATAAAAAACAGTCCCAGTTTTAGGTCTCCAAGCTATAAGCCAAACACCCACCTAACCACATCCATGATCTCTGTAAAGGGAATATTTATGCCCTTATATATGTTAGCTAACACCTCCCACTATCCCCAACCTTAAAAGCTACTGTTAAGGCCCCAATATATATATATATATATATATATATATATATATATATATATATATATATATATATATATATATATATATATATATATATATATATATATATATATATATATATATATATATATATATATATATATATATATATATATATATATATATATATATATATATATATATATATATATATATATATATATATATATATATATATATATATATATATATATATATATATATATATATATATACTTTTGTCATTCTAGATTTACTGATTTTAAACTTACAAAAAGTTTGTTATGATTAGGGGTCTTACCCTAAACCACAACCTTAGCCCAAGTGCAGATACTTACTACAATATATAAACCATCTCTCATGTTCGTTAGAAGATCCCAATGCAACCCTAAGTACCCCAAACAACCCAATACTTAAAAAGAAAACAGGCTGACTTCAAAACTGTTTTGACCTCCGACTGTTGTAACCTGTTTTTGACCCACTTCCGACCTCCAATTTAGTTCTTGTTTCTTGCATTGGAAAGCCACTTCAATTACCTTTTCAGGGATACTTGGATCGCAAAATAAGAGTTTATAGAACTCCCGATATGATCAAAACAATTGACTCAAAATTCTGCCCAGTTTTTAAAAACGGGTTTAACAAAATTAACCTCATTAATTAACCCTAATCCCACTAATTACAAGCCCTAATTTATGTAATCATTATAACACCATTAATATAACATTAATTTACTGTTTTTTAATTAAACCCTAACCTAAATCCATCATAAGATGATTAAAGAAAACATAAAAACAATTTAATTAAAAAGGGTTATGAAGGTTTTACCTTTAATTTAATGGAAGATGAAAAAACTATGAAAACCCTAAAAAAACTCCTTAAGCCGTCGACTTCAACACCAGGAGAGAAAAAAATATGGCTTTTGTTTTTTTAATTAAAACATTATATAGGGTATGGGTGAATCCTAGTCCAACCCATAGCCCACTTTCCTTTTTCTCTTTTTTTCCTTTTTCCCTTTCTTTTCTTGCGTCTACCAAACCGACCCAACACCCCCTTATTTCATTTTTTTTCTTTTTATTATTAATATATGTATTAATAATATTACCTTAATTTTCCTTAATTTTTTTCAGCTCCTAAAGCCTCCAAAACCCCAAAACCGTAAAACTAGTCAGTTTTTACGCGTTTTACCGTAAAAGACGTAAAATATACACTTTTACAAAAAATCTCAAATTTTGAAATAAACTTTATAACTAAGTCTTAAATGACTTAAAACCATCCCGAAAAATATCCATATGACTAATTACCTCATCCGAGACCTCTAAATGTTAAACCGTAAATCGTAAAAACACGATTTTCTATAATACATATACGTATACGTAAAACCACTAAATAACACCATCTCACTTCATAGTCACTACCATGTGAACTCATGAACATGAAATCATCACACATCGTTTCACTCACAAGGTACCCCGTACCGGAAATGATATCCAAACCACAATCTATACACACCAATAAGCACATAAACACGTAAAGACACATAACTAGCACAAAATAAAACTAAGTGACGAACCTCAAAACTAGGGTTGTCACATCACTCCCTCCTAATAGAAATCTCGTCCCGAGATTTACTCCTTAGGATCAAACACACAAACAACAAATCACATGAGGATACTTGTTCTAAACGAACTCCCGTCATTTCCACGTGAACTTTAGTTCAAGTTTCAAAATACCACATATACAAACCGAAAATAATTAAACTCATTGCCAAACTCTTGACCTCACAGTCAATAAATCTCACAGATGACTCTTTGATAAAACAAAGACTCTTATTAATACAAGTCCCGAATAACCGTACATGCAAAATGCATTCTCAAACAACCTTTACCAATCTCAATACATGAAATGTATCATGTATACAACTCATTTCCCCCAGGTAATTCTATGCTCATAAGCTAATGGTCCGACCTTTCCAAAGATCATAAATGGACCTACAAAACTCTACATCAACTCTTCCATTTTACCAAAACATACCACCCGTTACTATGGGTGAAACTTCCTACATAACTTTGTCACTAACTCTAGTGGTTTCCTCCTTTTCTACATAGCATCCCTTGTTGCTCTCATCCTTTCTACAACATCATTACCACATTAATAGCCTCTGTTACCAATTCTAGTCCACAATAGGGACAACTCACCCTATCCTTTCATATAGTGCCTCAAATGGCATTTATCGACTTCTAGTATGATAACTATCATTATATGAAAAACTCAACCACCGCTAAAGAGTTTCCTAACTCCCTCTAAATCAATCACTCATGCCCTCGGTGTAACTCCTAAGATTGTATAAATATCTCACTTGTCCCTTCTTTTCCAGTCAGCTGGATATACTCATATCCAATCATGTTCATCAACCCCCTTTAGTCCGTACCCCAAACTACTTAAAAATTCCTATTTCCTTACAAAGTGACCAATGACGATCTTTCACATATCCATTAGTTCTTCCAATCCAAATCAACTTACGATCTATACACATCATCAAAAGGACGGTTATCTCAGTTAGTCTATCAACTGCCATCCACTCTCATGCTACAACTACTTCCATTAATTTTGGATAGCTCATTAGTAGCACCCACACAATGTCATACCTTCAAGGTCGTATTGCTCCTCATCTTGTCTCAGTTAGACCAAGCCCTTCGTCCCTATGGCACATCACACCTATAACTCTTCATCCATTCGATTATCGATACTAAGCCTCCCAAACAATCAGTATAGGTCAGTGCCATTTCCTTTTCTACACTACGACAGCGTTAGCCTGTTTTGTGCTTTATTCTACTCATTAGGCTCTACCAAAGTTTTACCTTCGGTTCCTATCTCGACCTATTTCATTCATGCTTCGCTTCTATACACACTTCCTTCTTCTTCCTCAACTCATACCATACATCACAATGTGATGCTTCCCATCTTCTCTTCCCTTGCCATAATCCTTCATAAGGCATTCCATACATATTAGGCTAACTTTTATGCAAAACCCTCTATTCCATCACATCCGTACGCAATCCTTCCAACTTCTCAACTACGTGACTTCTCATTCCTCTTGAAATATGAGATGAATTAGTCAGTCTATCGACTATCACCCAACTCTCATCGTACTTAATCCTCCACCGCATTATGTATCCCTTTCACCAACTTCGTCCTTACATCGCCCCTTTCTAAGCTACTCCTATATATGTAGGAAGTATAGTCTACGTCCCTTTTTCTCCATATGATTGTCCAAGCCACGCAACATACACGTTGACGCGTTCTCTGCTTTAGACAACTCAATTCGTGCAACCTATATCCTTTATCCAAACCACCCTAATACGTCATCCATATAGTTCAAGTTCGTCTCAGCTTCACTTCATTCTTCATATTCTATGTCTCATCAACTATGCTTGCCTTTACCAAATGGTACTTGGCCTTGCAATTTTCTTTCGTCACTTAACTCCACCCACCACCTTTGTCAAATGTTCAATCAAGATGATTGAATATGTGTTGGAGACGTTCATGATCCGTATAGATCATTCTCCACGTCTCGTACACTAAATGCCTCTAGCATTCTAGGCAGATATAACAATCCAGCTCCACTAACTAAGTCTATCCAGTTCTTCCAAATCTTCAGTTCCTGCAACGTATAAGCGATCGCCTTTCTTTGTCGTCCTCGTACGCGTCTAAATCCTTGCTCCACGTATCTTCATGCTTCGCGAATCCATCCAGTCCTTCCGATAATGCCAAGATCGGCTCATTATCCAATCCACTTCTTCAGCCTCCAAAATGCTTCCTCATCCTTCTTCACTTCGCCCCTTGCTGGTTCCATGATATGCCATCATGTCTAACTACTCATCATGGTAAACTTAATACTAAAACTCACACTCGAAAATCTCACGTATAACTCCACTCCAAAACTAACACATAATTCGCCTCACTCTCCTTCTCAGATTTGAGTAGATCAAGATGTCGTCGATGCTCCCGATGACAACTCGTTTATACACGTTCATGCACACTTGGTTCATTGACACCATGAAAACCGCTAGTGCTTTGGCGAAGCCAAATGCATAACCGTAAACCCAAAGTGTTCATACAACATCCTTAGCAGTTTCAACTATGTCCTCCTTGCACCCTCTCTTAGCGGCAATACGAATAAATTCCTACCTCGTTCTACTTGCAAAATTCTACAAGCATTTTAAAAGACCAATGCTTCCTCTCATCAGACCACTCAACCGCTTTCCACATCCAATCTACTACTAAGCAACTCAACTCTTACCTTGCATCCGTTGCAATTTCCATCAACTCTTGTTCTTGAAATCATTCCATCAACAATTTCCTTGGAAAGGCACTAACTGCAACTCCTCTCACTTCTCCTACTTGCTCTATTCATGGTTCTATCTCAAAATAATAGGCAAACCTACTAAATTTCAGGAAATTTTCAGAAAACATACATGCCTTACGAACAATATCCCCTTCCAACACTCTCTATGGCACGTTATTTGTGCCAATATCCATACATTACACAAATCTCTATTCATCTCCCTTGTCACTCCTAATAGACCTCATGACCACATTAGTTCGTCTACGAACCTCTTTCCTCCCCACTAAGGGTATTCCGACCGTTCTCTCATGGTCACCTACTTAAGCGTGTAGGCGCGACCAAGTCTTTCATATGACTACCTCAACGCTCCCGAACAATACGAAACCAAAACTACATCCTGAATCCATCAGATACGATCAACGAATCAAACCCACGGATAACTAACGACATTTCACGTGCACCAATTAAAACAAGTCAAAACCACGAGACTCAAAAGAAAACTCAAACCCAGAACATGTATCAATTCAAAATGACCCATGACAACGAAAAAAATAATCCAAGAAACACCCAATGGCAACCAAAACACATTACGCCCCGCGACATATTATTTAAACCGTGCAAAAGACCGACCTTTCCAAAAGAATATACTTTTATTTATTATTTTTTTTACCTCCCCACATCTATGTGACTCAAACCATCTACAAACAACCTTCTAGGCGATCTCAAAACTCAACCCAAAGACTAGGTATCCCGTGCACCCCAAATAAAAATAAACTACTATTCAAAACTCAACCTTGAACCCGACACTTGTACAACAATTCCGACCAGTCCACTGACCTCCCATGACTATACTTTCTGAATATTTGAAAAGTACGTTCCGAGTACATAATTTTAGGCTTTTGAATCATCCAAAAAGCTTTAAAAACGAACAAGTTATGACCAAAACAGTTTCATATTAATGAGAGATAAAATTGTATGTGAAATCTTCATAGACTCAATTTAACCTTGTATTAATAATTATAAATAACGTGAATCAGTTAAACTCAATTATATAAACTATGTAAGTAGAAAGAAATTTTACTTCGCTTTATTTTAAAGAAAGTCTTTTAGAATTTGAAATAAATAAGTGTTGATTAAAATGAAATCTTATGTTACATCTTGTTTGAAACACGAGTCCAACACCTTAACCTTATTTTACCGAATACAACCAGCTATCTAACCCTATAATAGATTTCCAAGTCCTCTTTTTTCTCAATATATACCGACCAAAAGAAATGTAAGACCCAATGATATGAGTGTTATTACTCATATAATTTGTATCTTAAAACAATGAAATTATGCATGAAATGTATTAAATATGCCTTGTATATGTGTATTTCTTGTTTTAATGTGTGTAGGTACCAAGATCGCAAAAAGCGGCGAATATCGACACGAGATTGAAGAAAAAGATCAAAGAAGCGAAAATCAAGCTCGACTTTAGCGGATTTCATCATTTTTCAAGAATATTTACCAAGTGGGTCCCACATGAGCTTATTGGGCCTGAAAAGCCCAAATTTGGATATAAAGTGAATAACTTTTGAACAAGCCCAAATCCAGGCCCAAAACAAGTGTAATGAATAAACGGATGTTACATTGGGTCCAAGCCCAAAACATGAAAGGAACGAATGAAAATATTGTGTTGGGCTTTAGGGTTTCAGTCATTTCTTGTATAAACACGTTACCAAATCACCACAAATAAATAAAAAAAACTGTCTCATACTCCACTCACTTTTATACACATGTTATCACACGTTTTCTCAAATAAATAAATAAACCGATCCCACTTGTTTTTCACCACACGTTAAATTCTACCCCACCCATACACGTATTAAACTTCACCCACTTTTCCACTTTCTTTCAATAAATTAAACCTCTCCATAATTTCTAGGCAACTCCATCTTCTCCAAAACATAAAAACCAGTAACTTTAATGTTACTGTTCACTAACCCTAGTCAAAATAAACTCAGTATTATTTAGGGCTTTTTATGCTCACGTGTAATTCACGTGAAGGGGAATAAAACCCCCTTGGTTTAAGGAAGAGAAGATGAGGAAGGGCTTGGATACGTGGCATCTAATTATTAGAGGCAACAGCTCACTCTTCCAAATCCACCAATCAAAGAGCTCAAAAGAATCACAACTAGCACACACGGATGCCACGTTGGCAATCCGTATGCTAGTGGTGTTTTCTCAACCATCAGATCAAAAATAAGAGAGAGAATGAACATCCAAGGGCTGAGAAGAAAGAAGAATATACCCAAGAAGATTCGGATATTCTCCCCAGCAAAGCCTTGGTATGGCTATAAAACCCCCAATTTACTTGTAATCTTTATCCTTTACTTTTCTTTAAAGTTATTATGTAGAAATTATTTTAGGTTAAATTCTGTATTTCTTTTTAAATCTTGTAGTTTTTCTGGAAAGTTAATAAAAGATCAGTTGTTTTATTGATAATCGTGTCTCTTTTATTTTTCCTTACTGCTTAAATTGTTATACAAATTAATCTTTATTACTATTTCATATAATAATGTTTGTGATATTGAATATAATCTAAGTAATAGCTTAGATTTAATATTAAAAGAAAAGATTTGGATTAACATTTACCCCCACTAGATAAGTAAAAAAGGCAAATTGGAGGTGTTTTTGGTTCGGATAATTAAGGTGATTCGAAGGAGAATGGTGTTTAATGGTGGATTAGGGTTTTAACTCCGGTTCATTAGGTTGCTCAGCGCAATCCTACTGCTCAAAGGAAATCCTCAATAGGTTCTACTTTCTCACTTTTTAATATTAAGTTTTGTTAATTTGTTTAATGTATTGTATGAATGCTAGGATTTGGTCATTATTCTGTAAGTTTTTATTTGATAAGCACTGATAATGAGTAATTTGAGTTTGATATGGAGTTCTTGTAAGTTTATAGATCTGTTCATTATGTTATTAAATCTGATTTAGATGATATTTTGAAGTTGCTGGGGTTTATTTGATATATTGAGCTAGAATATTTTTGTTGGCTGTTTAGATCATGTTACTTTACTTTTCTGATGTAGAACTGTGTTTGAGTTATTTGATAGTAACATTTAAGTTCACTGTTTAATAAGTTCGTATAATGATTAAGTTTCAGCTTGAATTTTTTTAAAGATGAATCTGAGTTATAAGACCACTGTTGTAGCTACATTGTAGGTTTAATAATCGAATTTTGATGTAAAGTGTGGTAGGAATTGTTAAGCTGATGCACCGATTTTAAGAACTGTTTGTTTGTTGATCTTATCATTTACTGATCTATGAAGTTGCTTTACCTGCTATTAAATCAGACTTGGTTATTTTAGTTGCTTATATTTAAGTTGATTAGCTTATTTTTAACTGTTATCTGATATTTGGTATTCCATATTTGATTTGTTGATTTCTTTTTGGGGTTTGTTGAACTGATTTGATGCTATGTTGTTTTTACTATGCTGCTTGGATTAACAGATTAACTTTATCTGTTAATCTCAAAGTTGATAACCTTATCAGCTTATCTCTCAAGATTTGTGTAGTATAAGGTCACTCATGTGACTTATTCGCTTAAACTGTCTAAAAAATAAATAATCCAAAAAAATATGTCCCATCTGGGACTCGAAGCCTTGACCTCAAGGGTGTGGACTTAGCGTGCTAACCACCTGAGCTGGTGGTTCTTTTTTGTTTAAATTCAGTCAACATAATTCTTATAGCTAGGTGTAATAGAAGCTGTCAGTTTTGAAGTGTATTTAAATACATAGTTTAACTTTAATTTCAATTTAAAACATTTCTTTTATTAATATTACAAACAAATAAATAAAAAACAGAATAAAAAAATGTTTGTTTTAATTTTAAAAGTTTTAAAAAGTTTATGTTATTAATTAGATTTTTATAATAGTAGATTTAAATAAAAATAGTTTTAAATAGATTTGTTTTAAAGTAATTTTTAATAAAGTAAATTTGTTTTAAAAAGTTTAATTAGATTTTACAATAGATTAAAAGTTATTTTTATTAAATAGAATTAATTTTTATAGATTGTTTAATAATTTAATTTTTAAATAGTTTTAATTTTAAATAATTGTTTGTTGATTTTAATTTTTAGCGGGGTTACGATTCATGCACTTTAGGATTAAATAGTTTAAAATTGGTAGATTTTAATTTGAGTTAAAAAACCGAAAACCAATTCAAATCGATTGTCCAAATCAAAACGAAACGTCTCAAATTCACTCGATCTTCGTGTACAACGAACTTGATTCACTCACGTGTTTAATTGAATTCGTCATTGGTAATATTAGTCTATTACTTTTTCCTAAAGGTAATTTTCTAATTTACCCTCTAACGTATCTCAAATTATCACATATACTTATCTCCATACATCAAAAATTTTGGCGTCGCTGCCGGGGATCTTGTGTACGATTCGTCTTTGTGGAGATTTGTTGATCGTTGATTTGAAGACCCTTTCCGTCCTCGGAAAGTTTTGTTATTTTTCTATTATATAGTATGTATCGTTTTTCTCGTTTTTTGTGAATAATATATTGTATTACGTAGAACAATAAATTTACATATTTTTCAAATAAACCTTAGTTGGGATTTCATCACCTAGCTATTGTAGTCGAATCCAAAACGAAAATAAAAGGCAAAATAGATAAATACTAATAAGAAGTTTGAACTCGATTTATACAAACTATAAGGTGGGTATAAGGCGACGTGCTATAAAAGGCCGTCTAAGGAAAAAGGTTTTTAAGTGCTTTGTGCCACCTCGTTTCCCCGCTTGCTTGTGCGTATATTGAGAGGGACGACCTATTATTGGTTTGCCGACTCAAGTAGTAATAAATCTTATTTTTGTAGTTTACTTATTGAACCTCGAGACGTTTAGGTTTTCACCTATCGTTTCAAAGTCGACCGAGGGTAATTTACTTCCATAGTAGTTATCCTTATTCCTTGTTTTTTATCGATCATTATTGATTGAGCAATACCAAATAAAATACCAAAAATAATCTTCTTCTTGTCTAATTTCTTTTCTTCAATCCTCTAAATTCTCGTCTTTGTAGTGTATGCAATTACGTTCTTCTCGACTTGTGATTGATTTTAATAGGCTTGAAAATATTCCTCGTAGAAATAGAAATCGTCAACAACGCATAGTGGAACCCGAGCTTCCACCCATTGTTGTAGAGATGGCCGATAACCGAACAATGGAGGAATTGCTATATGCACCCACCGAAGGGTATGGGGAAGCAATCGTTGTGCCGACTATTTTGGCGGATCATTATGAGATTAAGACGGGTCTTTTATCACTCATTCGTGCCGACAAATTTCGTGGCAATGAGACCGATAACCCGCACTCTCACATTCGGAATTTTCTTTGAATTACCTCGACTCTCAAGTTTAGAGATGTGCCGAATTACGCGATTAAGCTCATGCTTTTTCCGTACTCGCTCGAGGGTAATGCTAAGATTTGGTATGAGAAAGAACCACCGGGTTCGATCTTAACATGGGATGATTTAGTGTCTAAGTTCATGATTATTTCTTTCCACCTTCTAAAACAACACACTTTAAGAATGAGATCACTAGATTTGAACAAAAAGTGCATGAATCGTTTGGGGTTGCATGGGAAAGATTTAAAGATTTGTTAAGACAATGTCCACACCACGGTTTCTCGAAATTGCATCAAATAAATACTTTCTATAATGGGCTAAATATGATTGAACAAGATTCTTTAAATGCCGCCGCGGGTGGTAATCTTTTAAGAAAAACTCCGAGAGACGCATGGGGAATAATTGAGAATAAATCTAGAGCATAATATTCACGAAACACACCGGGTGTTTCCAATGTGAATTCGTTTAATCTCGAGATTGCTAGATTGGACTCTAAGATTGACACGATATTGAATGAGCTTAGGAAGAATCCTCATGGATCGATTAATATGGTTGAGAATGTTTGTGTATCATGTGATGGAGCGCATCCTAATCATGCTTGTTTAACCACGGGGTTTGATCAAAGTGCTTTGCCGCGACGGGAACTTATGGCTCCAACGGTCAAGTTCCTCGTCAAAATCATGTTGCTCCACCGGGTTTTCCACCGGTTCAAAATAGGTACAACAATGGAAACAATGGGAATAATTTTAACCGTGGTAACCAAGGGAATTATAACCAAGGAAATGGGTTTAATGCTAATCAAAACAATCAAGGTTTTCAAGGGAATAATCAAAATGATTTGTCAAGCTACATTAAAACGAATGAGGCAAATTTGAAAGCTTTTCAAAATAACATTCAAGGACAAATGGAAACTTTGAAAAATGAGTTTCAAAATACGATTAAAGGGCAAAACAATAATATTGAGCTTAATCAACAAAGGCTAGAACAAAACCAAAACCGTTTTGAACAAAGATTAGAGCAAAGTCAAAATCGTATGCAACAAAGTTTGGAACAAGGTCAAAATAAATTACTCTCGATGTTTGAATCTTTTATGTCCAAACCTTCCTCGTCTTCGGGTGGCTTACCTAGAAATACCATTCCAAACCCGAAGGGTTAGATGAAAGCTATAACCACACGTAGTGGGAAAGCTTTAGACGGACCGTTGCTTCCACATGTGAGTACCTCTCCGGTGAGGGAAGTGGAGCAAGAACCCGAGGTGGTCAAAGAAAAGGAAATTCCTATTCCACCAAAGGTAGACCAATTGCCTATTCCGGAACCCGAGCTTCCGAAGACTAAACCCACACTACCCTACCCTTCGAGACTTAACCAAGAGAAGCTCCGCGAAAAGTCCAATGCTCAAATGACTACTTTTTTAGAAATGTTTAAGTATCTTTATATTAATGTTAGTTTCGCGGATGCATTGCTTTACATGCCTAAGTTTGCTTCGACTATTAAGAGATTGATGAATGATAAAGGGAAATTGGTTGAAGTGTCTACATCTTTAGATGCTAATTGTTCCGCGGTTCTTACACAAAAGCTTCCCAAAAAGCTTGGAGACCCGGGCAAGTTTGTGATACCATGTGATTTCCCTAATATAGAAGAATGCTTAGCTTTAGCCGATCTTGGTGCTAGCATTAATTTGATGCCTCTTTCCGTATGGAAAAGGTTATCACTTCCCGAGCTTACACCTACTAAGATGACTCTCGAGCTAGCGGATCGATCGATTGCCTTACCAAAATGTATAACCGAGGACGTGTTTGTCAAGGTAGGGAAACTCGTCTTTCCAACGGACTTTGTTGTTTGCGATTATCCCGAAGATTCTCGTGTACCACTAATTTTGGGAAGACCGTTTTTGATGACGGCTAGTGCTTTAGTTGACATGAAAGTGGGGAAATTGAATTTAAGAGTTGATGATGAACACATCACGTTTGATATTGGTCATATCTCTAAATTTTCTTCCAAGTATTACGAGGAATCAATTAATCAAATCGATGTGATTGATGTTACTTGTGAAGAATATTATCAAGAAGTACTTGGATTCTCGGCTTCTTCTAAAAGTGGCAATCCCACTTCTTCGAATCCTATTATCTCTTCGGCTAAGCCTCCACTCACTCCATTTGAGGGAGGTGACTTTGTTCTTGAAGAGCTTGAGAATAATGGTTATTCAAAAATCGAAAAGGAAATTGATGATTACCTTAGCACACCATTTGATCCTAGTGAGTTTGATAGTGAGAAATTTGATCCCGAGGGAGATATTGCGTTGATTGAAAAATTGTTGAAAATGGATCCTTTTGAATCACCACCTATGGATTTAAAAGTTGTGAATGAAAATGAGACTAAAGTGAAAACATCTATTGAGGAAGCACCCGAATTAGAACTTAAGGAATTACCCACTCATTTGGAGTATGCTTTTCTTGAGGGATCGGATAAGTTACCGGTGATTATTGCTAAGGGATTAAAGGAAAATGAAAAGGATGAACTTATCAAAGTGCTTAAGAAACATAAACGGGCCATTGCATGGAAAATCTCCGACATTAAGGGTATAGATCCCAAATTTTGTACTCATAAAATTCTAATGGAGGATGATTATAAACCCGCTATCCAAAATCAAAGAAGGGTCCATCCAAAGATTCATGAGGTGATCAAAAAGGAAGTCACTAAACTTCTAGACGCCGGAATGATCTAACCTATCTCGGATAGTCCATGGGTTAGCCCCGTGCATTGTGTTCCAAAGAAAGGAGGAATCACGGTTGTTACTAATGAGGATAATGAATTGATTCCTACTAGACTTGTGACCGGTTGGCGTGTTTGTATTGATTATAGGAAACTTAATGATGCCACTAGGAAGGATCATTTTCCATTACCTTTTATGGATCAAATGTTAGAGAGACTAACGGGGAATGAATTCTATTGCTTTTTGGATGGATTTTCCGGCTATTTCCAAATCCCCATTGACCCTCGTGATCAAGAAAAGACCACATTCACTTGTCCTTATGGAACATTTGCTTATCGTCGCATGCCTTTTGGACTATGCAATGCTCCGGGGACTTTCCAAAGGTGCATGATGGCCATTTTCCATGATATGATCGAGAAAACCATGGAAGTCTTCATGGATGACTTTTCGGTTTTTGGGGAATCTTTCACTTCATGTCTCTCTGACCTTGAAAGAATGTTGCAACGTTGTGAGGAAACGAATCCTGTGCTTAATTATGAAAAATGTCACTTCATGTGCAAAGAGGTAATTGTGTTAGGACATAAGATCTCTAAGGCCGGTATTGAGGTTGATAGAGCTAAAATCGACGTGATTGCCAAATTGCCTCCACCCACCACCGTTAAGGGAGCAAGGAGTTTTCTCGGCCATGCCGGCTTCTATCGTCATTTTATACAAGACTTCTCTAAGATAGCTCGGCCTATGACCCATCTTTTGGAAAAAGAGACTCCTTTCATCTTTTCGGATGAGTGTATTCAAGCCTTTGAGATGCTTAAAAGAAAGTTAACCGAATCTCCAATCTTGGTTGCCCCGGATTGGGATCTACCTTTTGAAATTATGTGTGATGCTAGTGATTATGCGGTAGGTGCGGTTTTGGGGCAACGTAAGTTAAAACACTTCTTGCCTATACACTATGCAAGAAAGACTATGACGGATGCTCAAACAAAGTACACTACAACGGAAAAGGAGTTACTTGCCGTTGTGTATGCTTTTGAAAAGTTTAGACCATATCTCGTCTTGTCTCAAACCATAGTGTATACGGACCACTCGGCTATTAAATATCTTCTTAATAAACAAGATGCTAAGCCGAGGTTGCTCCGGTGGATTCTTCTCCTTCAAGAATTTAATGTCAAAATTCTAGACAAAAAAGGAGCCGAGAATCTCGCGGCCGATCATTTATCTCGACTTGAGAATCCTCACCAAAGCGATCGAGAGAACAAGGAAATCAATGAAACATTTCCTCTCGAGACGCTTGGTATGATTGCTTTTCGTGGTGATGATAGTACCCCATGGTTTGCAGACATCGCAAATTACCATGCGGGGAAGTTTGTGATCAAGGGTATGTCGTCCCAACAAAAACGAAAGTTTTTCAAGGATATCTCCTATTACTTTTGGGACGACCCCTATTTGTTTCGTGTGTGCGCGGATCAAGTGATTCGTAGGTGCGTGTTTGGCAAAGAAGCTCAAGATATTCTTAAATCTTGTCATGAGGGACCCACCGGGGGACATCATGGTGCTAACGCCACCGCGAAGAAAGTCTTTGATGCCGGTTTCTTTTGGCCTTCCATATATCGTGATGCCCAAGACTTGATCAAGACTTGTGATGCTTGTGAACGTCAAGGAAAGAACTCACAAAGGGATGAAATGCCTCAAAACATTATCCAAGTTTGTGAAATCTTTGACATGTGGGGGATCGATTTTATGGGGCCGTTTCCATCTTCGAAAGGAAATAAATACATTCTCGTAGCCGTGGACTATTTGTCTAAATGGGTTGAAGCTAAGGCTTTGCCCACGAATGATGCTCGAGTTGTGGTGTACTATTTGAAACAACTCTTTGCTAGGTTTGAACTCCGCGGGCTATTATAAGTGATCATGGGACCCATTTTTGTAATGAACAATTTGAAAAAGTTCTAAAGAAATATGGTGTCACTCATCGACTTTCTACGACTTATCACCCTCAAACGAGTGGTCAAGTGGAGGTTTCAAACCGAGCTCTTAAAAGGATTTTAGAGCGTTCTATTGGAGAAAATCGCACTTCATGGTCGGATAAATTGGACGATGCATTGTGGGCTTTTCGTACGGCTTACAAGACGCCAATTGGTTGTACACCATTTAGGTTGGTCTACGGAAAAGCATGCCACTTGCCAATTGAACTCGAACATAAGGCGTATTGGGCTCTTAAGCATTGTAACTTTGATTTGAGGACCGCGGGTGATCATCGCAAGGTTCAATTGAATGAACTAAGTGAATTAAGGGATCAAGCTTATGAAAATTCTTTAATCTATAAAGAGAAGACTAAGAGGATTCATGACTCTAAGATCAAAAACCGCATTTTCAATGTTGGTGATCAAGTCCTCTTATTCAACTCTAGACTTAAGATTTTCTCGGGAAAGCTTAAATCCCGTTGGTCCGGACCATTCACCATTGCACAAGTTTTTCCTTATGGCACCGTTGAGCTAGCTCAAAAAGATGGGCCTAACTTTAAGGTGAATGGTCATCATGTGAAACATTACTTTGGAGGGTACATACCTACGGAGGTTGTCCTGGATTTTCAAACTTTCCCTAAGGACCAATGAATGCGGGGATCGAGTCGAGCTCATGACCCGGTTAACAAAAACGAGGTGCCTTGTGGGGGAATCCCATACATTCTATCTTCTTTCTATTTCCTAACACTAATAAGGCTTGATCTTTCAAGCTCGTGCTCGTGTTTTGTTGTGTTGTGAATCTTAGGTATGACCCTAATTTTTGAAGACTCTCGTGTTCGGTTTTTGCCGATCCACTTGATCTTCCATTCTTTGAATGCCAAAAAGGGGCACACTCTTTATCCCTTGATTTTTATCAACTAACGTTTTATCTTGAGGCATAATTAATAAACGGCTTATAGATTTGCGTGCTCTTTCCATGCTAGGATTTTGCATTAGACTCTTCGTGTTTTAGCAAGGGGGTGTTACTCTTGAGCTAAGAAACATTGAGGACAATGTTTGGTTTTAGCATGGGGGAGTCAATCGATATAATCGCTTGCAATTGCTCTTGTCATGTCTAAACGTATTGTTTTCTCATTTTTCAATAAAATTTTAAATTTTTAGTGTTATTTTATGTTTTAATAAATAAAATAAGTGCTTTTGACACGAATGTAGGCTTTCCGTTGGTGAAAATAAGAATAGTTTTTGACTCGACTTGGTTTTTAACCTTAGCTTTTCCTTAACGTATTTGAATTAAGTTTTGCTAGGCTTTTATATAGGGAGCTTTAAAACGCGAAAGTCTTAATTCATATGAGTTAAGAACAAGAACTTTTCGCAAGCTCCTATAATTGATCCTAGAAAGTCGTCTATCAAGGGAACTTTAAAACGCAAATTCTAAAACTTGAAAGAGTATAAGAAGATGCAAGATCCTATAGATGACTTGAAAACCCAAAACTTTGATTTAATAGGCTAAGTGTCCATTGATTTCACATTCTTGAAATTTTACAATATGGAGAACAAGAGATGATAGAGCCAATTATAAGTTGGGTATTCTTTCAGGAATTTATGTGAGTTAATTATAAGCCTATTCTCCCATCGCTTGCTAATAAATTTATCTGCAAAAATAAGGTTGAACGATTTGAAAAGTTACTTAGCTTCTAGCCCAAGATCGTTTAAAAGTTGCTCGGTATGGATTAGAGTTCATAGCCAAGGCATAACTTATTGAAGCGGGATGCGAAGATTGGCGAGTCCAAAAAGGTCCTAACAAGACATGAGGGCTATATTTTATTGCTAAAGATCTCAAGTGATGTGAAGAATCATTTATCAAAAATTAATATGAAGGATCGAGACACACGACAAAAAGCAAATACTCCCCAAAAGTCATGGAGAAGTCTATCCAAAAAGACCATAACAAGGTATGAGGATAAATGAAGCCAAGTCCAAAAAGGAGGCGGATCGTTGTATATCAAAATCCCAAATAAAGATTGGAGAAAAATGAAGAAGTCGTGGTCCAAGTATGAATCTCTCAAAATTTCAAGTGAAGAAATTCCTATATGAAGAGAATACCATTATTTCATGAACGTCTCTCAAGGTTTGAAGTATAAATTCGCTGCCAAATATCGGTCCGAGAAAGGTCTCAAATCGCGAAGCAAGTTATGCCAAGATATGAACTTTATGAGGTCCCGAGAAGCAGTTTTAAAAGATTTTGTCCTTTAGCTAACTATTGATTAAATCGTTCACTTTATTTTCGGCCTAATAAATTATCGAAATAAGTCAACAATGCATCCTCGTGATCATTCAAGACAACAATAAAATAAAAGAGATACACCTAGGAATAAGGGAGTCTAAGTGAATAATTGGCCCGCATGAGTTCGTGTTAGTTTGCTAACTTATAATAACAATGATCTTGTTTTTGCACTTGGCATGGAAAAGTGAAAAGTCGAGGACGATGAATATATTTGAATTTTATGATCCTTAAAGTTATTTTTCAATAATGAAAGCAATACATTATGTCTTTGCAAAATAAAATGTTAATAGTTGAATAATGGTGTAGTTAGAGTTTTATTTTATCATTGCGTGAGGACACGGCAATTGCTTAGCATGGGGGAATTTGATATGAGTGTTATTACTCATATCATTTGTATCTTAAAACAATGAAATTATGCATGAAATGTATTAAATATGCCTTGTATATGTGTATTTCTTGTTTTAATGTGTGTAGGTACCAAGATCGCAAAAATCGGCGAATATCGACACGAGATTGAAGAAAAATATCAAAGAAGCCAAAATCAATCTCGACTTTAGCGGATTTCATCATTTGTCAAGAGTATTTACCAAGTGGGTCCCATATGATCTTATTGGGCCTGAAAAGCCCAAATTTGGATATAAAGTGAATAACTTTTGAACAAGCCCAAATCCAGGCCCAAAACAAGTGTAATGAATAAACGGATGTTACATTGGGTCCAAGCCCAAAACATGAAAGGAACGAATGAAAAGATTGTGTTGGGCTTTAGGGTTTCAGTCATTTCTTGTATAAACACGTTACCAAATCACCACAAATAAATAAAAGAAAAACCGTCTCATACTCCACTCACTTTTATGCACATGTTATCACACGTTTTCTCAAATAAATAAATAAACCGATCCCACTTGTTTTTCACCACACGTTAAATTCTACCCCACCCATACACGTATTAACTTCACCCACTTTTCCACTTTCTTTCAATAAATTAAACCTCTCGATAATTTCTAGGCAACTCCATCTTCTCCAAAACATAAAAACCAGTAACTTTAATGTTACTGTTCACTAACCCTAGTCAAAATAAACTCAATATTATTTAGGATTTTTATGCTCACGTGTAATTCACGTGAAGGGGAATAAAACCCCATTGGTTTAAGGAAGAGAAGATGAGGAAGGGCTTGGATACGTGGCATCTAATTATTGGAGGCAACAGCTCACTCTTCCAAATCCACCAATCAAAGAGCTCAAAAGAAGCACAACTAGCACACACGGATGCCACGTTGGCAATCCGTGTGCTAGTGGTGTTTTCTCAACCATCAGATCAAAAATAAGAGAGAGAATGAACATCCAAGGGCTAAGAAGAAAGAAGAATATATCCAAGAAGATTCGGATATTCTCCCCAGCAAAGCCTTGGGATGGCTATAAAAACCCCTAATTTACTTGTAATCTTTATCCTTTACTTTTCTTTAAAGTTATTATGTAGAAATTGTTTTAGGTTAAATTCTGTATTTCTTTTTAAATCTTGTAATTTTTCTGGAAAGTTAATAAAAGATCAGTTGTTTTATTGATAATCGTGTCTCTTTTATTTTTCCTTACTGCTTAAATTGTTATACGAATTAATCTTTATTACTATTTCATATAATAATGTTTGTGATATTGAATATAAGCTAAGTAATAGCTTAGATTTAATATTAAAAGAAAAGATTTGGATTAACATTTATCCCCACTGGATAAGTAAAAAAGGCAAATTGGAGGTGTTTTTGGTTCGGATAATTAAGGTGATTTGAAGGAGAATGGTGTTTAATGGTGGATTGGGGTTTTAACTCCTACTGCTCAAAGGAAATCCTCAATAGGTTCTACTTTCTCACTTTTTAATATTAAGTTTTGTTAATTTGTTTAATGTATTGTATGAATGCTAGGATTTGGTCATTATTCTGTAAGTTTTTATTTGATAAGCACTGATAATGAGTAATTTGAGTTTGATATGGAGTTCATGTATGTTTATAGATCTGTTCATTATGTTATTAAATCTGATTTAGATGATATTTTGAAGTTGCTGGGGTTTATTTGATATATTGAGCTAGAATATTTTTGTTGGCTGTTTAGATCATGTTACTTTACTTTTCTGATGTAGAACTGTGTTTGAGTTATTTGATAGTAACATTTAAGTTCACTGTTTAATAAGTTCGTATAATGATTAAGTTTCAGCTTGAATTTTTTTAAAGATGAATCTGAGTTATAAGACCACTGTTGTAGCTACATTGTAGGTTTAATAATCGAATTTTGATGTAAAGTGTGGTAGGAATTGTTAAGCTGATGCACCGATTTTAAGAACTGTTTGTTTGTTGATCTTATCATTTACTGATCTATGAAGTTGCTTTACCTGCTATTAAATCAGACTTGGTTATTTTAGTTGCTGATATTTAAGTTGATTAGCTTATTTTTAACTGTTATCTGATATTTGGTATTCCATATTTGATTTGTTGATTTCTTTTTGGGGTTTGTTGAACTGATTTGATGCTATGTTGTTTTTACTATGCTGCTTGGATTAACAGATTAACTTTATCTGTTAATCTCAAAGTTGATAACCTTATCAGCTTATCTCTCAAGATTTGTGTAGTATAAGGTCACTCCTGTGACTTATTCGATTAAACTGTCTAAAAAATAAATAATCCAAAAAAATATGTCCCATCTGGGACTCGAACCCTTGACCTCAAGGGTGTGGACTTAGCGTGCTAACCACCTGAGCTGGTGGTTCTTTTGTGTTTAAATTCAGTCAACATAATTCTTATAGCTAGGTGTAATAGAAGTTGTCAGTTTTGATGTGTATTTAAATACATAGTTTAACTTTAATTTCAATCTAAAACATTTCTTTTATTAAGATTACAAACAAATAAATAAAAAACAGAATAAAAAAATGTTTGTTTTAATTTTAAAAGTTTTAAAAAGTTTATGTTATTAATTAGATTTTTATAAGTAGATTTAAATAAAAATAGTTTTTAAATATATTTGTTTTAAAGTAATTTTTAATAAAGTAAATTTGTTTTAAAAAGTTTAATTAGATTTTTACAATAGATTAAAAGTTATTTTTATTAAATAGAATTAATTTTTATAGATTGTTTAATAATTTAATTTTTAAATAGTTTTAATTTTAAATAATTGTTTGTTGATTTTAATTTTTAGCGGAGTTACGATTCATGCACTTTAGGATTAAATAGTTTAAAATTGGTAGATTTTAATTTGAGTTAAAAAACCGAAAACCAATTCAAATCGATTGTTCAAATCAAAACGAAACGTCTCAAATTCACTCGATCTTCGTGTACAACGAACTTGATTCACTCACGTGTTTAATTGAATTCGTCATTGGTAATATTAGTCTATTACTTTTTCCTAAAGGTAATTTTCTAATTTACCTTATAACGTATCTCAAATTATCAAATATACTTATCTCATACATCACCCAACACAAAAGATTTCATTATCTCAAAAGAAATCCCAAGTTATTTCAATAGACTTAAAACCAAGAACACCATTTTAAAACGTACACGTGAAGTATGAAACTCAAAGAATACGCTACAAGACACACTTCAAAAGATTCAGAACTTCGTTGAAACTCCACCAAACTCGAGCTCTAATAAATTGTTTAAACACAAGAGAGTACTAGGTACGTTCAAGTTATAATAACTACTGAACTACCGTAAATCATAACATAACATCCATTAGTATATATACATCCGCATATGTATACCTATCGAATCTACCAAACATACTCGTTATCATACATGTCAAGTCAATCAATCGCTTTATACGCTCGTTTTTTCATACGAGTAATCACCATCTCACCGTGCCACAACAAGGCATAAAGCCCACCTCCAAAACCAAACCATATCGTGTGACCCCATAATCACTCAACACAACTATAACCCAAAACATATAACACAAAAAGAACCATAGCCATATAATAGGCAGCCATTACATAAACCCATATATTATACGTATACCCAAATTCCACATCTCATCATATACAAGCATGTACAAACCCTCTTTCATGCAATCATACTTGAGAACCCATTGAAGTTGTGGTACTTGTATAACTATGTTGGCCACCATACTTATACAATTACCCTTCCCCCAATGCACTCCCTCCTATGATGACACTTATAAGAATCAATACAACATATAACACATAAATCCATCTACTCACATAAGCTCATAACCACATAAACAATAAAGTCCAAAACTCCATCTATTAAAATAACATAGTCAAACTCTTGAAATACATAAATCCATAGTCTAGCTAAAACAGCATAGACTAAATCCAAAACGAAAACATAATCAGTTATAAGTCATGTCGCCCATAAGAGTGGAAACAGATTAAAATCTTTCATATCCACCTACTCCTAATAACTCGAACCACCACATGATTCTTAGGGAACATGACTTAAACATCAAAAGAAAATAATATCTCTCAGGTACATAAAATAACCCAACAAAAGATAGAAACTACCATGTACCAAATTATGTACTATAATGTACAATTTAAGCAAAATACGACAATGACTAGCGTGGATGATTATGGTTCAACCTTCACTAGTCACAACTCGAAAAGAAAATAACATGTGGCTAAGTATGAACTTACTACTGTTCAATTCATACTAGTCAAAACATCACAATAAATAACATCCAAAACACATCAAATAATATAAAATGCACACATACTCCTATGACGCCTATATGCAGGGACCCTTAAGCTATAGACTAGGCTACGCGACTAGGCAACCTAATTCTCTATAACCATTGTCTCTGATACCATTCTGTAACACCCCACCATGGCGGAATATGGGGCGCGACGTATGGATATCATCACAACAAACGGTGTCTTTATAGAGAAAACTAAAATGCAACTATAATGTCATAAAAAGGTGACACAAATGTCATGACAATATCTCAACCAATGCAGGAGTCTAGGTAAGTATGTAATAGTCCTACCCCTTACCCAAGACAAACAATTAACATAATCAAAACAACATATAGGTGCCAACAGCATCCCTTATTAAAAAAAACATAAAAATAAACTAAGAAGGAAACGGGGATCTCCTTCTGAATGCAATCCTAGTGCATCCAAATCTAGACACTTCTATCCTCAAGCTTAACCACATTCTCACCTGAAAGAGACACTAAAACACGTCAACATAAAGTTGGTGAGAGTCATAGGTTTAGACTCAAACGCCAAAATCATACCATAAGCTGTAAGTAACAACCAAAAGTTAAAAACATATGGACAATGTGATACTAATATGCATTAACAAACTAACATTCAAGATTTAACTAATCAAACCAAAATTCAGGCTCCCAGCCATACCAAACACCATACTCCCATAGGCATCCAAACACCTATGAACCAAATCCTAATCCAAGGCTCCCAGGCTTACCAAACACCATGGTCCCATAGATGCTCACACATCTATGTACCTCCCCAAGGCCCCGCCTTGTCAACAACCCCTTGGTACCAAGTCAAAACATAAACAATCAAGAATCAACTAGCAGTTAATCATATAAGTATGCACACATAAGTCCATTACCAACGCCAAACATTCACAACATAATTTATAAATAACAATACAGTGTCTCTTCCATCCCATATGGAAGTCATAAACATTAGAAAACATGGGACTATGAAACTCACCTGATTGAACTTCCCCAAACATCCGCGCACTAGCAAAAAGCTAACAACCAAAAACACATAATCAAAACATGAACCAAACACTAAAATGGCTCATCAACCTATGATGGACATCTAACCTTCTTCCATATATATACCTCATATATATGCTCTAAGCATCTCATTACACCCATCTATAAAGCCCTTAACTCGTTTTACTTCATAGCACATCCCGTTAATATTTTATAAAAAACAGTCCCAGTTTTAGGTCTCCAAACTATAAGCCAAACACCCACCTAAACAAACCCATGATCTCTGTAAAGGGAATATTTATGCCCTTACATATGTTAGCTAACACCTCTCACTTGTCCCAACTTTAAAGCTACTGTTAAGGCCCCGATATATATATATATATACTTTTGTCATTCCAGATTTACTAATTTTAAACATACAAAAAGTTTGTTATTATTAGGGGGTCTTACCCTAAACCACAACCTTATCCCAAGTGCAGATACTTACTACAATATATAAACCATCTCTCATGTTCGTTAGAAGATCCCAATGCAACCCTAAGTACCCCAAACAACCCAATACTTAAAAAGAAAACAGGCTGACTTCAAAACTGTTTTGACCTCCGACTGTTGTAACCTGTTTTTGACCCACTTCCCGACCTCCAAATTAGTTCTTGTTTCTTGCATTGGAAAGCCACTTCAAATACCTTTGTAGGGATACTTGGATCGCAAAATAAGAGTTTCTATAACTCCCGATATGATCAAAACAATTGACTCAAAATTCTGTCCAGTTTTTAAAAACGGGTTTAACAAAATTAACCTTATTAATTAACCCTAATCCCACTAATTACAAGCCCTAATTTATGTAATTATTATAACACCATTAATATAACATTAATTTACTGTTTTTAAATTAAACCCTAACCTAAATCCATCATAAGATGATTAAAGAAAACATAAAAACAATTTAATTAAAAAGGGTTATGAAGGTTTTACCTTTAATTTAATGGAAGATGAAAAACTATGAAAACCCTAAAAAAAACTCCTTAAGCCGTCGACTTCAATACCAGGAGAGAAAAAAATATGGCTTTTGTTTTTTAAATTAAAACATTATATAGGGTATGGGTGAATCCTAGTCCAACCCATAGCCCACTTTCCTTTTTCTCTTTTTTTCCTTTTTCCCTTTCTTTTCTTGCGTCTACCAAACCGACCCAACACCCCCTTATTTCGTTTTTTTCTTTTTATTATTAATATATGTATTAATAATATTACCTTAATTTTTCTTAATTTATTTCAGCTCCTAAAGCCTCCAAAACCCCAAAACCGTAAAACTAGTCAGTTTTTACGTGTTTTACCATAAAAGACGTAAAATATACACTTTTATAAAAAAACTCAAATTTTGAAATAAACTTTATAACTAAGTCCTAAATGACTTAAAACCATCCCGAAAAATATCCATATGACTAATTACCTCATCCGAGACCTCTAAATGTTAAACCGTAAATCGTAAAAACACGATTTTCTATAATACATATACGTATACATAAAACCACTAAATAACACCATCTCACTTCATAGTCACTACCATGTGAACTCATGAACATGAAATCATCACACATCGTTTCACTCACAAGGTACCCCGTACCGGAAACGATATCCAAACCACAATCTATACACACCAATAAGCACATAAACACGTAAAGACACGTAACTAGCACAAAATAAAACTAAGTGACGAACCTCAAAACCAGGGTTGTCACACTTGCTAGCAGACTCATATAATTCCCTAATTCTGCTTCTAGTGGTCTTAGTGGTGGAGTCTTATGCAATACTTTTCTCTGGGGGGTTACACCAGAATGGTTCACTTTGCGTTTGGGTTTTCTAGCACTAATAGGCATCGCAGTTTGCTTCTTAGTTCTAGTATGTACGCCTTTGACATTATTCGAAACACACATAGCATGATTAGCATTAGCACACTTTCCACATTTCACACAAACAAACTTAACATCCAAAGCATTCATAGTCGAATCATTCAAATCGTCATTACACGCGATTACAAACGTTTTATTCTTAGAACCATTGAAAATCCTAGGGTGGTCTTCTACTGTCTTCATCTTCCCTTGACTTTTGTTTTGCCAAACCTTTTCATTCATGCGAGTGCTCTTTAGCTGAGGCCGGCTAACACTATCAGTGGGGATTACTCCTGTAGTAAAAGACACACGTCTATTAGTGTTTCTAGAAGTCTAAGGTGATTGACTTTCTTTGTTTTGTGTAGGTTTAGTGGCCAATCTATATATCCCTGGTTTAATCACACTATTGTGCTTAACGCTTGGTGCTATGACAGTTCTTATGGGTTGATTCTGTGGTAACCTTTCCTTTCCATCCATCTTGGGGGCAAACACATGTTTTGCAAACGAGGAATTTGATAAAGCAGATGGTTTTCCCAAGATAGAGGATCTATTCACTTTAGAGGCATTGGGTTGTCTAACAACAGGTTTCTTAATGCTAGGTTCCACAACTTTCCCACCCATCTTAGCAACGAGTTTCTGCAACTCTGCTATCGCTGTTTCCCTGTCTTGTAACTGAGCTTTCAACCCATTAATTTCCAAATTCAGCTCATTAATTTCTCGAAACGTTTTGGAAAGTTTTTCTTGCAAGTTATTATCATGTGGAAAACTACCAACGTCTTTTTGCAAAGCAAGTTCAAGAGAATGACAATGTTTTTGAAGGAAATCAGTTTTGTGTTGAAGTAACTCAAAAGCCTTTTTATCAACATTTTCTTTACATTTCGAAAGCTCAAGTTCAAGACGCTCACATTCTTTGATTTTATCAAGATATTTGCATGCAGCATCAGAATATTCATCGATATCAGCACAAGATTGAAGAGTAACACACAAAATATCTTTGGAGAGACATTCTTCTAAGAGTAAATCATATTCATCTGAAAAAACGGACTTGTCCATTTGAAGATCGTCAATTTCTTTCTCAATAGACTCAACATATTTTAAATCATCAAACATTTCAGACCGAGTTAATCTTTCAAATTCAAGCATATTTATTTTAATGTGGTCGTGTTCGGTATTAAGATTTGTTTGATAAGCACAGTTATATCTTGAGGAATTGGTTTTTTCCACTCGTTATTTTCTCGTTGTTTCCATTCATTGTCAACAATGGATTTAATATTATCAATGTAATGTTGTAGAAAACCAAATGTCTGCCTACTCTTGCTTTTAGAAGCATCAAGAGGCAAGTAGTTGATGAACTTAGAAACGTTTGTTTTCTTAGTATCAAAAGCTTTCTTCCATTAAATTCTTCTTCGTTTTCATTCTAAAAACAATTCCTCACGAGAATTTTGTTTTTGTGTAGTGAAAAGACCATATAGACTATTCTCATAAGCATAATTGTATGGTTTCACAAACTTTTTATTGACCGGTGATCTACTCCCCTCTTCCCAAAGGGATGTCTCATTATAACCAAGAGGATATTCGGGATCGGTCCATTCGGACTCATCCATATAAAGGCGCGGGTTCACAGCTTGAGCTTGGGCAAGATAATCAGGACTTGCAAAGCTAGCTTGACCCTTAAACATAGACGGAGGTGCTATCATTCTTACGATTTGAATAGAGTCATGCGTTTTATAAACAACTTTCTTCAAAAATTCGACTTGTTTTTTAGTTCCGTTACTTTTTCAGTATCTTTTTCATGTCGAATTTTGAAATCTTGTTTTAACGTTTCAACCTCTTGTTTCTTAACATCAAGAATTTTAGCAGACTCGGTGTTATCCATCGAAAGCCGTTGTTCAAGTTCCTTAACTTTGGTGGTAGCAAGGTACGTTTTTTGACGTTCATCCATTAACAAAACATTAAATTGACGTTTCTCTTTGGTTAATAACTCGAGAGTTTTGTTGTATTTATTTTCAAGATCGTCCTTTTGAATTTTAACGCACTACCCTTGTATCCCTCAAGTTCTTTGGTTTTCTGAAGAAGCTCATCTTTATAGTGTTCAATGGTCTCACTAGATGTAATTAGGGCGGCTTTGCATTCTTCAAAATTTTGAGTGAGCGCTGCATTTGCCTTCTTTAATTGCTTTTGACTTTTTCTAGTTTCATTGACATCTTTTTGTAAGCTGGAAATTAAATTAGCAAGCGCGACACGCTCCTCATCATCATACTCATTTGCATGTTGATCATCCTCAAACTCATTATTGCACATGTCTGATAAATCAGGTGTGGTATTGCTATCAACCTTTTCCGTCATACATGTGTTATTAATGGCATTAGGTAGCTCACAATGCTCATGAGTATCACCAAACACATTATATTCATCAGTGGTGTGTACCTTATCGAGTGGCTCAGTGTCAAAGATAGGTCCATTGTCATCTTCAGTGACGTTGAGAACTTCGTCAACCTTTGCCATGTACGAGTAATGTGCTTCTAATTCTTGGTCGGAGGCTTCATCATCAGTATCATCAAGCATTGCTCCTTCCTCAGCCGACAATTTGACCCATGCTTCCATCTTCTTGCATAACAACATCTTCTCTTTATGATAGCTAGAGTCCCTAACCCGTTTCGGCTTTCTGCATTCCTTTTCCATATGCCCATAACCTTGGAAATTATAACACCGAATCCCACTTTGTTGAACCACTTGCGTTCCAACAGTTTCCCTATTCCCAGTAGCAACAGCAATCCTCTGAGTATCATACTTGGCAGTTTGTCGATCATACCTTGCAGAACCCTCAACATGTGTTGGATTATGTCGATCATACCTAGAAGGACTTTCACCACGTCGACGTGTGTCATACCGTGAAGGGTTCTGAACATATTGGTTCTTTGTGTTGGATGATGTTCGAAGATTGTTGTTGGTGGGTTTGAAGATTTTCCTGTAGGTCTTCATAATGAAAGCAATTTGTTGTTTCATTTCCCGATTCTTCTAAGCTTGATCTTCATCACTATCCTCTCCAGATGATGACTCAGATGGTGGTGATGGTGCTCTTGGTTCTTTGCCGCGTGATCTTGTGGATAATGAAGACTTGGATGATGTGGAATATCGTGGGGAGGATGATTGAATGGAATATGACTTTGGAGTACGAGATCGATGATCTTGAGTGGTAGACACTAGAGCAAGTGGATTAGCCGTCTTTGCAACTCGTTCAGCTCGAATTTCATTTGCCTCATGCTGAAATTGTTTCAAGATATCAAAGAGAGTGTGATAGTTTACCTTGTCTAACTGCTTCTGTTATTTTACCAAAGTAACAAAACGTGTCCACTCTGGTTGAAGTTGCTGAAGAAATTACACATTGACTTGCATGGTGGAGACCTCCAGGTTGTTTCGTGTCATGTCGTTCATCATCTTGTAGAATCGTGAATAATAAGACTCAATTGATTCTTCATCCAATGCAGTAAACTTACCAAAATTCCAAAACAAGTTTGTTTTAACATCTTGCTTGTTGAGTGATTCTCCTTGTTGCAAGCGTGCAATAGCCGTCCACATTTCTTTTGCCGCAGGACATGCATCAACCGTGGAATAAATATCATCTCCAATTCTACTTAGAATCATACAGATCACTTCTTTTTCTGCATCATACCAAGCACGCTTCTCTGGTGTAAGATCAGATCACGTTTCTTTTCTTGTGGTTGCGGGTACTTCTGTGGTAGTGTCAGTGGCTGGTGTATGAGGAATAGTGATATCGGAGAAAACATATGGTCAATTGTTAATACATTGCCTCAATGCATCACCATTAGGTCTTGTATCAAGATAACGAAGAAAACGTGATTGCCATTGAGCATATCGACCGGCCACAAGCATTGGTGGTCTCTCGTGTTCCCCGCCACCATTATGTTGTTGTTCGTCACACGATATTCTGTAGTAGAATCCATCTCAAAATTCTCTGAAATGATGAAGTGAATATGGATCTTAAGTAGATATGATGTGATTGAGTTGTTGTTGAAATTCCGAAAATTCCTATTTTTTCTCAGTCTGACAATAAATTCCCCAGTCCGACAAAATGGTAGACCAAAAAATTTGTAATCGCCAAATTTTGAAATCGAGCTAGAAATGTCCTAAAACTAGTATGGAAAAAATTTGAATCTACTTGACGGAAAAATTTTAACTCGTTTTTTTTTCGTGTAAACGATGTTTCGAAACTAATCTAGATGGTGGCTAAGTCTAAAAATTACTCGAACAAAAAATTAGCTAAACATGTCATCAGAATGTCCATCGGAATGTCCATCGGAATGTGCCATCGGAATGTCCATCGGAATGCTGGCTGTCGGAATGTAGGTTCTATCGGAATGATTGCAAGTATCGGAATGTTGCTTTTGTCGGAATATCAATCTATCAGAAAGCTTAGATCGCAATATGGCTAATACAAATTAGACAGAGCAACGACTTAATATCCCTTGAAACCATCGGAATCCCAGATCATAAAGTAAGATCGGAATGTCTCGTCGGAATAAGGTATCGAAATCTTGTGATCGCAAAGTAGAACCAAATGGTTATTGCGATCAAGCAACACTAACTTGTACTTTCCGATGGAGACACTTGCTGGAAATTCGGAATGAAGAAAAACAGAAAGTTTTGAACGTTTGATCCAAGAAAGTTTGTGTTTTAACCAAAACCAAGATACCCAAATCACTACGACACACATAAAGAAGTTATACGACTTGAAGAACACTAAAAAACATAAAAAAATCTTGAATTCGTGGAAGAAATAAGGATCAAATCAAATAAATTAAATGAAAACACAACAACCAATCACAAAACTACCCCATGGCGATTGATACCAATTGTTGTCCCATATATTTAGATAATGTAACACGAATTTAAGAAAGAAAATAGATGAAGAAGATGAATTCTAGAGAGAGAAATTAGAGAGAGAAAAGAGAGAGAAAATGGTTGGAACTTGGTGATATTAGTTTGAGAGAAAATGAAATGACCAACACCCTTCCTAGCATGCTAGGAAGGGTTTATATAGCCTTTGCTTACATGTAGCTTAATGGGCTATATGATCATGGGTCGGGCTTTCCTTTTGGGTTTGGTTACTTATGAATGAACCTTAGCTTAAAGTTAAGCCCGTAATACACGACTAACATACTACCTATTACAACATTCTAAAATACGATACATAATAAACATATGACCGAGCATTCTTGTTTGACTCAATATTTTGAGGCTAACATACTCAACCAGATTGAGAGTGATTATCATCCTTATCTATTTGCCAACTTCCATCACAATAACCAGTTACCTTAAGTTCCTTTTCTCCACCATAAATCAAGAACCTGTCTTTAGTATTTCTTAAATACTTAAGAATGTTCTTTACAAATGTCCAATTACCTTAACTAGGATTCTCCTGATGTCAACTCATCATGCTTAAATCAAAGGAGACATCAGGCCTTGTACACACCATGGCATACATGATCGATCCTATAGCCGGAGCATATGGGACTCGACTAATTTTGTCCAATTCTGCATCAAATTTTGGACATGGATGCTTACTAATCTTTATGCCATGATGAAGGATAGATTCTAATTTTTATAATTCTCGACTTTGAATATTTTCAAAATCTTATCTAAGTACATGTCCTGGCTAAGTCTTATAAGACATTTTGACTTGTCCTATAAATCATTATACCAAGAAGATATGTTTCATATCCCTAATATTTCATAGAAACATATTTCCCCAAGCAATCTTTTACACTTTGTAAAGTTGAGATGTCATTTCATATGAGTAGTATATCATACACATATAATACCAGGAAGACTAAACACTCCCAATGACTTTGACATATATACATGACTCATCTTTGCTTCTAGAAATACCAAATAGAGTGAATATATCATGGAAGCAGAGATTCCAACTATGAGAAGCCTGTTTATATTCATAAATGGCCTTTTGAAGCTTGCACACTCTTTTAGGATACATTTCATTTTCAAAACCTTCTTGTTATGCCATAAACACATCCTCTACCTTTCAATTTTCTAATAAGGAAAGCAGTCTTGACATCCATCTGTTATATTTCATAATTATGAAATGCAGTTGTAGCAAGCATTGTCTTAATTGACTTTATTTTAGCAATTGGTGAGAAGGTTTCCTCATAATCTATCCCGTATCCCGTGGGATTGAGTATATCCCTTCGCCACCAACCTAGCTATATAGATGTGTACTTTCCCATTCATGTCGGTCTTCTTCTTGAAGATCCACTTGCATCCCACTGTCCTATGACCGGGTATAATGTCAACCAAAATCCAAACTTGGTTTTCTTACATAGACTGAATCTCACTTCTCATAGCTTTCTTCCATTTAGCAGCCTAAAGGCCTGCTATCACTTCCTTGTAGTTAGCAGGCTTATCTAGTTCAATTAGTGTACTATAACTTATCTTTTCCTCTTAAATATGGAAACCATAATAGAACTAAGGAGATTTTCTTACTCTACTACTTGTTCTGCGAATGAGTAAGGATATATCATTAGGTTCAACATGTGCCACTACCTCTTGTTGAGTGTCAGTGTTCACTAAGGTTCTTCATCGGTAGACTCTTGAATTTCTTCAAGATCTATCTTACTCCCACTTTCCTCTTTTGATATCATTTCTCTCTCAAGGAGCGTTCCTCTTCGATCTACGAACACCACATTATCATTGGGTTTGTAAAACATATATCCAAATGACTCATCAGGATAACCGATGAAAAGACACTTTTCATATCTGGCCTCTGGTTTTTCTTGAGTTTCTCGCCTAACAAAAACCTCACAACCCCATATTTTGATGTGACCATGAGAAGGACATTTTCCCATCCATGTGTCATACAGTGTCTTTGTGACCTTCTTAGTAGGTACAAGATTTAAGATATTGGCAGTTGCCTCTAATGGGTAACCCTAGAGGCTTGTTGGAAGTGTTGCTCGACTAATCATAGATCAAACCATGTCTAACAAGGTTTTATTTATTCTCTTAGAAACTCCATTTAGTTGTGTGTTTTAGGAGGAGATAGCTGCGAAACTATACCACATGCTTAAATATGGTCGAAAATTCGATACTAAGGTATTCTTCTCCTCTATCATATCGGAATACCTTTATCTTCCTGCCCGTTTGATTCTCTACCTCATTTTGAAACCTTTTGAATACTTCAAAGGTATCAGACGTATGTTTAATCAAATAACATATCCATATCTACTGAAATCATCAATAAAGGTAATATAGTAGCGTTTTCTATCTTTTGTGGCTGATCGAAATGGTCCACACACATCTGTGTGTACACAATCCAATAGTCCTTCATCTTTTTCACATAAACATGTGATTGGTGATTTAGTCATCTTGCCTAATAAGCAATATTCCCATACATCATGCGATTGAGGTCGAATGATCCAACACTCCATCTTTTTAGAGTTGAGCGATGCATTTCTTGTTTATGTACCCAGGACGAGAATGCCACAATTTAGATTTATCAAGCTCATTAGACGAATCAACATTTAAAATCATATCGCCATTATTACCAATACATTAAACATTTTTATATATGTCTTTGCAAGGAGATGCTTTAAACATATAACAATCATTGGAATAAACTCTTTCATATATGTTGAGTCTAGTCCAACTCAGAGTGTAGATACTTTTAGTGATGTGCAAACAAAAATATTAAGAAGGTCTGATAGACAATCTAAGTTAAATGTTATATTTAATGATTGTGTGCTTAATTATATTGTGAAATATGAGATTGAGAAATATGCGAGTTTCGAGTTTCGTAGTTTTATAAATATTATGTTTAATTGGGTTTTCTGCAACGCACTTTCATAGTTACTATATATATATATGATTTTGTGATTTTGTTTCATGAACTCACGGGTAACAAATACCCACGGGTATAAGTATGGGTAGACAATTATACTCACTAGTGGGTGACGGGTGGACAATGAGTGTGAAAAAATCCAAAGAGGTGGGTGACGGGTTTGAGATACCCGTACCCATTATCCACGTGTGTGATCCCTACTCAAAATTTTGACTTCGCCTTTAAATGAAGTGTCATGTAAAGTTTTTGTAAAATGCATGTATAAAGTTATGTATATATTCCGTATTTTTCTATGTGCATATACCATGTGTGTGAGAACTGGAAAAGTTGCAGTCTTGCAGAAGAAAAGCTAGATAGTGAAGGCAATTTTGAAGAAAAGCGAAGTGCATTTCGTGATATTAAAGTCGTGAGAAGGGTTCTTACTTGGAAACTTCAAAAATACGAGAAAAGAAGTAACTTGAAAATGAGAGGGGTATTGACCAAGAAATTCCAAGGATTTTTTTTTCAAGCATTTCATGATATCTTTGTAGTGACTAATGACAGCTATTTTTTAATTCTTCGTACTAAATTTTTACTCCGTAGTTGTTAACTATAAATCAATTTCCTAACGTTTTAATCTATAAATATTGTACTTCTTTCAAAACGTGACATGGGTACATATGAATCGAAAAGATAACATATGCTCGATTGATTGGTAGGAAATCTATAAAGATGATGTTATTAGTACTTTTCTTGGTCCACTTTTACCTTTACCTAATTATAGTAGTAGTTTTGTACGCATTATAAAAGAAGCTAAGTCGTGTTTTTTTTAAACAATACTAAATCCTTTAATTTCCAAACATATTGTCTCTTTCAAAATAAGTAGTATGTTCACGTCTTAATGAACAAATACTAGTGCTATGGCCTTTGCCAAAAGCAAGTCAAGCTCTATTATTTATTTAGCCAATTTTTTATTTAAAGCTTCACGTATCACACTTACAAAGCCCAACTATAAATAGCCACCTTCACATGACTTCATTTACACAAACAAATTTCTTAAACATCCAAAACACTCACCTAATATCCCAATGGACTCTCTTTCTAATTCTTACACTTACTATACCCTAGCATGGCTAGCCACGGTTGCACTCCTCATCATATCCCGCCGTGTTCGTCGTCGTAGTCATCTCAACCCCCCACCGGGCCCGAAACCATGGCCTATAATTGGGAACCTTAACCTTATTGGCACACTTCCTCATCGTTCCATACATGAATTGTCCCAGAAATACGGAGATATAATGCAACTAAAATTTGGGTCGTTTAATGTTCTTGTCGCCTCATCAGCTGAGGCGGCAAAAATCATCCTTAAAACACAGGATGTCACCTTTTCTTGCAGGCCTAAAACGGCTGCAGGAAAGTATACAACTTATAACTACTCTGACATCACGTGGTCTCCCTATGGGGCGTACTGGCGTCAGGCACGTAAAATGTGCTTAATGGAGTTATTTAGCGTTAAAAGACTCGAGTCGTATGAATATATACGAGTCGAGGAAACAAATTCCTTACTTAAAAATATATATAATTCAGTTGGTGGGGAAATTTTGATAAAGGATATGTTATCCGATGTGAGTTTAAATGTTATTAGTAGGATGGTATTAGGAAAAAGGTATTTAGATGAGTCCGAAGACTCTATAGTGAGCCCAAACGAGTTTAAGAAGATGTTGGATGAGTTGTTTTTGCTAAATGGTGTTTTCAATATTGGTGATTCCATACCTTGGATCGATTTTTTGGATTTACAAGGGTACGTGAAAAGAATGAAAACCGTTAGTAAGAAATTTGATCGGTTTCTTGAGCATGTGCTAGATGAGCATAACGAAAAGCGAAAGGCCGAGGGGGAGAAGTTTGTGGCTACGGATATGGTTGATGTGCTCTCGCAGCTTGCTGAAGATCCCGATCTTGATGTTAAGCTCGAAAGACATGGGGTTAAAGCTTTTACTCAGGTATTTAACTTTACCAGCAACTTACCGCCTCTAAACTTGATTCAAGATCTTCAAGTCAACTTAACCAAGGCGTGTTTTTTCATTTATAAGATACTGTTTTCATTTCATAATCATGAATCTAATCTGATATGTCGTTTTATGAAGGTAAACGTGTTTTGTTTTGGCTCAATTATTAGTTGATCGTGACATTATAAAATTTATCTAATCCCTACATAGAATTGTCAATCAGTTGTCATAATTAATGTTTTCTAGTGTTAATACTTAATTCACTTGTATATCAAATGGTCCTAAGATGATATTAGTACCCGGTTTTCAATACTTTCAACACTAAATTTCTAGCTATATGGAACTTACAGGACTTGCTTGCTGGTGGGACTGAGAGCTCAGCGGTCACAGTCGAATGGGCGATATCTCAGCTCTTGAAGAAGCCCGAAATATTCCAAAAGGCAACTGAAGAGCTTGATCGAGTCATAGGAAAAAACAGATGGGTTCAAGAGAAGGACATGCCTAATCTACCTTACATCCAGGCAATTACTAAAGAGACAATGAGGTTGCACCCTGTGGCGCCAATGTTGGTGCCTAGAAGAGCTCGTGAGGATTGTAAAGTAGGTGGATACGACATTACTGAAGGAACCCGAGTGCTTGTTAGTGTGTGGACTATTGGGAGAGATCCTAAGCTGTGGGACAAACCCGAAGAGTTTTGTCCAGAAAGATTCATTGGAAGGGATATTGATGTCAAGGGTCATGACTTTGAGTTGTTGCCATTTGGGGCAGGACGAAGGATGTGCCCCGGGTATAGTTTAGGATTCAAAGTTATCGAAGCAACTTTGGCCAACTTGCTGCACGGGTTTACCTGGAATCTTCCTAGTAAGATGACCAAAGACGATTTGAATATGGAGGAGATATTTGGGTTATCGACTCCAAAAAAGTTTCCACTTCTAACTGTGGCTCAACCAAGGCTTCCAGTTGAAACGTACCGTCTCTAGTCTGTCGTGTTGGGGGCTTTAGTTATGTAAGATGTGTGTCGTTATGTTTCAAACTTGTGTTATTAACACTCTTAACAAGTTCGTCTTGTAACCACTGTTGCTATAATGATGAATTATTATGAGTAGAGATTAATTTACAGATGATTTCTCATAATTCCGTTGACTTAGTTTTCATATAAGACATTCGAAATGGAAAAACATAAAAAATAAAAAATAAAATAAACACTTCGAACCAACATGGCCTATCATGTTTAAGCCAAATTTGAGATTGAGAAGATCTTTTTTCGAAAAATAAACCTTAGTTTTATCTTAAAATATTCATAAGTTGAATAATTTCCATTGACTATCTTCACACAACTGATATATATAAACCAAACATAAACCAAACAGTTTAGGACCACATGCATAATTAACTAATAAATTTTGTGTTCCATGATTGGACTAGACTTCTTAATCGTACTTGTCTTTTTTAGAAATTTGTTACTATCATTAATCCGACTACATTTTCGATAACTTGTGTGTTTTCTATTAGTTGTTAAGAGTGTTGATCGAGGCACAAGTGAATAACACGTTATTTTTTTAATGGCAATTGTGGCTACATGGCGCTTTAGCCCAGAAGGCGTAGCGAGCCCACACAACCAAATTGTGTCCAGCCCCGAAAGCAATAACACTTTACCCTTTACACAGGCAGAAAGAAACCCATATCGTCCTATACAAGACTCGAAATTAAGATCTTATCTAGAAGGATAAAACCTCCATACTGCTAAACCAGAAAGCCTTTGGTGAATAACACGTTATTAGTGTGTTAATTCAGTGTCATCTTAGCACTCAAACACAACAACTAAATACCTTATTTTTTACAAAAATATCAATAACACGTTACGAGTCTTAAAAAACAATACCAAAAACAATACCAAAAACAAATCACCCCCCTTACAAAAAAAAGAATACACCTAATAGCGAATGTTGGTTTGTTGGCGAGACTGGGTTTGGCATGTCATGACGAGGTAACCAGCGTCGAATAGCGCCATTCGTCCTTATTTTCTTGCATTGGTGCGTGCCAATGCTTTTACCTCACCCAACTCTCTCAAATCTTTTTTAGTTTTCGTACGATTATTTTTTCTGTACTGAAATATGGGTTTAATCATATTCAGGGGCGGAAGTACTTTGAAGTCCAGGGGGCGACGCCCATCATGGCTCGCCAAATAAAATCAAATTTTAGTATAAGAGTTAGGACCATTTAATTAAAGTGATCCCATTGTAAAATCGAATTGCCCCCAAAAGAAAAAAACTAATGTAAAAACCTTATGTTTTTATCTTTATTTTTGTGTATGCAACGACTTTTGTCAAAAAAAAAATTACGCCCCCTCCACTAACTTCCTAGTTCCGCCACTGATTGTGTTCAGAATATTGTTCGATTGTATTTTATGAGAGTAAAACCCTTTATTGAAAAAAAGATTATTTGATCCTGCTAGAATTTTGTTGGAATTACTCCATATAAACAATTTATACCCGCAGTCAATGTTTCAAAACATGGTCCGAACTGGACGGCTCAACGATTAAACTAGAAACCAAAGTAATGACTCATTCATTGTATACCGGGTTTTTTATGTATTAAAGGAAAAGAAAGATAATGATGTAAAAATAGATGATATAATTAGGCATCTTGGGCGTCTAAATGAATCATATACTTTCTAATCTTGTTAGACATCAATCGATTATGGTTTTGGTTTTTTGTAGGTTAAGTTCATGTATTAGCAATATATTTTTCAATTTTTACGTATTTAAATAACCAATTCAACATATTACTAATTTGATCACCGAAACCGGCTATTTTTTGAAATATAGGTAATATTATCGGTTAATTTTCCAACTAGATAAATAATTAGTTTTTATATTCCAAGTGGACTTTTTTTAGCCAAATTTCCAAGTGTGTAAAAGGACTCGACTCGTTAATCAAATTATGTTGGAGCGTTATGTGTATATCGTTTGTCAATTAAATCCCATGAGAAATTAAACTTAGTTGTGTGAAAATAGTCTTTTTCTGTACTCTTGACATATTTTCCTCCAAACGGGGCTTTTAAGTTCATATAGTATTACAAAAACAGACAACCACATTTTCAACCTTTATATGAAACCCGTTGTATATAAACCCTACAAATCTCTTTGGATTCTTACCACACCAACAACCAACTTGAAGGAATTTTAAAGACTGCTAAACCTAGAATAATTTGTTTATGAAAGAGTTTAGGCATTAGGATAAATTCGTTAATGTGAGTTTTTTTTCTTAGTTTAAGATGAATCTGGATATGGGTTTTGAGCTCTAGGATGAAGATAAGTTGGTTTTGTAGTTTTGAATTTGATTTGTGTTGATATGGGTGCAGGTCGGGTTATGGTGGTGCCATTGGCGACGACGGTGGTCTGGTCTGGTTTGGCGGTGGTAGCGGTGGTCTGGGAAAGTTCTTTTTGTAAATGAAGAAATAAATAACTGAGTTGAGGAATTGGAGAGTTTAAGAAGTAGGAAGATTATAAATTCTAAGCTTTTCTGAATTTGAATTTATCTTTATGAGTATGGATTTACGTTTATAAGTTTTTTTACAAATTTGATTAAAATCTAAGAAGGTTATTTTTTAAACAAAAAAAAAAAGTAAATTCGAGAATAAAGTCAAAAAGAATACACATGCTCTTATATAATAGATTCATGTCATCAATTAATATCCCTTCATATGAGCCGATATATCCGACTGACATAAAAATTACAAAAATGACGAATAAGTCATTTTTTAGTTTCAATTGGCACTAGTTGGTCATGTTACCTATATTTTAATAAAACTGAAAGTTTCAATAACCATATTAGTAATATTTTAAATTGGTTACCTATATATGTAAAAGTTGAAAAATACATTTGAAATATATGGATTTAACCTTTTCTTGTATGTCGGTGTGGACTAGCATGATCTACTGAGGCGATTGAAAATAGGGTTTATAAATAAGGAGATTATAAATTGGGGTTATGTTTTGTGAGGTTTTGTTGTTTATAATAAACGTGGAATGAAAGAGAAAAACAAAAAATTGTTAGTTTGAAGTGACAAGTAATTATTGATGGTGAAACGAGTGTAAGAGCTTGGAGTACGGGCAGTTGATAGCGCAACGTCATACCACCAACCGAGAAAAGCGTGCGCTAACGATGTCGTCCCCCTCCAAAGACCTCGGGCCGACAAAACCAACTCATGCCAAAATAAAATAAATTATTTTACTACTCTTTTTATATAAAAGTTATATATATATAGCGTTAGAAAGGGAAAAAACTAGCTATTTTCTTTTTTTTCGAAATATTACCTCTTAAAGATATGTATGTTGATCATCAGCCGAACATAGTTTGAATGAGGAAAATGTTCTAAAAACAAAAAAAAATCGAGATAGAAGGCTGCACGGCGAGCTTCGAATGCTATTGTTGAGCCTTTATGGAATTATAATCAATAAATTGTAATTTTTAATTCTTATTCAATGAACCTTTTAATTTTATGTAATGTAAATGTTTTTAATTAATGAAACTTATTTAAATTTAATTATGTATTATATTCTTATATGTTTGGAGAAAAAAAGGTGACGGTGCCACATTTTGTGATGTTAAGGAGGGAGACACATTTTGTGATGCCAATTGCCGAAGAAATGTGGTGCTATGAGAATTTAAAGTCATGAGCATACGATACTCAATACTTTTAAAGTATTTGATGGTTGGTATAACAAATATTATATACCATTGCTCACTAAAATGATTTTCTTTTTCGTTATTCATTAAGAAGTAATTTACATGGTTGGTTTTATTGGATGTCAAAACACACGGGATATTAGTTTGATAATAGTCATCCTATTAAATGGTGTATTGTTGTTGTTATAAACTAAACATGCATTACGATTTCGAGTATATGCCAATTTGTCTTTTTTTCGCGAGGACTTGTTAAAGCTGCCAGTTCAACTGGTTGAATCGACAACTCGACTGAGTTATTTAGAAATCCGTTTTCATATAAATAGTGAATTTATATTAATCGACACAATTGTATAGAAATCCGTTTAAAGCTGGCAGTTCAACTGGTTGAATCGACAACTCGACTGGTTGAATCGACACAATTGTATAGCCAATTAGCTATATCAAAAGGTTATTATTGTCATTCAGGATAGTTGGGGTTTACTTCCATACATTTTCAATATTTATTGATTAAGACTAAAACAAAAACCCTCCAGATTATTGACAGCAAGAGATACAATTAGTTGGTTGAAACATCTGTAATTAATATCTCTGTTAGAAAAAGTTAACTTATAACCATGAAAAAATATTACATGAAAACAGGTAACATAAACCACCAGATTAACTTATGAATCGGTTGATTTTAAGTAAGTTTTACTTTTGAAATAGTCGAACAACTAAAACTAAATCAAATAGCTTGAAGGACAGCAAGTAGAATGACGTACTTACTATGCATAAAATCATATGCATGGCGTTCTTGGAACACTAATTGGTCATTACTTCGAGGGAAAACCAAGTTATTTTAGTATTTTGCAATGTCTTTTTCGATTTTGTTTTCCTCTCTTTTTGTAATGATATTTAATGCCAAAGTTTTTGTTAATGCAATAATGCCTAAAAACGTTACTTGCATTTTTCGGTCCCGCTTTGTTTTGATTACGACAATATGTAAAAACAAGCATTTACGAAAACAACGAAAAACGAATTCTTGAGTTCAAGTATTTTTTCATTTTACCCATTTTCACTTAAGGTATGAATAAACAAGTACTAACCTTAATCAAGTGATCAAGTGATTTAAACTTTCTTAAAACTCACTTTTTATTAAGTGTGACAAGTTTTTATTAAACTTTCTTTTTAAGAAAATGTTTTATTAAATTAATTATTTGAAATTTAAAAATGGCATATTCTTATTTGGTTAAGAATATCCTTTCAGGATATTTTTATATCCAGATAAGACCTCCACCACTAAAGGACAAAAAATGGAGCGGAGTCTAGGCAGCGGTTCTCTAGTGCCTAGGTGGTTCCTTATCGATAAGGAACCGCCGGCTGAGCTAAGGAACCGCGGCCGGATATATCCGTTGGGCATTTGTCCTATAAATAGTAGACCATTCTCAGCTTTTCAAATGACCTCTTTTGCACATCTATTTCCAGATTCAAACTCTCTTCTTTAATCACTCAAATCTTTGATCATTTGTTTGATTACTACTTGTTTAAGAAGTGAATCTTGTTCTTCCATCCATTCCTCTCCAAGTGCAAAGAGAAGAACACTATCCTTGTGAAGTGTTGAGTCCACCATCAAATATCCATTGAAGATCTACTTTTATACATTTATTGTTGTATCTTAGTTGAGAAGATCCAAGTAGTCTATTTGGAAGTTGTGTATGTACTAAGTATAGTTGTGTAGATTGGTCCTAGCTACGATTAGGGCTCGACTTTTAGCTTAGAGTCGGAAATTGGTTAAGCGACGTGTACGGTTTTCTCCACCATAAGGAGCTTGTTGTGTAGTGAACTCTCGAGTAAGGAGTACTCGAGGAGTGGAGTAGGAACGAGGAGTGAGCTTCGTTGCCGAACCACTATAAATCCTTGGTGTTCGGTTTGATCTTTCTTTACCCTTAACTCTTTACATTCTTTATTCTTTGTGCATATATATTTGTTAGTATTAGCTTAGTTACACTATCATTGTTTATATTGTGTATAAGAAGATTTCACACATTTCCTCAAGTCTAAGTTTTTGAAAAAGGATTTTTGAAAACCACCTTTTAACAAGTAAATTATAAGAAACTATTCAACCCCCCCCCCCCCCCCCCCCTTCTAGTTTCTACAATTGGTATCAGAGCGTGTTTGCTCAAGTATTTTTATAGTATATTGTATTTTAAAATTTGAATCGATCTATAGATTCCAATAAATACCTAGAAGGGCAATCTATGCAAAGACCACCACTTTTTGAAACCGATAGTTTTATCTATTGGAAAAATAGATTTGAAACTTATGTGAAATCAAAAGATTTAGATCTTTGGCATGTTATTACCAATGGTGATTTTTTACCTTATCAATTTAATGAAGTTTCTAAAACAAAAGAATTGGTCACTTTTGACAAAGCTAATGACGATACTAAAAAGAAACTTTCAAAAAATAATGAGGCTAAAATGGTGATTTATAATGCTTTACCTAAGAAAGAGTATGAAAGGATTTTTATGTGTGAAACCGCTAAAGATATTTGGAACACTCTTTTAGTAACCCACCAAGGTAATAGCCAAGTGAAAGAAAGCAAAATCGATCTTCTTGTCCAACAATATGAACAATTTGTCATCTTAGAAGATGAAACTATTGATAGTGCATTTGCTAGGTTTAACATCATTATTACTAGTCTAAAAGCACTTGATGAAGGTTTTTCTAGCAAGAACAATGTTAGGAAGTTTTTAAGGGCTTTACATCCAAAGTGGAGAGCAAAAGTCACGGCGATTGAAGAATCGAAAGATCTCTCAACATTATCACTCGATGAACTCATAGGCAACCTGAAGGTTCATGAGATGATAATTTTGAAGGAATCAGAATTAGTGAAAACTAAGAGTGAAAGGAAATCTCTTGCACTTAAAGCCAAGAAGGCACAAAGTGACCACAATAGTTCCTCGGAAAGCGATGACGAGGAGTATGCATTGGCGGTGAGAGATTTCAAGGAGTTCTTCAAGAGACGAGGTCAACACGTTAGGCAACCCAACAATGACAAGAAACCATTCTCAAAGAATCGGTTTGCCAAGAACGAAAAAGGTGATAGGAATTGCTTTAGATGTGGTGATCCAAATCACTTCATTGGTGAGTGTCCAAAGCCCGCTCGTGATAAGAACCACACGACGTTCGTTAGTCGAGCGATAGCGGTGAAGATGATGATGACAACCCCAAAGAGGAGAAATGTCTTATGGCTCACACTTCTAAAGAGGTACATTCCGAAACCGAATATTATAGTTATGATAGCTCCACCTTTGATGATATTGAATTTGAAGGCAAATATGATAGTTTACACAAACTTAGTCTCAAATTCATAGAAAAGAACAAAACCTTAAAATCAACCAAAACTAAGCTCGAAAATGAGATCAATGAACTTAGGGAGAAATTGGCTAAACTTGAGAAAAATAAAGAGGTTGATTTAAGTTTCTTAAGTTGTGAGAAACTTAGATTAGAAAATGAAGACCTCAAGAACACCTCCATTAAATTTGAAAAATTCATGAAAAATACTAGTGCTCTTGATGACATGTTAAACAAAAAAGTTCATTCAAATAAAAGACTTGGTATAGATTTTAACTCAAATGACGCCTCAACTAGTGAACCAAAACAAGTCAGGTTTTCACAAAAAAGTCTGTTGTACGCGGTCCCAAATTGTATGGGGCGGTTCCTTATCACTATGGAACCGCCGCCATAGATAAGGTACCGCGGCCAGAGGGTGATTTTGGTGAAAATCCTGAACTTTCTGAAAAGTCTAAGTTAGATGAAAAACCAAAGCATCTTATTGTTAATAAAGTAAAATTACCCATACTTGACAACAATACCGTTGAAAGTTCTACAAGCCATTAAGTAAACCTCTCATGGGAAATAGAAGTTTATCAAGACCATCTTCTACTCCACCTAGAGTACGAAATGTGTCTAAGCCTAGAAGTAGAACAACAACTCCTAGAAAAGATAATCAAAACAATTCACGACCTAGAAGTAAAACTCCAACACCTAGAAAGAATAATCATAACTCTAAACCTAGATCAAATACACCTAGGAGAAATAATGAACAACAAAATGGTTACATGAATTACTACTGTAACACCCCATTTTGGAAATGGAAATATCACAGCAATTATGGCGTGTCATCAAAGCATACAAGGAAAAATGTCTAAACATTACTTGACCATAAAAAGGAAAATACCGGAATCAAACATCGGTAGTCTAAAAGTAAAGCTCATCACACACAAACATAGTATAATAAAGGAAACGACTAAACAATGTCCAAAGCATAAGTATCATAAGAAAGGAAATGCATAATGTAAAGAAGGATAGACAGCTTCCAGTCCATATGCACGTACTCTTAGTGTCTACGAGCGTCCCTGAGTACCTGCCGTTTTGGGAGCATAGAAAAGGAAAACGGCTGAGCAAATACGCTCAGTGCACGGATGTACAATAAAGCATGAATAGGATAAGCATATAACACAATAACAGCGGAAGAAAACTAAGTCCCGAGTAACCTGGTTAAGTCTTGATTAAAACTGGTTTTATAGTTTGAAAGTCTTATGTTTATCTTATAAAACTTGTTTGTCATATTTTACCATTAGCCAATATAGGTCATGAAAATCCACCGTGCATGAATACTTGGAGGGGTGACCTCATCATGCAAATTAGAGGGGCTGCCTCTAATTTAATATACTGGTTTTTGGGTAGGAGGGATCAGCTCCTTGTGAAGGATGCAAGGCACACACCACATTCACCATGTAATCCTGAATAAAAACATGTAACTAGGATGCACCCATACGCCCCACATGATAAATATAATATAAATGGCCAAAAGCTGAAGGGACGCCACGAGCAATCACTCCGCCGTGGTGAAGTCATAACATCAGTGCCTCTAATGTTATGGTTATGGTACCTCCATAACTAGGTGAAACTGGTCATGCATGTATATGGCTATAGGTAATCTTAATTAAACATAAGCAATCAAACACATAACTTATACTACGGGAAAACAGTTGGCTGCAAACGGGGAATCCTAATAAGGAAAGAATGTCCATACTGAAAGGACGGGAATCCGTACCTTATGTCCAGTGAACGAAGAAGATGAACTGAGAGGAATCCTACTTCCGAATCACTAGTGCTACATAAATACGTACATGAATAAGTATCTGCTTACTAAATACATAGCTGGTTTTATGTCATGTCTTAGCTTATTTTATGTGTTCTTACCATGTTTTACTGTTTTAAAACCTTAAACTGTGTTTTATCTTATATTTTGTTTAATCTGATTAAGTATTTCTGGTATTTCATGTGTTATTATACTTATTGTGTAATAATAAGTAACTTTCCAAAAATAGCAGGTTTCCTTAAATAGAAAGTTTCCAAAAAAAGAAAGTTTCAAAAATAGAAAGTTTCCAAAAATAGAAAGTTACCAAAAATAGAAAGTTTCCAAAAATAGAAAGTTTCCAAAAATAGAAAGTTTCCAAAAATAGAATTACTGCTTAAAATAGATAAGTTTCTAAAAATAGAAAGTTTCCATAAATAGATCAGCTGCCTTAATTAAATAAGTTTCCATATATAGATTAGCTGCCTGAAATAAATAAGTTTCTAAAAAAAGAAGGTTTCCATAAATAGCTTAGCTGTCTTATTTAATTAAGTTTCTAAAAATAGAAAGTTTCCATAATTAGAAATAAGCTGGTTAAATAAGCTAAGTATATAAGCCTAAGTGTTTTCATGATTATTTTCTAAGTCATATGATATAATGTATAGTTTAATAATTATTTCATGTAATTTAATTAAACTAAGGGTTAAAATATCTAATTAAAGTATAACATGTTTTTAATTAAATAAGTTAAATACTTAGGTTAAAATATGTATTATTATATGTTAATAATATAACCTAAGTCATGTTAATTAATTAATTATATCCATGATTTTAAAATAATTAATTAATTATAAGTCTTAAATATACAAATACTTAGGTTAATTCATTTCATGTTTATAATAATTAAAATAACCTAAGTCATGTTATTAAATTAATCATATCATTTTATTAATTTAATTTTAACATAAGATCATAACATAAAAAAAAAACTAAACATACACCATGAACCGGATCTAGACTAAAAACAATGAACCGGACATGAAATCAACACCGTACCCTGAACCAACTCGGGGTACCCCGTGTTTCACTGCTGTCGTGGGACCCACACGCACCAACCAAGACCATATGGTCTTGGTGGTGGTCGGCTTGGCAAACCGAGACCCCTTTTGGGTTCGGTGAAGCCTGCGGCCAAAACAAACACCCCTTAAAAACACCCTTTTGATTTTATTTAACACCAAATCATGTTAGATCCATGTTTAATTATTATGTTTTTATAAAAACAACACATGTACTTGATTTATAAAAAGATTAAATCAAAAGAAAAGGTTTAAAAAGGTTTTACCGAATTCGTGGATCAAAAGGACGAAGAACCAACATGATCAATCACTAAAACTTCAAGATCCAAGATCATAAATCACCTCCTATGGTGGTTGTAGGGTGGCGGCACAAAAGACAAGGAAGGAGGGTTTTAGGGTTTTTTCTAAAATCTTCTGTGAATGAGAAAATGAGTAGTGTAAAAAATAATAACCCCCTTTAGTAAATTTGACAAATAGGCTTGGCCCATTTGCCTCTTGTTGCCGCGGTAGGGACCCCACTTGGGGTACCCGTACCTTTTTCCGTGTCACGTTGTTACGTTAAACGTTTGTGATTATTTGTGTTCGTGTTTTAAATGTTCTCGTTACGTAAATACCGTGATCTAATATATTTAATTACGCTCGTAATAAATATATATACGTAATTAATAATAGTTTGTGTTTTAATTACGTTCATGATTTCATGATCGCATGTTCGTGATTAATTATCGTCAAATAAATATTACGTGATCGTGCATAGTAAATACTTATCGTGTTCTAACACGTACGTAATACGTAAACTCCTAACACGTAATCGTAATCATGCTATATTAGGAAAGTTTTAGTCTAGTACGTACGATCCTAAGGGTACTAGGCATGGTAAAAGCATGCGGGTTTTACAACTCTTCCCCCCTAAAAAGAATAATTCGTCCCCGAATTATAGATAAAGTAAACTGGAAAAGAAGAACATACCCGAATTCAAAATATGAAATGAGGGTAAGAAGACCGGATAGACTCCTCTGTTTCCCAAGTGGCTTCCCGCTCGGTATGATCCCTCCATAGAATTTTGACGAATGGAATCGTCTTCTTTCTCATGACTCGTTCTTGTTTGTCAAGAACTTGTTCGGGTTCTTCTATAAAAGTGAGATCTTCACGTATCTGTTCCAGTGGATACTGAACCATGTGAAGGGGATGATACTGGTACCCTCTGAGTAAGGACACATGAAACACATTGTGCACATGTGAAAGCTGCGGAGGTAACGCCAATCTGTAAGATACTTCACCGACTCGTTTAATGATATCAAACGGTCCGATGAAACGAGGACTGAGCTTCCCTTTAATCCCGAAGCGTCTAACACCACGTTGCCGGCGAAACTTTAAGGAAGACGTGATCTCCTACATTAAAGTGTATATCCCTACAATGCTTATCGGCGTAACTCTTCTGACGTGACCGTGCCTCCTGAATTTTCTGCTTAGCTACTGCGATCTTCTCATTGGTCATCTCTATGATTTCCGGTCCTTCAAGTGTTCGCTCGCCCACCTGATCCCAGCAGATTGGGGCGCGACACTTTCTGCCATACAACATCTCAAATGGAGCACACTTGATGCTTGCGTGCCAACTGTTGTTGTATGCAAACTCCACCAAACAGATGTATTCGTTCCAATCACCCGTCCATTCCAACGCACATGACCTCAACATATCTTCCAATGTCTGAATGGTCCGCTCCGACTGTCCATCCGTTTGAGGATGAAAAGCCGTGCTAAGCTTAAGTTGTGTACCCCAAGCTTTCTGCGGACTTTTCCAAAAGCGCGAAGTGAATCGAGGATCTATGTCTGAGACGATGCTGGATGGTGCACCGTGGAGTCTCATGATCTCACGTCTGTACGTATCTGCGAGTTTACTTACCGAATCTTCCTTGCGGATCGGTAAGAAATGAGCTGATTTGGTAAGTCGATCAACGATAACCCAAATTGCATCGTGCTTTCTTTTGTTAGGCGGAAGACCGGTAACAAAATCCATGGTGATTTTGTCCCACTTCCACTCTGGAATATATAACAGTTGAAGGAGACCGCCAGATCGCTGATGCTCGATCTTAACCTGCTGGCAGGTAAGACATTTGGAGACGTAAGTGGCCACATCCTGTTTCATACCACTCCACCAAAAGTACTGCTTGATGTCATGGTACATCTTAGTCGAACCAGGATGTATAGAGAATGGGGAGCTATAAGCTTCAGCTAACAAAGCTTCCCGGAGTTCTTGGTCATCAGGAACACAAAGTTTAGTGCCCTGCCATACGATACCATCTGCATCTACTCTGAATTCCGTCTGCTTCTCCAAATTCTGTACTATCGCCCAGATTTCCCCGTCATCCTTCTGAGCTTCCTTGATCTTAGATAGTAACTCGGGTTCTACTCTAAGATTAGCCTCGTAACCGTGCTGTCCACGTACCATGATCTCGATGTCTAGTCGCTCCAAGTCTCTGATGATTTCCTCTTCTATTTTAATGCCGTTGACATTCCGGACTTCCTGCTAACGGCATCTGCTACTACATTTGCCTTTCCGGGATGATACTGTAGATTAATGTCATAATCCTTCAACAGCTCTAACCATCTCCTCTGCCTCATGTTCAATTCACGCTGAGTGAAGATATACTTCAAACTCTTGTGGTCCGTGAAAATGTCACATGATTCTCCATATAAGTAGTGCCTCCATATCTTCAATGCAAACACGACTGCAGCAAGTTCCAGGTCATGCGTGGGGTAATTTTCTTCATAAGGCTTAAGCTGCCGTGAAGCGTACGCGATCACTTTCCCATGTTGCATGAGAACACAGCCAAGTCCCTTCCCCGATGCATCGCTGTAGATTTGAAATCCACCCGTACCAGATGGTAGAGTAAGAATAAGTGTAGATACTAGCTTCTGCTTCAGGTCTTCAAAGCTCTTCTCTCGATCTTCAGTCCAGACGAATTTCTCCCCTTTCTGCATCAGTTTGGTCAATGGTAGTGCTAGGCGGGAAAAGTTCTCCACGAACCTACGGTAATAGCTAGCTAAGCCTAAGAAACTACGGACTTCCGTCGCTGATGTCGGCCTTGGCCACTTAGTAATGGCCTCAACCTTCGCTGGATCCATAGTGATTCCTTCTGCTGACACAATGTGACCTAAGAATGCCACCTTGTCTAACCAGAACTCACACTTGGAGAATTTAGCATACAGCTGCTTCTGGCGAAGAATCTGTAGTACAGTACGAAGATGGTCTTCGTGTTCCTCCTTGGACTTTGAGAATATCAGGATGTAATCGATGAAGACAATGACGAACTTGTCCAGAAATTCATGGAAGATTCTGTTCATCAAATCCATGAACACTGCTGGAGCATTTGTCAGGCCAAATGGCATAACTACAAACTCGTAGTGGCCATAACGGGTACGAAAGGCAGTCTTAGCGATGTCCTGCTCCTTGACCCGTAGCTGATGATAGCCTGACCTAAGATCAATCTTGGAGAAGTGTTTGGCCCCTTGGAGTTGGTCAAACAGATCGTCAATGCGTGGCAGTGGATATCTATTCCGAATGGTAATCTTGTTGAGCTCGCGATAGTCTATGCAAAGACGCATACTGCCGTCCTTCTTCTTAACAAACAAGACCGGTGCGCCCCATGGAGATGCGCTCGGTCGAATGAAACCTCGTTCAAGAAGTTCTTGCAGTTGATCCTTCAGCTCCTTCAGCTCTATGGGAGCCATGCGATAAGGAGCCTTGGAGATTGGTTCAACTCCTAGAACCAGCTCGATACTGAATTCCACTTCTCGTGCAGGTGGTATGCCCGGAAGTTCTGCTGGAAACACACCTTGGAATTCCGACACTATAGGTTGATCCTGAATCGATGGAGATTCAGCATCCATGTCATGAACCGTAGCTAGATAACCCTCGCAGCCATGTGACAGCAGTGCACGCGCTTGCAGGGTGGATATGACTTGTACAGACCGTCCGGGTATGAACCCATTATGAATGTACTCTGGTGCGTTGACATCACCGAAGATAACTCGATATGAATGGCAGTCTATGGTAGCATGATATTTGGATAGCCAATCCATGCCCAAAATCATGTCGAAGTCATTCATGTCCAGCGGAAGTGCGTCGACAGGTCGAACCTTATCATCAAATTCTAGGGGAAGACTCTTGTATACATGGGTGATTATTACAGAGTCCCTCAGAGGCGTGGAAATAGTAAGCCTATTTTCTAGTGGCAAGGGAGGCATACTAATGTTCTTAGCATAAGCAGTAGAAATAACCGAGTGAGTAGCACCCGTATCGAAAAGAACACATGCAGCTTGACCATACATATACAATATTCCAGTGATGGTACCTGTAGACTTGTTGGCCTGGTCTCGAGATGTCGTGTAGACACGCCCGACAATAGGAGGCGACTTGGTATCAGCATGTCCTGATGTACCCTCCATCTCGCCCTTATGGCAATCCTTCATAATATGGCCAGGAAGACCACACTTGAAGCACGCATCAGTATTACGGCGACATGGTCCTGGGTGCCTACGGTGGCAAGTAGAGCAAAGAGGATGAGTGTATCCTCCAGCAGGTGCTCTGGCTGGCTGAGGACCTGATAAAACATTTTACATAAGACATGGTAATTGGGTATAACGGACAAAGCGGATAATCGTAAGATTGAATACCAGTGATAGCTGGACGGCTAGGCTGCGAACCTCTCTGGTTCTGGTCCCTACCGTTTCCATGATTCCTGGTAGAAGTTGGCTGAAGTGTCAGAATATGAGTTATCATATAAAACATAAGGAATTGCGTAAGTATTAGGACCTGCTGCTGTTGGAGTGCCCAGCGTTGTTACGGTAATTGTCATTACCGCCACGCCTATCCGTAGCAGAACGGTCGTTAGTTTGACCGTTTCTCTTGGGCTGATGAGGCTACTGCTGAGTAGCCGGCTGAGACCGGTCCCCAATTTTCTGCCTGGAAGATACATTTAAGAGATGAATAATTGACATATGGAAAATATACGGATTGGTCACCGCTTGAATACGAATGTCTACCTCTTGTCGGGTCTTTCAGCTTCCCCGAACTCATCTCTCTCCTGCAGCATCTCCAGTCTACGTGCTGCCTCGGCCACTTGTGCTACCGTATCCAACGGAGCACCTGATAAGTTATTTGCGATCCTTGGATTAAGAGCCCAACGAAAATGTAGTGCTTGTTCCTCAGTGGTGCCCGCAGCTGCCCTCAGGACACCAGCATAGCGAAGGAAACGCTGCATGAAGTCATTGTTTTCTTCGTCAGGTCGCTGTCTGAGGCTATAGTATTCCCTCATGAGTCGATTTCTTCCTTCCATGGGGAAGATGTTAGGCGGGGGAGGATAATCGTCGTTATGAAGAAGAGCGTCTTGCATCTCTGCATCAGCAGCTGCAAATATTGCCCAGATATCGCCTGTGTTTGCCATCTGACAGTATAACATAAAACGTATGATTAAACAGATCAAAACATAAAATATAAATATATTCATGAAAAAAAATTTATACTAAAATTTCACGAGAAAAATTTTATGCAAGAAATATTTGTGTATGAATGCATGATGCAGTTTTATGAAAACTTTTGTATGCTCGAGAGTGAACGCCTCTGGTCAGTTCACCCAAAACAAAAGACATAGCGAGGGGACGCCTATGGGTCGGTCCCAAATCTAAATGTTTCGATAAAACACATGCGACTAAATAGGGCCAGTCCTGTACCAACCATTACTTAGTCAAAAACCCTGCAACAATGACATGTATATGTATGCTTAAAAATGATGAATGCATGAAAACAACTGTCAGTTCTAGGAAGACCGTAGTGACTACCCACTAATCACAGGTCATATTTGAGAGCCTACAGGTCGAAGCCTTGGCTCTGATACCATAATTGTAACACCCCATTTTGGAAATGGAAATATCACAGCAATTATGGCGTGTCATCAAAGCATACAAGGAAAAATGTCTAAACATTACTTGACCATAAAAAGGAAAATACCAGAACCAAACATCGGTAGTCCAAAAGTAAAGCTCATCACACACAAACATAGTATAATAAAGGAAAGGACTAAACAATGTCCAAAGTATAAGTATCATAAGAAAGGAAATGCATAATGTAAAGAAGGCTAGACAGCTTCCAGTCCATATGCACGTACTCTTAGTGTCTACGAGCGTCCCTGAGTACATGCCGTTTTGGGAACATAGAAAAGGAAAACGGCTGAGCAAATACGCTCAATGGCGCGGATGTACAATAAAGCATGAATAGGATAAGCATATAACATAATAACAGCGGAAGAAAACTAAGTCCCGAGTAACCTAGTTAAGTCTTGATAAAAACTGGTTTTATAGTTTGAAAGTCTTATGTTTATCTTATAAAAACTGTTTGTCATATTTTACCATTAGCCAATATAGGTCATGAGAATCCACCGTGCATGAATACTTGGAGGGGTGACCTCATCATGCAAATTAGAGGGGCTGCCTCTAATTTAATATACTGGTTTTTGGGTAGGAGGGAATAGCTCCTTGTGAAGGATGCAAGGCACACACCACATTCACCATGTAATCCTGAATAAAAACATGTAACTAGGATGCACCCATACGCCCCACATGATAAATATAATATAAATGGCCAAAAGCTGAAGGGACGCCACGAGCAATCACTCCGCCGTGGTGAAGTCATAACATCAGTGCCTCTAATGTTATGGTTATGGTACCTCCATAACTAGGTGAAACTGGTCATGCAAGTATATGGCTATAGGTAATCTTAATTAAACATAAGCAATCAAGCACATAACTTATACTACGGGAAAACAGTTGGCTGCAAACGGGGAATCCTAATAAGGAAAGAATGTCCATACTGAAAGGACGGGAATCCGTACCTTATGTCCAGTGAACGAAGAAGATGAACTGAGAGGAATCCTACTTCCGAATCACTAGTGCTACATAAATACGTACATGAATAAGTATCTGCTTACTAAATACATAGCTGGTTTTATGTCATGTCTTAGCTTATTTTATGTGTTCTTACCATGTTTTACTGTTTTAAAACCTTAAACTGTGTTTTATCTTATATTCTGTTTAATCTGATTAAGTATTTCTGGTATTTCATGTGTTATTATACTTACTGTGTAATAATAAGTAACTTCTAAAAATAGCAGGTTTCCTTAAATAGAAAGTTTCCAAAAAAAGAAAGTTTCAAAAATAGAAAGTTTCCAAAAATAGAAAGTTTCCAAAAATAGAAAGGTACCAAAAATAGAAAGTTTCCAAAAATAGAAAGTTTCCAAAAATAGAATTACTGCTTAAAATAGATAAGTTTCTAAAAATAGAAAGTTTCCATAAATAGATCAGCTGCCTTAATTAAATAAGTTTCCATATATAGATTAGCTGCCTGAAATAAATAAGTTTCTAAAAATAGAAGGTTTCCATAAATAGCTTAGCTGTATTATTTAATTAAGTTTCTAAAAATAAAAAGTTTCCATAATTAGAAATAAGCTGGTTAAATAAGCTAAGTATATAAGCCTAAGTGTTTTCATGATTATTTTCTAAGTCATATGATATAATGTATAGTTTAATAATTATTTCATGTAATTTAATCAAACTATAGGTTAAAATATTTAATTAAAGTATAACATGTTTTTAATTAAATAAGTTAAATACTTAGGTTAAAATATGTATTATTATATATTAATAATATAACCTAAGTCATGTTAATTAATTAATTATATCCATGATTTTAAAATAATTAATTAATTATAAGTCTTAAATATACAAATACTTAGGTTAATTAATTTCATGTTTATAATAATTAAAATAACCTAAGTCATGTTATTAAATTAATCATATCATTTTATTAATTTAATTTTAACATAAGATCATAACATAAAAAAAACTAAACATACACCATGAACCGGATCTAGACTAAAAACAATGAACCGGACATGAAATCAACACCGTACCCCGAACCAACTCGGGGTACCCCGTGTTTCACTGCTGCCGTGGGACCCACACGCACCAACCAAGACCATATGGTCTTGGTGGTGGTCGGCTTGGCAAACCGAGACCCCTTTTGGGTGCGGTGAAGCCTGCGGCCAAAACAAACACCCCTTAAAAACACCCTTTTGATTTTATTTAACACCAAATCATGTTAGATCCATGTTTAATTATTATGTTTTTATAAAAATAACACATGTTCTTGATTTATAAAAAGATTAAATCAAAAGAAAAGGTTTAAAAAGGTTTTACCGAATTCGTGGATCAAAAGGACGAAGAACCAACACGATCAATCACTAAAACTTCAAGATCCAAGATCACAAATCACCTCCTATGGTGGTTGTAGGGTGGCGGCACAAAAGACAAGGAAGGAGGGTTTTAGGGTTTTTTCTAAAATCTTCTGTGAATGAGAAAATGAGTAGTGTAAAAAATAATAACCCCCTTTAGTAAATTTGACAAATGGTCTTGGCCCATTTGCCTCTTGTTGCCGCGGGTAGGGACCCCACTTGGGGTACCCGTACCTTTTTCCGTGTCACGTTGTTACGTTAAACGTTTGTGATTATTTGTGTTCGTGTTTTAAATGTTCTCGTTACGTAAATACCGTGATCTAATATATTTAATTACGCTCGTAATAAATATATATACGTAATTAATAATAGTTCGTGTTTTAATTACGTTCATGATTTCATGATCGCATGTTCGTGATTAATTATCATCAAATAAATATTACGTGATCGTGCATAGTAAATACTTATCGTGTTCTAACACGTACGTAATACGTAAACTCCTAACACGTAATCGTAATCATGCTATATTAGGAAAGTTTTAGTCTAGTACGTACGATCCTAAGGGTACTATGCATGGTAAAAGCATGCGGGTTTTACAACTACCCTCCTCCATTTTGTTCTCCATGGGGAACCCCTCCTTCATTCATGCATCCCAACTAAATGCAAGGGATGTTTGGAACTAACAATTTTGGACCCATGAGATATTGGGTACCAAATGTTTGATCTTGTGTGTTGTTACCTAGATATGCTTGGGAATTGATTTGGAGCCCGATGAGTGGATTAAGGATAGTGGATGTTCTAAACATATGACGGGTAATCGAAGTTTGTTCTCGCATTACAAAGCATATGATGGAGGTAACGTCACATTCACTAGTAGTCTACGTGGTAATATCATTGGCAAAGGTACGGTTTCTCTTGACTCCTTGACCATTGATAATGTTGAGCACGTAGATAACTTAGGGTTTAACCTTTTAAGTATAGGTCAAATTTGTGATAATAAGTGTAAGGTCATCTTTTCGAAACATGACAATGAAATCGTAAAAGATGGAAAGGTCATTGGAAAAGGTATTAGAAAGCATGGGCTTTATGTTATGAAGGTCAATAAGAAGTCAAAAGACAACATATGTCTTGCGACTATAGATGATAGTTCTACTCTTTGGCATAGGAGATTAGGTCACACTAATATGTGTTTAATTCAATCTTTAGTCTCTAAGGAGTTGGTAAGACACCTCCCCAAGATTAAGTTTGATAGTCACTTTTGTGATGCTTGCAAAGTTGGAAAGCAATTTCACTCAAGTCACAAAGCCAAGAATTTGGTTTCGACCTCTCGGTGCTTAGAGCTCCTACATATGGATCTTTTTGGACCTTCCGCCATATGGAGTTATGGAGGTAACCTTTATACCCTAGTTATAGTTGATGATTATTCTAGATTCACTTGGACTAGATTTTTGGCATCTAAGAATGAAGCTTTCGATCACTTCGAAATCTTTAGTCGAAGAATTCAAAATCAACTAGGATGTTCAATTGTCTCTATTAGGACGGATTATGGTAGGGAATTTGATAATGAAGTGCAATTTGGTGCCTTTTGTGAAGCTCATGGTATTACCCATAACTTCTCGGCTCCTCGCACTCCACAATCAAATGGGGTAGTTGAAAGGAAGAATATGACTCTCCAAGAGATGAGTAGGAGGATGTTAAACGAGCAATCTTTGCCTCAAAAGTTTTGGTGCAATGTCGTGGACACATCGACTTATATTCTCAACCGAATTCTTATTCGACCTTTCCTAGGAAAGACCCCCTATGAGATTCTTAAAGGTAAGAAACCCTCATTGGAATACTTTAGGGTGTTTGGAAGCAAGTGCTTTATCCTCAACACCAAAGACTACCTTACCAAGTTTGACCCAAAGTCTTACGAAGGTATCCTTTTAGGTTATTCCCAAACTAGCAAAGCCTACATAGTCCTAAATAGAACCTCGGGGGTTATTGAAGAATCACTCAACGTAACCTTTGATGAAACCCCTCCTTCACCCAAGACACCACCATTGGTTGATGATGACTTGGATGAATTAGAAGTAGTTAAAGCCAAAGAGGTTAGAAAAATAGGAGTTGAAGACCTTAGTGTTGAAAAGGAAGTAAACATTAAGGAATCTAGGGATCATACTCTCAATAATGTCATTGGTGACTTAAATCAAAGGACCCTAAGATCTCAAGTCCAAAGCCAAAGAAACTTCTTTTGTTTTGTCTCCTTGATTGAACCAAAGAATGTTAAAGAAGCTTTGACGGATGAGAGTTGGGTCATTGCGATGCAAGAAGAATTGAATCAATTCGTTGCCAATGATGTTTGGGAACTTGTTCCTCCACCTAGAAGTTCTACCATTATAGGAACCAAATGGGTATTTAGGAATAAGTTAGATGAGAATGGCGTTGTGTCTCGTAACAAGGCTAGACTTGTAGCTCAAGGCTATAATCAACAAGAAGGGATTGATTATGACGAGACATATGCACCGGTAGCTAGATTAGAATCCATTAGAATCCTCTTAGCCTACGCTTGTGCCTTAGATTTTAAGCTTCAACAAATGGATGTAAAGAGTGCATTTCTTAACGGTTTGATCAATGAGGAGGTATATGTGGCTCAACCTCCCGGCTTCATTGATTTTGAGAAACCGGATCATGTTTACAAGCTTAAGAAAGCACTTTATGGACTCAAACAAGCACCCAAAGCTTGGTATGATAGACTTTAAGCGTTTCTTGTTAAACATGAGTATACCATGGGGATGGTAGACAACACGCTCTTTACAAAGAAGAAAGGTTCTCACCTCATAATCGTACAAATATATGTTGATGACATTATATTTGGATCAACTTGTCAAGAATTGTGTGATGACTTTTCCAAAATCATGCATGATGAGTTTAAAATGAGTATGATGGGAGAACTTAACTTCTTTTTAGGACTCCAAATTAAACAAATGGATGATGGTATTTTCTTTAGTCAATCTAAGTATGCTAAAGAAATGCTAAAGAAATTTGGATTAGAAGAATCTAGACCAATGAAGACCCCAATGGCCTCGGATACTAAACTCACCGTAGATGATGATTGTGAGTCGGTAGACAACACCAAATATAGAGGTATGATTGGTAGTTTGTTGTACCTAACGGCAAGTCGACCGGATATCATGTTTAGTGTTTGCCTTTGTGCTCGCTTCCAAGAGGCTCCCAAAACCTCTCACCTTGAAGCGGTCAAGCGTATCTTCCGATACATTAAAGGCACTATACATTTAGGATTATGGTATCCTAAAAGGACCGGCGTAGAAACCATTTTCTACGCGGACTCGGATCATGCGGAAGACTATGTGGACCGGAAAAGCACTAGTGGAGTTTGTACCTTCATGGGTTGTTGTTTAACTTCTTGGTTCTCCAAGAAACAAACCGCTCTTGCAATATCCACCACGGAAGCCGAGTATGTGAGTGCCGGAAAAGCATGCCAACAAGCTCTATGGATGAAGCAAGCGCTTGTTGATTACGGGATGTCTCTTGATGATGTTCCCATCATGTGCGATAATAAAGGCGCTATAGACCTTAGCAAGAATCTCGTGCAACATTCGTGAACCAAACACATAGAAATTCGACACCATTTCCTTAGGGATAATGTTCAAAAGGGGAACATTTCAATTGAGAAGGTACCCTCCGAGGACAACTTAGCCGACATCTTCACTAAGCCACTTAAGAGGGAACCTTTTAATTACTTGCTTCTAGGTCTAGGATTAATGGAACATCTTCCTTAATTACCTTCTTCTCTTTGTGTGTCTCATTTTACCACTTTGAGTCATTAAGTCTTCCAAACTCTTTTTGATAAACCCTCTATTTCGAAAATGGTTGAGAATTGCTTTTGACATTGTTAATTCAATCTAAAAACGGTTTTTCATAGATTCTCGCTATTAATCTAGAGCTTACATAATTCATATGTATGATTCTCTCAAACATAGCAAGAACAAGATAGAATCATGGAAGATCATTGTGTCATGACTTAAGGTCTTGTCTTACACACCTCCTACATCGATTTTTTAATCCATGTAATTTGGTCAAATCTCTATTTGGTAAGTTTGTATATGTTTTCTTTGTCTATCTTTGCTTTTAAGCATATCCCTATGATAAGTTAGACTAGAAAAATAAGATTTGCTGAATTGAAAAATCTTCCACCGAACACCAAACACAACCCCTATAGGCGGTTCCATAAGTGAACCGCGGTTCCTTAGTGATAAGGAACCGCCGGGAATGATAAGGAACCGCATACAGTGCCTTCCTTTTTCGGGTTTTTCTCTGAAACTCCAGATTTGCTCCAATATTTTTTGAGAATCTTTGTTTCAAACCCTTTGACCAACCCAAAATACCTTAAACCTTCCCTATTTAAACCTTAAGCATTTTGCCGTACTTCACATCCCAAAATGTCTTATTCTCTCAATGAAAGCCTTGAATCTCCTCCATTTTCTCCAATTGCTTTCAACCTAAATTCACCCAAGAACACTCTTAATCACATTTCTCCTACCAAGAATGTTGATTGTGGAACTTCTTTGCTTCCACCACCACCCTTTAGTGTTCTTCCTCCTTCTCATGATAATGTCATACACCATGGAACATATTTTCATTGTTGTCAATATCAACATCTTGCTATGGCACACATCTATGAGGAGTTGAGCTATATCAAGAGTCTCTTAATCAAGCCTCCTCTTCATTATGATTATGAGACCTCCAACAAGCCACCACCACCACCCTCCGCCATTACCTTGTCTTTCATATAAGCATTGGTTGCTTATCCACAAGACACCAAATTCAAGCAAATCTTAGAATTCTAGAATAACTAGGATTAGATTTATGCTTTTGGCTTGTTTCTTTTTCCATACTTCTTTGTATGATGTTCTTTTAGTAACCTATCTTGGATCTTTGTCTTTGTGTTTTCTTCTCTTTTATTTTTTGTGACCTATTGCTATATATTGTTGGTTGTTTCTTTTGTTCAACTAACCCTTCTATGTAGCTTGTCACCATATCTCGATTCCTCGGTGCCCCAAGCTAGGGGAGTAAGCACCAAGGGGGAGTCTTTGCTAAGTCCGTTTCTTCAACACCGACTTGTGCAACCTTTTTGCTTCGACAAAGGGGGAGAAATGAATAAACTCGTCTTCGAAAATCTTGTTTTTAGTGTGATTGAGTTTATGTATTGTCGAAATCAAAAAGGGGGAGATTGTTAATGCAATAATGCCTAAACATGTTACTTGCATTTTTCGGTCTCGCTTTGTTTTGATTACGAAAATATGTAAAAACAAGCAATTACGAAAACAACGAAAAACGAATTCTTGAGTTCAAGTATTTTTTTCATTTTACCCATTTTCACTTAAGGTATGAATAAACAAGTACTAACCTTAATCAAGTGATCAAGTGATTTAAACTTTCTTAAAACTCACTTTTTATTAAGTGTGACAAGTTTTTATTAAACTTTCTTTTTAAGAAAATGTTTTATTAAATTAATTATTTGAAATTTGAAAATGGCATATTCTTATTTGGTTAAGAATATCCTTTCAAGATATTTTTTATATCCAGATAAGACCTCCACCACTAAAGGACAAAAAATGGAGCGGAGTCTAGGCAGCGGTTCTCTAGTGCCTAGGCGGTTCCTTATCGATAAGGATCCGCCGGCTGAGCTAAGGAACCGCGGCCAGATATATCCGTTGGGCCTTTGTCCTATAAATAGTGGACCATTCTCAGCTTTTCAAATTACCTCTTTTGCACATCTATTTCCAGATTCAAACTCTCTTCTTTAATCACTCAAATCTTTGATCATTTGTTTGATTACTACTTGTTTAAGAAGTGAATCTTGTTCTTCCATCCCTTCCTCTCCAAGTTCAAAGAGAAGAACACTATCCTTGTGAAGTGTTGAGTCCACCATCAAAGATCCATTGAAGATCTACTTTTATACATTTGTTGTTGTGTCTTAGTTGAGAAGATCCAAGTAGTTGTGTATGTACTAAGTATAGTTGTGTAGATTGGTCCTAGCTATGATTAGGGCTCGACTTTTAGCTTAGAGTCGGAAATTGGTTAAGAGACGTGTACGGTTTTCTCCACCATAAGGAGCTTGTTGTGTAGTGAACTCTCGAGTAAGGAGTACTCGAGGAGTGGAGTAGGAACGAGGAGTGAGCTTCGTTGCCGAACCACTATAAATCCTTGGTGTTCGGTTTGATCTTTCTTTACCCTTAACTCTTTACATTCTTTATTCTTTGTGCATATATATTTGTTAGTATTAGCTTAGTTACACTATCATTGTTTATATTGTGCATAAGAAGATTTCACACATTTCCTCAAGTCTAAGTTTTTGAAAAAGGATTTTTGAAAACCACCTTTTAACAAGTAAATTATAAGAAACTATTCAACCCCCCCTTCTAGTTTCTACAGTTTTAAATGTTTGATCTACGACATCACATACATATATTTGATCTTATTATAAGCTTGATTATATGACGATTCATAAGAAACGATATACCAAAACTATGTTTGGCTTATAACTGCAAGTATATGGTGAGTCGTTATCTATTAATTTATACAAAATGACTCTCAACTAAGATGTAAAGTTAAAAAGTGGTATTAATGAGGTTTTTGGTGTTGCTAATTGCCTGCATCAAGGTGTAGCTAAGATATCCCCTAATAAGAATCATACATCACTTTAATAAGATTTTCAGTTGCAATAGACATGCCCATTAATTGTATTAAAAAAGAAAGAACACTACTAAGATGAATACAATAATAAATGCCCATTAATTGTATTCTAAAAGAAAGAATACTACTAAGATGAATACAATAATAACAGGGTCGTCTCATGTATTTCGGTGGCCCTATGCTAGAAATTAAAATGGACCCTTAAGTATAAATAATTGGATTTATGAAAGAAGTAAGAATACAATGAACAATCTTATAGAATAGTCGTGTCCATGTTTGACTAGTTTAGTTTTGGATTACGAACAAAAGTCATCATTGTACAACGTTAATCTCTGTATTCCATTTGTCGGTATGTCTCATATTATTGTTGTTGTGTCCATGTTTTAACATAGTTTAGTTTTGCATACTATACCAGGGGTCTCAATCAGGTCTCAAATTAACATAATATCTTAGATACACTTCAAATTTTAAACCATTGATTTGCTAATAAATAAAAAAAGATTAAACAAATAATACAGTAAAAATGATATTCGCTAAAAGTCAATAGATATGCTAAAGAATACAGTACATATATTAAGAAATGGAGACTAAAAGGGATTATAGTTGTTTGGGATTGCTTTTAAAACATAAAGTAACCGTGCTACATAGATTTTGAGGCCCTACAAATTAAGAGGCTCTGTGCACTTGTACTTGCGACATATTTTTTGGGTTGGCCCTGAATAATAACACTAATGAACCAATTCATCATACTTTTAGTTTATCCAAAAAAGACGTTTCCTTAAACACAACCCCAGATTCATAAGTTTTTTTTATCCCTATTTAACATGTCCAAATTGAAAGGTAAGATTTGAAATGTTAAAAGAGACCGGGGGGGGGGGGGTAAAACGATTTATTTTTTTATTATACCCCCCCCCCCCCCCCCCTGACGCGCGTTGGCGAGGCGATGCCGAGCGTAACGGCGTGGGGGTTTTTGGCTGTAGGGTGTAGTAACACCCAACAATGCGGGGCAACGCCCGTTGGTGTGTTACTACACCTAAGGCTCTTAGCTACAACTAGTTAATCAAGGAAAAACCACTCCTGACCATAATTCCTCCAAATGCGAGCACCCTACCTAAGAATAGTACCACCCAAACACCCATTCTTAAAGGCTCTTACATAGAGGCATTACCACATATTGTGTAAAATCACTAGTTTCATTGAGCTCCTACACAAATTGCTACATTTCCACTTAAGATGGCATCATCAAAACAAAAAGACACTCAAGAATACTTCCCATTACGAAAACATTCTGGGTGTTTTTGTGCCCAAAATTGTCACGTAGGTTATGTCCCCAAAATTGCTATGACGTTACATTTTGGGTGTTTTTGTGGGGAGTGGTAGGCCATGAAAAAATAGTGCTATACCCCTTTTTTGTATTTCATTATATAATAAAAAACTTAAATAAACTATAAATAGTACTAAAAACATTTCATTAAAAACATTAAATAAAAAACACATCAAATTAAAAGACGGTAAAAACTAGTTACTAGCATAACGAGCCCGGATCATATTTTTCTTTCGTCAATTGGTGACATTTTGCTCGTGTCAAATTCTAGCACCCTCATATCCGACTTAAATTGTTGAGAATTAATAAGTTCAATTCTCGTCTTTGTCTCGAGTATATGACATCCATCTTCGCCTTCAATATTTCCGAGTTTGAATCAGAACTAGCGGTGGATTGGTTGAACGTTGACTCTTTGAAGTCCGATGTAACCCATCCAGACGAGGCACCGCATTCGATCTGAAAAGTTGGGATTCCTATTAGGTAGCACGTAGGCAATTTCGTAGTGCGAGGGCCGAGTCAAGATTTTTCCACTTGTATTTGTTTTTTTTTTTAATTCCAAGCACTCTTGTGCAAAAACTCCGTACTTGCATGTTGTATAAATGCGATTTTGACCCTCATCATAAACCCCTCGTTGTCCTCCCCGCTTTCCATAGCCAATTCATCAAAAATTGTATTATACTTATGTGTAAGCTGATTCATCGAAGTCCATTTTCCCGTCAACATGTTCTTGGTTCATTCCTTGTACTTCAACTTCGCAGCTTCGGTATTGTACATGGCTAAAAATTTGTACAAAAATCAAGGTTGCAAAAATCGTGAATCGCTAGTCGGCCTGTCGACCACCTTGTAGCTTGTAATCACTTTAGGCGGGATTAAGCGGTGATTAATCGGATTGGTATTTTTAGCAAAATTTTGGTATTTCCGGCAAGTTTTGGGTATTTCTAACAAGTTTTAGATATTTCCGGCAATATTATTCTTAAAATACAACTTATCATACATATAAAGAGTTACTATAAGTGATAAACATAAGTTTACATTGAGTTTTCGGTATTTTTGGAACAATTTGCAATTTTTCAGAAACTTAGACTTTCCTTGACTGTAGTTGACCACCGTTGACCGTCATAAATCGTTTTTTTATTAATCGGCAAGATTGAGGGACGTGTAGCGATTAATCGTCTTTGTAGACCTGTTTTTTGCAACAATGCAAAAAAGTATCCTTTTTTACCCGCATCGTATTTTGGATCCTTGGATACTTGTATGTAACATTTTGCCAAAAGCAACTCTTCGGATTGGGTCCAAATTTTCGAATGCCCGCACCTTCGGCTTCTGGTTCAATAGATTTCTTGGCCTTCGCTTTCTTCCTTGGTTTTCCCTTTTTAGATACCTTCGTAGGTTGTGCCTCGTCTTCGTCTTGAAGGTGGTAGGATTATTGGTCGGATTGTGGTTGTGAGCCGGTAACTAACTGAGATTGTTGAGACAATTGTTGTTGGAGGTGATACTGATTAAACATCATTTGGTAATCGAGGTTAGCATACGCGTTAAAGTTTGGATAGTATAGCATTGGAGTGAATGAAGGTTGAGCCAGATTTGATAAAGAGCCTGGATTGTTGTTCAGATTTGAAGACGATCCCCGGATTTGTTTAGAAGGGTCATTAAGCATGTTAGCAACTCATTGATTATTTGGATTCATTTTGGTGAAGAAAGAATAAAGTGAGTGTTTATAAGATATATTGAAAGTGATATAAAAATATGGTATGATATAAAGGTTTTTATAGAGTGGTCGGTTAAATTTTTAAAAAAAGGGTTTTTTAAAAGTTTCCGTTATACCCAACGGCTAGTCCTAAAAAAATTGAAAAAGCGACAATTTATGAGCGAGTGATGACCGTGAGAAAAATGAAGCCATAACGTATGGTGCGAGTTACGATCCAACCGCTCTTTCTCCTCTTATAGAAGGAAAAGAAAGGAAAAAGAACTATGCATCATTATAACTAGACCCCTGCATTAAAATATAGAAAAAAATTCAAGAATAGTCCCTATCGTTTGCACTGATAATCAAGTCTCGTCCCTATTTCAAAATAAGTGCACCAGTCGTCCCTATCGTTTACAACTTGGATCAAAAATCGTCCCTATCTTGGATGGGAGTTAGTTTTCTCCGTTAAGTGATATGAAGGGAGGGGTATTTTAGACATTTACTTGTTTTTTCTGCATATATACACTCACTTTCTTTTTTCTTTTATTTTTTTTCATTTCTCTCTCTCTCTCTCTCTCTTTTCTCTCTCTCTCTCTCTCTCTCCACTAGCCAAGATAATCATCTCCACCACATCCATTACCAGCCAAGATAATAATCTCCACCACATCCATTACCAGCTAAGATAATCATCTCCAACACTAGATCTATCACAATTAATCATCTCCACCACATCCATCAGCCAAGATAATCATCTCCACCACATCCATTACCACCACATCCATTACCAGCACCACCTAACCCACTGATATTTATAAACAGATCCAACACTAGATCTATCACAAATCCATCACCAGCACCACCTTATACCACTGTCGGCTTCACCAGCCAAGATAATCATCTCCACCCCATCCATCACCAGCACCACCTAACCTACTGTTGTTGTTGTGTCCAAATGACGTGATTCGATTAAATCAAAGCTCGATTGTTTTCTTGAAGTTCGTAAACGGATGTGGTAACGGTGATGTTAAAAAGTGTTGGGTCAAGATTTGACCCAAAAAATCCACCGACAACAACAATTCATATAAAGAAAACCACCATCGTTGCTTTGAACAAAAACCATCATCGTTATTTTCCAAAAACGAGATCTACCCATAAACCAATCATAACAACATTAAACCCACATAGTCAACACTATAACATCACAAAACCAATACCCAGATTCATTCAAAAATTGAAACCCCAAAACACAGATATTCAAAGTCGAGATCTTATAATCAAACAAACCACTAATAAAAACCCAGACTCCACCAACAAACAAATCGAGCTAAGAATGGATTCACTTTCTTTGGCCAGAGGAAGGGATTCGATTTGCAATTATAGATCGATGGTTGTTGAAGTGATGTGTACCAAGATTATAATGGTTTAGTATGAGTTGGGATTCGGGTTGAATCCGAGAATGATGTTACTATTCGAGTTTGTTTGGAGTAGAAAATCCATGTTATGGTGGTGATTAAAGAATTGAGGTGGATGGTGGTTAATGAATCGGTGGTAGGGATAGATGTGGTGGTGTTTAGGTCAACTTATTAAGAAAAGCTGTTGATTGGATGATGTTTGCTCAACTGATAAAAGAAAAGTTGAGGATATGTGGATGAGCAGGTTTTAGGATAAAAAGGTGGAACTGATGAAGAAATTCAGTTGGGTTTAGGTAGAAAAGCTGATAAATCAGTGGGTTGGATTAATTGGTGAGTTTCAGTGGTTAAATGGGTTCATCAGCACAAAAGTATTGCTGAAGAAAAACGGATGAGTAAATGGTAGCTGATGGATAAGGTGGGTGTATGAGCTGAAAAGAAAAGCTGATGTGGATAAAAACGGAAGGGGTATGGTCAGATATACCAAAAACGGTATTTGTTCCAGTGTGTGGGTAAAGCTAATAAGCTTTAGTGAACAAAAGTGGGTTGTTCATTTTTCAATAAAAGAAACTGGCGAGAGGAAAAAAAGGGGTGTATATTGCTTCGAAAAAACTGGTGGAATTGACTAGCTTCGAAGAAAAGTTGATGAAGAAAATATGTGTCGTTCAGTAATACTGTAGCTTAAAACAAAACACTGATGAAGGATATCAGAGAGAGAGAGATAGATATAAGAAATAAAAGAAAAACATTAAAAGGAAAAAAAGAAATAATATGATTTATTAATGTATAATATGGAAAAGTCCAAAATACCCCTCTTTTCGTTGAACTTAACGGAGAAAACTAACCTTCATCCAAGATGACGATTTATGATCGTAAATGTAAATGATAGGGACGATCTGTAGACTTAATTTGAGATAGGGATCATACTTGATTTTCTTTGTAAACAATAAGAATCAAACAAAATTTTTTCAAAAATATATTAAACAGAAAACTATCTATACTAAATCATAACAATAGGCTCATTTCTAATCCCATGCAACACCACCCTCACATGACAAAAGAGAATAAATTAAAATAGATTTTTTAGACCTAAGAATCTAGTATTCGACACGGTTATTTAAGAATCTGGTTTTAAAACATTGATCATAGTAGAAGATGACTAGAAATAAACTTATTTCTAAGAGGCTTAGGGTATTATAACTTAGAGTTGGGCGTTGGGATGATATGAACCGGCGTTGGTTGATATTATGATGATACCATCATTACTAAAAAAACAAATTTAAAATGTTTTTTATGGGTGTGGATGAGCTCTTTTGAATAGAGAAAAGAAAATAAAAGCGGGTCTTAAAATATATTGTTATTTGATGTTATAGTAACAAGTGTTTTTAAGTATTGGTGTTATTTTGAGAAAATTGATGTGGCGTTAACGTGGCTATATATTTTAAGTGTTATAATGTTATGGTATGTAGCACAGTTGCATTAGTGGTGAGCCCCATAAGAGAAAACAGCCGTCTGCTGCATTGACGATTGACCAACGTGGGAACTCGGACATTTCCACTATCACTTTACTAGTTTACTTTGCAAATGATTATGAGCTTCTATGAAATTCCTGTCGACTTTCAAGTCTTCTTTTAAGGTTTTATCTTTATCTATACTCCTATATAAAGCATTTGGGACATTCTTAAAATAGCAAGGCTGAAAATTCAGCCTTTTTTTCCTACTAAATAAGGCAAGTTGTTGATATCTTCATCAACATTATATACTATAACTTTTTCTAACAACCTTTTGTAACAAACTTTTGTAACAACCTACTTAAATAACATTTTTTCTTTTAAATTGAAAAATCTTTTTATTAATTTTTTATTTTTATAATCTAATTTCACTATATTTTCTAAAATTTTATTCTCTTTAATTCAATATCCATTTTGCTATATTTTTATTAACTGTTAATTTTTTTAAATTTTAGAGGTTTTTTTCGATTTTTTTTACAATTTTAACAATACAAACTTAATGGATAAGAGATTAATATTTGTTAGCCTAAAAAAATGATTATTAGTACTCGCCGTCGCATTGCGCGGGTCCATGCTAATATATACATACGTATTTAGGGCCTTTGCAAAAGCAAGTCAAGGTTTTATCTTTATTTATTTAGCTTGACGTATCACACTTAATTGCACTACAAAGCCCAACTATAAATAACCACCTTCACATGTCTTCATTTTCATAAACAAATTTCTTAAACAATAAAAACACTCGCCTAATATCCGAATGGATTCTTTCTCTAATTCTAACACTTACTACGCAGCAGCATGCCTAGCCACGATTGCACTCCTCATCGTATCCCGCCGTTTTCTTCGTCGTAGCCAGCTCAACCCCCCACCGGGCCCGAAACCATGGCCTATAATTGGGAACCTTAATCTTATTGGCACCCTTCCTCATAGATCCATTCATGAATTGTCCCAGAAATACGGAGACACACTACAATATTCGATCCCTTCCCTGGTCAAATTCGCGATGTTTCTCTGGCGACAAATTAGGGTTTCCCTGGCGACTAAGTGGGCCCCGCAACTCTTTGGTTCAAAAATTGGTGCCACGCTGGAGTTGGTGCGGGATAGTATCCCTGGCGACGCCAGGGAAAATCTGGCTGATTAAGGAACTTAAGTTAAACAGGTTATTAAACCTCACTTTTCCCTGGCGACATGTCGCCAGGGAAACTATACGTAACGTTGACAAGTCAACGCCTGGCGTTGACAAGTCAATGTTTTTCTCGAGTTTCCCTGGCGACATGTCGCCAGGGAAACTTGGCTGACTTTTTAGAAAGTCAAGTGAGCCCAAGTTTCCCTGGCTACATGTCGCCAGGGAAACTTGGCTGACTTTTTAGAAAGTCAAGTGAGCCAAAGTTTCCCTGGCGACATGTCGCCAGGGAAACTTTGACATTTTTTTTAGTTGCCTGCACAGCAGGCTGTTTTCAGATTTTTTCCGGAATTTTTCCGGAAAAATCTACCAAAACCTGGGAATACAAATACAAAACCTGAAGATACAAATACTAAAAATCTACCACGAATCTAATACCAAAACACAATAACATGTAACCTCTCGATCAATACAAATACATGTCACAACTTGAGTACAAAGTTCCTAGTTACACTTATTAAACTTGCATGCTAAGGTAGGAAAAACAAGACAAGCATACTAACCATTACCACTCCCACCGGCGCCACTCCCGCTAGCACCACCCGATAGAAATGCTCCGAACGCATCGGCAAACCTATCGTCACTTCTCATAAAGTTAAACACTTGAGACGCTTGTTCCAACCGTGGGTCGACGGGAGGAGGAGGAGGAATATAGTGAGCACTCCTTCTCGGCACTATCTGGCCGACACCGGGCATGTGGCCTCGCTGCTTTCCACCTCAGACGATACGGTTGATCTCGTCGTCCGTATGTCTTCCTGCAGCCTTCATCGCAAGCATCTCCTCCTAATGAAGTGACAAAAACAAACGACAGTTAGTATATTATTTATTAGTCGGGTTGGTACATTATTTATCGGCAGGGAATAGTAAAAAACCAAGGCATATCCAAAAATAAATTAATTAATTAATTAGTTTAAAAAAAATACTTACATACATAACGTGGTCCGCATCGCAAGGAAAATTCCCATCCTGGTCGGTGTGCGCAATGAAGAAGTGATCAATGACAGTCGGGGGTGGCACATCAGCTTCAATTGCAGCTTGCGTCTGTACATACATAGACACGCATATATAGAATGAAGCAAATTCAAAACAAAAAATCACAACACACCAAAACATATAATCAAAGACATATATGTATGTAAATTAATTATAGAATTTCTCACCACTTGGTCTCGAAGGCGTGCCAACGATCGGGATCCCTGCCGACTCGGCGTCTTCTGCTTAGACCGGTTCTGGGAGTTCGTCTGGCATCTTTTCTCGTAATCCGGATTACTCCAAAGTGCGATCTGTCTTTCCCAGTCCTCTGAAGTAATTTCCTCTGGACGCTCGCCGCGGACTCTGTCGATATCTACCCTGCTGGTATCGATGTCTCGGACCCAATGCTTTGTCTTGAGCGTATTTTTTCGAGAATTGTAACTCTTTGTAAGCATTTGATTGATGCCGCCACGTATATCCTTCCATCTAGGATCACTCTTGTGTGGCGTCAAATTAAACTTAGCCTGCATTCATATACAACAAATAAAACAAACACAGAGTTAGAGTTAGAGATATAATTTATACATTATTTTGTTTATTTATTTAATGGCTTAGTCATTTATTTAATTTTTTATAATAAAAACAACTTATCCTGATAAGCATAAGCTTTTTGAAAACAGCTTGTTCTGATAAGCTTATCAGGACAAGCTGTTTGAAATCAGCTTATCCTGATAAGCTTATCAGGACAAGCTGTTTGAAAACAACTTATCCTGATAAGCATATCAGAACAAGCTGTTTGAAAACAGCTTATCCTGATAAGCATATCAGAACAAGCTGTTTTCACACAGCTTGTTCTGATAAGCTTATCAAGATAAGTTGTATTCAAACAGCTTGTTCTGATAAGCATATCAGGATAAGCTGTTTGAAAACAGCTTATCCGAAAAGCTTATTACATTATTCTCATCAAATATATATTTATTTAAATTTTTTTATATTTATTCGAATTTTTTTATATATATTAAAAAAAATTTATATGATATAAATAAATAAGATACAATTTGTATATTTATTTAAATTTGTTATTTATTTATATGATATAAATAAATAAACAAATTTATTTAAATATATACACCATTAAATAAATAAACACAATAATGTTATGAACATAAAAATGATAACTGACCTCTATGTTCGCCCAAACCAACGTATTGATCTCATCAGGGACATCATTCCAACTTGGGCAGTGGCACGAGCCTCCTGATACAATCCCCGATGTAATTAGATAAATGTTGAGCATGCGTGCCGCGAGGCCGGAAAGATTTTTCTTCAAAATCTATCGGGACAGGGCCATGCTCACCAACTTCCTCCAACAAATCGATACATCGGCTAATGCCCCGAGTCTTTCTACCGGCCTCTCTGCCGCCCAAATTTTCTATTCTTTTGCCTTTGCCTGCAAAAATCAAGTGAGTGACAAAGTCATAAAAATTCAAGGCAAGCAACATATATATGCACCAAATTTTTGATTGTGTTACAATAATCCAAATATTCTTACCTTTATTTCTAAATAAGGCAAAACAACCGCTGCGGATGTTTGGCGTAGGAGGTTCATCCTCACCACCACCGTCACCACCGTGTGATCCTACAACATCTGCTGACATCTGTACAAGTACAATTAGCATAACATAGACAAATTCATGAACAAAATAATATAAGCATGCACAAATCCAAATACAACACATCCAAATAAATATACACATTTAAAAAATCCACAACAATTAGATTCATTAATTCAAACAAATAAGTGTCTTTTGCAAGTTACAACTAAAGGTCAATCTTCTTCTTCACTAGAATAAACTCTGTCTTCACCATCATCATCATTCACACGTTCTTCATCACTTAAATCATGAGGGACGTCTTCATCATCAGTAATACCATCGTCTTCATCATCAACATCAATGATATTTGGCGGTGCATCAACCTCCGTTTCGTGGCCATCTATATTCAAGGTCACATCACCCAAGTCATTCAAATCAGTGGAAAGTGGTAGATCAGATGAGTTGTCGAAATGTATAATATCAAGAACGGCATCTGACACTATGACACCCCCGTTGGAAAACTTTTTATGATTAACATGTTCAACGACCTTCCAGTTGGGTTTGTTCTGATCTTCAATGTAGAAGACTTGTTTGACTTGTGTTGCGAGAATGTATTGTTCATCTTTCCAATACTCAGCTCTTGTGTCGGTGAGTTGAGTCATGTTGTTTCTATAGATAAGACGTTTTTTACGTAACATGGGGCGAGTGTCGAACCACTTAACTTTGAACAACACAACACTGAACTACAAATAACGAAACACGAGGATCTGTTGAAGCTGACCATAAGCCATTGTGTTCTCAGGGCCAGGCGCAAAAATGCCGCTGTTTTGAGTTGTACGACGTTCATCGCGACTGTGCACGACATACCTCACACCGTCGACTATGCAAGAGTTTATTGATATTGGATGCGGTGACGGTCCACAAGCCAAAGTGAATAACTCGCTGGTCTGGATAACCTCTGGGTCTTTGTCATTGTCTATGTGACGTTGACGGATCTATGAGGAATAAAGGATTAGGTACAGAAAACTATTTATAATAATATTATTTTTTTACAGGTAAGTACACAAGATAAGTCTAAGTTTACCATTTTCCCAAACCACGCGGAGAATTCTTTTTTCTTGTCTTTGTCAGGATATAATCTGAAAAACGTTCATGGTATTAGAATAAGTCGCTATTGTTAAGAAAAAGAAGTTTCAAAATAAAATAAAAAACGCGTACCTCTTGAACTCAGAAATATACTTGTCGATTTCAGGACTGTTGTTTAGTACATACCATTCCACTTTCTTGAACTCTTGATAAGGGAACGGAATATACGACTTTTTCCCAAGCGGGTTACATACCGATCGGAACACCTGAAACTGACACGTTGGGGGAGGGGGGTCCACATTACGGTCGAGACGATTAAATTTAGTGGTAACATCATCCCGAAAATACTTAGAACAGAAAGTCAATGCTTCTTGTGCAACATAACCCTCCGCAATCGAACCTTCTGGCTTAGCTTTATTTCGTACATAACCTTTTAGCTCTTTCATGTATCTTTCAAATGGATACATCCACCGGGGGCGGATAGGCCCGCCTTCAATGGCCTCATCAGGTAAATGGATAACCAAGTGAACCATAATGTCAAAGAAATCAGGAGGATATATGAGCTCAAGATCGCACAAAATGTCAACCACCTTTTTTACAGCAGTCAACATGTCATCCACCATTAAAGCTGCAGAGCAGAGTTGCTTAAACAAGTTACATAGGTCGATCAGTGGTCTTGCAATCTCAGCAGGCAAGTATTCCTGAAGTGCGAAAGGAAGTAAACGTTGCATCATTATATGACAGTCATGAGACTTCATGCCCGTTATATTGGTATCGTTATCGATCACTTTGTGCTTGAAGTTGGATCCGAACCCATCTGGTAGTTTAACACTCTTGATGTACTGACAAAACTTTTTCCTGTTCTCTGGTGTGAAGGAATACGAAGCCTGAGGCTTCTTGCACTTCCCGTTTTTACTTTGGGTGAGCCACAAGCTTTTTCGAATGCCCAACTTTTCCAAGTATTGTCTTGCCTTGACAGTGTCTTTAGATTTGTCATTCATCAACAAAGTGTTCAGGATGGCCTCCAACACATTTTTTTCGATATGCATGATGTCTAAATTGTGTCTTAGTGAAAGAAAAGGCCAATACTCAAGCTCGTAAAAAATAGACCGTTTAGACCAGTTAGGCTCAACACGAAAATTGCGTGTTATCTTCACACCCCCAAAATTCTTATGTTTACCGGACAGTCGATTTGGCAGTGAAGCGTGTTGCTCGTCAATCTGGTCCATGGTAAATGTTCTAGGACGGGGCTGGTGTTCGGGTTTACCATTGAATAAACGTGAAGTCCTGGATTTATGGCGGGGCGGTAAGAATCTTCTGTGGCCAACATAAGCTATTTTGCTTGCCACATGAAGAGATGGAGTGTCGTCATTACATGTAGGGCAAGCCTTGTAACCTTGCCCACTATACCCAGACAAACTACTTCGAGTCGGAAAATCATTGATGGTCCATAAAAGCATCGCTCTCATGGTGAATGCCTCGCCCGTAGCTTGGTCTATAGTACTCACACCATCCCATAAAAGTTTTAGATCATCATTTAAAGGTCTCAAGTAAATATCAATGTCCTTGCCCGGGGATTTAGGGCCAGGAATTAACAGCGTCAGCATTAAAGAACTCTCTTTCATATACAACCACGGAGGCAGGTTGTATGTTGTCAATATCACCGGCCACATGCTGTAAGTCTGACTAAGGTTGCCGAATGGATTGAAACCATCAGCATCCAACCCTAATCGAACATTTCTTGGTTCTGCTGCAAAATCACCATACTTGGCATCAAATTTCTTCCAAGCCGCACCATCACACGGGTGTTGCATCTTACCGGGCTCCGTACACTTTCCAGTAGCATGCCAAATCATATCCTTTGCACTTTTACTAGACTTGTACAAACGTTGTAGTCTAGGAATGATCGGAAAGTAACGCAGCACCTTCTTAGGAACTTTCTTCCCCAGCGTGCTAGTGTCTTTCCATCTACTTGTATTACACACCGGACAGAAATCCAAATCGACGTATCCTTCCCGAAATAAGCAACAATCGTGTTCACAAGCATGTATCGAATTGTACCCTAACCCGATCGTTTTAAATGTCTTCTTTATTGCATAGTATGACGGTGGGAGCTTGAATCCTCTGCTTGGGGGAAAGATAGTTTGGAACCACTCTAGAATATCATTGAATATGGTATCGGTGATTTTACCTTTGGCCTTATAATGTGTAAACTTTGCCATGAAGTCTAATCGAGTCGCTTCTACACAACCAGGGTACAGCGGCTCATTGGCACTGCGATATAACTCTTCAAACTCGTTAGCTTGAGTCCGTCTGTTACTTGAGTTGGGAGGAGGTGGAGGAGGAATATAGTCCGGAGGCATATAGGTAAGATCATCAAGTAACGATGTCATGTCAGTTATAAAAGGTTGTCTTGTGTTATCTATTATTGGCAGTGGTGGCGGTGGTGGTGGTGGTGGAGGAGGTGTAGGTGTAGGAGGAGCCGGTTCACCATGGTGTACCCATGTTGTATAACTGTTGTCAAACCCGGACTTCATAACGTGGTTCGAAAGAAGGTCAATATCTACCAGGAGTCTTGTTCGACAACGCTTGCATGGACATGGTATCTCATTCAAACGATTCACAAACTTCCTAGAATGCTTGACAAAACTGGCAAGACCTAATATATATTCTGGCTGATGACGCTCTAACCGTGTCCAACTCTTATCAATGAGTACCATAACTGTGTTTTAACGATACATTTAGTTATTATATGCAACTTAATTAACACAAGGAATTTTAAAAAATAATTATTATATATTTCATAAATAATAATATGTATTATATCAAATTATAAAAAATAATTATAAAATATATAATTATTATTTATAAAGTATATAATTATATAATAATATTTATTAAAAGATATAATTATCAAGTATAGAAAATAGTATGTTCACCTAGTGCAACTATGGAAGGCAATCCTAACCCACCCTTTGAATGTTTCGTCTCATATATGAATGCGTATAACCGATTTACTATTTGAGAAAATTTCGGCAGCATTTCCCTTCAACTCCCCAAATATGTGTTTAAAGACATATTCGTAGGAGTAAAGGAGAAACACTGTCGAAATCATCTCAAATACTAAATCGGTTATACGCATTCATATCCTAAATGAGACAAAACATTCAAAAAGCAGTCCCAAACAGGGGACTTTTCGAAGTTAATTCCTAATAAATTAACTTCGGACGGGTTTTCTATAGGTTGATCAATTTCAGACGGGAATTTTCCGAAATTAATCGCTAAAATCCTAAAACATTCCTAAGGCTTAGTCCAATAAAACATTTATATCATATAATAAAAACAGCTTATTCTGATAAGCTTATAAGAATAAGCTGTTTGAAAACAGCTTATCCCGATAAGCTTATCAGAATAAGCTGTTTTCAAACAGCTTATTCTGATAAGCTTATTAGAATAAGTTGTTTGATAACAGCTTATCCCGATAAGCTTATCAAAGTAATCTGTTTGAAAACAGCTTATCCCGATAAGCTTATCAGAATAAGCTGTTTTCAAACAGCTTATTCTGATAAGCTTATTAGAATAAGTTGTTTGATAACAGCTTATCCCGATAAGCTTATCAAAGTAAGCTGTTTGAAAACAGCTTATCCCGATAAGCTTATCAGAATAAGCAGCTTATTCTGATAAGCTTATAAGGATGAGCTGTTTTTAAATAGCGTATTCTGATAAGCTTATCAGGATAAGCTGTTATCAAACAGCTTATCCTGATAAGCTTATTAGGATAAGCTGTTATCAAACAACATATTCTGATAAGCCAGGTTAACCTATTTGAAATCAGCTTATCCAAAAAAGATTATTAGAATTTATTCTCATCAAATAGGTAACATAAGGAGTGTTTGGATTTACGTTTAAAAAAATTAACAAGTTTAAACATCCCGGACGACATGTCGCCAGGGAATCTAAAAATAACTAAAAAAAACAATATGTATTATCAATTACAATTAAAAGTTAAAAAAACATACCGTTAAATAGTGGTCGGGTCTCGGCTGTGGTCGGGGCGCGGGTGTGGTCGGGGCTCGGCTGCGGTCGGGTCTCGGCTGTGGTTGGGCTCGGCTACGGTCGGGACTCGGCTGCGGTGACCGGATATGTAAAAACAAAACCAAATATACTATCAATTATAATATAAGTTATATAAAAAAATCAATTACAATATAAATCATAAAAAAAATTATATAAAATAAAACATTAACAATTACAATATAAATTATATAAAAAACCTTAATATATATTGCGGTGGTGGTGGTGCCGGTGAATGTAGATGGCGTGGTGGTGGTGTTGGCGACTGGAGATGGTGGTGAGTGGTGGTGAGTGCACGTGTGTAGGTGTGGAGGAGAGTGATGGTGAGTGGTGGTGGTGGTGATATAGTAGCGATCGGGATGTGGAGGAGAGTGGTGGTGGTGGTGATACAGCAGCAACAGCGAATGAAGGAGATGAAGTTTTTTTTTGTTAAGTGTTGTGAGAAGATAAGGATATCTGGTCAATAAAGGGGTTTTTTTCCCGGCGACAATCCCTGGCGACATGTCGCCAGGGATACTTTTGACTTTTGTCGTTTAGCCAAAAGCGCGCGTGATTGAAACATTTTGGAGGGGTGTGACGAAGTTTCCCTGGCGACATGTCGCCAGGGATACCTTTGACTTTTCAACGCATATACACGTACCTATAACTTTTGTCGTATCTCCCAAACCTTCCCTGGCAACATGTCGCCAGGGAAACTTGGCTGACTTTTTAGAAAGTCAAGTGAGCCCAAGTTTCCCTGGCGACATGTCGCCACGGAAACTTGGCTGACTTTTTAGAAAGTCAAGTGAGCCCAAGTTTCCCTGGCGACATGTCGCCAGGGAAACTATCCCTGGTGACATGTCGCCAAGGATAGACAAACATGTCGCAAGGGATAATTTTTGTGAAAATAAAATTTCTTGTTACTTATGTATTATTATAATTAGTAATAAAATAATAATAATTATTATTATTATTTATGAAATAATAATTATTATTATTATTACAATTTATAAAATAATTATTATTATTTATAAAATAACTATATCATCCCGGTCAATTTAATTTCTAAATTCATTCCGATTTATTCCGTTTAGTTTCTCGATTTATTCTAATTCGGTAACCATTTAACATCTAACGTTTAACAAATGCATACCGACTCATCCATTGAACATCTAACATGTAACCAAGACATGTCGAGTCATCCATTGAACATCTAACGTGTAACCAAGACATGCCGACTCATTTATTGAACATCTAACGTGTAACCAACACATACCGACTCATCCATTGAACATCTAACGTTTAACAAATGCATACCGACTCATCCATTTAACATCTACCGTGTGACTAAGACATGCCGACTCATTTATTGAACATCTAACGTGTAACCAACACATGTCGAGTCGTCCATTGAACATCCAACGTATAACCATAACAAACCGGATCATCCATTGAACATCCAACGTATAACCATAACAAACCGGGTCATCCATTGAACATCTAACGTGTAACCATAACAAACCGGGTCATCCATTAAACATCTAACGTGTAACCAAGACATGCCGACTCATCCATTCAAAATCTAATGTTTAACAAATGCATACCGACTCATCCAATGAACATCTAACGTGTAACCAAGACATGCCGACTCATCCATTGAACATCTAATGTTTAACAAATGCATACCGACTCATCCAATGAACATCTAACATGTAACCAAAACATACCGACTCATCCATTGAACATCTAATGTTTAACAAATGCATACCGACTCATCCATTGAACATCTAACGTCTAACCAAGACATGCCGACTCATTTATTGAACATCTAACGTGTAACCAACACATGTCGAGTCGTCCATTGAACATCTAACGTCTAACCAAGCTTGGTTACATGTTCTTCATTCTCACACAACATCCCGTCCGCTATCACTTCACTAAACCGAGAAACATATGTCATAACGTTCTGAGTGAAAGTTGAGACAACTGGCAACCAACCTGCATCCGTTGCTGATATCAGTTAATATTCTTCATCAATGAACGGACCATTGAACAAGAACGTATTTGATTTAGTAAACAGGGATGACATAGTAGGAACAACAGCATTAGGTGGAGATAAATAAGGGATATCAGAAGCTTTCGCGTAAGTTTGAACAAAAGAAAGAAGCTTTTCATTTGATGTAACCTCACCAAAATAGCTTACACAACGAGTATAGTCATTTGCCAGCTCGACATAGCTATGTTGCCAGCTCATCTAACGTGTAACCAAAACATACCGACTCATCCATTGAACATCTAATGTTTAACAAATGCATACCGACTCATCCATTGAACATCCAACGTACAACCATAACAAACCGGGTCATCCATTGAACATCCAACGTTTAACTATTGGCGGGAAAACGTTGGCGGGAAAACATTGGCGGGAAAATGTTAACCATTTCCCTCACTTTTTGACCATAAAAGGATTCACACACACTTATCATCAGCAGATCACACACACACACTTATCATCTCCTACCAAACTCACCACCACCACCACCTGATTTGGTAGCAGATGGATCCCCGTGAAGCTTATAAGTGTACATGTAGAAAGAGATATATTGTGTTGAGACAGTCACATCAACCTCATAGCTTTGGTAAACTCTACTATGCATGTCCTTTTTCGAAGGTAAACAATCAAATATTTTAGGTATGTAATACGTGTGATTATTAAAATGACATGTCATGTTATTTGTTTACTTTGTAACAGCAAAAAACAGATGATTATGGATGTAAATATTTTAAATGGAAGGATGATTTTGATCTCGAACTCCGTATAAGATCTTCCCCTGGATCTTCAACACCTCAAGGTTCACATCCAAGTTCTTCTACAGGTCCTTCTCAATCTGCACCCACTGAGTGCTCAAATTGCAAGATCAAAGATCTAAAGATAAAGATGTTAGAGGCAAGACTAGAAATGGAAAGGCATCCTGAAGACCACGCATGTCAATCGGCTGCAATACTTCATGAGCTTTTAAATGAAATGGAAAATCTTAGCTTTGAGTAGTAATCGGTTGCACTACTTCACGAACTTTAAGTTGATTAGTAATGTCTGTTTTTAAGTTTTCCATTTGATTCCACAAGGGCTATGTATAATATTATGAATAAATAAATGTTTGTTTTATAAATGTCTCATTTTTATTATATAAACGTCGCAAAAATAAAATAACATCGGATCGATAGTTAAAATAATAATTATTTGGAATAAATAAATATTTGTTTTATAAATGTCTCATTTTTATTATATAAACGTCGCAAAAAATTAAATAACATCGGATCGATAGTTAATATAATAATTATTTGGAATAAATAAATATTTGTTTTATAAATGTCTCATTTTTATTATATAAACGTCGCAAAAATTAAATAACATCGGATCGATAGTTAAAATAATAATTAACAAGCAAAAACAAAATAAATATATGTCAGGGAGTTTCCCTGGCGACATGTCGCCAGGGAAACATTTGGGATTTGGCGGGTAAAAGCCCGCCACACATTCTTGACATGTAATTAAACATTTGTGTTTAATTTTGAAACTAATCACAAATGGCAACGGTTTCCCTGGCGACATGTCGCCAGGGATAATCTTGACATGTAATTAGCAAACATAGTTTTTGTTAAATACGATGGACGAGTTTTCCCTGGCGACATGTCACCAGGGATAAGTGGGGACAAAGTATCCCTGGCGACTTGTCGCCAGGGAAACTTTGGAGGGAAAATTTCGCGCTCTTTCACTTGGTATCTGATTTTGGACCGATTATCCCAGACGACATGCCGACTCATCCATTGAACATCTAATGTTTAACAAATGCATACCGACTCATCCAATGAACATCTAACGTGTAACCAAAACATACCGACTCATCCATTGAACATCTAATGTTTAACAAATGCATACCGACTCATCCATTGAACATCTAACGTCTAACCAAGACATGCCGACTCATTTATTGAACATCTAACGTGTAACCAACACATGTCGAGTCGTCCATTGAACATATAACGTCTAACCAAGCTTGGTTACATGTTCTTCATTCTCACACAACATCCCGTCCGCTATCACTTCACTAAACTGAGAAGCATATGTCATAACGTTCTGAGTGAAAGTTGAGACAACTGGCAACCAACCTGTATCCGCTGCTGATATCAGTTAATAATCTTCATCAATAAACGGACCATTGAACAAGAACGTATTCGATTTAGTTAACGGGGATGACATAGTAGGAACAACAGCATTAGGTGGAGATAAATAAGGGATATCCGAAGCTTTCGCGTAAGTTTGAACAAAAGAAAGAAGCTTTTCATTTGATGTAACCTCACCAAAATAGCTTACACAACGAGTATAGTCATTTGCCAGCTCAACATAGCTATGTTACCAGCTCATCTAACGTGTAACCAAAACATACCGACTCATCCATTGAACATCTAATGTTTAACAAATGCATACCGACTCATCCATTGAACATCCAACGTACAACCATAACAAACCGGGTCATCCATTGAACATCCAACGTTTAACTATTAGCGGGAAAACGTTGGCGGGAAAATGTTAACCATTTCCCTCACTTTTTGACCATAAAAGGATTCACACACACTTATAATCAGCAGATCACACACACACACACACTTATCATCTCCTACCAAACTCACCACCACCACCACCTGATTTGGTAGCAGATGGATCCCCGTGAAGCTTATAAGTGTACATGTAGAAAGGGATATATTGTGTTGAGACAGTCACATCAACCTCATAGCTTTGGTAAACTCTACTATGCATGTCCTTTTTCGAAGGTAAACAGTCAAATGTTTTAGTTATGTAATACATGTGATTATTAAAATGACATGTCATGTTATTTGTTTACTTTGTAACAGCCAAAAACAGATGATTATGGATGTAAATATTTTAAATGGAAGGGTGATTTTGATCTCGAACTCCGTATAAGATCTTCCCCTGGATCTTCAACACCTCAAGGTTCACATCCAAGTTCTTCTACAGGTCCTTCTCAATCTGCACCCACTGAGTGCTCAAATTGCAAGATCAAAGATCTAAAGATAAAGATGTTAGAGGCAAGACTAGAAATGGAAAGGCATCCTGAAGACCACGCATGTCAATCGGCTGCAATACTTCATGAGCTTTTAAATGAAATGGAAAATCTTAGCGTTAGTAGTAATCGGCTGCACTACTTCACGAACTTTAAGTTGATTAGTAATGTCTGTTTTTAAGTTTTCCATTTGATTCCACAAGGGCTATGTATAATATTATGAATAAATAAATGTTTGTTTTATAAATGTCTCATTTTTATTATATAAACATCGCAAAAATAAAATAACATCGGATCGATAGTTAAAATAATAATTATTTGGAATAAATAAATATTTGTTTTATAAATGTCTCATTTTTATTATATAAACGTCGCAAAAATTAAATAACATCGGATCGATAGTTAATATAATAATTATTTGGAATAAATAAATATTTGTTTTATAAATGTCTCGTTTTTATTATATAAACGTCGCAAAATTAAATAACATCGGATCGATAGTTAAAATAATACTCCCTCCGTCCCAAAATTATTGTCACCAGACAAGAATTGCACACTTTAAGAAAAGTGTATTAATTACTGCTTTGAATTTTGCAAAAGTGAAAGAAAGACAATTTTACCCTTTGACAATTATTTAATGTCTTCATAAAGATTTGTTAATAACACTTTTGATTAAGGATAGTATAGTAAATTTAAATAATTCCACCAACTATATATAGAAGTGGACAAAAATTTTGGGACAATCCAAAAAGGAAAGATGGACAATAATTTTGGGACGGAGGGAGTAATTAACAAGCAAAAACAAAATAAATATATGTCAGGGAGTTTCCCTGGCGACATGTCGCCAGGGAAACATTTGGGATTTGGCGGGTAAAAGCCCGCCACACATTCTTGACATGTAATTAAACATTTGTGTTTAATTTTGAAACTAATCACAAATGGCAACGGTTTCCCTGGCGACATGTCACCAGGGATAATCTTGACATGTAATTAGCAAACATAGTTTTTGTTAAATACGATGGACGAGTTTTCCCTGGCGACATGTCGCCAGGGATAAGTGGGGACAAAGTATCCCTGGCGACTTGTCGCCAGGGAAACTTTGGAGGGAAAATTTCGCGCTCTTTCACTTGGTATCTGATTTTGGACCGATTATCCCTGGCGACATGTCGCCAGGGAAACCCTAGTAAACTTTGACCAAAAAGTAAATCTACTTTACCGCCACGTCAACGTTGTCGCCAGGGAAAAGTGGTTATCCCTGGCGACATTGTGTCGCCAGGGAAACCCCCGTCATCTGTTCTCAACTTTCTTGTAGTGATATAATTCAACTAAAATTTGGTTCGTTTAATGTTCTTGTCGCCTCATCAGCTGAGGCGGCAAAAATCATTCTGAAAACACAGGATGTCACCTTTTCTTGCAGGCCTAAAACGACTGCGGGAAAGTATACTACTTATAACTACTCTGACATCACGTGGTCTCCCTATGGGGCGTACTGGCGCCAGGCACGTAAAATGTGCTTAATGGAGTTATTTAGTGTTAAGAGACTCGAGTCGTATGAATATATACGAGTTGAGGGAACAAATTCCTTACTTAAAAAGATATATAATTCGGTTGGTGAGGAAATTTTGATAAAGGATATGTTATCCGATGTGAGTTTAAACGTTATTAGTAGGATGGTATTAGGAAAAAGGTATTTAGATGAGTCTGAAGACTCTATAGTGAGCCCGAACGAGTTTAAGAAGATGTTGGATTAGTTGTTTTTGCTGAATGGTGTTTTCAATATTGGTGATTCGATACCTTGGATCGATTTTTTGGATTTACAAGGGTACGTGAAAAGAATGAAAACAATTAGTAAGAAATTCGATCGGTTTCTTGAGCATGTGCTAGATGAGCATAACGAAAAGCGAAAGGCCGAGGGGGAGAAGTTTGTGGCTACGGATATGGTTGATGTGCTTTCGCAGCTTGCTGAAGATCCCGATCTTGATGTTAAGCTCGAAAGACATGGAGTTAAAGCTTTTACTCAGGTATTTAAATTTACCAGCAACTTACTACCTCTAGACTTGCTAAAAGAAACTATTTTCATTTCATAATCATGAATCTAATCTGATATTTCGTTTTATGAAAGTAAACGTGTTTTGTTTTGGCTCAATTAGTTGATCGTGACATTATAAAAATATATAATCCCTATATAGAATTATGAATCAATTGTCATAATAAACGTTTTCTATTGTTAATACTAAATAAAAAGGCATGTTTGTAACTTGGTTCAAGATCTATCAAGAGTTTTTCCTCTCAGGTGAATCCGATAAAGAGTTTAACCATAACTAGGCGAGGGTTCGAGGAAGGCATACTGCCCGCTTGGATGTCACTGCACGACTCAATCCACTAACCACTAACATGTCGTTCTAAAAATAAAAATAATAAAAAAATAACTTGGTATACATTAATGATTGTGTTACTTGTGTATTAGTAGTAGCTAGCCGTTATTCAACGTTTTAAACACTAAATTTCTAGCTGTTTAATAATTACAGGACTTACTTGCTGGTGGGACTGAGAGCTCAGCGGTTACAGTCGAATGGGCGATATCCCAGCTCTTAAAGAAGCCTGAAATATTCCAAAAGGCGACTGAAGAGCTTGATCGGGTCATAGGAAAAAACAGATGGGTACAAGAGAAGGACATGCCTAATTGAAGGTTTATAGAGTTCATAACAATTATTTAAAACCCTAATATGGATCAAAGAGCGCATAGCGGAAGCGATTAACAAGATAATCAATTTAACACAATTATATTAATCAAGATTAGGGTTACATACCTTTATCCTAGCAAGATCCACAAGACGACGGAACGAACGGCAATTAGGGTTTATCACGAACACCACCAAGAATATAATCTAAAGGAAGATTATATCACGCTCTTGTACACACGTAATACAACGATTTAACCGTGAGTCTAGCACGATCAAACCGAGCTTCAACGCTTTATGGATTATCTACCCAATAACCCTAGAGAGGGATTAGGACTAGATATTTAGCTAAATCGAAAACCAACCGAAACCCTAAGATGGTGAGGGTGTGGCGATCGCAGGAAGAGAAGAGAAGGGAAGGGACAAAAATTATGAAGGCCTTGGGGTTGTTTATATAGGCTTGGCAATCCTTGGGCTCCAAGTAATAAACAAGAATTAGAAAACAAAAAGTTTCCCTCTCCCCTCTTTGGTTTTGGTCGACGGCTACACCACCCCCAAGGGGTGTTTGTGTAGTTTTTCATACTCCTTCTTTTAGCTTCTATTTAGTTTCCATAACGGTCGTTATAACTTTACTTTTATTTATTAACGATCGTTAGTTAAGCTTTGGTTTGATTTAATAAATATACATAAAATATATTTAATAAATAAATTAACTCTTTACGTTATGCGTGCAATCCCGTGATCCCGAGTTCGATCCTATCTCACGACTATTAATTTTAAGTCCATAAACTTTCAGCTCCCACTTGGACAAAATTCTAATATCGTGATCACATTGACTAGCGTCTAGTTACACTAGCAATGTCACTAGTACAAACCGGGTAAGGTCTCCTGGACAAGAACCTTTTAATGATTACATCATTATTATTATCCTTTCATTTCAAATACATTGTTAACAAGGATATGGATCTAAGTCATTCCTTCATTAACTATTCTGTTTCTCGTTTGCGGATATAGCAAGATTACCAAAACACATTTGGGTGTGGCCATACAAACATCTTACTACTCCCCGAGGGGCCCAGTTGTATTTATACTTCAAAATAAATTTGACGGATACAAATCCCATTTCGACTACAAGCAAAACACATGAACTTCGCAACACTTCTGAAAATAACCCTTATGACTACCAGTTACGTTTAGTGTTAGGTTACCTTACAGGAATGCACTACATTCAATGCAGTTTTCTGGTATCTCAGGTCTAAGGATAACTATTTATGATTTACTTAATGACAAAGATCCATAAAGTAAAATCACATAGTTGGGATAAGTCCAATATTTGATTCATCAAATATCATCCAAAATTGACCAATATACTTCCAAGTATACTCTGTCACCATTTTGAATTGTCTTAGTTTAATAATATTCCCATATTATTAATCGACAACGGACATTTAGAAACATCAAAATGCTCACGGATTAAAACATGTAAAATAGGATACAAAATCAAATAACAGAAAAATAAACGAAACCCAATCTTTATTTCATCAATTTAATAATGTCTTACATCCTTTATCCAAATACTAATCAACAGATTTATTGCATGAATTCGCTAGCTAGTTGCAGCCCAATTGCCTTGGCATGCTTAACTACCTTTGGCCTAGATAAAGCCTTAGTAAAAGGATCAGCTACGTTATCATCTGTGTGAACTTTTATTAATTTTTTTTCTCGAGCTTCCACTTGTTCTCGAACGTAGTGATATCTACGTTTAAAGTGTCTGGCGCCCTTCATGACTCCAGGGTCATTGGCGAATATTATTGCCGCAGAATTGTCGCAATATATATCAATAGGTTCTTTAATTGAAGGCATCACTCCAAGATCTCCAATAAACTTCCTAATCCAAATAGCTTCCATTGCGGCTTCTGAAGCGGCCATGTACTCAGATTGAGTCGCATGCATAGCAATGGTTTTCTGCTTACTGCTCTTCCAGTCAACTGCTCCTCCATTGATGACAAACACGTAACCCGTCTGAGACTTCATATCGTCTTTATCACATACATTTAGTTTTGTGTCTGGTTTACCCCCGAATACCAAAAACATATCTTTCGTACTCCTCAAATACTTTAGAATATGCTTAACAGCAGTCCAGTGGAACTTTCCTGGATTCTGTTGGTATCTACTGACCAAGTTCTGAGCAAACGCCACATCAGGCCTTGTACATCTTACAGCATACATAATAGATCCTACTGCCGAAGCATAAGGCACCTTCTTCATGTAAGCCACCTCTTCAGGTGATGATGCATCTTTCTCATGACTTAACTCATGCTTAACCTCCATCGGTAAGAAACCTTTCTTAGAGTTATGCATGTTGTATTTCTTTAATATCTTATCAATATAAGCATCTTGACTAAGACCAATTAACCGTCTACTCCTATCTCGATAGATTTTAATTCCCAGAATATATGCAGCATCTCCCAAATCTTTCATAGAAAAACATTTACCAAGACAATCCTTAACTTCCTTAAGTCTTGGAATGTTACTTCCCGTGATCAATATGTCATCGACATAAAGAATTAGGAACACTACATTACTCCCACTAGCTTTGCGGTATACACATGGCTCATCACGATTTTGAATAAATCCGAACTTTTAGATTTCTTCATCAAATCGCTTATTCCATTGACGTGATGCTTGCTTCAAACCATAAATAGATCTTTGAAGTTTGCACACGCGCTTTGGATATTTAGGATCAACATACCCTTCCGGTTGTTGCATATAGATGTCTTCATCTAAGCGACCGTTCAAGAAGGCAGTTTTAACATCCATTTGCCATATCTCATAGTCATAGTATGCTGCTATAGCTATGAGAATCCTAATAGCTCGTAAGTCTGCTACAGGAGAAAATGTCTCCTCGTAGTCTATGCCAAAAGTTTGAGTAAAACCTTTAGCCACTAAACGTGCTTTATAGGATTGTACATCACCATCCATGTCAGTTTTCTTCTTATAGATCCACCTATTTTTCACTACTTTAGCATTTTTAGGCGCGTCTACAAGAATCCAAACATCATTGAATTCCATGGATTTCATTTCCTCATTCATCGCAACTATCCATTTTGACTTTTCTGGATCAGACATTGCGGATCGATAGTTAGCAGGTTCACCAAGATCCCCTACTTCCTCCTCATCATCCTCTATGTAAAGACATAGTTTGTCCGGCGCACGTATAGTCCTTTGTGACCTACGTGGAGGAATCAATTCCGGTGGAACACTCAGACTTTCTGGTTCTACAGGAATTTCATCGCTAGTATTTTCAGAAGGCAATGTATCTTCTTGAATTTCTTCAAGATCATAATTTCTCCCACTGAATTCTTGATTTACAAGATCATTTTCAAGGAAGTCTCCATACCGAGCCACAACTATTTTGTTCTCAGCCGGATAATAAAAGTAGTAACCCATAGTTTCCTTAGGGTAACCTACAAAGATACATTTAACTGAGCGTTGTTGGAGTTTATCTCCAGAGTCACGTTTTACATACGCCTCACAACCCCAGACTTTCAAATAAGACAAATATGGCTTCTTGCCATGCCATAGCTCATATAGTGTCTTATCAACCTTCTTTGTGGGAACCATATTTAGAATACGAACAGCAGATTCAAGAGCATAATCCCAAAAAGATAATGGTAAAGTTGTAAGATTAAACATAGATCGTACCATATCCAATAATGTACGATTTCTCCTTTCGGATACACCATTTTGTTGTGGAGTATATGGAGAAGTAAGTTTCTGAACAATTCCATTCTCACTTAAATAATCTTTAAACTCTTGACTTAAATATTCACCACCACGGTCAGAACGAAGAGCTTTAATCTTCTTTCCCAGTTGTAACTCTACTTCTGCTTTAAACGTTTTGAATGTTTCAAATACCTCATGTTTATGCTTAAGTAAATAAACATAACCATAACGGTTATAATCATCCGTAAACGTTAAGAAGTAGCTAGCACCTTTCCTTGACACATGTCTAAGTGGTCCACACACATCAGTATGTATTAAACCAAGTAGTTCAGTAGCCCTTTCAATATTGCTATTAAAAGGTTTCTTGGTCATCTTTCCAGAGATACAAGATTCACATTTATCAAATGATTCATCATTGATACTTTCCAAAAGCCCATCACATTGTAGCTTTTGTATGCGAGTCTTCTCAATATGGGCAAGCCTACAATGCCAAAGATAAGAAGAGTTCTTGTCTAACTTACTCTTCTTATTCATGCTAAAAACAGAATTATTTTTCCTCTTGGAATTTTTATCATGCATGTTAATTTCAAAAACACCATTCACAGAAATTGCATCAAAATAGAATAGACCATCTTTGAAAACAGAAATTCTATTATTATCAATCGTGTGAGTAAATCCAAGATCCAACATACAAGAAAAGGAAATAACACCCCTAACAATTGTAGGTGCATAATGACAATTATTTAAAGACAATACTAAACCCGAAGGTAAAACTAATTTAAATATTCCTATAGCTTCAGCCGCTGCGTGTGCGCCATTGCCCACTTGTAGAAATTGTTCCCCATAGGATAGTCTCCTCTTCAACTCAAATCCCTGCAGGGTATTACAAATTTTAATACCACATCCCGTATCATATACCCAGGAGTTTGATTTGTATGAAAGATTAAATAACTCTATCATAAATAAGTTACCTGAAGATGGTGCTGCAGCAACTTGCTCAGCCTTCTTCTTATGTTCTGCCATTTCATGGAGATAGAGAGAGCAATTCCTCTTCCAGTGTCCAGTCATCTTGCAGTAGTGGCAAGTCTCATCTTTCTGAGATTTCTTAGCAAAGTTCTGCTTCGGCTTAGATGTAGTCGCAACTTGCTTGCTCTTATCAGCCTTCCCTTTGCCTTTCTGCTTCTTATTCCCTTGCGGTTTAGGTTTAGACACTCTACCCTTTTGTACATACAGTACTTGAGGCGTAGCAGTGGATGCCTTATCTTTCAAACCCTTTTCGAAGTCAATGAGCATTGCATGCAAATCATTCACTGTCTTCCCCGTGCAATGCATATTATAGTTACGAACAAAATCACCGAAGTCCTTATTAAGGGACCTATTGATCAAGTTAATAGCCATATTATGATCGAAGGGTTGTCCTAGTGCGATGAGTTGTTCCATATAACCCCTCATCTCCATGTAATGTGCACTTACGGACTTTCCAGGAGCTTGCTTGCAGCTATGTAGAGCATCAACTAGATCATAGATCTCTACAGCTTGTGGCGTTTCATACACTGCCTTGAGTTCATCAAGCATTTGCTTAGGAGGAAATAGCTCATACTTCCTTTGAAGTGATGGAGCCATTCTCCCTAACATTACAGCAGCCACCTCATGGTGTTTCTTAACATTAGCAGCGTGTTGAAGCCTTTCCGCATCAGATGCATCTTCAGCAAGATCCTTCCGAAAAGGAGTTTCCAAGATATTGATAGTACCCGCTGCTCTCAGAACAATTCTTAGTGAGCGGTACCAATCATTGAAATTCGAGCCAGTAAGTTCAGGCCGTTCAAAGAAAGCTTTGAACGCCGAGCTTATTGTCAGATTGCTTTCGGGTTGAGCCATTTCTACAGAAATAAGTTCAAAACATTAGTATTTTCGATAATATAATTCAAGAAAATAAAATTACCCCGGTAATAAAACCATAGTATTTTCCTTGAAAAACTAGAACCCATATTGACATAGATTCATCACATCAGTTGATCTGCTGGTGACAAATGTATTCAACATAGTAACTTGTCGAACAATAATTGCCAAATCAAATTGCAATTTCTAGATATGTTAGGGATTTACATTGCCAAAATCATTTGCATTGTAAACATGTTTTATCCCTACTTTATGCCTTAAGTTTCCAGTTCTCACTGAGTAACTCAATTAAGTCGACTAATCTAAAGAACGTAAAACCTTCATGTGCAATCTTATTCAGTCATGAAGTTTTCTCTCCATTACAACATCGTCCGATATCTTATATGACGACAATTGTAACTTCAAGTGTTCGTCAATTAGAGGGCATCTGACTTAAATTTAGGGTATAGATTTTGGTGTCAAAATCATGTACGGAGAAGCATGCATACATCTCCATAACATAAGTTTAATAAAACGTTTAGTAAACTTTTTGGTGAGACTAAAAGTTCATCATATACTTGCAAGTTGAGGTATTGGTTAAACCAATTAAAGATTTTACACACAACTAAATTCACACCGTACTTTTTCTAGAACGTTAGTTATAGCACAAAGCAATAACCTTATTCATTGTGTTTCGGATGTGAATTAATGTAGTTAAATCAACCATAAAGAATTGTACCAATAACAACCGTAGGCAATACTAATTTGACGCACAGGCGAGCCGGGAATTTGGTCAGCGCTGAAGCATAACACCTCATTCCTTAACCGGGTACATGACCAGCGGTGCGTTATACCCACTTTATAGTTTGCCAAAATTGAGTAGCCGTTAAGTTGCTATTGCAATTCTAATCAACGCAAATCATATGTATTTTACATCTCAAAATAATTCATTAATTTTGATAAGATTTAGTCCATATTATTTCTTGGAAAAAATTACCCTTGTTTACAACATACAAAAAAACGTATGAAAACAAGTAGTACAAAAAAAACTAAATCAAATAGCCACATGCAAACCAATTTATTCAAAGAACATCAAATCTAGGGTTTTTATAAACATAAAAAGTCTTCCCTAATTTTAAAATTTTGAATCAAATAAAGCAAATAGCAATCAAAATTATATGATCCGTAAGAAACATGCATGTTTATTACGGATCTCCCACATTCTCTTAACAATTAAAAAAACTACGGATCGTAACCACACATGACATAACAATTAATTCATGCAAAAACATCTAAAGTCAATTACCATGTAATTTTAGGGTTTAAAATTTTTTTATTTTTTTTTATAAAAATTCAACAAAAGTCGATTTTAATAAATATAAAAAACAAAACCCTAATTTTTCATAAAACCTAAAAAACAACATGTAATTTTTAACACAAATCATTATTAGTTAAAAAACTTTAGATCTTGATAATTATAATCATGTTAAAACGGCTCTCGATGCCACTGAAGGTTTATAGAGTTCATAACAATTATTTAAAACCCTAATATGGATCAAAGAGCGCATAGCGGAAGCGATTAACAAGATCATCAATTTAACACAATTATATTAATCAAGATTAGGGTTACGTACCTTTATCCTAGCAAGATCCACAAGACGACGGAACGAACTGCAATTAGGGTTTATCACGAACACCACCAAGAATATAATCTAAAGGAAGATTATATCACGCTCTTGTACACACGTAATACAATGAGTTAACCGTGAGTCTAGCACGATCAAACCGAGCTTCAACGCTTTATGGATTATCTACCCAATAACCCTAGAGAGGGATTAGGACTAGATATTTAGCTAAATCGAAAACCAACCGAAACCCTAAGATGGTGAGGGTGTGGCGATCGCAGGAAGAGAAGAGAAGGGAAGGGACAAAAATTATGAAGGCCTTGGGGTTGTTTATATAGGCTTGGCAATCCTTGTGCTCCAAGTAATAAACAAGAATTAGGAAACAAAAAGTTTCCCTCTCCCCCCTTTGGTTTTGGCCGACGGCTACACCACCCCCAAGGGGTGTTTATGTAGTTTTTCTTACTCCTTCTTTTAGCTTCTATTTAGTTTCCATAACGGTCGTTATAACTTTACTTTTATTTATTAACGATCGTTAGTTAAGCTTTGGTTTGATTTAATAAATATACATAAAATATATTTAATAAATAAATTAACTCTTTACGTTATGCGTGCAATCCCGTGATCCCGAGTTCGATCCTATCTCACGACTATTAATTTTAAGTCCATAAACTTTCACTAATCTACCTTACATCCAGGCAATTGCTAAAGAGACAATGAGGTTGCACCCTGTGGCACCAATGTTGGTTCCTAGAAGAGCTCGTGAGGATTGTAAAGTAGGGGGTTACGACATTACTGAAGGAACCCGAGTGCTTGTTAGTGTGTGGACTATTGGGAGAGATCCTAAGCTGTGGGACAAACCCGAAGAGTTTTGTCCAGAAAGATTCATTGGAAGGGATATTGATGTCAAGGGTCATGACTTTGAGTTGTTGCCATTTGGTGCAGGACGAAGGATGTGCCCCGGGTATAGTTTAGGGTTCAAAGTTATTCAAGCAACTTTGGCCAACTTGCTGCATGGGTTTACCTGGAATCTACCAAGTAAGATGACCAAAGCCGATTTGAATATGGAGGAGATATTTGGGTTATCGACTCCAAAAAAGTTTCCACTTCTAACTGTGGCTCAACCAAGGCTTCCGGTTGGAATGTACCGTCTCTAGTCTGTCGTGTTGCCTGCTTTAGTTATGTCAGACGTGTGTCGTTATGTTCGTATCTATATATACCTAATGTGGTTTGTAGATCTTTTTTTGTCTATGATAATGTATGTCAATCTAGAAATGAATAACAAATCTTATCTGATGATCATTTTGTATTATATCTAGTTAATAAAACAACTTTAGTTATTGTAGCAGACTATCAGAAAACAAGCAAACCTAAAATAGTTGTCCCTAATTACAAAATCTATCAAAGCGAACCTAAAAAGAAGATGCTCGTCCGAAAACTCTGCACAACTGTATCACCCTGCGTAACGGGTTGAAGCAAAGCCAAACACAAACACCTGATCAAGAGACCCTCGAGAGAGGTAATAATGAAGGGACCATGCTAAACTGTATATCAAGAATACTCCTATATATAGAGAAAGTAACATCCAGAACCCACTTTCTACTACCTTACTCTCAACATTCCATAACCATTAACCACTTTATATAACCACCATAACCGTCACCATTAACCACCAACGACTATAACCGCCATAACCGTCACCATTAACCACCAACGACCATAACCGTCACCATTAACCACCTCCAGTTATCACCATTCACCATATTATTTCTTTCAAGTCTTTTGAAACTAACTAACAATGTCCACCCAAAATAATAACCAACCACCATCAAGAAAATGGTTAACCAACCCCGCATGCGCAGCGTGTCGTTTCCATAATGCAAGATGCCCCCCTGACTGCATTCTTGCACCCTACTTCCCACAAGACCAAGACGGTATACAATCTCGCGTCCAAAATGTTTATAAGTTGTTTGGTTTGCAAAAGATCAGAAAGATGCTTGCAAATATTGATGATGAGACACGTAGAGCTGATGCAATGAAAAGCTTAATGTACGAAGCTGATGTACGTAGTCGAGATCCTGTTGGCGGATGTCATCAAATAGTGTGTGCACTTGAAAGGCAGTATGCTAGTGCAAGACGCGAGCTTGAGTTTGTTACAAAACTAAATGCGTTGTGTGAAAGAGTGTACGGGTCTGCAGAACGTACATAAGCAATATGATAAATGATCAAGGGTTTGATCTTAATATAAGCGTTAAATAAGCAAAATACGATGATGTTACGATATCCAGACATAAGTATGAATGTAAATTTGATTCAGAGAGTCGAGTGAATTGTATCAAGGTCTGCATGAAGTTTTTTTCTTGTTTCTTGTTTAGTTACTTTCTTTATGATTTGAGTTAATTATTTATCATGAATAATTTTGAAGGAGTTGTTTAGTAGTACTACGTTCTGAAACAGTTTAGCGAATTGAAAATCTGTAGTTATTGATGATGCCTCAGTTTAACAGAGAAAATCTGTCAAGAAGGATTTCACAGATTGTAAAGTTAGGGAAATGAATTTAGATTAAGGTTCTTTAGTTCTTGTTTTCAGTTGGTAGATTTTTTAGCATAAGCATATATGATATATGTATTCTGATTTGATCTCCATCATGAGGAGAAATCACATTATTTGTAGCTAGAAACGATGCTAACGAGTAACGATGATTGCACGATCGGAAATTGGTAATAATCTCTTTCATTGCGTTGAATTATGATGTACGATTTCGATCAGTTGTGTGCTCCCATCAAAATGATAGATGGAGGTCATTAGCTATACATAAGTGAACTTAAGGATAATATCGATCTCCCTTACCATAGATTAGCATGTACGTTATGGCGTAGGCCATGGAAGAAATGAGTGTCTGTATATATGTATCCAGTGTCCTCGCGTTTCTTAGAATCATTGGCCAATATTCACATATAATGTCCTTCAACACCAGTAACCACAAAAATAATTTATCATTTCGATTTACAAATAGAATTTACCGTAAATAATATGAAGCAATTTGCATGGGATAAGACTTTTACAATAATATGCCATGTAGCAATTTACATGTCAAAGATGTCATGTGGCAACTTGCATATCAAAATGCATCATCCTACATCAGCATATCATTGCCAAAATCATGCAGATCATCAAGTATAATCTTATAATCTTGGCCGTTCAAGACATATTGCAAAGGATTTTGTTTGCCTATAAATAAGACCAGGAAGTAAGCCGAAGGAACACACAATTCTTCCTCTTCTATATTGTTCATTGTTTTTCATTGTTCATTGTTCATTTTGTGACAATTCTCCTTCACACAGGGTAGAATTGATCCAAAGTCTCTCATCACTTTCACAAGTAAACACATATGGTTTTTCGGTTCCTTATTAGAAACGTGGCGTAAAACCGTGTATTGATATACGAGTTACCAGCAGGGAATCGTCACCCGAAAAAACATATCTCTCACTCAAACCCACTAAGACGAGACCTAAGTAGCTGATGTCAGCGAATCCGGTTCGGGTAAACAAAGCTCGAATGAACTATTTGAGTGCATAAACTCGACCCGGGTTATTGCGTTTCATCAGTTGGCGCTATCCGTGGGACCAAAAAAACAAATAATAAATAATAATAAAAATATGTAGTAATGAGCGAAGATAACACGATTCAAACCCCAACTCAAGAGGTAGTAGGTGACCTCGACGTGCCAAACATCGGTCCCGCTCCAAACACCGGCGACGTAGGGGGTCGACTGACCCTGTCTCAGAACCTGATACGGAAGATCCAGTGATGCAGTTTGTGGTCCACAACTTTGACCGAATGAACGCGATGTATAAAGCGTTTACCCAGAAGCTTAAAGAAGTCCTGCCACAACAAGCGACCACAAATGCGGAACCACCTATCATCGAACCATGGATCTCAGATTCAGATGATCTGCCCCAAGAAACACCAAAGAGAACGCTTTCATAGAAAGTGACAATGCCAACCCCTCCAAAAGTCGTGCCACCATCGGAGTGGTACCCCCAAAGAACACAGATAAGGGAAAACCAGCTCTAAGCAACGATTTCTACCATGGGCCCTTTATATTTAAAGAAGCAGAAAGAGATGTGTGCGATTTGGTCTCCTCCCCATTTACGAAATGGATCCGGGACTACGATATGTCAGACGGCATCAAAGTCCCTACCAATCTGCGAACATATGACGGCACAACTGACCCAGATGACCACTTAACGATTTTCATAGGGACTATGGACATACACAAGTTACCAGAACTTGCATGGTGTCGCTTTTTCCAAATCACATTGTCAGGAGAAGCAAGGTTCTGGTATGATAACCTTGCACCGGGTAGCATTGATGGTTTCCATCAGCTAAGAGACAAATTTAGAGCTAACTTTCTGCAACAAAGAAGATTCCATAAAACCCAGGCTGAAATCCTCGGTATACGCCAGCGGCCTGATGAATCATTAAAGGATTATGTGGCGCGATTCAGCAAAGAGACCCTGCACATGGCCGATCGATCAGATGCCATGGTTTCAGGGGCCTTTATTAGTAGATTGCGGCCGGGACGCTTGTTTAAGGACCTAATAGCGAAGCCACTGACATCTTTGGAGGATCTGTTTACACAAACCCACAATTTCATACGAGCTGAAGATGCAAACAATGAAAATCGCCTTCGAGAACCAAGTAGAGAAAGGAAATAACACATGACTTATAAGGACTTGCCTCGAAGACCTAGGGATAAGCACACCCCTAGACCAATAACCAGGACGGTTGAGAGTCAAAGGCTTGTGCGAGATAGTTTCACGGCATTGATAAAATCGCTAGTGGAAATACTAGCCACATCAGAAGGCAGGAACATGCTCCGATCGCCTCCAAAAATGTATACTCCCGCTAACAAAAGGGGTCGTACAAAATACTGTGAGTTCCATGAGGATCAGGGTCATGAAACCAATGATTGCATAGACCTCCGAAAAGATATTAAAGCATGTGTTAGAAAAGGACGCATGGCTCACTTGGCCAAAGTGGCCAAGACACGTGATAGAGGACAAAGTAGCCAACCGTCTGGATCCTGAGACGATAGCGGTACACAGATAGGCTGGAATAGGAAAACAGACGCCGACTCTAAACCAAAGAACGAAATACACATGATTCAGGTCATGAACACAAACGTCGACAAGCCAAAAGTCCCAGTTCCTAATATCACGTTCTCTGAAGACGACCCAATTCCAGAACACTCCACTGGAGATAATCCGCTACTAATCACGACCGATGTGGGAACTACACATGTCCATAGAATCTATCTAGACGGCGGAAGCTCCGCTGAGATCATGTACGAACATTGCTTCGACCAGTTAACAGCGGAAGAGAAGAAAGAAATGCGGCCTCTAATAGCCCCTCTCGTTGGATTTGCAGGGCATGTATCATGGCCATTGGGACTAATCACTTTACCGGTCACAGTATATGACTAACGTGGCCACCTTAGCAAGACCATAATAACATAGTTTGTCATCATTAGGGCTCCCTCCCCTTACAATATCATCCTCGGACGACCAGCGATGCTTAAACTCGGAGCAGTCGCCTCCACTCTACACACCTTGATGAAATTCGAGACACCACGAGGCATCGCCATAATAAGGGGTGAAAGATTCAAAACATAAAATTGCAGTCAAATTTCAAGGAAAAGAGACCATCCAGAGGAGGCAAGTGGTATAGAGGGCATAGAGCGCATAGTTATCAACGAAGAATACCCGGAGCAAACGTTGCAAATCGCGACCAATCTTCCAAAGATGCTCAAAGAAAAGCTCCGAGAACTCCTATGTCGTAACAAGAATATTTTTGCGTGGAAGCCCGCAGATATGACTGGCATCCCTCGGGAACTCGCAGAGCATAAACTCAACATTCATCCAAGAACATTTCCTGTTTGGCAGAAAAAGCGAGTCATAGCCAAAGATCGGAGTGAAGCAATTACAGCAGAAGTTTCCAAGCTGGTGGAGGCACGAATACTCAAGCCTATATACTTTCCGAAATGGGTCTCCAACCCCGTGATGGTGAAGAAGTCCGACGGGACCTGGCAGATGTGCATCGATTTTACGAATTTAAACAAGGCATGTCCTAAGGATAGCTATCCTTTACCGGAGATAGACCAAAAGGTAGAATCTCTTGAGGGCTTCAAGATCAAGTGTTTCATGGACGCGTACAAAGGATACCACCAGATACGCATGGCGAAAGAAGACGAAGAGAAAACGCCGTTCCATACCGAACAAGGTACATTTTGTTATGAAAAATGCCATTTGGATTAAAAAAAGCATGAGCCACTTACCAACGGCTAATGGACAACATGTTCGCTAATGAACTCGGAAGAAACATTGAAATCTATGTTGATGACATGGTGATAAAAAGTAAGAATTAAGGCGACTTGCTGCCAGACATCGCTGAAACATTTGACACGCTACGTAAGGCAAACATGAAACTCAATCCAAAGAAGTGCACGTTTGGATTAGAAACCGGACAATTCTTGGGACACATGATAACTAATGAAGGGATCCGAGCAAATCAATTGAAAGTACAGGCCATAATAAACATGACCTCACCCAGGACTTTACGCGAATTTCATGCACTTAACGGAAAACTGGCAGCCCTAGGGCGTTTCCTAGCAAAGTCAGCAGAAAGATCCTTGTCGTTCTTCAAGACACTAAAGGGGTATCTGAACAAGAAAGATTTTAAATGGAGCGTAGAGGCAGAAAATGCTTTCCAGGAATTAAAAAGCCACCTTCAATCCTTTCCAGCTCTGACGATACCGAGACCTGGAGAGACATTTGTCCTTTATCTAGCAGCCGCTACTGAAGCCATAAGTGCAGTTCTCCTTACAGAAAGGGGGAACATACAACGACCAATATACTTTGTAAGCAGGGCGCTACAGGGATCGGAGGTCAACTATCCTGGCCTTGAGAAAGTTGCTCTCGCCTTAATACACGCGGCATGACGCCTGCGTCGTTACTTTGAAGCACACACGATATGTGTCCTTACCCATCAACTCATCAGGCAAGTCCTACTAAAGCCGAAACATTCAGGACGCCTAGCCAAATGGGCTATTAAACTTGGCGAGCATGAGATCATATACAAACCCCGCTCAATAGTAAAAGGACAGATTCTTGTAGACTTCTTGGCATAATCTCCCACAAACAATGGTACAACCATGGAAAGATCCATTCACTCATTTAGAGAAGACAAGACGCCAACATGGACCTTATTCACAGATGGTCCTTCTAGCATGGAAGGATCCAGAGCCGGGTTAATATTAACCAACCCAGATGGCCAAGAAGTTACCTACGCGCTTCGGTTTAATTTAAGAACATCTAACAACGAGGCCGAATACGAAGCCCTCCTGGCAGGTTTAGGACTCGCAATCCAAATGGAAGCTAAGCGGGTAGACGCTTACACCGACTCCCTGTTGATTGTTAACCAAGTGAAAGGGACATATGAAGCCAGGGAAGATCTGATGAAAAGATATTTGTCCAAAGTTCGAGAATTGCAAAAACATTTTGAAGGCTTCACAATAACACAGATTCCGCGCTAAAAAAACAAACGTGCTGACGCACTGAGCAAATTAGCGTCATCATCTTTCGCTCATCTGACAAAGAATGTCTTAGTCGAATTTGTCCCGCATAGAAGTATAGACGTCAAAATCGTTAGTTCAGTAGAAGAAGTCGGTCCGACGTGGATGGACTCAATTGTAAGTTACTTAAAAATGGGGTCCCTTCCAAATAACACCGATGAAGCAAGAAAATACGGATCAAGGCACCACAGTATTCGCTCACAGGAGACGTGCTTTACAGGAAAGGGTACCTGACCCCATGGTTGAGATGTGTCGGACCGGAGCAAGCAGTTTATGTCCTAAGCGAGGCCCACTTTGGTTCATGCGGAGCACATGCGGGAGCCCGCAGCATCGCCCAAAAAGTAGCCAGACTCGGGTATTATTGGCCTACAATGTACCAGGACGCCACAAAAGTAGTAGAAAACTGCCACAAATGCCAACAACATGCGCCGACCATACGACAGCCACAATGTGAGCTAACCAACATCTCAAGTCCCTGGCCCTTCCACCAATGGGGAATCGACATATTAGGGTCGTTCCCTGACGCACCTGGGTGAGTTAGATTCCTAATCGTTGCCATAGAATACCTCACCAAATGGGTGGAGGCAGAACTAGTAGCGGCAATAACCGGTCAGAAAATCCTCCAGTTCATTTTGTCGTTTTGGCATACCAGGTATAATCATTAGTGATAATGGGGAACAGCTCGCCAATAATCCTTTCCGAGAGTGGTGTGACGAGTTAAAAATCAAGCAGAACTTCACATCAGTTGCCCATGCTCAGTTTAACGGACAAACTGAAGTCATCAATCGAACTATACTTCAGGGACTAAAAACAAGACTCGACAAGGCCAAAGGACAATGGGCGGAGGAATTTCCGAATGTTCTATGGGCTTATCGAACAACGGCCCGAAAAGGTGCCGGATGTACACCTTTTAGCCTAGCGTATGGCTCTGAAGTTGTGTTACCACCAGAAATAGGTTTACCCACCTACCGGATTAGCAGTTTTGACCCGACTACAAATGACACAGACCTTCGTCTCAACCTAGACTTACTAGAAGAACGAAGAGAATTGGCAGCACTACAAAGCGCAAGATACAAGAGACAGACAGAAAAATATTACAACAATAGAGTGAGGCACAACCACCTGAAAATTGGTGACTTCGTCTTAAGGAAAAATGAGGCAAGTAGACAAGAAGGACAAAAAAAAGTTGGACCCAAATTGGGAAGGCCCCTACCAAGTGATAGATGTGAAACGCACAGGGACATACATCCTCGCTGATATGAAGGGTCGCTCCATTCCGCGAACGTGGCGTATCAGCAACCTCCAAAAGTTCAATCTTTAAACTCTAAAAACGCACCTCCACTTGCCCACTCCACATGTATAATATGCAATAAAGTGGAGAACTAAAAATAAAGGTACATCTTATGAGAGTACCCTCCTTGTAACTCGAATATACGAGTACCGCTTGTTTATATATATATATATATATATACAAAAAAGGAAGAAAAAGAAGTAAGCTTTCTTGGTCAATAGAAAACCAACGTGATGCATCTATATATTACGACATTAGAGGAATGAAACAAGACGTATAGACGTATACGCAAAAATGTGGGCATGGAACACCAAATATTAGATAAAGATAGCGCCAAGTTCAATATAAGAAAAAAGAAAAAGGAAAAAGGGTATATACACAAATATCCATTGCAAAATATGACAATTGACGAACAACTTCATGAGTTTTTGTATAATAAGTACTTTAAATAACATAATTTTTAGCTAGTGTCTTGAGTCCTCATCGGATAAGAAGAACAAACTGATGTTGTAAAATAAAACAACGTAGAATATAAACAAGTTAATAAATACTCTATATATCTAGTTCGAAAAGTCACAAAAGCCCTTATATATACCTTTTTATTCTGACAACTCTTTAAGAGATAATACATCTCTATCAAATATATATATATATATATATATATATATATATATATATATATATATATATATATATATATATATATATATATATATATATATATATATATATATATATATATATATATATATATTCCTTCGCAAAGTCATTTATACGATACGCTATAACTTTGAAAGTACATACAAAACAAGCATTATTGTCGTTTAATGCAAATCGAGTCTTATTGTATCCAGGTTGAACGCAACCTTTTGCTAGTTGATAAATTCATCGTATTTAATATTGCAATTTTATAACCCATCTAAATGAATAGCCATGAGATACTAGTGGGTAGATAGACTATGAAATACATATAATATCCCTAACACCCACTACATGGATGTCACTTTCACTTTCTTCCTTTTTCTTTCCATGCTACGTTCAAAATGGATGAAACACATTCATTGCCACTTATTTTATATTCACAAAGTAATGCATTGCAAGAGAGTACATTTATTTAATAATAGTATAGTACTCATGCACTACCATGCACTACTAACATCACATTACATACTTTCATACTCCATAACAAGAACTAGCTAAACAGGAGAAACACACGCCATTGTTTTCCTAACATTAGGTTACCATCGAACATCAACGGTCGCAAAACTTGCGAACACACATCAATTCCTTTTCAATCGAAACAAGACGCTCCCTTAACTCTTTCTTCTCACGAACATGTCGCTCCACCTCTTTCTTATACCTCGAGACGTCCAAATCACGGGTATACAACTTCCCTTTAAAATCATGGATTTCACACTCCACCTCCATCTTCTCAGCCAACAACTTCTCAACACTGTTATATAATTCTCTATTATGGGACACAAGAGTATGGTAATGCCCCTCGAGCCAAGTTACATGTTAAGAATTAGGAGTAGGACCATAAGTTGGGTTGGGCATAATATTCAACATCGGATTCGATAGGTCGACACCCCTATTCAAACTGGTCCTCACACTTTCAACATTGATGTTCACACCAAGATTAGAAGGACCTAAAGCCCTGTAAACACTCCCACCTTCAAACTCCTCCACTAAAATCTGAGAGCTTGTAGGCTTGCGTTTCTTAAGGAGGGGGCATCATCAAAGGAAGTCGATTGCTTGCCATGGGCATGACCAACACCGAGGGAATTGTTTTACATGCTAGCAGATTGTGGGATACCGGAAGGATTCATAGTATTAGCTTGCATGTCATTAAGGAATACATTAGGATACATCCCCGTCACGTCCGCAAGATTACCGGAAGATTCGCCAAAAGCAATGACCTTTTTAGAGCCTGTCATCGCGTTTGAGTTGAAGCCTGGTGAGTCTACAACATGCATGCAAAAATGATGTTAAGAATCCACTAATGAGAAAGCCCTATAAAAAGTTACATGAGTCATTACCACTGACATATCCCACCATTCCAAGTCGTTCTTTGGCGTACACTCGGTTGACCTCGGAAGAAACGCTCAACGTTTTGGTACAACTACGAGTACCCAAAAGGGGTGGGATGAAATTTCCAACATCCTGCACGATTATAAGGAATAAACAAATTAAAAGTTGACTACAAGTTGAATAAATAAATCAAAGTTAGACAACAAGCAAAATAAACAAGTACTACTTCTTGATCCATCTTTGCTGACATAAAGGGAGAAGACACAAAAAGAATGTTTTTGCAATATTTTATAATAAAACTTGACTCAGAAAAAGAACATAATCATTTGAATTTTGAATAAAGGTAGTAACGTGTCAAAACACAAGCATGTAGAGAGACATCTGTCCTCCTAGGGAAGACACACATCTTCACTAGGGATTTCTTACAACGCCCATTCCTTTTGATAAAGAATAAAATAAAATAAATGTACCATGATGGCTTATTATGTAAAATAGGCCCGTGAAAAAAGAAAGTTTTCCAATCTGGTCATGTGCAATTTATCATGTAAGTAAGCTAAAATTCATACATGTTATGTGAACTCCACATATATGAATTGGGGGACTTAATAGAGTAACCACTAAAATAATTTATCATTTCGATTTACAAATGGAATTTACCATAAATAATGTGAAGCAATTTGCATGGGATGATAAGACTTTTACAATAATGTGGCATGTAGCAATTTACATGTCAAAGATGTCATGTAGCAACTTGCATATCAAAATGCATCATCCTACATCAGCATATCATTGCCAAAATCATGCAGATCATCAAGTATAATCTTGTCCATTCAAGACATATTGCAAAGGATTTCGTTTGCCTATAAATAAGACCAGGAAGTAAGCTGAAGGAACACACAATTCTTCCTCTTCTATATTGTTCATTGTTCATTTTGTGACAATTTTCCTTGACACAGGGGCAGAAATTGATCCAAAGTCTCTCATCACTTTCACAAGTAAACACATATGGTTTTTCGGCTCCATATTAGAAACGTAGCATAAAACCGTGTATTGATATACGAGTTACCAGCAGGGAATCGCCACCCGAAAAAACATATCTCTCACACAAACTCACTAAGACGAGACCTAAATAAATGATGCCAGCGAATCCAGTTCAGGTGAACAAAGCTCGAATGAACTATTTGAGTGCATAAACTCGACCCGGGATTTTGCGTTTCATCACAAGTCATAGTTTGTATCGACATTTTCCAAGATATTTTATAGATCGGAGCATAAGTTAAAATTCCTTACGATGAGGAACATAACCCATACATAGCCTTTCATCTTCACTTGAAAACTCAAAATGTTGAGCAGTGTCTCAACTTCATCTTGTTTTCCACAAACTCCTTTGATGTAAACATATGAACCGCTTTGTTTAACTCAATCCAGCTTGCTTTAACCTGGAGTCTTGTTCAAACCTTGTGCCTTAGCCGACACTCCGACTTTGGCAGAGTCGTCCCATTGAACACTCTGAGAGTGTATATTCGACACTAAGAGAAATTTCCCACCAGCAAAACTAACATAAAGGTATCTTTGACACCGATCAGTCATCCCAAATTCCGAATCAATGTTCTTATTTTGAGTAGTCATCCCCTTTCAAATGTCAGTATTATTCTAATTTTTTGGCAACCATGGAATTCTATCTTTTCGTCGACGAATCCATTTGATATGAGTATGTCGCACACAAAACATATATCAGTTAAATTCATCTCATCTTTTAGATAATTGACGTAATCACATTAGACCCGCTAACTAAAACACTAAACCAGTCGACCCACTATACAGTTGTTTAATGCATGTTTTGAAGTGTGTCAATCAATTGTGCGAATCTGCACTCATTACCAATACATTTTGGTTTTGATGAATTCTATGTGGAGCGGGGACCATCTGTGTCATGACTAGCGAATCTTGTCTATATAATAAAAGAAATTTGATTTTTACGGTCTTAACTTTTATTGGGATACTTTGATGTATAAGTAGTCAAAGCATGTTATATTTAAAGTATAACTTTCAGATGCATCCACCGATGCGTGTCGATATATAAAAATTCAAATTGTAAAACTTAATTCTTGTGAATAAAAGTTTTTTTTCTTTTAAATCACACTGGAGCATATGATAAGTAGAATTTCATCTCATAAAAAAGTCCAATTAGGTCCTAAAAAGGTTTTTCTATTTTTTAAACAACGACGTATAGTTAACATATCTTTTAGTGCCCGATTTAAATATATCTTTTAACATTTGTCTACATTTTTATGTGATCTATCAGGAGCAATGATAGTTCGTATTACACAATGAAGCTTATGATGCGTGCAACACATCAACTATGATAAAATATATCGTCAAAGGTCTATCACGTTTTATTTTTAGTTTACCAATGGCGTTTGTATCATTACATTCATTATGCAACGTAATTGAAAAAATGTTTTCGTCGAAATGAAATCTTTTAAACACTCTTTTCAAATTATTGAATAAAGTCGATCCTAAGTGAGGAACTTAAAAGTCTTCGAAAGCAATAGTACGCTTCATCATGAACCAAATTTCGGGATCAATCCAATGTGTGGCAACATAAAGGTACGAACCAGGCAAACCATGAGAAGTCGACCAAACATCCGTTGTTAACTTTACACTAGAATTTATATTTTAAAACCCATCTTTTAATTCTTGTTACCGTAGTTTCATAACATCACTTTTAAGAGTAGTACTACTTACATGATTATACTTCGGTTAAAGATATTTTGGAACACCCTAGTCATTCAAGGGTCGTCGAAGTGGTTGAACGACAAAGCTTCTTGAATCATCAAACCAACAAAGCTTCTTGAATCATCAAATTCGCAAACTGTTCACGAACAAGATCTAAATTTTATGAAAATGTAATAACCCGAACTTTAAAATCAACATTTAGACCGAGATCTAATCTTATTTCTAGTATTTGGATCAATATTTATTACTCGACTTTTATTTTTCATGTTCGTTCGACGAATAATATTGATTTCTCGGCTAATCGGCGAGGTTAAGGCTTTAACGTATCCAATACGTTTTATTTATTATTTATCGGCAAAGTATATGTCCATCATCGACTATAATTATTCTTGTTATGACATAGAAATATTTTATATTGTCATCATTTTAATTTCTCTTTTTACTAGCATTCAGCGTAATATATGTTAAACCGTTAGGCTTCATTCGTTATATGACGGCTTAACGCTTATTAAATTATAAGCCCTCATTTATATATCAAAATATTAATGTTCACCGAATGTTGACGTTTTTATTTTATATTGAGAGTTTATTTTTCGTGTTTAACCCGTATCTTTTAGATCGTGTAACTTTCAAAATATCGGGTTTTGATAATACCCGTTTTAACAATTTGTGGGACAAAGTTTATACAAATCTTACCCATATGTCTTATATTAAAAGAAAAAAAAGAAAGTTGATGACACGTCTCTAAAGAGAGATACGTGTCTTTTGGTCTTGCATCTTTTCAACTAATAGTATTCTATCTAGTAATACATCTATATCTACTATCTATCATTTTTTGTTGTCGTGTATCATATAGAGCACAAAAGTCATTATAAACTTTCATCTAATGTCGGAGGTTCATGGACTGAATTTAGAAGTCTTACAAGAATTTTGAAGGATATAAAAATAGAGTTGATTATTGGTGTGACTTGATAAAAGTTTTGGTGCAATTGTTTTATTTTCAACATCTTTCATGTAAGATTGTTATTCTTTTTATTTTTCTTATTAATTCTTGTAAAAATATTTATAAGTGTATTTTTCTACTGTTGTGGATTTAGGTTATATAAATGAGTAATGGGCCACTAATAGGCTATAATGGGCTTAATTGTCAAAATGAGAAAATTGATGGCAAATTGTTATCAAATATTTTATAAAAAGTTTATAGAACTTATACAATGTCCAAACTTACTATAGTGAACTATTTACATATATGTATGACTTATGTAAAGTTTCGATCCTAAGACGCGTCTCGTCATTATAGGTCTCGTTCGGTCATGTGACGATCGTTGGGCATCTCATTCTCGATTAATGAGCGATTGATATCTCGTGAAGTCGTGTATCGACTATTGAATGTTTGGTCCTCGATAAATGTGTGATAGCTATATCATGTGAGTCTATAGCGTCGCTTTTATATTATCTTGTAAATGATTTTTAACCCGCGAGGGGGAATACATGTTGTTTTATAAAATGAACACAAGTTGTTTTCGGTATGCTGGACGCGAATATGATGATAAATGCCTAAGTATCATTGTCTTATGAAGTCCCTGAATTTCATGAACTGACGCTAATACATTTGATAGATCTATTTGGTTTGACAGCCTTATCCTAGAGTATGTATCCTTGTGATCACCTAAAAGGGATATAATGTATAAGAGGTCGTTGGTATATGACAATATTACATGTTGTAGGGGCGCCGTAAGTGACTCGGTTTGACGTGTTGGTTAACGTTCAGTTGCATGAGCTTAAGGCATTTATCGATATATATATGACTTGTCTGTGTGACAAGCTTGAGATGATTAAAATTCTTGTGTTTAAATGATGATTTGCAAAACCTATAGATTCACTCAACCATTGTGTTGACGATTTTAAGCATGTATTTCAGGTAATCAAGATGGATAGCAGTGGAGCATGCGAGGAGGGAGTTGGTGCTTACTTGTCTAAAATTTATATTTATTTCCATCCTTTGAAATGAATAAATGACTTTTAAGTCTTTGATGAATGTGATGTATTGGTAACGGTTTTTGGGACCAAACGCTACTCTGATTTTAAATAATGGGATGGGAAACTTTTTAGGCAATGTTGTATATTATTTTAACGTCTCTTTTGAGGTCGTTTTCTATGATTGTGAGTGATGTACTATGAGTAGCGCCCCAAAGTGGTATTCTGCTGAGTGGTAATTTGGGGGTGTTACAAAATGGTAATCAGAGCCACAAGTTATAGAGAATTAGGTCGATTTTGAAAAACCTAAACTATAACTTTGGTGTGTTCTAAAAAGTTTTAAGCACGCAACTACTCTGCATGGCTCCGGTAAGGCTATTCTTTTATTACTTTATGATTGATTGCGATTATGTGATCCTATGTGTATGTAAGAATGGTAGTATGTATATGTATGATCATACTATGGTATTTAAAGGCATTGCACATGAAGCAATGGTCTTTGAATGATTGTCGTACATTTTATAATGCGGTTTTGTACCTGATTTGGTCTCACCGCAAATCACCGATCTTGATGATTATGTATTATCTGAATACGAGTGTGAAACTCGTTTGATACTTTGAGTATGTATATATTGTTTCGTAATCTATCGCATATCGATTTGTTTAAGCTTGATTGTTGTCATCGGACCGCGATGTGCCATTTTAGGACATCTCTTTTCGAAACGTAATTGATTGATGAGATATTCGTGTTCCGAGTACTTCTTATGATTTGGAAGAATCATTTATCCGAGGCGACATCTTCTATGTAATGTGACGTGTGATTTGATTTTATATGGCTATGTTTTATTGGCGAAAAGAGGATGCCAATGTTGGACTTAAGATATATATATATATATCCTAATCAAATATATATAGTTTGGGTACAACAAATATATGCTCGTAGTAGTCATTCAGTTGAGTGACTTAATACCTTGTATCTAAATGGAATGGGACATTTAGATATAGAGATTTTAACTTGCCCGACTATGAGTTGTTTAAGGTTTTCTTATTAAAATGGGTTGGGACATTTGAATGAGAAAATTTTAAACCACTGGATCTTAGATTGTTGTGTTTTCCTTATTCAGATGGAATGGGACGTTTGAATACGGAAATCATGATGTAAGTTTATTGACACCTTGTATGTACTATGGTATTTTTATATGATATTGTGTTGAGAGATAGTAATACTTGAGTAGGATGACTTATAATCGTCTCGTTGAAATGGATTAAGACGCCTTTTCATTTGAACAAGAAAGTTATAAGTTCCCGAACCGTAAATTTATAAACTCTTGTATACATGAAAGGGGACGCCTTTTGATGTAGACAAGGAGTTATAAATGAGTGGGTCCAAGTATGTCTGGCTCGATTTGTGGATGTTTGGTGTGCGTACGTCTTCCTTGGAATCGTGTTTCGTTGGTAAGAATCATTCGGTGCCGTCATCATTATGATTATTGTTGATTATTATCTATGTACGAGTAATCCGTTATACTTCTCTTAAGTTATGATTTATTTCTATGGACCATTTCTAATGTGTACCATATCGTAAGCTTGATAAGCTGATTGTTAAGAAGCTCTATTCAATCCGAGAATAGACGACTCGTTTAATCGAATTCAAGATTCAAGTGTATAATTGTAGGTCGACCAACAATGGAATTATCATCAACAACTCATTTTAAGCAAAAAGATTTTGAAATTTTGCTTGTTATTGTCGATGGTTCATCGAAGAATTTTTCAACGTAACGAGAATATCTTTTGGGTATGGATCCGTTTGTGAGCACCCTATAATATCATTTGGGTATGGATCCGTGTGTGAGCACCCTCTGATGACAAAAATATTTTTGGATATGCATCCATGGCTATCAGGCCCGTGAACATCATTTAACTTACAAACTTTCCTCTAACTGAACTTATCCGAAGATCTTGTCAAATATTCTTATTTATCATGGCTTGGCTGTTTAGCAAGCATGAGTTAACTTGATTGAACTTATTGATTTGGCATGGCTTGACTACTTTGCAAGCATGTCATAATATGATCATAGGTGCTTAATGATGTTTTTTTGTGTTTGATTTGGATCGTAGTTCTTTCCATTGAGCAATGTATACTCCGGACGAATACTGTATCGATGAATTCGATTTTGACGAAATAGGTTTGCATGTTCTAGATCATGCAATTAGGTGATTTTGTACGACTAGTACTAATTACCTCGTCTTGAATGTTTTCTAACGTTTTTTATGGAGTTCTGTACTATCCATGCAACGTGATCCTTTTTTATTGAAACTCGTAGACGATATATATTTCGATTTGATCGATGTGATCACCATTAGCCTTGAATTCATTGTCGCATTGAAAATATTTCAAATGCGCCCACTCCTTTCTACTCGTCATTTGTCATGTTGAATTTTTCAAACTTATATCAACCGCCACAAGTTTGATAAGATAGTAGTAATATACCTTGAAGCGCTTAAAAAAATTAACGACATGTTAATTTTGTCTTTCCGTTCGAGTTATATATTATTCTTTGCTTATAAGAATAGAAGTTATATTCAAACCATTCATTTGTGCCCGTTATGTATACTCGTTTCTTTAACTTTTGTTCATTCACCCTTCGCAAGAAATCCATCAATGACTTGTCTATTCCACACCTCTTTGCCATTAAACTGAAGCCTATTGAGACGAATTAAGCGCCGGGACGTCGCTTCCTAAAGGGTTCGATGATGTAATAACCCGAACTTTAAAATCAATATTTAGACCGAGATCTAATCTTATTTCTAGTATTTAGATCAATATTTATTACTCGACTTTTATTTTTCATGTTCGTTCGACGAATAATATTGATTTCTCGGCTAATCGGCGAGGTTAACGCTTTAACGTATCCAATACGTTTTATTTATTATTTATCGGCAAAGTTTATGCCCGTCATCGACTGTAATTATTCTTGTTATGACATAGAAATATTTTCTATTGTCATCATTTTAATTTTTCTTTTTACTAGCATTCATCGTAATATATGTTAAGCCGTTAGGCTTCATTCGTTATATGACGCGTTAACGCTTATTAAATTATAAACCCTCATTTATATATCGAAATATTAATGTTCACCGAATGTTGACGTTTTTATTTTATATTGAGAGTTTATTTTTCGTGTTTAACCCGTATCTTTTAGATCGTGTAACTTTCAAAATATCGGGTTTTGATAATACCCATTTTAACAATTTGTGGGACAAAGTTTATACAAATCTTACCCATATGTCTTATATTAAAAGAAAAAAAAAGAAAGTTGATGATACGTCTCTAAAGAGAGATACGTGTCTTTTGGTCTTGCATCTTTTCAACTAATAGTATTCTATCTAGTAATACATCCATATCTACCATCAATCATTTTTTTGTTGTCGTGTATCATATAGAGCACAAAATTCATCATAAACTTTCATCTAATGTCGGAGGTTTCATGGGCTGAATTTAGAAGTCTTACAAGAATTTTGAAGGATATAAAAATAGAGTTGATTATCGGTGTGACTTAATAAAAGTTTTGGTGCAATTGTTTTATTTTCAACATCTTTCATGTAAGATTGTTATTCTTTTTATTTTTCTTATTAATTCTTGTAAAAATACTTATAAGTGTATTTTTCTACTGTTGTGGATTTAGGTTATATAAATGAGTAATGGGCCACTAATGGGCTATAATGGGTTTAATTGTCAAAATGAGAAAATTGGTGGCAAATTGTTATCAAAGATTTTATAAAAAGTTTATAAAACTTATATAATGTCCAAACTTACTATAGTGAACTATTTACATATATGTATGACTTATGTAAAGTTTTGATCCTAAGACGTGTCTCGTCATTATAGGTCTCGTTCGGTCATGTGATGACCGTTGGGCATCTCGTTCTCAATTAATGAGCGATTGATATCTCGTGAAGTCGTGTATCGACTATTGAATGTTTGGTCCTCGATAAATGTGTGATAGCTATATCAGGTGAGTCTATAGCCTCGTTTTTATATTATCTTGTAAATGATTTTTAACCCGCGATGGGGAATACATGTTGTTTTATAAAATAAACACAAGTTGTTTTCGGTATGCTGGACGCGAATATGATGATAAATGCCTAAGTACCATTGTCTTATGAAGTCCCTGAATTTCATGAACTGTTAATTACCTTGCGAGGTAAACGCTAATACATTTGATAGATCTATTTGGTTTGACAGCCTTATCCTAGGGTATGTATCCTTGTGATCACCTGAAAGGGATATAATGTATAAGAGGTCGTTGGTATATGACAATATTACCTGTTGTAGGGGCGTCGTAAGTGACTCGGTTTGACGTGTTGGTTAACGTTCAGTTGCATGAGCTTAAGGCATTTATCGATATATATATGACTTGTCTGTGTGACAAGCTTGAGATGATTAAAATTCTTGTGTTCAAATGATGATTTGCAAAACCTATAGATTCACTCAACCGTTGTGTTGACGATTTTAAGCATGTATTTCAGGTAATCAAGATGGATAGCAGCGGAGCATGCGAGGAGGGAGTTGGTGCTTACTTGTCTAAAATTTATATTTATTTCCATCCTTTGAAATGAATAAATGACTTTTAAGTCTTTGATGAATGTGATGTATTGGTAACGGTTTTTGGGACCAAACGCTACTCTGATTTTATATAATGGGATGGGAAACTTTTTAGACAATGTTGTATATTATTTTAACGTCTCTTTTGAGGTCGTTTTCTATGATTGTGAGTGATGTACTATGAGTAGCGCCCCAAAGTGGTATTCCGCTGCGTGGTAATTTGGGGGTGTTACAGAAAAATACCCCCATCTCGGCGCATAGATGATTGACCCACTTTTAGAACTGTTTTGATTGAATCACAATACTTATTGAGGATATGAGCCCTCAATGTTAAGTTGGATCCGACCTCAATAAATAAAAGCAATGTGTATATTGAGCCTTGGTCGTAGAGTCCGACATTTTGACGAGGTTGAAGTGATCCGAAATTTCGGCTTTTCGGGCGCGAGCAGGGGTGAATCTTAGTAGAGATCGGTGAGGGACCTGATCCCTCAAAGTTCCCGACGAGTAGTGTAAATATTAGTAGAGACCGGGAATCCCCTGAATGCAGCTAGCTTCATCGGTCCACCGTTCCTTGAATGTTGCAAGGGATTCGTGTGCCCTTCGGACTATAGTGGTGATTTCTATAGGGCTCGTGAGACTCTTTCTCCTTAGCGAAAATCTTTCTAGAAATTGATCTTTCAGATCGTCCCAACTATCTATGCTTCCTCGTGGTAGTCTTTCAAACCAACCTCCTACGGCTCCGTCCAGCGTTAGTTGAAAGAATCTACACCACACCGACATCGGCCATTCTCCTGAGTTGGCTGCTCCTGCGAATCGTGTAATATAATCGTTGGGATCGGTTGCTCCAGAATATAACTTGATGGTTGCAGGTAAGATGTTCTTTGGTGAAGAGAACTATATGATTCTCTTGGTAAAAGGTGAGGCAATAATGTCGTTGAAGGGTTTCTGTAGGTCGTCGACCAGCTTGTCAGCATTCTCCCGGGTCATCTCCTTCTTTTTGTGCCTTGTCTTTACCCTTCTGCGTACCCTGGGTTTCTTCATCAAACACTAACCTCATCGGTGAGATTGGGTTTATACCGACGGCATTGTGGCGTTCCACCAGACTTTGTAGCACGCTCATACTTTCCAAAATCTTTTGTTGCAGGGTAGAAGGCGTCTTTGTACCTTCATCTCCATTGATAGTTTCGCAGTCCGGAGACAACTGTAAAGGAGACCCGCTCCTCGGAGGTCCTGCCATAGATAGGTGTTTGTGGAGATTCGAGTTTAGGGTCCCACGGATGGCAATAAATGTTGAAGCAAAATTCTCCGGCTATGGATATATGAGAGAATTCACTTCGGTTACAATATAGGTATGGCTTGTATCTTGGTATTGACCTATAAACACAAGGCATCACACGTTAGCCTCATCCCAAGTTTGACCCCGAGACCAAGCTCCGACGTGAGAGTAAGTAACTATCACATGGATGGTATGCGGCGTGGAATACCGGAGGTTAGCTATAAGAATGCAATGTATTTAATGGTAGTGAATTGTGTGTGTAATAAATATGAGGAGTATTTATACTACTCCATAGAGCGTACATGCATGTCTAGTCACATCATTTGACCAGGCTCCGAGCTCGAGGTGAGATCTTTTCCCGTAATTCAAGGTATTTGCTATTCAGGGCGACGAGGTATTACTTTGTATGTGTTGGGTAATAAATGGGTTCACTTTATCTTTTCGTCAACTCCCATGCCCTTGGCATTAAATGCTCTCTGACTACATGTTCACGCATTAAATGTGATATCTCCGGCTAAGGACCGGGGGAATCAAGTTTTCCGGAGGTTGTAGACCGGATACATACGCGAACAATTACCAATACATTTTGGTTTGGACGAATTCTATGTGGAGCGGGACCATTTGTGTCATGACTAGTGAATCTTGTCTATAATAAAAGGAATTTGATTTTTATGGTCTCAATTCTTATTGGGACACTTCGATGCGTGCTGATATATAAAAATCAAATTTGTAAAACTCAATTCTTGTGAATAAAAGTTTTTTTTCTTTTAAACCACGTTGGAGCATATGATAAATGAAATTCCATCTCGTAGAAAAGTCCAATTAGGTCTTAAAAAAGGTTTTTCTATTTTTTTTAAAAACAGCGTATAGTTAACATATCTTTTAGTGCCCGATTTAAATATATCTTTTAACATTTGTTTACATTCTTTTATGTGATCTATGAGGAGCAATGATAGTTCGTATTGCACAATGAAGCTTATGATGCGTGCAACACATCAACTATGATAAAATATATCGTCAAAGGTCGATCACATTTTATTTTTAGTTTACCAATGGCGTTTGCATCATTACTTTTATTATGCAACGTAATTGAAAAAATGTCGAAATGAAATCTTTTGAACACTCTTTTCAAATTATTGAATAAAGTCGATCCTAAGTGAGGAACTTAAAAGTTTTCGAATGCAATAGTACGCTTCATCATGAACCAAATTTCGGGATCAATCCAATGTGTGACAACATAAAGGTACGAACCAGGCAAACCATGAGAAGCCGACCAAACATCCGTTATTATCTTTACACTAGAATTTATATTTTAAAACCCATCTTTTAATTCTTGTTACCGTAGTTTCATAGCATCACTTTTAAGATTTGACATTAGTGAAATGTTTTCCACCTAAAAACCGGTTAAGAACTGATTGGATCAGTTCGGTTTGGCAAACAAAAAAAAGTTTAAAACCGGTGAAGGGGCTTTACTGCTTTGGTGAGCTTTTTAAGAGCAATGCTAAATCTTCCTACTATATCCTACTACTTATCCTCCTACCCACATTAAATTATAACATGTGTAATCCATTCATTCTCTTTCTTAATTTCATCTATTGATCATTTCATTTGTCAAAATCATATAAGTAGGAGGATATGTAGGAACATAAAGTAGGATGATAAATCATTTTCCGCGTTTTAATCATTTCAGAAAACACAAATAGAAAACACAAGTGTCACTCCATGATTGGTTGACAAGAACCACAAAAGACAAAAACAAAAAAAGCAATTTGTACAATGTGCTATAAAACTTGTACATTATAACCCATTTCAACTTATTTCCATATACATGGTACCACCACCTGCTGGTTCATTCCTAAACCCTCGTCACATTTTTTACTACTTTTATAAAAAAAAAAACAGGTGTTTGGTTGCATTGTCAGGTTGGTAAAGATGGAAGGAAATGATGAAGAAGAAAATAATAAGAACGAGTTTATAAAGATGCTGTTTTCATGGTCTATTGATGACATCTTTAATCAAAATCTCTATAAAAATGAGGTTTTTTTTTACTACTTATTTTTTACCTTATTTTTTTTAAAAACTTTTTATTGTTTTGGTTTTTGTATTTTATTTGTTTATATGAACTTGGGGAAATTGGATCTTATGTTATATAAGCCGAAAATAAGCCCATATTTTGGCTTATATTTCATAACCCCCATTTTTTTAAGCTTATATAGAGACTTATGGGCTTATATAAGTTTATTAGTATGATATACTACTAATAAACTTATATAAGCCCATAAGTCTCTGAATAAGCTTAAAAAATTGGGGTTTATGTTATATAAGCCGAAATGGGCTGAAGTTATATAAGCTAAAACAAAGATCCCCGCTTATTAGCTAAAACAAATACCCCCATGATAAGTCAAATATATTTGTAGTAGGTAGAAATATGAGTGTGTTTATTTGTAGTAGGGAAGGAAGGTTGAGATGGTTCGGGCATGTCAGGAGAAGACCACATACCACAGCGGCGGTTAGGAGAGTGGAAGCTTTGTTGGTCGACGGCTCGAGGAGAAGGGGTAGACCAAAGATGAGATCGGAGGATAGACTTAGGCAGGACATGAAAGAGTTTCTTTTGTCTGAGGACATGACCTCTGATAGGACCGCGTGGAGAGATAGAATTAGGATTACCGGGGAGGAGTCTTAGGTCCCGTAGTATGTCTTGCGTCTAGGCTGGTTTTTATTTGATTGGATTTTTTTTTTTTTTTGTATTTTATTTTATTTTTACTCTATTTTATTTATTTAGTATTATTATACTAGTAGTTATTAGTATTGCTTTTGCTATCGTAACTTATATTGGTACTAGTATTATTATTATTATTTTATTTTTTATTTTTTTGCTTTTAGTTTTAGCCCCGTTGTTTTCTATTAGGCTGGTATTTCCTTAGGTGCTTGGTTTCCCTTACTTGTCTCTTTAGCCGTGGCATTAGATTTTGTCTTTAGGCCCTTGCTTCCTGACTGATTTGATGCTCTCTGGTTTGCGTTTGTAGGGTGGTCCCTTTTTGTTTCGGGTTCGCCTTTATTATTATGCTCGTGCTTGTGTATTCTTGTCTATACTATTGTTGGGTGCTTGTTGGCTTGTTTGTGTTGCATGTTTTCTTGTTTGATCCTGTTATTTATTTGTCTTTTGTCTTTCTTTGCATTGCCGTGTGTTTCGTTGTGCCTCGCTTGCTCTCTCTTCCCTTTGCCTGTGTTTGCCTCTTTTTCCTCGTGTTCTGTTTGCTTATTGCTTGTATTCTAATTCTTTGTTTTATGTTTGCTTTGTGTTTCTTGTTTTGTTTGTGCTCTTATCCTCGTGTTTTCTTCTACCTCGCTCGCTTGCACTCGTACACTGGCCGGAGGTCCTTTGGAAGCAGTCTCTTTACTTTCGGGTTGGGTAGGATCTGTCTACATCTCACCTCCCCCATACCTCGCTTCGGCGGGATTGGGTATGTTGTTGTTGTTGTTGTTGTTGTATTTGGCTTCTTTTTCGTAAGTCATTTTATCTCAGCTTATTTTCCAGTTTTAAGTCATAATAGGCTTTTTGTTGGGCGTGTGGAAAATAAGCCGAAAAAATAAGCTGATAAGCTAGAAAATAACTTAAGACAAACACCCCATACTATGCCTTGCTTGGGGATGTTTTATTTTTTATTGTCTTATTATATAGACCCTTTGTGTATGAAATGATCCTAAGCTACTTTATTCATATTTCATTGTATCAAGTTTTTAGTGTATCCGCATGCTGCATCAGTTTTTTATTTTTATTTTATTTTATTTAAGTGCTTGACTGCTTATGTTTCAAGTAGATAAACATTTCTGAATGGTTGGATGGAACTTATTGTATGGTTAAATAAGTATAATAGCATCCGCTTATTTTTAAAGTAATGTTTGGATGATACTTCTTGTATGATCAAATAAGTACTATCGCATAAATTAAGTAAGTTAGTATCTGCGTTTTTTTGAAGCAAACAAACATTTGTGAGTGTTTGGATGAAACTTCTTGTATGGTCAAATAAGCACTATATAGCATTTGCTTATATTTAAATCAGTTTGCGATAAGAAACACAAATACCATCTGCATATCTCAAAACAAGTTGAAAATAAGGAAAAACCCAAACACAACCAACAAAATATAGATCATGAAAGTTTGACCCATCTGACTTAAAAAGTCAACTTTTCGTCCTATATTTTTTACTAGAAGATTTGTTGTTTTTTAACTTATGCAGATTGTTTATAGAAATGTTGAGAGTTGAGACTTTCTCATACTATAAAACTCTTCCATAACTATAAATTTGTTTATCTCTTTACTTGGTTCGCTTCTTGGTGAATATCCTTTACTATTTGACTAAAAATGCAGCGAGTTGATCTTGTTTTGTTTCCTTGGTTGAAAAGAGGTGTTGTGTAACTTTAGTAATTTTGATTGTTTTAGATAGTAAATTCAGTACACAATTGTAACGACATTGATGCATCATTTTGTAGGTGGAGAATCTACCACTTACTTTCGAGTCTGAAGAGCACTATTTTGCCTCTTTTGTTTATCCTTTGCTAGAAGAAACACGTGCTGATCTTGCTTCTTCCATGGAGATCATCTATAGAGCTCCGTTTTCTCAAATTTTATCATTGAACGAGTCCAAATGTGGTGAAAATATGGCCTACGATGTTATTGCTGGTCCTTGGAAGAATCAGTTTAGTGAACGTGGCAAAGATGCTTACCAAACGTTACCTGGTGATCTGCTTATTTTAGTAGATGGGAAACCTGAATCCATTTCTGACTTGCAGCGCGCGGGAAGAACATGGGCTCTTTCATTGGTTAAAAGTAATGAAGACGACAGTACATCTTTAATAATTAAGGCTTCAAAACCGATTGAATTTCGAGAGGGGATGTTTGTCGTTTTTGTGATGAATATAACAACTCAGAATAGAATATGGAATTCATTGCATACACATAGAAACCTTGATATCATCAAAGAGGTTCTTTACTCTAATCCAATGGTAAGTTTTTTTTAATACAGTTTCACTTTTGTGTAGTAATGATCTTGTTATTAAATATCGAAATGTTGTTTGCAGGTCAAGAGGAGCTGCAATATATGTTCTATTGGTTCTGATAGTATTTTATCTCAGTATGATCCATATCTTTTGGTTAATCTTAATGAATCTCAAAGGGCTGCAATCACAGTGACGCTTTGTAAAACGCAATGTTGTCATGTTTCATCTGTGGAGCAAATATGGGGCCCACCCGGAACAGGGAAAACCATGACTGTCAGTATTTTGCTTTTTATCCTCTTGCAAATGTACCGCAGGACCCTTGTATGTGCTCCAACTGATGTAGCTATTATACAGTTAGCCTCACGTGTTCTAAGGTTGGTGAGAGAATCATGCAAAATCACAACTGCAAGTGGTGATTATTTCTATCCCGTGGGAGATGTGGTCTTGTTTGGCACCAAGGAGAGGTTAAATGTTAGTACTGACATTGAAGAAATACTTCTAGAGCATCGGGTTAAGAGGCTTGTTGAGTGCCTAGGGCCAGTGACTGGTTGGAAGCATTGCATAAGATCTATGATCGATTTATTGGAAAACTGTGTCTCTAAATATGATATGTTTGTAAAAAACATGTTGTGCAAAGAGACACAACAAGAAGTTCAATCATTCATTGACTTTGTGCGAGATCGATTCAGCTCTAGTGCACGACCACTCAGAAGGTGCATTCTTACATTTTGTACTCATATCTCGAGAAATTTCATAGGGGAATATAATTTCAAGAATATGATCTCTCTTTTGGATAATTTGAGTTCTTTGGAGTCATTGCTATATCAAGAGACTCTGGTTTCGGAAGAACTTCAAGACCTTTTCATTTCTGAACCAATGCAAGATGATATGTCTACTATCAGTTTCTTTAGAGCCATGTCTCTATCTGTTCTTACAACTCTGCAGCAATCTCTTGACGAGCTCACTCTCCCATCTCATCTAAACAAATATGCAATTACACAATTTTGTTTTGAAAGAGCTTCTGTTATATTTTGCACAACTTCAAGTTCCAACAAGTTGCATGCTGTCAATATGGAGCCTTTGGATATACTGGTCATAGACGAAGCTGCTCAATTGAAAGAGGCAGAATCCATCATTCCCCTTCAACTTCCGGGATTGAAGCATGCTATTCTTATTGGAGATGAGCACGAATTACCTGCAGTGGTTAATAGCAAAGTAAGTCTTTATTTATCTCTGTACCTTAAGAGTATTGTTTACATTTGGATATTATTGTCAATAATATAACTACATGTTTGTGGACAGGTTTGTATTGAATCTGGTTTTGGAAGGAGTTTATTTGACCGATTTAGTTCTTTGGGTCATTTGAAGCATCTTCTTAATGTTCAGTACAGAATGCATCCTTCCATCAGTGTCTTCCCAAATCGGATGTTTTATCAGAATCAAATTCAAGATGCACCAAATGTGCTATCCATAAGTCATGAAAAGACATATCTTTCAGGACCAATGTTTGGATCCTATTCTTTTATAAATGTTGTTGATGGAAGAGAAGAAAGAGACGACAATGGAAGAAGCAGAAGAAACATGGTTGAAGTGGCTGTTGTGGTCAAAATTGTTCAAAATCTCTATAAAGGTGCTTATCAGCTATGTCATTCTAACAATTTAACATTTGTAATCTTTTGTTCAAATTTACTTAAGTTTAACCTATTCTTAACATTTACAGCATGGCAGTACTCAAAGCAGACCCTTAGTGTTGGTGTTATATCTCCCTATGTTGCCCAAGTCACTTCGATTCAAGAAAAACTTGCTCGCAAGTATGAGAAACTCGATGGATTTTCTGTAAAGGTGAAATCAGTTGACGGGTTTCAGGGTGGGGAAGAAGATATAGTTATATTATCGACAGTAAGATCCAATGGCAATGGGTCTGTTGGCTTCATGTCTAGTCATCAAAGGACTAATGTTGCCTTGACGAGAGCACGGTATGCAATTTGGTCACTTTTTTATTTCTATTTTTAACAAACGACATTTCTATTTTCTAAAGAAGTATGAATACTGTCTTCCATTTTTGAGTAGACATTGTCTTTGGATATTGGGAAGCGAAAGAACCTTGACTAATAGTGAGTCCATATGGAAAGAATTAGTATGTGATGCAAGAAATCGCCATTGTCTGTTTGATGCTGATTCTGATGAAAGCTTGAAGAAGACAATTATAGCAGTGAAGAAAGAGTTAGAACAGCTTGATGACCTGGTTAATGGGAATAGTGTACTTTTTAAACATGCTATATGGAAGGTTCTCTTCAGTGACGATTTCAGAAGATCGTTTGGAAAGCTGATGAGTGCTCGCTTAAAAATGCTTGTTTTGAATCTCTTGCTGAAACTATCTAGTGGCTGGCGGCCCAAGAACAAAAGTGTGGACTTATGCTGTGAAACTTCTTCACAAATTTTGAAACAGTTCAAGGTTGAAGGGTTGTATTTAATTTGCACTGTCGACATCATCAAGGAAGTCAACTACATACAGGTTTTGAAGGTTTGGGATGTATTAGCCTTAGAGGAGATACCGAAACTCAAAAAACGACTCGATAGCGTATATTCTGCATACACAAATGATTTTAATAATCGGTGCACGGAAAAATGTTTAGAGGGGTATGTTCCTTTGTTGTCTACTGAATCTTAGTTCTTAAAGTAATGATTATATTATACATGCTTGAGTCCATTTTCGTTATTTTTTCAGGAACTTGGAAGTTCCAAGAAGTTGGCCCGCATCCCAAGAAATGATCAGATATCGTTATCTAAGTAACTGTGAAGATGAAAGTGAAGCGAGTATGAAACCTAATGATGCTAGAAATTATGTTGAAAACTCAAAAGTAAGTGAAAGCTTATTGCTGATGAAATTCTACTCATTGTCACGTGGGGTCGTGAGCCATTTGCTTTCTGGTAAAGAAGTTGATCTTCCCATGCAAGTCACTGATGAACAAATGGAAATAATTTCATCTTGCAAAAGTTCATTTATAACTGGGCGATCAGGAACCGGAAAAACTACTGTTCTGACAACCAAGTTGTTCCAACAAGAACAAAAATTTCGCATTGCTTCTGAGGGGATTTATGAAGGAGAGAGCAGCCAGTTTAGGGAAGCTGAAGCTGTAAATGAACATCAAGATAGCAAAACGAGTTGTCTTCGTCAGCTTTTTGTGACCGTCAGCCCACACTTATGCTATGCTGTGAAACAAAATGTTTCCCACCTTACAAGGTGCACAAATACTTGTTTTTCGTCCCTTTTTCACATCATTTCTTGTCTTGTTCTGACTTTATGAATTTATGTCGCAGTATTTCAAGTAACGGGAATTCATTAGCAGGAATAAATGTTGATGATACAGATGTCATCACATCAGAATTTAATGATATTCCAGACACATTAACTAACATCCCCGTAAAAAGTTACCCTCTCGTTATAACATTTCAAAAGTTTCTGATGATGCTGGATGGTACATTGGGGAATTCGTTCTTTAATAGATTTCTTGAGGCGAGAGAAGGTTCTCATGGCAACATTACAAGTTCAAGATCTGTTGAATTGCAAACTTTAATAAGATTAACGGAGGTTACATTTGACAGATTTTGTTCAGTTTATTGGCCCCACTTCAACTCAGATTTTACAAAGAAGCTTAATTGTTCCAGAGTTTTCACCGAAATTATTTCTCATATAAAAGGAGGCTTGCAAGCAGGGGAATGCAGTGATGGAAGATTAAACTACGAGCGTTACTCTTTATTGGCCGAATGTCGTTCTTCCACTTTAACAAAAGAGAAAAGAGACATGGTTTACAAACTCTTTCAAGCCTATGAAAAGATGAAGACTGCGCGTGGAGAGTTCGATTTGGGAGATTTTGTAAATGACATTCATCATAGGCTTAAAAATGGGAAATATGGAGGTGATCAAATGGATTTTGTGTACATCGATGAAGTGCAAGATCTTAGTATGAGACAAATTTCTCTTTTCAAATATATTTCCCAAAATGTTGACGAGGGCTTTATATTTGCGGGTGATACTGCACAAACTATTGCAAGAGGAATTGACTTTAGGTTTCAAGAAATACGACATCTGTTCTATAAGGAGTTCTTAAGCACTGGATCATCGGGAACACGAGTATCTGAGATTTCTCAGTTAAAACAGAACTTTAGAACTCATGCTGGTGTGCTCGATTTAGCTCAGAGTGTCATCGATGTTTTATACTGTTACTTTGTTCACTCAATTGACAATTTAGAGCCTGAAACTAGTCTTATTTCTGGAGAAGCTCCTGTTCTACTGGAATCTGGTAACCACGAAAATGCAATTGTAACAATCTTTGGTGGCGGTGAAAGTAGTGGAGAAGTTGTGGGGTTTGGTGCTGAACAAGTCATATTGGTACGTGATGAACGTGCAAAGACTGAAGTTTGTGAATGCGTTGGAAGACAAGCTCTTGTTCTCACTATACTGGAGTGTAAGGGACTTGAGTTTCACGTAAGTATCTTAATTATATTCTGTTAAAAACTTTTGTCACCAAAAGGTTATTGATAAACGTATTTTTAAATTTTAGGACGTCTTGTTGTACAACTTTTTTGGGACATCCCCTTTAAAAGACCAGTGGAGAGTTATATATGGATACATGAAGAAATATGATTGGCTCGATGAGAAACTTCCACAATCTTTCCCGACATTCACTGAGGCAAGACATGGTATTTTATGTTCGGAACTGAAACAATTATATGTGGCTATAACTCGAACTAGGCAAAGGCTATGGATATGTGAGAACAAAGAAGATCTCTCAAAGCCAATGTTTGACTACTGGAAAATGAGGGGCCTTGTTCAAACAAGAAAGTTGGATGATTCAGTGGCACAGGCTATGCGGGTTGTTAGCAGCCCTCAGGAGTGGCGGGAGCGCGGTAAAAAGGTTGATTTTTGATCTAATAAATGCTTTAGTTTTCTTATGATTTACTTTTATTACATTATTTGACATGTCCATGTGATTTTCAGTTTTTTTATGAGAACAATTTTGTGATGGCAACTATGAGTTTTGAGAGAGCCGGAGACACGATGTGGGAAAAACTGGCCAAAGCCTCTGGTCTGAGAGCATCTGCTGATCAAATGCGGGAAACAAATCATGAAGCTTTTAAAAGTTATGTTAGAGAAGCAGCAGGAATATTTGAGTCTGTTGGCAAACTCGAGTCTGCAGCTTCATGTTATTGTGATTTGGGGGAGTACGAAAAAGCTGGTAAAACATAAATACTTGTCTGTAGATTAGCTGCTCACATGTTTGACCCATTTGCTTATAGGTGTTTGGATTTGGTTTGTGTTTGATCTCGAACGATTCAAATAAGAGGAATCAACTAATAGGGGAATGGGTCAAATGGGCCATTTTAAAGTAACTAACTAAAAGGGGAATGGGTCAGATGGGTCAATAAAAAGGAATTAACTTAAAAGGGAATGGGTCAAACTGTTTGACAGTCTCCTAAATATGATTTTGAATCCTTACAATACAACATTCTATCTTTTTAATTCACAGATTTAGATCAGTATTCTATTGAATCATTACCCAACCCTCCCATCTTGCCACTTGTAATTTGGCGCTTGTGTTTGTGTAGGAAAAATCTATTTGTCCAAATGTGGAAAGATTGATTCAGCTGCAGAGTGTTTCACTCTATCAGGCTGTTATAGTGATGCAGCGGAAGCTTACGCCAAGAGAGATATGTTTTCAAACTGTCTTTCAGTTTGCAAAAAAGGGAAACTTTTTTATCAAGGCATGCAGTATATTGAATACTGGAAAGAACATGTTAGTGTCAGAAGTACGGAAATGCAAAAAATTGAGCAAGAATTCTTGGAAAATGGCGCTCTCTATTACCATGAGCATAAGGATCCTAAATCCATGATGAAATTTGTCAGAGCATTTTGTTCTATGAAGTCTAAACGTGAATTCTTGAGTTCTTTAGGCCGCCTTCGCTGCCTTTTGTCATTGGAAGAAGAATCAGGTCATTTTCCTGAAGCTGCTAAGCTGGCAAGGTCATTAGGTGATGTTATAAAAGAAGCCGATCTTTTGGAGAAGGCTGGAAATGTTGTGGAGGCAGCGTTTCTGGTAATTTCACATTTGTATGTTAACTCGTTATGGGGAAATGGAAACAAAGGTTGGCCATTAAAGCAGTTTCCACAGAAGGAAGAATATTGTAATAAGGCAAAGTTGCTTGCAGAAAAGGGTTCATACAGTCTCTATGATTTTGGTTCATACCGTCTCTATGATTTTGTTTGTAGTGAGCTTAAGGTACTCTCTGACCAGCAAAGTAGCTTGACCGAACTGAAAAAGGATTTGGACACTTCCCTGAAAAGCGGTAGTTTAACCGGAAAAATTCTGTCGATTAGGAAAATCTTGGATGCTCATTTTCGTCTAAATTTGTCTAAGTTCGAGTGGGAGGACGAGTTGCCAGCTGATATAAATAAGCACTGTGAAGAAAGGGTTTTTCAGAACCGGGTTTCTGTTAAAACCTTGTTTCGTTATTGGAATTTGTGGAAGAAGAATGTTTGTAAAATCCTCCACAGGGATGAACCAAATAAACATGATGAATTCTGCTTATCCTATTTTGGGGCGAGGAAACATCATGTAAATGGTAACAAAGTTTACCAGTTAGTAAAAAAGGATGCTCATTGGATAAGAAACACTGATAACAAGGGTCTTCATAGGTATGGGGAGTGTCTGACTATGGATATCCTGCCTTTGGTGACCGCTATTCAGTCTTACTGGCAGTCGGAACTACTTTCTGTGGGTATTAAGGTACTTGAAACTCTTGAAGGACTCCGCAAGTTAAAGTCAAATGGTTCGGCCTATCACCAAAGCACATCTGTTCTTTACATTTGTAATGTTTCTAACTTTCTGTTATGCTTCCAGCGTTTTAACCTCATCCCTTTCAATGAGATGGTGCGAAGTTCTCTAAGAATGAGCAGTAAAGATTATTTTGATCTTGTGTTTCCGTTAGATTGGCGAAAATCAATGTCTGAGGACTTGATTTATTTAAGAGCGACTGATCTTTCTGTCAACGTGCTTAATAACATTGTTCTTCGAAATGTAGACATCAAGGATGAACTAGATTATTGGACAATCGGGAGGGCGATGATGGCATGTCTTGGTTCAAGAACATCCGTAGTACTTTACGAGCTTCTCATTAAGAAGCTTGATTCGAAACCTATGTGGAAGTTATTTGTTGAAAGACTAATGGATGTTGGTTATAAAGAACATCTTGTTCTTCCAGAATTCATGCTTGCTCTGAAGGATGCTTTTAGAGCCGACCGAAAGGTTTTTGGCTACATTTCACCAGACAGTTTTGTGCGTCTTGTTGATCGTCTTCTTTTTGTGGCATCTTGGTTATGTCAAACCTTTTACACTGCTAAGTCTTCTTTTTCTGGATGGTTTACGCATCTTCACTCTACTGCTACCCCAACGAAATTGAGTCCAAAGCCGGAAATATTAAAGCATATCATAAGCTTTTATGTTGAAGTAGTCCAAGAGATTCTATACGATAGAGACAATACTTTCAAATGGTGCAGATTGTCACGTAAAGATCAGTCATATTATCATAAAATTTTAGCATTGAAGCTAGTTATGATGTTGGCGTTAATTATTCTGGAAGAATCGGACTACTCACAAGTACTACTTAAGTTGCTAACGGGTAGCAGCAGTATTGCAGATTTGCTTCCACCGAAGTTTGTTTCTAGTCTTCTAAGGAGAAGGAAGGATCGTTCTTTGAATTTAGATCCAGAAGTGGTGGCAGACGCGTTTATGTTTGTAAAGGATCCTCTCGTGATTGTATTCCGGGGAGATTTGAGTCCTAAAATCCATGCTCCATGTGCTATATTTGTGGACCTTAACAAATCTAAAGAGGAGATAATGCGCGTATTTTTTCCAAGGAAGAATACACTTGGTGTCGATACTTCTTCACACAATGTTGTTGTTGGGACGATTCTTGATCCACCATCTCAGGTGACTGCTAACCTTAACATGAATCCTGTGAATGAATGCAAAGGGGACCTGCAAATGAAACAGAAAGTTCTGAGAGAAATATCCGAATTCATAAGCAGGAAGAAAGGAATTTTACTGCATATATTTTCAATGGAATCTGATATGAAGGTAAGTGCACTCTGGTTCTTTTAAGTTTTATCATCATTGCTCTAATCTCTAAAATAAGATGCCTTATAATTATATATATTGTTTTCAGACAGAATTGGATAAAAAGATTTGTGCATTGACGGCTGCTCTTGAAGATGAAAAATTCTGCAGCGGGGAAGATATAACACTTGTAGTCAGTGAATTTAGTAAACTGAAGGTGCTTTTGGAAGCATGCGAGCTAAGGTTAGATTTGTAGTATTTTCAACGTTACATGTTTATCTACAATCTACATATTTAAGTACATTACAAAAATTTGAACTTTTTTTTTTTGGTGTTTGGGTACTTTTCAGTCCACAAACAATGGATCATTCTAATTATACGAAGAATATGAATGGGATAGTGGATTGGCTCAACACTAGTACGCCAATGGTAGATGATTTCTTGAAGCGTTATGGCAGTCAGGAACCTACGGCTGGGCAAATGGTAGTGTCAGAGTGCAGCAGCAGCAAAACTGAGGTCGAACAAAAGGGTGATGATGCAAAAAACAAGAGAGGGAAGGGAAACAAGCAGAAGAAGGGTAAACAGACCAAAGGCAAAAAGAAATGATGGGATAAACACGATAGCTAGGTAGTTTTTCCATATCGACGTTTTCTTGTAAGTTGAGAACTTGAGATTCATAGTACTGTGAACTTTTTGGTTACCCGTTCAGGACGGTTCTGATTTGAATCTCATCAAGGCAAAGCTCTAACTGATCGTCTGCGTTGAATTAAACTATTAAAGTTGAAAGATTGTTAAAAAAATCAATCTCATGCCAAATAGTAGAACAAACTTCCCAAATAGTAAAATAAGTATAAATCAAAATCTAAATACAAGCATTCTTCCGCTTGGATGTTATTGCACGACTTGACCCACTAACCACTAACATTTGCCGTTCTAAAAAAAAATCTAAATACAAACAAGGTCCTTTCACGAAGACGAGTAAAAAGAAGCATCTCTATCAAGTCTACCTGGAAAATTTGAACTTATAGATGTAATGTATGCGACTTAATTACATTCTCATGGTCATTTTCGAAATTTTACCTTGAAAAGCTTAAAATGTTTATCCACTTGGGCTAGACTAGAGTGGAGTTGAAATGAAAGAGTTAGTGGGCTAAAGTTGGGTTATTTGTAGCTTTTTTTTTTTTTTTTTTTTGTAAGGATCCACACTTTTCTTTCGCTATTGTACCCTCTTTCAGTAAAATAGCTCGATAGCCATTTCAATTTGGCAGACGTAGACGTCATGAAACATATAAGTAAACCATAATAGAAAAACTCAACTACTTAATAATTATAACCAAATGTTCCCGGTTCCTAAACATTTAAAACAATGATGCATATGTTTTGACAGAAGGTATCATATGTTTATTTTTATGTGCTATACAACCATATATATTGAGGCAGCTCATGATTACAGGGATTTGTTTTCTCTTTTTAATGGGCTTATGAGCTTATTGCTATTTTGGACAGCTAATTAGGATAAGCCCATTAAAATAAGCAGATATGCAGAAGCAATTTACTTTATGCAATCACTTCAAACTGTATACAGTATCTGCTAATAATATCAGATAAGCTGGAAAGAAATAAGCAATAGTAGTATGACATAGCAAGGGCATCGCCCGGGTCTGAATGACTCGTGTTATAGAAAGAACTGTGAAAGATAAAACATTATGTCCAAAAATTCAGAAAGTTCTTTAATGTCTGGTCTTGTTGATCCTCCATACGAGGGATAAACACATCACAGCGGTTGATGGCAGATATAGTGTGTCCTTAGAAAGTTACGCAAAATTCATTGCGTAGATAACGAGAAAAATAAGTCGGTTGGGACCATCTTCCATGCTGCAACTCCTCACTACTGGCACCTTTAAAGTCAATATTCATGAATTCATTGTAATCGGGGATCGATGATCCGGTTAATTCCTTCCCTTTGATATCATCTTCGTATATCACACATACACCACATCTCAGTATGTCAAAAGCAGGTTCGAAAGTTATGTGAAGATCTTCAGCTTCAAAACCAGGACATAGATTCTGAAGTATATCGTTTGACATGTATCCAATCCACACAGTGTTCGCCCTTTTATCAAATTGTGCATCCCTATCAATCAAGTTTTCCTCACCTGCTGCTTTGAATTTGACCCTAAGGAATGAACCTCTTTTAGTGAAGTTCAATAATCCTGGATGAAACAGGCAGCAGATGGCCAACCCTATCGTTTTGAGGATCTGGTTATGAGGTGATGAATTAGTTAGTGTGATCTTGTTACCCAACTGTTGATTGTTAAACCAGTCGGGAATTTTGCTTCCAGGAACTGTGATACTTAGTCGATGATCACTGCAGCACATTTCTATAAAAAAAAATAGATTCCTAAAACTCTAGTTATACTACATATAATATGCATATCATGCGAAACTGTATGTAATGAATACCTGGACCAAAGATATCATCGACAAATTAGCAATGTGCCTTCGACTCTTTTGATCGTTCAGAAGCTTCGGGCAGTGATGAAGTGAGATCTGAAACAACCACTTGTGCTTATTTGATAAATCTTCAATTGTTTGCAACGATCTGCAATATTCTGCCCTCAACACTTGAATAAGTGGTGGAAGCTCATCGAGATTCTGAAGGTAGACGCAGTTGCTCACATTGAGGTATTTGAGCTGAGAGAACTGAGAAATGTTTTCAGGTAGCCACAAGAAGAGGTTCTCGCTTAGATCCAACTCTTCCAAGGAGGGCCATACATTATGCAGATTTTCGGGAAAGTCATCATCTTCAAGATGGTAAGCTTTAAGACACAATATTCTTAAAAGCAATTTGGAACCCTCAATACAAAGATTACGTATTCTATTTTGTACAAACTCATGCTCTTTCTTTCTGGTAAGTTCAGATATTCCTGCTATAAAAATAGTAAGTCCCGTCAAAAGTCTGATTGATGATGGTAGCGCCGTTATCTTGACACACCTATCAATATTTAACACCAAAAGTTTTCCCATTTCCGTGGAGACTTCTGGGAATCTTTCAAGTCTCTTGCAATAGTTAAGAAGTAGAGTCTGTAGAGATTTCATCCGAATAACTGATGTGAGGAACTTCTTCAGCCTTTTGCAATGACTTAAATCTAAGTGAATCATCCTTTGGTGAAGCCCAACAGAACTGTGGATCTCCAACAAGTGCTTAGAATATGACAAATTTAGGCGCTCAAGATTTGGGGCCCCTGAGATGTCTGGAGAACTTGTCATTGACCATGAAAAAGAAAGATCCATGAACTTGAGATTTGGTAAGATGATCTGACAGATACATATAGATTATATAATTTCGTAAATAAGTAACTTCAAGGAAAGATTTGTACATAATTTAGATATACAATTCAATATGTGATACCTTTTTCTCTATTTGTAGCTGTTTTATATGATTGCTTTCCATTTCAAGGCCAACAAGCTTGGTCATATATCTTGTTATCCTTAGAGATCGAAATGGGTATCTATACCAACAAAGCCATCTTAATTCTTGAGGAAAATATATAGGTTCACTAGTAGTGAAGTGCCCCATAACTCGAAGTAACCTTAGTCTCTTCATGCGTTTAAAGACTTTTGGACTGCACCAACGAAACATACGCATACCAAAAATATAATCTTCATCGTCGATCTCCACAATCGCTTCAATTGTTTCTAATGTCTGCAATCAACACACACTAACTAGGTATACGTACTTAAAAAAAAAACTATCTGTTCTAGTAATGAACAAATCTATGTACAAAACTCCAAATGGCTCATCATTCTATCAGAAACTAGGCATCAACAAATTTCCAACTAGTTTATTTATTTGAAGTTGGAGAAAAATACAGAAAATCTTTTTATTAGGGGTACATTTAACGAAGCCAAATCTATATATGACCGGGTGCACAAAATTTTTTGAACAATATTTTATAAAAGTTAAAATTTGTTTTCTATTTGTAAGTATACTAACTAAATAAAGATTAGAAACACATTTTTGATGGACCGGGTGCATTATGCATTTGGAAGAAATCAATGTTTTTTCGAAAATTAACAATAGATCGAAAATATCCATAGGTGTCACGGGCACCCACGAGACACCCCTGGCTCCGTCCCTGCATTTAAGCATACGAGTTAGGCACACCAATCATTTCTCTATTCTTGAATTTTCGGTTTCAGTTGATCATTGAATTTCCAATGTGGCACTATCATATTTGAAAATATATTTGTTTATGAAACTACAGTGCAAACCCCTCCTCATAAACAATATCTAGTAAAATCTAGGAAAGGATGAACATTACTTGGCCGTGGAGAACTAGACTCAGCGGACCGTGTCGAGGATTGAGAAGACACATACATTTATAAATCTGCATAAGAAAGGATATTAAAGCTTCCATTTGCACATAAAAAGAAGAGCAAAAAGGCCCAAATATTAAAGCGCACAAAGTTGCTATATAAAGCAAAAAAAAGTGCTTACAGTGAATGTGGACTCTACTTGATCATCAATTTTCTCTGGAATGAGCACCATGGTATTTTGATAGCTTTCACGGGCAATACAACGACCCATCTCCTGAATGAGATCATGCATATGCAGATTTCCATCTGACATGGTCACGAGAGATTTTTCAATCAGGATAGTTATTCCACTAACTGCTTCGAAACCAAAACTATCAAGAATTCTTGTAACATGACGTCTTTCCCTGCCTTTAAAGAAACATGCAATGTCTAGGAATATTCTCTTTTCATGGATATTCAACCCATCAAAACTTATCTTTAGAATTTCACTAATCTCCTTGTGTGGTATTTTGGCCAAAACGTTCAAGGCGCTTTGCCAAAAATCCAAACTTCTACCATAAAAATGAGAGCCCAAAACTTTAAGAGCTAATGGAAGATGGCCAGTATGATTTACTATAACACCTGATAGATTCTCATACATTTTCGGAGGGATGTCTGTGTTAAATGCATATCTGCTGAAGAGCTTCACAGCTTCAGCTTCTTCCAGCAGTTCAGGTACATATTTCTCTTGTGCATGAGATAACAAATGCTCGTCTCTTGTTGTTATGATAATTCTACTACCAGGACCAAACCATTCAAGAGAAGCTGCTAAGAATTCAAGTTGCTTTATATTATCAACATCGTCTAAAACAACAAGAACTTTTTTATGACCCAATCTTCTTTGGATCTGAGATATTCCATCATCACAGTCCTTTACTTTCAAATCTTTTTCTGTTAAGATTTCAGAAAGAAGTTTCTCTTGTAAGGATTTGAGACCTCTCTTATTCGAACCATTTTCTCTAACATCGACCAAAAAGCTACTACCCTCAAACTCATACAGAATTTGACGATAAACAGCTCTCGCGATTGATGTCTTGCCAATTCCACCCATTCCGCAAATTCCAATTACGAAAACATTATCAGACCCTTTGCATAACAAAGACTTCACCTTTTGCACACGTGATTCCATCCCAATCAGATTTCCTGCTGGAGGAGATTTGGTATAGCTCAAAATAGTTTGCACAATCTGTTTAGTACATACAGCTTCATGCCTGTATGTTGAACTCAATTTTAGCTACAAATTTTATATAATAAGTATAAACTCATAATGGTAGAGATGACAGTCTTAAGTTATTATCTTCAAAGGAGCAAATTAACTAACCCATTCGCTGTTCTAGGTATATCCCAGCCAGATAAATTAGCAGCAATAGCTAAAGCGTCCCTCCATCTCTTCACTTTCTCCAAATTATCTTTAAAATTCATTTCATGCTGTTGAAGTGCTGTATGAAAACTGCCTCCCTGCCCACGTCACTACAACAAAACAAGTGTTTAGGGTCGCCCTTTTTCTAGGGTCGACTTAGTCGTCCCTAGATTAAGGGGGGACCCACCACTTTATCAACAAATTCTTGGTCAAAAGGGCTGTGGGGAAAAGTGGGGACCACAAAACCTAGGGACGACTTAGTCGTCCCTAGGTTAAATAAACTTATTTTTCCCTTTTTAAATCTTTTTTATATATTTAAAATTAATATAAATATTATTTATTTAAAAAGTTTAAAATGAAAGTGGGGACCAGAAAACCTAGGGACGACTTAGTCGTCCCTAGGTTAAATAAACTTATTTTTTCCGTTTTAAATCTTTTTTATATATTTAAAATTAATATAATATTTTTTATTTAAAAAGTTTAAAATGAAAGTGGGGACCAGAAAACCTAGGGACGACTTAGTCGTCCCTAGGTTAAATAAACTTATTTTTTTTATCTTTTTTATTTATTTAAAATTATTTAAAATTAATATAAATATTATTTAAAAAAACGTTTAAAAAACGTATAAATATAAATAATTTTAAAATTAAATTATTTAAAATTACTTTATACATATTTAAAAAAATATATATATTTAGTTAAAAATAACTTTATACCTATTTAAAAAAAAACTTTATATATATTTAAAAAAAATTTATATATTTAGAAAAAAAATTATACATATTTAAAAATAACTTTATACATATTAAAAAAACTTTATACATATTTAAAAAAAATTTATACATATTTAGAAAAAAAAGTATACATATTTAAAAAGAACTTTATACATATTTAAAAAAAAACTTTATACATATTTAAAAAAAACTTTATACATATTTAAAAAAAACTTTATACATATTTAAAAAAAACTTTATATTTATTTAAAAAAAACTTTATACATATTTAAAAAAACTTTATATTTATTTAAAAAAAACTTTAGATATATATTTAACACTTAAACACGCGCTTAATTAAAAATATATATTACAACGATAATAGATTCATAAATAAGAAAAAAAACATCACAAACTAGTTAAAACTAAACGTACAGATTAACACATAATAATAAAATACAAATTAACACATTAAAATAACAAATAGATTACTACTCAAAGCTAAGATTTTCCATATCATTTAAAAGCTCATGAAGTATTGCAGCCGATTGACATGCGTGGTCTTCAGGATGCCTTTCCATTTCTAGTCTTGTCTCTAGCATCTTTATCTTTAGATCTTTGATCTTGCAATTAGAGCACTCAGTTGGTGCAGATTGAGAAGGACCTGTATAAGAACTTGGATGTGAACCTTGAGGTGTTGAAGATCCAGGGAAAGATCTTATACGGAGTTCGAGATCAAAATCATCCTTCCATTTAAAATATTTACATCCATAATCATTTGTTTTTGGCTGTTACAAAGTAAACAAATAACATGACATGTCATTTTAATAATCACACGTATTACATAACTAAAACATTTGATTGTTTACCTTCGAAAGAGGACACGCATAGTAAAGTTTACCAAAGCTATGAGGTTGATGTGACTGTCTCAACACAATATATCCCTTTCTACATGTACACTTATAAGCTTCAAGCGGATCCATATTATGCAAAATCGGGTGGTGGTGGTGGTGAGTTTGGTATGAGAGGATAAGAGTTTGTGAGGATAAGAGCTACCATAAATAAAGATAAAAATTTAGGGTCGACACATTTAGGGACGACTTAGTCGACCCTAGCTTTCCCGCCAACATTTTCCCGCCAGCATTTACCGCCAACATTTCCCGCCAATATTTGGACTCGTAACATATGGACTCGTCGGTTGAACCTATAACGTATAACCCTAACATATGGACTCGTCGGTTGAACCTATAACGTATAACCGTAACATATGGACTCGTCGGTTGAACCTATAACGTATAACCCTAACATATGGACTCGTCGGTTGAACCTATAACGTATAACCGTAACATATGGACTCGTCGGTTGAACCTATAACGTATAACCGTAACATATGGACTCGTCGGTTGAACCTATAACGTATAACCGTAACATATGGACTCGTCGGTTGAACCTATAACGTATAACCGTAACATATAGACTCGTCGGTTGAACCTATAACGTATAACCGTAACATATGGACTCGTCGGTTGAACCTATAACGTATAACCCTAACATATGGACTCGTCGGTTGAACCTATAACGTATAACCGTAACATATGGACTCGTCGGTTGAACCTATAACGTATAACCGTAACATATAGACTCGTCGGTTGAACCTATAACGTATAACCGTAACATATGGACTCGTCGGTTGAACCTATAACGTATAACCGTAACATATAGACTCGTCGGTTGAACCTATAACGTATAACCGTAACATATGGACTCGTCGGTTGAACCTATAACGTATAACCGTAACATATAGACTCGTCGGTTGAACCTATAACGTATAACCGTAACATATGGACTCGTCGGTTGAACCTATAACGTATAACCGTAACATATGGACTCGTCGGTTGAACCTATAACGTATAACCGTAACATATAGACTCGTCGGTTGAACCTATAACGTATAACCGTAACATATGGACTCGTCGGTTGAACCTATAACGTATAACCGTAACATATAGACTCGTCGGTTGAACCTATAACGTATAACCGTAACATATGGACTCGTCGGTTGAACCTATAACGTATAACCGTAACATATGGACTCGTCGGTTGAACCTATAACGTATAACCGTAACATATGGACTCGTCGGTTGAACCTATAACGTATAACCGTAACATATAGACTCGTCGGTTGAACTTATAACGTATAACCGTAACATATGGACTCGTCGGTTGAACCTATAACGTATAACCGTAACATATAGACTCGTCGGTTGAACCTATAACGTATAACCGTAACATATGGACTCGTCGGTTGAACCTATAACGTATAACCCTAACATATGGACTCGTCGGTTGAACCTATAACGTATAACCATAACATATGGACTCGTCGGTTGAACCTATAACATATAACCCTAACATATGGACTCGTCGGTTGAACCTATAACGTATAACCGTAACATATGGACTCATCGGTTGAACCTATAACGTATAACCCTAACATATGGACTCGTCGGTTGAACCTATAACGTATAACCGTAACATATGGACTCGTCGGTTGAACCTATAACGTATAACCCTAACATATGGACTCGTCGGTTGAACCTACAACGTATAACCGTAACATATGGACTCGTCGGTTGAACCTATAACATATAACCCTAACATATGGACTCGTCGGTTGAACCTATAACGTATAACCGTAACATATGGACTCATCGGTTGAACCTATAACGTATAACCCTAACATATGGACTCGTCGGTTGAACCTATAACGTATAACCGTAACATATGGACTCGTCGGTTGAACCTATAACGTATAACCCTAACATATGGACTCGTCGGTTGAACCTATAACGTATAACCGTAACATATGGACTCGTCGGTTGAACCTATAACGTATAACCGTAACATATAGACTCGTCGGTTGAACCTATAACGTATAACCGTAACATATGGACTCGTCGGTTGAACCTATAACGTATAACCGTAACATATAGACTCGTCGGTTGAACCTATAACGTATAACCGTAACATATGGACTCGTCGGTTGAACCTATAACGTATAACCTTAACATATGGACTCGTCGGTTGAACCTATAACGTATAACCGTAACATATGGACTCGTCGGTTGAACCTATAACGTATAACCGTAACATATAGACTCGTCGGTTGAACCTATAACGTATAACCGTAACATATGGACTCGTCGGTTGAACCTATAACGTATAACCGTAACATATAGACTCGTCGGTTGAACCTATAACGTATAACCGTAACATATGGACTCGTCGGTTGAACCTATAACGTATAACCGTAACATATAGACTCGTCGGTTGAACCTATAACAAATTAAGTATAACGTATATTTTAATATTAATTATAATAATTTATTTTGATTTTTATTATTAATTTTATTACATATAGGGAAGATATAATGCAAAAATCTCTTGAAAAACACTTAGGGACGACTTTGTCGTCCCTAAATATCAAAGGATGTCGTCCCTAAAAAACCCTCCAAAAACACTTAACCAAATTTTGTAAAACTTGAAAAATTTGGGAAAATTTTAAATAACCCGCTTTGGGTTTGAGGTTCCCGGTTTACACCTAGGGACGACTTAGTCGTCCCTAGGTTACAAAAGTCGTCCCTAGGTCTCAGTAATAAACGAAAAAAAAATATATTTATATTTAACCTAGGGACGACTAAGTCGTCCCTAGGTTACATAGATAGGGTCGTCCCTAGGCATCATTTACAGAAACTTACCTTATCTTTCTTTCCTCCATATCTCTCATTATCTCTAGCACCAAAAAAAAAACCGGGCACCATCTTCATCTTCATCCGAGCACCATCTTCATCCGAGCACCACTCCATCCGAGCACCACCACTTCATCTTCATCTTCATCTCCACCAATCCGACCCACCACCAATCACCATCAATCTAACCCACCACCAATCACCACCGTTCCGACCCACCACACCACCACTGCCGTCAGCCACCGGACCACCACCATGATATGATGTATAATGTTGGTTTATTTTGGGATTGTTTATTTAGTTAAAGGTAAATGATTTGGTTTAATTTGGGATTGTTTAATTTGGTTTAATTTTGTTTAATTTTTAATTGGTATAATGTATAATGTTTAATTTCGGTTTGTTAATGCTAGGATTGTTTATTTAGTCAACCACCGGACCACCACCAGTCACGGCAGCAGTCACGGCAACAGCAACCACAATTTGTTTAAATTTGTTTTTTAAATAAATATAAAGGTAAATGATTTTTTTTAACTATTAATTTTGTTTAAATTTGTTTATGTTTAATTATTATTAATGTTTATATTTTATTTCCTAGCACTGCCGTCACCACCACCACCACTGCCGTCGCGGCAGCAGTAGCAACCACCACCGCCGGCAGCAGCAGCAGTAGCCACCACCACCGACAGCAGCAGTAGCCACCACCACCAATAAAGGTGATTTTGGCTTAATATTTTGCCTTATGATTTCGGATTATATTTAAGCTTAATTGATTTAGGCTTAGTTGATTTCGGCTTAATATATATATATAATTGATTTCGGCTTAATTGATTTAGCATTAGTTGATTTCCGTTGTATATAGTGCTTAATATATATATAGATGATTTTGGCTTAATTGATTTAGGCTTAATAGAATTCGGGTTATATATGGCTTGATATTTATATAGGGATTCGGGTTAATATTTAGGCTTAATATGAAATAGGCATGAGTTTAATTTTTTTTTATATGTTTCTCGTAGCCGAGACCCGAGTCACAGTCGAAGGGAACCGAGTCACAGCCAAGAACTGAGACCCGTGTCACAGCCGAAAAAAGGTAATGTTTTTTTTTTTAAATTGTTGTGGTGTTGTTTGTTTCAAATTAGAAATTTTTTCGGAAACCAACTAATTTAGGTTTTCTTTATTTTATGTTTGTGTTTGGTTAGCACCAGGACAGTCGGGACAACTTCCTCATCCGGACCTCTTTTTCTATCTTTATATCTTTGCTTATTCCAGTCGTGACCGAGGTGTGTAATTAATATTATGCATATGTTTATTATATTATATATATATGATATATGATTGTTAGTCTTTGTAGTAAATAATTTTAGGAATATTTTAGGATTTTATCGATTAATTTCGGAAAATTCCCGTCCGAGGTTAATCAACCTATAGAAAACCCGTCCGAAATTAATTTATTAGGAATTAATTTCGGAAAGTCCCCTGTTTGGGACTGCTTTTTGATGTTTCGTCTCATTTAGGATATGAATGCGTATAACTGGTTTATTATTTGAGATGATTTCGACAGTGTTTCTCCTTTACTCCTACGAATATGTCTTTAAACACATATTTGGGGAGTAGAGGGGAAATGCTGCCGAAATTTACTCAAATAGTAAACCGGTTATACGCATTCATATATGGGACGAAACATTCAAAAGGTGGGTTAGGATTGCCTTCCATAGTTGCACTAGGAAGATAAAAAAGAGTTCATATTCATTTTGTTAGTATGACATTTTACGTATAAAAAAAATAATTTATCTGAGTATGTTTATTTGCAACGCAGTTATGACAATTGATAAGAGTTGGACCACTGTAAACAATCGTAATTCCAATGAGTTTTTAGATGGTCTTTTTGGATTCATCCAGGATTGTGAGAAATTTTTGCACCCCATCTCACAAAAGCTCCGTTGCCCATGTAGTCATTGTTGTAACCGTGAAAAGTTGGTTACCCTCGGCCAACTTGAGGCACACATATCCAGATTCGGGTTTGACAAACATTACACCACTTGGATATATCACGGTGAACCAATTCTTCCGTTACCTCCACTATTACCACATTCACCTGATCGAATTCACATGGATGCGTTCTTCGAAGATATTTCTGCAAATAATATTCCAAATCCACCATCTGAAACTCCACCCTCTCAAACTCCACCAACTCAAACAACCGGTCCTCAACCAACCCAAACATCGGGTCCTAGTAACGAGTTTGAAGAGTTACTCGCTAGGTCTGCCCAAAAGTTGTACCCGGGTTGTGATATGACCACATTGGAATTTACATCAGAGATTTCGCACATCAAGGTTTTACACAAAATAACTGATGCCGGGTTTAACAAAATTCTAGCTCTTCTCCAAAAGGCATGTTCCCCTAGTAAAGGATACAATTTCCCGTCTTCATACTATGAAATAAAAAAGACATACAAAAAGATCGGGTTAGGATACGAATCGATCCATGCTTGTATAAATGATTGTTTTTTATATTGGGGATCACCGGAAAACAAGGAGAGGCAAACTTGTCCAATCTGTAACGCGAGCAGATGGAAAAACCCAAAGAAGAAAAAGGGGACGCAATTAGTTGCCAACAAGGTGGTGCGTTACTTTCCGATAACACCTAGACTACAACGTATGTTCAACACAAAAGACATAGCAAAGTGGATGACTTGGCATGCGACCGGACAGTCTAAGGAAGACGGTAAAATGAATCACCCCTGTGACGGCAAAGCATGGAAATATTTTGACATGATGAAACCTGAGTTCTCTTGTGACCCTAGAAACGTTCGATTAGGGTTGGCTGCTGATGGTTTTAATCCTTATGGCATGATGAGCCAAACTTACAGCATGTGGCCGGTTATATTGACAACATACAACACACCACCGTGGATGTGTTTGAAAGAAACTTCTTTAATGTTGACGATGTTAATTCCCGGCCCTAAATCAGCTGCAAAGGACATTGATGTTTACTTTAATTAAAGAACTCAAAGATTTATGGGAGGGAGTCTGGACGAAAGACGCTGCTACGGGTACTCATTTCAAAATGAAAGCGGCGGTTTTATGGACCATCAATGATTTTCCAGCTCGAGGTAGTTTGTCTGGGTGGACTGGGCAAGGGTACCTCGCATGCCCTACTTGTAATGTTGACACTCCATCGATGCGTATCAACAGCAAAATCGTTTATGTTGGTTACAAAAGATGGTTAAGAACAAATCATCCTGATCGGAAAAAATCCAAGGAATTCTACGGTTTTCCCGAAAATAAGCCTAAACCAAGAAAGTTTTCAGAACTTGATATTCAATTGCAGATTAGTAAAGTCTTTAAACGTAAACCGGGGAAACATAAACCAATTCTCAAAGAGAACCGCCCCAAAAATCGAGATGTTGAATTGAACTGGAGTAAGCGTTCTATCTTTTGGGATCTTGAGTGTTGGCCCTTTCTTCTACTAAAACACTGTTACGATGTCATGCACATCGAAAAGAATTTCCTTGAGGCTTTACTGAATACCCTGTTACAGAACGACAAATCCAAAGACACGCCAAAGGCAAGGCTAGACTTAGAAAAAATGGGAGTTCGAAAGGAGTTGTGGTTAGTTAAAAAAGATAACGGGAAGTTCGATAAGCCTCATCCAAAGTTCTCTTTCACTCCAGAAAAAAGAAAACTTTTTTGTAAATTCATTAAAGGAGTCAGACTACCTGATGGCTTTGGATCCAACTTCAAGAAAAAAGTGACCGCTGATGATGACAATATAACGAACTTGAAATCTCATGACTGTCATATAATGATGCATCGGTTACTTCCTTATGGAGTGCAACAATACCTGCCCAAAGACGTTGCAAAACCTATAATCGACATTTGCTTATTCTTTAAGCAACTTTGTGCTCGAAGTTTGACTGTGCAGGACATGAAAGAAGCTAAAAACAAATTGATCATTATGATGGTTAATTTAGAGCAAATCTTTCCTCCTGCTTTTTTCGACATAATGACTCATTTGGTTATACATCTACCCGATGAGGCTATTCTAGGTTCCGTTACTCGCGGCAGGTGGATGTATCGATTTGAAAGATACATGAAAAAGCTAAAGAATTATGTACGAAATAAAGCAAAGCCTGAAGGTTCTATTGCTGAGGGTTATGTTGCAGAAGAGGCATTAACTTTTTGTTCGCGTTACCTTAAGGATGTCGAGACGAGATTTAACCGCCTTGGCAGAAATGAAGACGATTTGCCTGGACAACCAGATAAATTTGAGGTGTTCCGGACCGTATGCACACCGACGGGTGGAATCAAACCAACTCGTATGACTAATGACGACATGCAGGCAGTTACGTGGTTTATACTTAACAACAGTCCTGAAGTCGAAGCCGACATCTCAGCTTACAGCGAGTATGTTTCTTCCTATTTTTTATAATTTTGAAAATTATTCTTTCTCGATGACTTCTGCTAATATCATGAACCTTTGCAGAGAGGTGCCTGATAATGTGGAAACGAGTTTTCCTGCGTGGTTTAATAACATGGTAAATACATTAGATATATTACCTTGGAGTTATTCCTCATCTAATAAACCTTTTTGTATCTCATTTTTGTAGACTCGTGAAAAAAAAGTGAGTGTGGGCTGTAGTGACGAGTTATTCTCTTTGGCATGTGGACCTATTAGTTCATGTACATACCCCTCTTGCATAGTGAACGGTGTGAAGTTTGTGGTACGTGAACGCGATATACTTCGTACCACTCAATGCAGCGGAGTTTCAACACCCGGGGTTGATGGAGAGATGTATTATGGTCAACTCGAAGAAATTCTGGAGCTCACTTATATCGGCAACCGCAAGGTTTTGTTGTTTCGATGTAAATGGTTTGACACAATTAACCCTACCAATTGCACCAAACGCAACAGACGTTCTTACACTGAGCAAGGCATACATCATATTTTGACCGATAGGCTATTTCACCAAAATAACCCATACATTTTCCCGACACAAGCAACACAAGTATTCTACCTTGAAGACCTTGCTAGACGACCGCTTCATTGGAAGGTCGTCGAACAGGTTTATCATCGAGATGTGGTAGAGTCCGATGAAGATGTTATACATGGTAGCAGTTCATCAGATGTTACACTGTCTGTTGCTTTGCCTAATTTGGGTATTACGGATTTGAGTGTAAATACTCAACCAACGGAAGTGGACGCCCCACCGGTTGATGATGATATTATTAATATTGAAGATGATGAAGTAGTTGCACACGTCATTGGTGATGTTGATGATGATGATTTAGTGTCGGATGATGATGAAGTGAACCATAATAATGATGTTCAAGAAGTTTTATCTAGCGATGATTCTGAAGATGATGACAATTGATATTAAGTTGTATTTTGAATGAAACAGTTGTTATATGCTTTAATGTGTAATTTTTTATTTGTAAACGATTGTTATATGCTTAAGTTGTTGTTTGAATGAAACAATTGTTATACGTTTAAATGATGATGAGTTGTTTTCATTTGTTTAAATGTGTAATTTTGTATTTTAATGAAAACGTTTTTATATGTTAAAATGTGTATATTGATATGAATTTGTGTATTAGTATTAATTGGTTAATTAAATTGTGTAATTTTGTTTTTTAATGAAAATGTTTTTATATGTTAAAATGTGTATATTGATAAAATGTGTATACTGATATGAACTTGTTATTTTACAGATGGCATGTGTAGCTCCTAGGTCACACGGTGGGGATGCTGGTGGTAGTCCACCCAGACGGCCCACACGTCCTGTACCGGCCGAGTGTCAGCGTAAGAAATCATTATATTTTTTTATAACACTGATATTTATAATTTATGTCACTTGAATTTTTACGAGTAAATAACATATCTTTTGTAGGTTCAAATCAACGCTTTGTGACCAACCTAGATAAATTAAGGAGGGCGTACAGAAATAATAACGAAAAACCTTTGACAATTGGCTTTGAATTTAAAGATCTGCAAACCTTCCATTTTCTGGGCAATTATGCATCATTGTTGACTCATCTTTTGGGGGAATTAATCCGGTCACTTCCCCTGAACTGCGAATGGGACGAAATTCCAGAGTCTGATAAAGCTCATATTTATCCTACAATTGAGGTGAAAATTATTTATTTTACTTATATTGTTATTGTTATCGACATTTAGATATGTGTGTTATGTTTAATTTGTTTGTTTATTTAAATTCATATGTTTTTATGCAGACATATTTCGACCTCGAGCCATGGTACAATGATCGTACTCAGGTGGTGTGTGGCAAAGGTGTGTATGAGGTGTGTACTCGGGTTAGGCTTGCGTTGGAATATCAGCTGAGGTTGCTGTATAGAAAATACAAGAACAAGATCAAGAAACATTATTATTCGAAATATGAGACGCCCGCACTGGCACAAGAACATGTACCGCCTGAGAGTGTGTGGGACGGTAGAACCGAAGGTGATTGGGGTGAATTGGTTCAGTGGTGGTCAGACCCAAAGAGGGTGGCAAGAAGTGAGGTTAATACTGTTAATCGTTCCAAAAACACGGTACCGACCACTCAAGGCAAAAAACCATTCGCCCGAGGAAGGAATGAATACGTAAGACTCTTTATAATTTTTGTGATTTATTTAAAAGCGTTTATATTGTTTATTTATTATAGCTCGTTACTAATTTATTTGAGATTTTACAGAAAGTCAAGGAAGGGGTTTACGAGGACCTGGTTGAAACATGGAGGAAGGGGCACTCAAGTGGTGGCACGTTTCAAAGTAAAGAAAACGAGGAAAGATATGTAAGTAATATATAACTCTTTACATGCCTTAGTAACTAATTTCATTTCTTTTAAATCGTTTTTTTTTTCCCAGGAAAAGATGAAAGCCCTCAGGGACCAAGTGAGAGCCGGTATAGTCCCGCACATGTCTGATAAAGAAATAGTGGCTCAAATCATGCCAAGTCAAAATAAGCAAAATGTGTCGGGACAAGGCAGAAAGTTACCGGGTGGTGCCAATAACACAACTCGCAGGTTATATATCCTCAATAAAACAAAATGTAAATCAATTGTTCATATTTATGTCTTGTTGTATATAATGAAACATTGTTGTTGTAACTTATCGCAGGCGGGGTGCTCCACGTCGACCAGATGTTCCCTCTCGTAGTGAATTTCAAGAATTGATAGAACGAAATGAGCGAGAGATGGAGCTGCTGAGGAGAGAGAATCAGGCGGCGCAGCAACGGGCTTACTTGGCAGCGTTAAAGGCAGATGCGGCGCAACAATATAGTCAGACGTCGTACGAGCATATGGCGCAATATCAGAGTCAATTGGGTGAGTTTTTCCAGAACTACAACTCAAATACTGATCACCCAATTAGACCTCCTACTTTTGTACCCCCGCCCCGACCCTTTGTTATGCCCACCCTAGCTCCTGATTGGGCTCATTTAGTCCAACCCCCCTATCCTTGGGCACAACCAGTGCAACCTCCTTCCATCGACGCATACCGACCATCTTTGCCCGACAATCTCCAACCACTCCAACCTCCCTATACCGGCACTTATCCTATTACTCCCGTCACCAACAATAACACATTTAACTATTGTTATCGTCCCACCACACACTCGGCTTATGAGATCGGCTCTACTTCACAATCCATACCCGGAGGTTCTCGTGTAATCTCAAATCCCCATGAGCACGATTACCGGTCCGTTGACGAGTTGGGTCGAGATAGGAATGTACAAAACAGTGGTGACGACTTATCAGGCGATGACGAGGTGAATGACGAGGGGAGTGACGAGGAGGGTGACGATAGGGAAGGTGACTTTTCACCTAACGAGGATGCGGAGTAGAGGTTGTGGTAGTGTTTTTCTTATTATGCATGTTTAATAAAGTTTGAGACTTGTAGCGTTTGAAACATTTGATTTAGGATTGAATAAGTGTATTTGATGAATATTGTATCGTGACGTTGGATAATTTATCGTAATATGGTATTGTAACGTTTATTGATTTGTTATTATTCTGTATTTGTCGAATTCTGCCATTTTGAATTGTGGATTTTGTCCGGAAAAAGTTCCGGAAAAAATCTGGAAATTCTGCAAAATAGCCCAGTTTTTTTTTTACACCCGAGGTACACCTAGGGACGACTTAGTCGTCCCTAGGATATTACCAGAAAATAAAAAAAAACATATTTATTACCCTAGGGACGACTTAGTCGTCCCTAGGATTAAAAATGCCCAGGTGTCAATACCTGGGGACGACTTAGTCGTCCCTAGGTATTGAATACCTGGGCATTTTTAAACCTAGGGACGACTAAGTCGTCCCTAGGGTAATAAATTTTTTTTTTTTATTTTCTAAAAATGTTTTTTTTAATATTTATAAAAAAGATTTTATTAAAAATAATAAAAAAAAGAATTTTTAAGAAAATTTTGAAAAAACATTTTATTTATTTATAACCTAGGGACGACTTTGTCGACCCTAGGTTACAAAGAAGGTCGTCCCTAGGATTAGTCAATTTTTTCAACGTAGTGGGTTGCGGGACCCACTAAGTCGTCCCTAGGATACAAAGAGGGGTTCGTCCCTAGGATCCTAGAGACGAATTTTTAGGCACAACCTCCTAGGGTCGACTTAGTCGTCCCTAGGAGTTTAGGGTCGAAAAAGTGCTTCCCTAGGGACGAATAAGTCGTCCCTAGGGTTCACAATTGTTGTAGTGCGTACGTCTGAGGGTTCTACATCATAAAAAACCGGTAACACCCTTTGTCCCATTGAATCCTGGCATTCGATAATCTTGTCAAGTTCATCTAAACACCAACAAGAGTTGGCATAATTTTTTGAGAAGACAACCACTCCAACCATTGACCCCTGTATTGCTATCATGAGTTCAGGGGGGATGGATTTCCCCTTGTGGAGCTTCTCATCATCTTTAAATGTGTATATTCCAGCCTGATTGAGAGCTGCAAAAAGATGATCGACAAAGTTTTTTCTAGTGTCTTCACCACAAAAACTAATGAACACGTCATACGTCCATCTTCCAGCTTGTAGAGCATTAGCGGATGAGGATATGGATGTGTGCAGGGTACCATCCATTGATGTGTTAAAGAAAGATGTACTTTTGGAGGCTACGGCCACGCGGATAGAATTAGAGTTAGTGATCAAATTTAAACTTTGATTTTTAACGGATTTGAGGGTTATATTAAACTACATGTCTACATACACCTTAGGAATCATCAAAACTATGGGATTTAGTTATTGTAAAGTTGCTGTTCAATTAATGGCTGAAAGAATAAACATCTTTGTACGAGTGTTTTTTACTCCGCATGTTCTTGGAACTTGAGAACATTTAGATATGGCCTAGGTTTCTTGTCCATTCCAGAATCAGATTAATCTGTGTTCGCAAGATTGTTTTAATGAAGCAAATGAAAGAAAGTGAAAAGAAATACCATCAATTGTGTTCTTTTTTATTTAAGAAAGAAAAGAAAAGGAAAAGGAAGAAAATATAGTGTTATTTTGAGGCTTTTGGAAGTAAACTAGCTCATAACCCGTGTTCAACACGGGCTTTTATAGTAAATGATTAAATTTGAGTAATATCAGCTAATTCTCATGTCAAAATGTCATCGAAAATTTCAACAATATTTTTGCCATCACGTGTGTTCAACACAAATACAAGTTATATAATGATAATATAATCCGCCATTTTTACATCTAAGTTTTTTAACAAAGATAATCTCTGAAAGTAACAACTCCCTTCATTATCAACAAATCATTCTCAAAATGCAATTATAAGTGATTTAAATTCTCATATTGACTCATACTCAGCGAATGTGGTCTTGGTGGTCATGTAGCAACTTTGTAGTTATATTTCGGGTAAAAGTTATATAATATCATCGTACTTATCAAAATGTACCGACTTTAAACACTTACAATTTATTCGCTAGACATTACTATTGAACTTTCAAATTGATTGCAGACTTTACCAATATAATCATGAAATGACGATATTACCTTTGTCTTCTTTAACTTAATTACCTATATTGCCACAAACCCTCCAACTTGTCATCACTGATGTGCAAAATCCATAGTTGTAAAATGGGAACTACGACTTGATCAGTAAACATATTTTGGATTCTAACATAAAAAATTGAAATAAGTGTCTTAATATCCTTGCGTTAAGAGCTATGCATATTTAATTATTTTTCTTAAAAACAATTTTCTTTTGGAACTAAGGTTCTAGTGGAGTGGTTGGGTTTTAAAACATGTCATCAGAACTTCAACCCAAATGATACGAAAGAAATGGATTTACACTTTATCACCAGTTTACTAAATTTTAAAAAAGGTGTTAAAGACATTTAATAACGGAATGAGGTGCCTATTCCTCTTCATCTTTATCATTGTTGTCTTCATAACGAGGTTTGCATTGGACTAAATTTAGGAAATATACCAGGCCTTCGTCCAGTTTTAGGCCTCTCCAAATTCTGTAACGTACAAAATATGCATAGCTCTTAACGCCAGTTGTAAAAATATAACTAATTTTAAGACACTTATTTCAATTTTTTATGTTAGGATCCAAAATATGTTTACTGATTTGCAATATACAAGCCGTAGTTCCCATTTTACAACTATGGATTTTGCACATCAGTGGTGACAAGATGGAGGTTTTGTGGCAATATAGGTAATTAAGTTAAAGAAGACAAGGGTAATATCGTCATTTTATGGTCATATTGGTAAAGTCTGCAATCAATTTGAAAGTTCAATGGTAATGCCTAGCGAATAAATTATAAATGTTTAAAGTCGGTACATTTTGATAAGTACGATGGTATTATATAGCTTTTACCCTTATATTTCATTGGCACATACTTGAAAATGAACATGCTCTTTATTTTTTCAACCATTTTTATCTACCTGCTCTTATGAAATCCACCTAGATTATGTATTCAATGCAAATATGACCTTAATTACAAGACATAAGAAAATATTTGGTCAAAACTCACATACACGTACTTTAAGAGATCATGATACGCTTAACCAGAGCACAACAAAGTTGTGTAGGAGCTTGTATGGTCCCGCTTGTACATTAAAGAAATTGATAGATTTATCAAACCCAATATAAGAAGCTGGATTGAAGTGTAACCGGATGAATTTAGGGCCATGCCGAAGTTTAAATGTGTAGAAAAAGGTAGAATGGGAGGCTCGAGCCGTTAAGTATGGAACTGGATCACTCGAAAGTGACGTGTGGACTGCTCTCGAGGATTGTTGTACCAAATTAACATACTGTATATGAGCTCTCGAGGGTTGTTATACCAACTTGCAGAAGGCTTATTTGGGTAAAAAGAGAAGGTAAAAAAAAAATACAGTATATGAGCTCTTGTATAGTGAAGGATTGTTGTACCAACTTGCCCATGAAAGCTCAAGATTCCTATCCTTATGAGAGATCCGGAACAAAGCTGCTAGACCCGTCTTAAAATAAATCCGCAACTCTTCAAATTATATATTGGGTCATCTTCTCCACTGTTAACCTTGTCCTGTAAGAAACAAACGGAAGCAAAACAATGGCATACTTAATCCAAAACCAAAATACATACCTCAACGTTTATAGATCATAATGAACAGATTTAATACAAATAGATGTTTCCGTTGTTGATGTAAACTGTAAACTATTATGAACCCAAATCAACTCACCTACAGTCAGGAACACAAATAAATAAGATATGCATTTAATTTTAGTTGAAATCCAATGATGAAATATCTAAAGTTGGATAAATAAATTAAGCAATTTTGAAATTAGAACTTCTAACATATTAAAAAACTTGCAAAAAAAGAATTAGTTTCAAATTGAGATAAATAAGAATTGTGATATATTTGAATTTCAAATTCTTGATTAAAGAACTCATATCCCATTTTCAAGAAAATGGCTAAATAGCCTGCTTGAAGCCTACTTAAGTTAGGTAGTACCATTGAAGTTTGAAGGAGTGAAAAAAGAGAAGGTAAAAAAAATACAGTATGTTAATTTGGTAAAATTGCAAAATGAAAATTCGAACTTATGATAGCAACAAACTTTCAATTGATAGCCTAATTGAATGCCACCTATTCAAAGACATAGAATCATGACATCGCGTAGTATCGCTTGATTCCTAATCAAAATTCCAAAATACCTTTTTTCAAGTCTAGTGGTGTTCATTAAACCGTCCATAGTTTTATAAGGTGAATTGAAACACCTATGTGATGGACTGATATAAATGAACCCAATCACGTAGAATATACGTTTCATGTATTCACGTGCTTACAAGAAGTCAAGAACAGACACAAGAGTTAAAAAATACAGTAACAAAAATGGCAGCCACTATCTTTCCACCAGTACTTATGAATGCAACCTCGCTTACAAAACATGCCACATAACCTATGAATTCACAAGGCTGTCATATCAGTTGATTTTATCCTAACAAGGTTGTCACATAACCTGTAGTCGGTCGTCTTTTAAGCTCTCTCAGCCCATCTAAGCAATCTATAGCTGCAACTTGTATGTTAAGGATAACATTTAATGTGAAAGAACCTACAAATTCAAAAGAGAATGAGCATGAATTTTGAATAGATGAAATACTATGAACACAAAGAGTTAACAAAGCTAATTAATAACCTAATAACAATGATGCACATGACAAGTATAATCGAATGAGGGTTAAGCAAAAGAGTACCTTTCACTCAGGTGTTTCTAGAAACACTTGGATTTGCACAAGAAAGAAATGCATCAACCATAATCAAAGATAAACCAAATACACTTGGCTGATCAAAATTAAAACAAAGAAAATCATAAACAAAGTAAGGCTTCTATAGTAGATACGTTACATTGTCACCATAGGCAGCACAGATGACAGGGAAGGTTTCTTCTGCTATGGGTCTTTATTTCTTTCATAAATATGACAATATGCATAAAAAAAACTCATATCGATGGATCTTTGATTTTGAATTCTTGAAAGAAGAGAATATTTGAATTCTTGAAAGAAGAGAATAAAGTAAAAGTGAAAGCCTGGGAAGAAGAGTTGAGCATTTTAATATATCTCTTCCATATATGAAAAAAAAATACGTTTGATTTTTTTATACATATCGTCACATACATTATGACGTAAGCAATTTGAAAGGAAGTAGTATAATCAAGTGACACGTATATAAAAGTACAAATAAATGATGTCAGTCAAAACTCCCTTTTAATAGAATATATAGATGATTTCCTCCCAAAAATGGGATGAAACACTTTCCTTTGAATTCCTTTGCTTTTCTTTATTAACTCATCTCGAGAACACAATTTACTTTGCAACAACGAAGCCGAAGCATAGTTCACCGAGAAGCTCACGTCAAATTTCCCTACTAAGCTTGATTATAAATTTGCCACGTACTCTTTCATTATCCTGATTTAGGGGCATCTTCAATGCACCGAATGATTTTGGGTTCAATAAAATGCCACGTAAGAGATACATCAACACATCACCTTTTAATCAGGGTCGGTCTTGAGAGAGATTGATATGGTTTGAGCCTTGGATAAAAAGTAGTGTCATGTCATCAACTTTTTCAATAACATCAAAACACCCTATAATCTCACAACATCCTCTTAGTTAACATCAAACTTTATCGTGTTATCGTAACCTCATCGCTTTTTTTTTTCTTTTTTTATTCAACAATTTATTTTAAACTAAAAACTTAACATTTCATTAATAATAAAAACCCCTCAAACAGTCAAAATTTAACCAAAAATAAAAATATAGCCGTTACCCAATAACTAAAAATTCAAATATTAAAAAAAAAAACAAAAAAAAACGATGACGCGAGCCAGAGTACAGTTGTCGCGCCGTAAGCTTGCGCCATAACCCATAACGTGGGCTCGTAGGTACCAGCTAAACCCTCATAATGCGACCAATTGTTTGATTAGCTAAGCCATGAACTCGCGTTATAGTGACCAACCAACCCATAACTCACCCGTACCCTGTCTTGTGAGTTTATCGATGCCTCGAGCAAAATCTAAAAACAATGCCCTTGCACAAGATGTGCGTACATACAAAACTTGTATAACAAATTGATCAAATATGGATAACTTTCATGTTCTACGTTAAATTGGCACTTTGCAATTTTATTTGCAGTTTTATTTGCACACTCCAATGTACAAAATATGTTAGAGTAAAGATTTTACCCAATTATTACTCACAAGTATTTGAACATAAAATAGTCAAAGCTAAAGACAACTTTACCATCAGCTTAAGATAACATCACCGCAAAGTCTTTACTCCAGTTGATTTGATGGTCCAACACCTGAAGATAAGACTTGGAGAAAAAGTTTTAGTTGAGCTTGGAGTGAGAACCAAGTTGAACGATGTCAATCTACTCTTAGAAAGTGAACAAGATTTTATGCTTTTAGAAGAATACAACATTCGGAACTTCCGAAAAAAATAAAGAAAGAAAAGAAGTACAAAAGTTAATAAAGTGAATACTCACTTTTGTACTTTCAGGATGGGAAGTGCAAATGAGAGTGCACATGGGCTCGCTTTAAATTATTGAAACTTCTAAGAGAAGCTTCACCTTTTCCCGTCTATATAATGTAATGTTGTAATGAAGTAGATTAAGCTCTAAGAGAAGCTTCCTCTCGTAACATTAGGAGAGTTCTCGGTTATTATTCCACAAATAATTGGGTATAATTCTTTGGTATAGATTAATATAGGAATTTTAATTTAAGAGATTAATGTTCGTTTTTTCTCGACTCGACTCGAATTGATATCAAATTATTCAAGAGATTTAATCGTTTTTTGTTAATAAAGCTTGATTGGTATCTATTTTTATCTACAAGCACGTAAAAAGATAAAAATATTATATATATGTTTTTTTTTTGAACAGCAAATATTATTAAAAAACTAGCAAGGAGCTAGCAAACCATTACAAAGAATAATCCTCTAAAGGATTTCGAAGCCAATTATTCCAATTGATGGAAGACTTCTTGTTTCTACTAGAGTACCACATAAAAGATAAATCTAAAATCTTATCGTAAATAAAGCACCGTTTAGGTAAAGCATTCCCGAAAATAGTCTCATTTCTGAAACTCCATATAGCCCAAAGAGCAACACTACAGATAGTGTTCACTATTTGCTTCTTTTCTTCAGAAATATGCATGTTATCAACCCATGTGAATAGATCATTTACGTTAGCCAAAATAGGAGGGACAAGTTGAAGCCAAGCGAAAACCTTGTGCCATACCTCAGTAGCAAAAGAACAAACCCACATGGAATGAGAAGTAGTTTCGGTACCATTATCACAAACTGGACATAATAAAGAAGTGACTTCAATCCCTTTGCGGCTTAAGTTCCAACGTGTTGGAATGCGGTCGAGAAGAGATCTCCAAATGAAAATATTAATCTTTTTAGGAAGAAACCGATTCCATCTTGTTTCTAAGCCATCATTAGGAAGAAAACAAATATCTATATGCTCTCGACAACTTTTAACAGTAAAAGGATGGTTTCCAAGGGACCAAATCCAATCATCATCAGCATCCTTAAGAGAGAAGCTGTCGAGCTGGTCATATAACTCAGAGACTTTGCTGGAGTTAATTCCACCTAGAATCGGCCTAGAGCAAATGAGATTCCAAACACCATTCCAACAGTCCTTGATGGTGCAATCTTTATTCAAAGCAAGACGGAATATCCTGGGATATTGATGACGAAGGGGAGTGTTGTTTAACCAAACTTCGTACCAAAATTTCGTGTTAGCACCGTTGTTTACTCGTCTTTTGATAAAAGAGAAAGGGATGATACCTTTCTCATGCATAGTATTGATAGAGCCAACAATTCGACCCCAAACTCCTTGAGAGACAACATGAGTATAAAAAGAAGTAGAATCCTCCGGTGTTCCGTGTATAGAGGTAATTAAACTCGCCCACAGTGAGTTTTGATTATTAAGAAAACACCACCTCCATTTTTGAATAAGGGCATGATTAAGAGAAAAAAAAACTTCCAATTCCCAGACCCCCATTTTTCTTATGAGCTAGAACAGTGTTCCATGAAATCCATGGGATCTTTTTAGAGTTCTCGTTACTTCCCCAGAAAAATTGGGATCTAATCGATTCCAATTTTTTTCGAACAGTAACCGGCAAAGGAAATAAAGAAAAGTAGTACGTACCAAGAGCTCCCAAAACAGAAGTAATGAGGGTAGTTCTACCTCCAATTGAAAGCATCGAAGATTTCCATTTAGATAATCGCTTGGAGAATTTCTCCAAAATGGGGTCCCAACTCTTTACTTTCGCCATATTACTGTCAACCGGGAGGCCAAGGTAAGTGAAAGATGAATTCATTGTGTTGCGGCCAGTAATTAAAGAGGCATCTTTGACTTCATCAAACGGAACTCTAATACCAAAGAGATTGGATTTGTGCAAGTTGATTTTCAAACCAGAAGCACAATGAAAGCATTCCAAACCGCCACTAAATTTCTAATGTTTTCTCGCGACCATTCCCCAACAAAAAGGGCGTCATCTGCAAAAAAGAGATGAGAAAGAGATAAATTTCCGACTTTGATACTTCTATATAAACCGACATCAATGGCATCCTCCACGGCAACATGGAGACCTTCCATAGCTATAATGAACAAGAAAGGAGAAAGTGGATCCCCTTGACGAAGACCACGGTTTAGCTTGAATTCACTAGTAGGGATTCCATTGATAAGGACTGAAGAAGTACCAGAATTTAAGCAACCCGAAATCCACTTTATCCAGTTTTCATTGAATCCCATGAAACGCATCACTTGAAATAAAAAATCCCAGGATATGGTATCGAAAGCTTTTTCAAAGTCGATTTTAAAAACTATAAGATTCTTCCTTTTTCTTTTACACCAGTGAATCAATTCATTAACCATCAGAGGCCCATCCAAGATTTGCCGATTATTGATGAAAGCGGTCTGTTCTTTACTGATAACGAAGTCAATGACCTTGGAAAGACGGTTAGCTAAGACCTTAGCTATGATTTTATATTGAGCTCCAATTAGACTGATAAGGCGGAAATCAGTCACAACCATAGGGTTAAGCGTTTTAGGGATGAGAGTGATAAAAGAGGCATTGCATCCATGAGGGATGATCCCTGAAGTGAAGAATTCATGAACAAAATCAATGATATCCTGCTTACAGATGTCCCAAAATCTTTTATAAAATGCAAAAGTGAAACCATCCGGACCCGGAGACTTTTCAGAACCACAATTCCAAATAGCATCATGAATCTCATTTTCACTGATATGAGAAGACAAAAAGAATTTTGATCCTCGTTGAGATTTCTATAAAAGGAGCTTCGTCTAGAAATTTTAACCACCTCAACTTTCTGAAACTTGGCTTCAAAGAAGGTATAGAAAACATCTTTAATCTGATGAGGATCCGTAATCAATTGACCTTCATGCTTAATCCCTTGAATGGAAAGGTATCTACGTTTCTGATTAATAGTTACGTGATAAAACTTGGAGTTTTCATCCGCCTCAATACCCCATTTGATCTTAGCTTTTTGTAAGTAATCAGTACTTTCCTTTTGCTCAATGTTGCGGAGATTATGTAACCAAAGAGAACGTTGTGAAACATCAACAGCGTCATCAGTCCTACCAACAATGGAGTCATCGAAGTCTGTAATTTTCTTCAAAAGATCATCTTTTTCCCGTGACTGTAAAAGAGATCTATTATTAGACCAATTTTTAATGAGACTTTTGAGAGCTTTCATCTTTTTACTGAACTTTAAAATGGAAGAACGATGATCAGTACTATGTCCCTTCCAAAATTCAGCAATAAGATCATGAAGATGATTATCCATAAGCCAAGAGTTGTAGAATTTAAAAGGGATAGGACCAAAATCCACAACCGTTTGAGATAGGAAAATTGGTCTATGATTTGATAAGAAACAATCAAGGACCTTGGCAGAATAATTATGAAGTAAGCTAGTGGTATTTTCAGAGACAAGAAAACGATCTAACTTACTAAGCTTATCTCCCCGATTATTGATACGCGTAAACATGTGGCCTCCAAGAGGAATGTCCCAAAGGCGGCCATTATCAATAAAAAGGTTGAAGATGTTGGCAGACAAAGGCTTGAATACCAATCCAATACGTTCAGAAGCATGTCTTACAACATTGAAATCACCAAATATGATATAATGCCCTCGATTGCTTTCCATGAATTCCAGAATATAATTCCAAAGAGACTCCTTCTTTCTGTCATCTTGAGGTGCGTATACATTGATCATAAAACAGTGTAGAAGAGTAGACTTCCATATACCTTCTACAATGAGGAGATGATCAACTTGAATGATGTTGAGCTTAACAAAGACATTGATGTCCCAAATGGAAACCATACCTCCGGATCTTCCCAACGAAGGACAAAAAGCATAATCAAATTGAAAATTTCCCCATAAACACTTAACCTTAAAAGGATCAATGTTGATGGAGTGAGTTTCTTGAATACCCAAAAAAGATACATTATGCTTGCTACAAAGTTTAGCGATGTCTTTGCATTTATCCGTTCCCAACCCACAAGTATTGAAGGACAACACATTCATAACTGATCCTGCTTAGCACCAATACTGTCTATGAATTTCTTGGGATCATGTTTACTTCCTTGCATATCATATCCCAAAACATTCCCCATTTCAATGTGAGAGATGAATGCATCAATCATCGATCCATGATTCAATTTAGAGTGAGACTTGCTGATTCTAGAAATCTTTGCGGTTGTAAAAGAGGAGGATACTGATGTTCGGTTATTCTTTTTTGTGTGTTGATTCTTATATCCCTCAAAACCATAAGGTTTTGATGAGGCATCTGAGTCTTCTTTTTGGTTGTTTTGAGTCTCCTTAACTGGATCATTAGGGGCTTCCACATCATTTGGAGAGGCAACAAAACCTTCCACTCCTTTGGGCTCTTGTGTATCCATAACTACTTCAACTTCAGAAGTTTCAGTAGGTTTGTGCGTCTCTATATCAGGTTTGTCAGTGTTAAGGGGAATCTCACCTTCTTGTACATCATGATCTTCACGGTCATTTACCTCAAGATCATCCGAGTGAGTATCAGAATTCATGCTAGACTCACAATCTAAATCTTCAATCTCCGGAACCCATCCAACAAATTCTTTTATACGAACATTAAAAGGTTTACCCTTGATAATCAGTTTACATGTTTCAGAAATCTGATCTTGGATCCTAGTTTTTATGCAGTCTCTACCAATTGCAACATTTCTTTAGGATCTTCATCCACAAAGAGAGGCTCCCCCTAAATATCAGAAATCTTCTTAAATGCCTTGGAAGTCCATGCATTAAGTGGAAGACCACAAATTTCGATCCAAACAAGTCTCTCATCTGCTTTGAATGTTTGTGTTACATGTTTCATAGCAGTAAAGTACCACGACATTTCTGTGTTTGCTTGAAGTTTTTGACATGATTCAAAGGAGTCAAATTCGATCCACATCCACATGCCCCCAATGTATTTGCATGTGAAACCAAAAAAACCTTCTTTATTGAGGACATTATTGATATTGCGAATGAGATGCACATCTCTAACCTTAACTAGGATAACTTTTCTCAAGTCCGAATCCGACATATCAATCAGATCAGATTTGTCAAGAGAAACAGATTTAAGGATGGTTTTTTCATTAGAATCGGCAAAATTCGAAGCCTTACCTTTAAGAGTCGTCGCGTATGAATGGCTAGGGTTTGCATGATGTGCGGATGAAGTTTTAGGTGTGGGTTTTGCTTGAGTTTTAGGCTTTTGATTGGAGGTTGTTTTGTTTGTAGTAAACGGTTTACGTTCGAATCTGGCCTTTGCTGCAAAAATATGATATGAACTGATCCAAATCTTATTGAGTGATTCCAATAACAATCCGATATTGTTGACTTTCAAAAATCTAACAAAAGCGAAACGTCGTCCAATTTTTGAAAGTTTGTGAGCAATGTAAACATCCGCTACTGTTACATATTATATATATGTAAAATTACTTATTAATCTAATAACAAGTTGCAAATACCACAAATTAAACACAAAGTACAAGTAAACAAAGCACATAATGGAAAATTAAATGCAAATATTAAGCTAAGATAAATGCAAAATCTAAAAATACACCAAATTTAAAATGTAAAAACGCCAAAAGATTAAAAATGATTTTTTATTATTTTTAGAATTTTTTAATATTTTTTTATATTTGATAAAACTATTTTTATTAATAAAAATTAAAATGAAAATTTGAAAATGAAATTTATATTAAAACCGGTTTTTAAAACTTTGCAAAAGCCCGATTCTTTTTTAATCCAAACCGAATTAAACCCAGCCCGAACTTGGCCTAATCAGCAACCCAACTCAGTACTTTTTGGGCCAAAATAAAACAAAATTGAAAGTTAAGGACTAGTATGCAATTTACTCTATGTTCCAAAATTAAACAAGGAAAGAAACAAAAGGACCAAAAAGCAACTTAATAAGAAAACGGGCTTATTAGCTTTTTACTGATTCTGAGCTTAATACTAAACCAATTTCCAAAATTCTAACGCCAAACTTATTTAAATCCAAAATAAGCTAGTCATTGCAAAAATCAGCTTCTAAAATAAGCTAAATCTCTAGATCTAGATTTTCAATAAGCACAATAAGTTCAAACAGCTTATTTCCTTAAGCAAAATTCCTAAAAAGCTCCAGAATGATTAATCAGCTATGATTATTGGTAAAATGTTGTTTAGATTTGAAAAAGAACTACTTAATAAGCAGTTTAAACTTAAAATCTAATTTAGCTTATTTTTAAGCAGGTTTGACTTTTTGACTTTTATGAAAAAGCTCTAAAAGATCCAGATCTAATGTTTAGGTGTATATAAGCAAGTTTTAAAAAGAAATTAAGCTAGATGATATGAGCTAAAACTCATATCAATTTATCAACAAATAACCCTAAAACATGAAGCAAAATACCAATTTATCTTGTAAAAACAGTATTATGTGGTATGTTTGTGTTTGTGTACACTTGTGTAGGTAAAAGGATGCATTTTCAAGCAAACAAGGGAAAATCAAGCTTAATTTGATGAAAAAGCCAAAGAAGGATCAAAAGTGACAAGACTTTGAAGTACAAGGACCTATCTTGACAATCTGCCAAAGATGAAGGACCAAAGTGTAAATATTGTTAAAGTCAAGATCATAGTCAAATTTGGTCAACTCTCAAGTCAACTCAGTCAAAGAACCAATTTTGTTCAAGAATGAAGTTTGAAGGACTAAATATGCCAAAGAAATGAAGTTACAAGCTCAAAAATACAATCTGCCAAAGTTCAAGGGTCAATTCTGCCTATTTTGGAAAGTTTAACAAATGCAATCCGTGTGCTTTATTTCTGTCCAATGAGAAGCCAGGATTAAGAAGACATGGATTGCCACATCTTTGCATTAATTACCCACTAGGCGCCGCCTTCATTTATTAACAAATCACAACAGTGTGATCCGTGTGCACCCATTTCAGCTAATAAGGACTTGACACGTGTCATCTTCAAACTATCAAAGTTTTCCAGGATCGAGTTGGAGCTAGAGGCAATTTCATGGAATGTTATAAACATCAAAATTGCTCAAAATTACAAGACGAATCTATTGGTCATGATCAATTAACATGAAATCAACTCAACAAAGAAACCCCAATTTAAGTTCATACCTGCAAAATCAATTCAGCAGGATTATGACACGTGGAAAGCTGGAATTGGCTCCAACATGTCACCAACCCCAACTGATCTTCTTCTCAAGTCTATAAATAGCCTGTTTAGTCTTCATTTCTTGTAGTGTAGTTGTAAGTGTGAAAACACACACATTTACTTTTTCCTTTCACCATTTCTCCTTTTTAGCTAAACTACTCAAGAATTTGACACACTCTTGAGTTAGTTAGTTAGTTAGTAACCTTTTAACAGCTTTGTAACAAATCTCCATTAATAAAATTCAAATTCTACTTTTCCCGCCAATTCTTCTCATCATCTTTACTGTTCATATCCTGCTTCCATTGATACTCTTGTTGCTGAATTGAGTTTGTTATGATCAAATCTTGATCATAACTGACTTTGAAGGAAGATTGAAGCTGTTTGAATGATTTCAGTTCAAGTCCATAGAATAAGTGATGAATTCAGGCCATTTTGATGAATCTTGTTGATGTATAGCTGTTTTGTTGATTGTAGATAGGTGAATCTAGTGCTAAGGTGGTGGTTAGCACTAGACTAGAGAGTTCAGCACTCCTCTACTGCTCAAAGGATACTTCACAAGGTGCAAACGCCTCTTGTTTTGGTTCCACTTAATGGTCAATATGCATGCTTAATTCCTAGCTTAAATCTTTGTTGAATGCATGATAAAACTTGTTTAGACTGATCTTAACTTGATTCTAGTTAGTTTGTAGCTTAAGTGTAACTAATCTGCTTATTGATTTGATATGTGTTCTAGTTGATAGCTTAATTCAGTCATTTTTAGCTTGCTTTACAATTTGAGTCCTAGTAGTGTTCATAACTTGCAACTAGCTTAAATACATCTCATTTTGATCACTGATTTTAGTTTGCTATAGCCTTTCATCTAGCTTAAACTTGTGCTTAAAAAGTCTACATAAAATTTTTCAAAAGATCAGTTAATGAGTGTTTGGCATTAGCTTTTGTAAAGTTTTCAAGTGTTGATCTTTGGCAATTTAATGTTCAATTCCAGTCACAAAGTCATTATAAAAGGTTTTAAACCATTTTCAAGACAAGTCTAAGGTCAAAAAGGCAATTGGCATATAAAAAGTTTGGGTCATTGTTCAGTCAATCTTATTCAGAAAAGTTGTCAATTTCATTTGCCTTGCATTTGATTGTTTCTTGATGGAATTTCACCAAACCAATTCTCAAAGCTAGGTCATATTATGAAGTTTCATATTCCATAATCTTTTTGTACAGTTTTCATTAAGCAAGTAGAAATAAGCAAAATTCTAGACACTTAAGCAAAAGCAAGTTTCTGTAAATCAAAACTGCTTTTTCATATCTCTTGATCCTATTCATAAACTTGGCAATTTTCTTTTACAAAATCAATTAGTTAGTGTTGGTGGTTGATTTTTGAGATTTTCAGTTTTTTGAAAAAAACTTGGTCAACGCTTGGTCAACATAAGCCAATTTCAGCTTAATTCAATTTCCAAGCTTATTTCTTGATGATTTTTTATAAGACTTGACTTACCGTTCATGTTTTGAGTTCTTTAATCAATTTCAGTACAAAAATCCAGTTGTGCATATCTAGATTATTATAGAGCTTATTTTGTGCTTATTGGAAAGTGCTTATTAGCTTATTAGCCATTTTTAGCAAATTTCCTCTTACATGTCTAGCTTATTTGTGATTTTAAGCATTTTGCAAGTGGTTTGATTGATTTTGGTTGAGAAATAAGCTCAAACGAGCTTATTTGCTTTTGAAACCCGCTTTGGCTTAAAAACTTTCTATAATTGCACTTTAGTCCTTCTTGAATTGAAATGGTTCTAATCTTGGCTAAACTAGATACTTTTTAGGGTTTTCAACAAACAGGTCCTTAAAGTTTGAAAGTTGTTAAAATTCAGTTAGTAAGTTTTGGAATTAGTTGAAAATTGGTTAGTTTGTTACATAGTTTACATTTTTGATCTTTATAGTTAACTGTTTTGACATTTTCAGTCCTTATACTTGTTAGATTTACATTTTGAGCATTTATTTTTTCATAGAATTTACAATTTCAATCCTTTTAGTTTTAAAATTTACATTTTGAATTTACTTGAATAAAAACTTGGTAATTGCACGATGTTTTACATATAAGTAGATAATATTTTTCAATTTTGCAAGTCATTGTTTGAATTAGCAAATAGAATATCCAAAAAAATATATTAACAACCAAAAACAGTTAAAAACCCGATATTGTTAGGACTTTCAATTAGCATGAACTGAGAAAAACGAACTGCATTATACACAATTTCAAATGGCGCCGCTGCCGGTTCTTTGACTTTACGAGAGACTATCGATTGACGGTTTTCATTGGCTTTTGGGATCCGTTCACCTTGTGAACGTTATTTCTACGTATCATAAATCAAAAACAAATAAAAATCAAAAATATAAAAATATATAAAAACTAAAAAAATTAACAAAACAATTCTTTTCCTAAAGAATTGACCAAACAAATTAAAAAATCCAAAAAGCAATCTTTTTCCTAAGAGATTGCACCCAAAAAATATATATTATTGGATTCTCTCGGTTTTTATGTACATATAGTATTTTCTCTTAAAAACTCATAAATACAAAAATATTTTCCATATATTATTATAAGTAAATACGTATACGTATAAGAACAACCAATCTACATATTCTCCATAAGTATTTCCAAGGCAATACACCGTGTTGAGGGGCGTTCCGGTCCTTGACACGTGTATCGATCAAACAAAATAAAGCAAGAATAGATAAATACTCTCAATAAGCAACAATTCGAAGAATACGAACATTTAAGTGAATAGAAAGGCGATGTGCTATAAAATGCCATCTAAGGGTCAATAGGTACTTAAGTGCTTCGCGCCACCTAACCTCCCGTTCACTTGTGAGTATTCTAAGAAGGAAGGCTTCATTGGGGGTCTTGCACCCAAGTAGTACATACATATATTGTTATTTTCTTGTGGATATTTAATATTGAAACTCGAAGAGGATAATCCCTTTCTCTTCAAAGTCACACGAGAGCTTCTCTCTCATTCCTCGTATTGAGTTGCATGCTCACTTGCGGGCGTGCACAAATACCGATTGGTGTACAACCTCTTCCTCCGAAAAGGAAGAAAAAGAGAAAGATTAAGACCACCACCGTCCATCAAGCCGATCACGAGAATCGTGCTTTGACTCCTCCACCACAAGAAGCCATGGCTGTTGATAATCGTTCTTTGATGGAACGTATGCAAACCAATGTTCATGGATATGCTAGTGCTATTAGGATTCCCAACATTCCCGCAAATACATTTGAGCTAAAAACGTCTATGATTACTATGGTTTCACAATCACCTTTCTATGGCAACAAGAATGATGATCCTCATGATCACCTTAAGAGATTCCATTCTCTTTGCAATACCATTAAGCACAATGGAGTTCCACATGATGCTATTAAGTTGATGTTAGTACCATTTTCACTTGAGGGACAAGCTAAGCATTGGCTAGACACCCAACCACCCGATAGTATCACCACATGGGATGGTTTCACCACTAAGATTTTGAACAAGTTCTTTCCTCCATCTAAGACCATGGCCTTGAGGACCTTAATTATAGGCTTTCAACAAAAACCTAGTCAATCCTTTAGTGATGCTTGGGAAGAGTATAGCGAGTTATTGAGGCGATGCCCTAACCATGGATTGGATGACGTTCACCAAATCAATACCTTCTATGATGGCCTTAAACCTCATCACCAAGATTCACTCAATGCTTCCGCGGGAGGGAATATTCTTCTAAAATCCATGCAAGAGGCCTTGGATATCATTGAGACTAAAGCAATGGTTCAAACAAACAATCAATTTGAAGAAAGGGTTCATGTTATCCAAAACAATTCTCAAGCACCTTGTGATAACCAATTCCTCAAGTATCAACAATAGATCATTCAAAAGATGGATAGAGATAGTGAGGAATTTTAAGGTACAACAAGAAATGCTTCAAGCTCTTAAGACCATATCATTGAACAATTCTTCAAATGATGTGAATGCCATTACTCTTTCTTGTGTAACTTGTGAAGGTCCCCATTCCTATGAACAATGTGATAAGGTGCATGGTTATCAAGGGGAATGTTATGCTTACCAAGAAGAACATCGTGAACACTTCAAGCCAAATATCAATCCAAATATCAATCCAAATAACCTTTCTTACAAATCCCAAAACTATCTTACTCCACCGGGATTCCCACCCCAACCACCCACCCAAATTCAACAAAATCCTCCTCAAATTTTACCAAGGAATCAAGGGCAAAGACCACCTTACCAAGGAAATAACTACAAGGCACCCAATCATTTTCAACCTCAAGGAAATAACTTCTATCCACCAAACCAAGGGTTTAATCCACCACCTCAATCTTTCCCACAACAAGGTTTTTATCAAGGAAATGTGCAACCTAATCCCATGGATTTGATGCTTCAAAAGTTTACTTCTTTTGAGAAACAATTGAGAGATAATCAAGAGGAAAATAACAAGAAATTTGCTCTTCTCCAAAACCAAATTATGTATAATCAAAGACCACAAGGGGCTTTACCTTCCAACACACAAACAAATCCAAGGGCAAATGTCAATGCTATTACAACAAGAAGTGGAAAGACAACAAAGGATCCTTCACCTCCTAAACCTCCTATTGTTCAACCCACTTGTACTCCTACTTGTGACAAGCCTTCTACCTTTACTTCACCTCCTCAAAATGCTCCCATTCACTCAAACACACCTTCTCAACCCATTCTTACTTCTCCTTTACCTTCCACACTTCCAAATGAAGAAGCTAACAAAGACAAATCTTCCACTACAACACCTATTCCACCTACACCAAAACCTACTCTTCCATATCCTTCAAGGTTGAAAAAGGACAAGTTAAAGAACAAGGATGACATCCAAGTCTCCAATTTCTTAAGGATGTTCAAGCAACTCAACATCAATATATCCTTTGCGGAAGCTCTTGCTTATATGCCAAAGTTTGCTAAGATGTTCAAGGATTTACTCTCCAACAAAGAAAAATTGGTTGATTTGCCCAACACATCCCTTAATGAAAATTGTTCCGCCGTGATACTTAAAACCTTACCAACAAAACTTGGAGATCCGGGGCGCTTCTTGATACCTTGTAATTTTCCCGGTGTTGAAAATTGCATGGCTTTGGCGGATCTAGGGGCAAGCATTAACCTCATGCCTTTATCGGTTTGGAAAAAACTCTCTCTTCCCTAGCTCACTCCCACTAGGATGACTCTTGAACTAGCCAACCGAACCATAGCTTACCCCGTAGGTATAGCGGAGGATGTGTTTGTAGGTGTGGATAAGTTTACGTTTCCGGCCGACTTTGTAGTGGTTGATTATGACATGGATCCTAGAGTGCCTTTGATTGTTGGTAGACCGTTTTTGAGAACGGGTCGTACTTTGATAGATGTGGCGAAAGGAGAACTAATTATGAGAGTAGAAGATGAGAGAGTGGTGTTTAAGTTAGGGAAAGTTTGTGATAGGAAAGAGGTTAAGGAGTCTAGACCGTGTGAGACTATTAACATTGTTGATGTGTTAGATGAGGTGTGTGATGAACACTTTCATGATGCTTGTAAGAGTACTAGTGATGAGATGCCCCATGTTGAAACCGTGGCCTCAATTGCTCCCTCTTTAACACCTTTTGGAGAGAGTGATTTCCTCTTAGAGGAATTTGAGTCAATCTTTCTTGGTGATGATGATTCTCCCATTAATTGGAAAGAATATATTCTTACGATCCAAAAGTTGCTCAATGAGGACCCTATTCCTTCTCCTATTCTACAAGAAGTTACCATTGAGGAACCTTCCATAGTAAAACCTTCCATAGAGAGTCCACCTCCTATTGAACTTAAGGACCTTCCATCCCACTTAGAGTATGCTTTCTTAGAGGGCAAAGACCAATTACTTGTGACCATTGCTAAAGAGTTGAAAGAGGATGAGAAGGAGCAACTTATTGAAGTCCTTAAGAAACACAAGAAAGCCTTAGCATGGAAAATATCCGACATAAGGGGAATTGATCCACATTTTTGTACACACAAAATCCTTATGGAGGATGACTATAAACCCGCCATTCAAAATTAAAGGAGATTTAACCCAAAAATCCATGAGGTTATTAAGAAAGAAGTGATTAAACTCTTAGATGCGGGTATGATTTACCCCATTTCCGACTCTCCATGGGTTAGCCCGGTTCATTGTGTTCCAAAGAAGGGTGGAATCACCGTGGTGCCTAATGAGAACAATGAGCTTATTCCCACGAGACTTGTGACCGGTTGGAGAGTTTGTATTGATTATAGAAAACTCAATGAGGCGACTAGGAAAGACCATTTCCCATTACCTTTTTGTTGATCCCAAACTTAGATCGATTAGCTTTGTGTATACGAGATTAGATCAAGTATAACACGTAGAGAAACCTTTGTTGTATGCTTTGTGAATCTAAGTATTATGCGGAATTTAATACTTAAACAAGAACACAAGATGTAAACAATACTTTCACTTTGATTATCAATGTCGAACTTGCTTACAATGAAAGATGTTTACGAATGAAAAACTTAATGAAAACTTGATATTAAACATTAACCTAAAGGCCTTCTTTTATAGACTAAGAAGCCTTGTACAATAAGCTACGTATCAACTATTCTAGGTAAAGATAAACATAGAAAATACATTGTCGTTTCTATCCTTACTAGAAGTATTCTAGAATATAATAAACGTGTAGCTCACATCTTCCATCAGTGCTTGTCTTCAATCTGTCAACGCTTGACTTTAACTTGTCAACGCTTATGCTGTCAGCGCTCACTTTGCTCTTGTCAACGCTTGAGTTGTTCTTGTCAGCGTTCAAGTGATCTGGCCTTAATTTATTCCCAACAATCCTCCCCTAAACTTGATATCCACTCTTATGATCAAGTTTCTGAATAAACATTAAGAACTTGGAGGAGTCTGACAAACCTTATCATATTGGTAATAAATAAATCTGATCAAATTCTTTGCCACGTCACTTGTATAGTCTATCTCCAACTGGGTGTCCTTCATCTTTTCCAAAACAGCCTTGGATATGAAATACTGAGCATCTACAAGTAAATACTCAGCAAACTTTGTAGAACTCAAATGGTATACACCTGCAGCTGAATATAACCTCCATTGAAGACCACTGAGGTCATCTTCAAGATCCTTCCATATTTCAGGATCTTCTTCTTTTGTCCCACACATTCTTTTGAATGTGGTCCAAGGTTTTATTCCATTGGCTGAAGTTGGTGCTTCAGCCTCATACTTGGTCTCTAGCAACCTCCAAAGGTCCACCAAGTCTTCTCTATCACAACTTGCAAATAAATATATGAGAGTGGTAAAAGTGTGTACCTCCTTGCCAAATCTTCCAATTTTCCAGAATCCACATTCATCTTCATCATAACTCACAATTGGATTCCTGGAATCTAGTGGTAACACATGCACCATATCTAAAGCTTCTAATGGGGAGAGTGTAAATCCCTTCTTTACTGGTCTGGGAACTATCATAGCTTTCTTGATTTCCATCTCTTCTGCAAGTTGCTCCTTTCTTTCATCTGAAAGAAGTCTGAAAGTGTTTTCTTCCTGCACTTTCACCCAAATAGGATAAGCCCTATGTTCCAACTCATCAAATGTCAAAGCCTTCAGCTTCTGATGTGTCCATCCAACTCCATGACATTTGAGCAACATAAAGTAGAGCTTCCTTCTATCCCTTTTCAACTCAGAGAGAATGTTGCTTGCCTTGTGCTTCAAAATCACCTTACAATCCTTCTGAACTCTAAGAAGAATTTCCAAACCCCATATCTGATCTGAAATGGTCAAGTCTGGATTATCCATACAGCTTTCTTCCCAAGAATTGTACATCTGAACCACCTCTGGCATATCAAAATCAATCTGCAACTTTAAATCTCTCAGCTTTTCCCTAGCAAGCTCATCACCATACTCAAGTCTTTCTGGTTCAACAATCATCACACTTGAATCTGAGCTAGCCCCATCACTTTCTTCTTCAGAAGTCACAACAAATGGTGACTTTTCCTTTTCACCTTGTTCCATCATTTGCTCAGCCAATCTTCTATCAAATTCAACCTGAGCTGCATTCTTTGGAACAATTTCTTCTACCAACTTACCCTTACCCTTATCTGATGGTGCAATTGTTGGTAAGGTAGATGGTAATACCTGAGTAGAAACATCCTTGATGATAGATGATGACTGGAATACATCACCTCCATATGCAGATCTGTCAACGCCCAAATTTCCTCTATCAGCGCCCAAAATACTTCTATCAGCGTCCAAACTTGTCTTGTCAACGCTCAAATATTTTCCCTCAGCGCCTTGTGTAACCTCTCTCAACATATCTGTAAATGATAAATTTAAATTGGTTGGAGAGATCAAGGACGTATCAAAACCTGTTTGTTCCTTCAAAGTAGTAAGAGCTTCAGCAACATCCAATGATTGACCATCTTGACTGCTCTTATCACTCAAATTTCTTTGATCTTCCTCCCCTTTGGAAGACTCCTCCATACCTCCCTTTGCATGAGCACTCTCCAAAACAACAATCCTCTCCCTCAATTCCTTGAGTTCAAGGCCTTGGTTACTGACAATTTGTACTAAGTCTGCATTCTGCTTTTGCAAGCTAATGCAGACAGCCGTCAATTCCAAAAGAGTCATTGGTTCCAGTCTGCCCTCTTCTGAAATGGGGATTTGACCTCCCAAGTCAGGTTCATTGGGCATGGATGAGGACTTAATTATGGTGGGACTGCCTTGGCCAGCCTCTAAGCCAGAACCAATAGTCCCAGCCTCATCCAGGTCACCAGCCACACTTGTGGTGGTGGTTCTCTCTGCTTCATGGCTAGGACCACCAGAGGAGAACACTCCAGCAGTCCTTTGGCGTTTAAACAACCTATATTCAGGTGGCGTGGAAGATGGTGTGGAAGAAGGTGTAGATGTGGGTTGGTTAAGGGGTGTTTGGGATTGTGATGGTTGGGTGTCAGCGTTGGAAATAGGCACATCAACGCCCACATTAGATGTGTCAGCGTCAAAGGGTTCTTGGTCGATTTGCATTTGGTCAGGTGAGGGTAAAGGTTCAGGGATAGGTTCAAGTTGTGGGTGAGGGTCAATATGAGGTTGGGGGTCTGGTTGGGGTTGTGCTGCTGCAATAACAGCAAGCATGGCTGGGGTTAAAGGTAGGTCTCTATGAGGTGGTGAATTCATCTTGGTAAAAATAGCGTTCTTTTGTTCAGGGATTTTATAAAAATCATTGTGATCCCTTGAACAATATCCTTGATCATCAAAAATCATTTGCAGAAAACGGGGATAAGCTAAAGTCATTTTTGTCCCCTTGTTTTTACACATTCCTTCAAAAATCATTTTAGACCAGTTATATTTTTGCCCTGTTGCAATACACACAATAGCAGTTGCAATGGATCTATTGATCTCATTGTGTGCAGTACATTTGGGACTCAAACATTGAAGGAGAATGTGAATGAGGTACTTCCAGGCTGGGGGAAATTCCTGCTTATGATACTTATTAAGAGTACCTTCATCAGGAATAGGGTATCCCAAAGCCCTAAGCCCTTGTTCTATTTCAACTATGGGAAGAATGGTTATACCATCAGCATCATCAAGATGCAAGGCCTGGCGTACCAAGGCCTCAGTAACCACCCAAGATCTCCCATGAACAATAGAAGTTAATGTGGTCACTCCATTAACTGTTGAGGAACTGACAGTGTTCCAAAACTGTTTAATGTGTGTGACTGGAATGAGTGGTGCATGAGAAAGAGCATACCTTAATGGGGATGCGTTCAAATACGCCACCATTTGTGTGTATTGAGGGAACAAAGTATTATCAGCAACAAGATAAGCAATCATGTTGTGTTGAGACTTGAACCCCAAATCCAATTCTGCTGAGTTAAATCTTGGTGCCATTGATGAAAGCTGTTAATTTAAAGTATAGAAGATGAAGGTTGATAAGAGAAAAGTGTTAGACAAGAATTATAGATACCCTGTTTAAAAATAGGAGCCAAATTTATAGGAGTGGATGAAGGCATGTGATTGGCCCAAAAATAGGCAAAGATTTTCAAAAACTAATCATGAAAATATTGAAAAAGTTATAAGTTATCCCATGCATTTAATGAAAGTAACAACTCCTAAAATTACGGCTTGAAAATATGTCAAAAAGTAACAACTGGGTAGGTCCCATTGATTGTCAACGGTCAAATATAACCCATCAACGCCCAACGGCTATAATCTTGTCAACGTTCGCCTAAAGCCATGTCAGCGCCCAATTTGGTCACAACAACGCTTGGAAAAATCTTGTCAGCGTTCAAAAATAAAATTGTTTTAAAAAGTGAAAAATGACCTTAACAAGTAATTTATCCTAGAGAAGATAACCAAAAGCTGATAATTATCATAGGGCGGCAAGCACTGTCCAGTTATGCACACTTGCATAAGCAAGAGAGACATAACAGTCCTCTAGTGTCCCTTGCTAACCAAAATTCTTAACAACCAAGTTACCTTATAAAATCCTTGTTACTCCCAGGTAAAACCCATATCAAAATGATTCCCAAGTCTCCCAACAGACCACAACCAATTCTAGGCCAAAAATGTCTTGGCAGCATGCAAAGTTGATATACTATGCATGCTACAGTGCCTCATGGTTTAGTAAAACTAACCCATACTCACCTGTGGACACAATCTAGAATTATGATAAGAGTATCATATGGATACCCAAAAATCCTAAAGGTTCCTAAAACCTCCCCTTAAACAAAGATACAAAGAGTTTGCTAAAAATATGCATGAACATAAAAAATTTATGTCAAGATAGGAATGAAACATTCCAACCATCATCCATAAACAAAAACATGTCCAAATGCTTCTCCTTTGATCCATAAGCAACTCTGTATCCAATGGTATACTGCTAACACCATCTGCACATTTAGATTGAAAACCACAAAACTAACATTGTTGCTGACAACGCCCCGATAACACTTAACAGCGTTGAAGGAAGCTTTGTCAGCGTTAGACAATTATATTTGCTGACAACGTTGCAAAAACACTTATCAGTGTTCAAACAACCTTTGTCAGTGTTAGAAAAATATAGTGGAAAATCTAAATTACCAATAAGACTAATAATAGTAATGCATCATCCTGTACAAACTTTTACAAAAAGAATCCAAAACACATATTAAGTGAGATTAACCATTCCAATACTTGTTACCAAGTATTGAAATCTTCCAGTATCAAAAGGTTTAGTTAATAAATCTGACACATTTTCCTCAGTGTCAACCCTATCTGGTTGTATTAAACCTTTCTCAAAGCAATCTCTTATAAAATGGTGTCTAATTTCTATGTGTTTAGTTTTAGAATGATGCACAGGATTCTTAATGATGCATAAAGTACTATTATTGTCAACAAATATCTTAGTATGCATGAAGTTATACCCATAATCCAACAGCTGGTTCTGAATCCACAACACTTGACCACAACATGCTGCTGCAGCCACATATTCTGCTTCAGTTGTAGAGTTAGCCACCACTGTTTGTTTCTTGCATTGCCAAGATATTAATCTGCTCCCAAGAAATTGACATCCACCAGTGGTAGATTTCCTATCAAACTTGTCACCACCATAATCACTATCTGAATATGCAATCAGCTCCAATGGTGAATCCTTTGGGTACCACAAACCAAGAGTAGGAAAACATCTCAGGTACCTAAAGATCCTCTTCACAGCATAAAGGTGACATTCTTTGGGAGTCACTTGATGGCGTGCACATGCACACACAGCAAACATGATATCAGGTCTGGAAGCAGTAAGATACATCAAGGATCCAATCATGGATCTATAATGCCTGACATCAACATCTTTCCCATCTCCAATCTTTCCCCAAGGGTGTTCTCTATCCATAGGAGTAGAAGCCTTCTTTTCATGTGGAGAAAAGCCAAATTTCTTCAAGATTTCAGCAACATATTTGTCTTGGGAGATAAAGATACCATCTTCTTTCTGCTGAACTTGTAAACCAAGAAAGAAGTTCATCTCCCCCATAGCACTCATCTTGAATTTGTCTGTCATGAGCTTGGAGAAATCCTCACTCATCTTTGGATCAGTAGACCCAAAAATGATATCATCAACATAGACCTGCACAAGCAACACATCTTTGCCTTTCTTCTTTGTAAATAGTGTCTGATCTATGGTGCCCCTCTTGAAGCCATTGTCCACCAAATAGGTAGACAAAGTACCATACCATGCTCTAGGGGCTTGATGAAGGCCATACATAGCCTTTTTGACTCTATACACTTTGTCTGGATGTTCAGGATCCTCAAAACCAGGAGGTTGCATGACATAAACTTCTTCAACAATGGTGCCATACAAGAATGCAATCTTTACATCCATTTGATAGACTGTAAAGCCCATGCAAGATGCATAGGCTAGAAAAATCCTAATAGCCTCAATCCTTGCAACTGGTGCAAAGACTTCTTCATAGTCTATCCCCTCCTCTTGTGTATAACCTTGAGCCACTAACCTTGCCTTGTTTCTGACCACAATACCCCTTTCATCTCTTTTGTTCCTGAGAACCCATCTTGTCCCAATTGGTCTGACATATCTAGGACAATCAACCAGCTCCCAAACATCCTGAATAGCAAATTGGTGAAGCTCATCCTGCATTGCTTCCACCCAACTTGGTTCTTTGAGAGCATCAAATATCTTCTTGGGTTCTTCTTGTGACAGAAAACATGCAAACAAACATGCTTGTACAAGAGGGGTATCAACCTTCTTGTGTATATTGGCAATAAATCCACCAAGACTTTGATGGGATCTTCTTGTCTGAACTGGAGTCATAACATCACCAATGATCTGAGATGGGGGGTGATTCTTCATTGTGGAAGTGAGAACTCCTCCTTCAAAAAGTCTGGTGTCCTCAACTTCACGCTCCATGTTGCCAATATCTTCTTCATCAGACTCTCTTTGATCAACAGGGATCTCTTCATGGACATTGGAAGGTCCACCTTGTTCAAGATTTGAAGAGAAAAGATGTGCAAAGGTGTTGTCAACGTCTGAACCTTGTTTGTCAGCGCTTGGGCTAACAACGCTTGAACTGTTGTTGTCAACGTCTGAGCCATCAACGTCTGAATTGCTCATGTCAGCGCTTGATTTACCTTTGTCAGCGCCTGAAGAACCATGCATGTTTGTAACTGGTGGTATTTGGAAACCACCATTATCTTGTCCAGCAGCAGCAGCAGCAGCAAAAGCATCAGTCCAAATGGGAATTGTGACATATTCAAATGTAGGAGATGCCTTTTCTGCTTGTGATCCAACCCTTTCATCAACCTGTGTACCTGAAACATGAACAACTTGTTCCTCCACAACATTTGAAGTTACCTTCATAATGTCTGGATTAGTGACAGGCATATAATTTAAAGTTCTAGATAAGGGTTCCAAATCAAACAACCAATTAGGACCACTTTCAGGATCACTAGGTTTATTCTCTAAGAACCTAACATGTACTCTTTCAACAATACGTTTGTCCTCCTTAATATAAACCCTATAACCCTTGCTCTGCACTGAATACCCCATGAAGTAACCTTCATCACCTTTTGCACTAAATTTCCCTAAGGCATCACTAGTGTCTAAAACTACTACATGACATCCAAAAGGTCTGAGAAAACCAATATTAGGCTTTCTTCCCCAAAGTAACTCATAAGGTGTCTTGTTCTGAATTTTGTTAACCAATGCTCTATTTTGCACATAACATGTTGTATTAACAGCCTCAGCCCAAAAGGCTATGGGAAAGTGAGCATCAGCCAACATTGTTCTGGCTGCTTCAATTAGGGTTCTATTCTTCCTTTCAGCAACCCCATTTTGTTGTGGGGTTCTAGCAATACTAAACTGCCTAGTAATTCCCTTCCTAGCACAAAAATCATCTAGCTTCTTGTTCCTAAATTCTCCACCATTATCACTCCAAAGCATCTTAACCTCATTGCCAGACCTTTTCTCAATTTGAGTGATAAATTCAATAAGAACGTCAGCTGTGTCACTCTTCATAGCTAGAAAGAATGTCAAAGTAAACCTAGAAAAGTCATCAGTGACAACAAAACAATATGACTTGCCATTCAAACTTTCTATATTAGTTGGACCAAAGAGGTCCATGTGAAGCATATGAAGAGGTCTGGAACTAGTATGCACCTGTTTGGACTTAAATGAGACCTTGTGCTGCTTGCCTTTAAGACATGCAACACAAGAGTGGTCATTGTGGAAGGCCTTCTCAGGCAAACCATCAACTAAACCAAGCCTCACAAGTCTATTTATATTTTTAAAGTTTATGTGCCCTAGTCTCCTGTGCCACAAATTACTTTCATCTACTGAGGCCTTAGCATAAAAACAAGACATATTTGTATTCACTTTAATCCCATTTAAATTGACATTGTATATGTCCTTATGCCTAGGTGTTCTATACTCAATATACTTCTCATCAGGGATCTTAAAATCCTTGCTTAACACCAAACACTCAGTATCAGTGAAAAGAACCTTATTTTTGTTATCACACACTTGTGATACACTAAACAGATTATAGTCCAGTTCTTTTACCAGGAAGACATTCTCAAAACGTAGATTATTGGTGATAAGGGTTCCTTTTCCTGTGATGGTTCCATATCCCCCTCCAAAGTATACCTTATCACCATCTTTAATAGGAGAGAAGTTTGTCAGATAGTCTTCCTTTCCTGTCATGTGCCTTGAGCATCCACTATCCCAATATCCATAGTCATTGATCTGCTTTTGAATGCCCTGCACATAAAGAAAACAATTTAGTTTTCTTTGGGAACCCAAGTCTCAGAAGACTTGGATTCATCTGGTTGTTCAATAAGAACAGACTTAGTTCTCACAACAACCCCATTCTCATCCTTTTTAGGATGAAATACCCAGTTAACCCCAATTGGTTTTGTAATGACTTTTGAAATATAGTTAAACCTGTTGCAAGTCATTGAAATTCCATTATTATTAGGGTTTTGATCTTTCTTAGGTCTCCATGTTAAGCTTGAAGAAGCTTTAGACCCCTTACCTTGTGGCTGCAAATACTTAGGTCTGGTCACGTTTCTGTCAGCGTTGGATTTTGTCCTGTCAACGCTGAATTTACCCTTATCAGCGTTGAACCTAGGGTTTGCTACAGGAACCCATTGCCTATTTGACCAGGTATTTGTCTTTTGAAAAGGTCTTTGTCCATGAGTGTTAGACCTTCTAGTAAAGAATGGGGCTGGTCTAATTACTTGTGGACTTTGCTGCACATAAGGTCTGGGTCTGACAACGTTTGACTTCCTAACAACGTTGACTTTCTTCCTATCAGCGCTGAAATTGTTCCTATCAGCGCTGGCTTTGGGAGCGTTGACACACTTGTATGCCAAATGTGAAAAGCTACCACAAGTATAACAGGCTTTCTTAGACACATTCTTAGGTCTAGAAGCAAAGAAACCTGTTCCATGTTTGTTAACTTGGCTCTTGGGTGACCTATTATTTCTATACATCTCTGCATATTTAATGGTAGGTCTTCTAACAGTGTTGGAGCCTAGGTCAACAGCTTTACCAGTAACTGGGTGAGTAACCTTAATGGGTGGGGATTCAATGGGACTTTCACACAACAAACCTCCCTTAACAAATAAAGTAGGGTTAGCTTTCTTCCACTCATTTAGGTCAGTCAGTTTTTGTTGATACTCTTCTACTGGGGTGACAACTCTTGGTGGAGGAATAAATTCCTCTTCTTAGCATTCTGGAATACCAGTCCAAGATAAATCCTTTCTAATGACACCATAGAAGTCACCAGCTGGTGGTGAAACCAGAGAGTAATCATTCTCATTCATCCCAAGCCCAGTCATATCCTTAGGATCTCTTTGTTTAGCTACACAGTCTCCTAGGGCTTGGGTGGCTCTATCAAATCTTTGAATCTTGAGGTCAACATTATCTTTATTCTTAATGGCCTCATCTAACTTAGTCTGTAGGTCTTTATTGACTTTTGACATGATATTTCTAACATCCATACTACCCTCTAGCTCATGTTTTAAGATATTTATTTTGTCTTTTAAATCAAATTCCATTTTCTTATATTCAGAAACGGTTTTCTCAGTTTCAGTAAGAGCTATTTGGTAATTGGATAATTTACACCTTTCAGTGCTCATATCCTCTTTTAGTTTTAACACTTCTTTGTTAAGCCTGTCAGTGTTTAACCTACAACCTTTGCTACAAAAAGCATCATCATATACCTCATTATCAGATGAAGAGGAGGAGTGTGCCATGAGAGCATATTTAACATGCTCTTCTTCTTCAATGTCAGCAATCAAAGCTCTGTCCTCTTCAGCATCCTTGGCCAGATAGCTCCAATCCCATCCAGTACCATCAATTCCTTGAACTGCAACCATGGCTTTGGATTCTTGAGCTTTAACAACCTGACTTGAGGGTTTGCCAGCATCAGATCTTCTAGGAGATCTGCATTCCCTCATGAAGTGCCCCATGCGATGACAGTTGTAGCACTCAACTTTGGATTTATCAAATCCAGCAGTGTCTTTAGCATTGAAGGTCATCTTCTTCTTGAACCTCCTATTCCACCTATTTGCTCTTATACTAGCAAGAGCCATGTTCCACTTGATGTCCATCTCTTCCAAGTGTTCATCACTTATCTGCTCAAGGTCCTCATATATAATCACTGAACCATTGGGCAAAGAAGCAATGTAAGCACAAACAGTATCCAAATCCAAACCAGCAGGTTTAACTCTTGGTGAGTCATTCATGAATGTGTCAGCGTCTGAAAAGGAGACGTTGACAGGACTTGTTCCAGCGCTGACAAATGGTGATCCAGTAACTGGATGCATAAGAGAGTCCTGCTGATTGAATTGACCTTCACTATGAGAAAAGAAGGCCATGTTGCTGGTGCTAGCTTTGCTTGAAAGAGTTTCATCTTCCAACAATCTTAGTTTGTTGTAGATGTCATCAAACGAAGAGCTCTTGTGAGTATTATTGGCAAGAATAGATCTTGCCTCAATCTTCCATGTCTCACCAAGACTTTTCAGAAAAGTAGCATTGATGTCAATATCACCAACTTGTGTCCCCATGAAGGACAATTTGCTTGTGATGTCAAGCAATCTGCTTCTCACACTGCTCAGTTTCTCATTGGGCTGAGCTTTGAAGACAGCATAATCATGCAGAAGTTGCTTTTTCTTTTCTTCCTTAGTTTCTGCATTACCACCATATGCAACTTCAATTGCTTCCCAAAGATCCTTAGCAGATTCATAGCTTCTATATTTGTGCTAATTTTCTTGTCCCAGAGACACTTTCAGAATATTTAGGGCTTTCATGTCAGCCCTTTTCTTTGCAATATCTTCAGCACTTACAGCTCTACCATCTCCAGGTTTTTCTTTCTTATCTTCTTCAGGACATCCTTCAACAGCTGTTCTTGTCGCAATGGCATTCGGAATCTTTTGAGCTTTATTGAATGAGTTTCCATATTCAATAATGTCCCAGAGTGTGTAGTCAAAGATCCCCAGATATTGTTCAAAGTTGAACCTCCATAAGTCAAAGTTGGTTGCATCAAGCATGGGAATCTTGATGTTTGGTAAGGATGAAGAGGAGGACATGATGTTTGCTTCAGACATGATGTTTTTAGGGTTTTGAGAAAATTAGGGTTTTGGTGTTCGTATATCGTTCTGGTGTTCTTCAAAGATCAAAAGTTCCTCAACAAGCTCTGATACCACTTGTTGATCCCAAACTTAGATCGATTAGCTTTGTGTATACGAGATTAAATCAAGTATAACACGTAGAGAAACCTTTGTTGTATGCTTTGTGAATCTAAGTATTATGCGGAATTTAATACTTAAACAAGAACACAAGATGTAAACAATACTTTCACTTTGATTATCAATGTCGAACTTGCTTACAATGAAAGATGTTTACGAATGAAAAACTTAATGAAAACTTGATATTAAACATTAACCTAAAGGCCTTCTTTTATAGACTAAGAAGCCTTGTACAATAAGCTACGTATCAACTATTCTAGGTAAAGATAAACATAGAAAATACATTGTCGTTTCTATCCTTACTAGAAGTATTCTAGAATATAATAAACGTGTAGCTCACATCTTCCATCAGTGCTTGTCTTCAATCTGTCAACGCTTGACTTTAACTTGTCAACGCTTATGCTGTCAGCGCTCACTTTGCTCTTGTCAACGCTTGAGTTGTTCTTGTCAGCGTTCAAGTGATCTGGCCTTAATTTATTCCCAACACTTTTATGGATCACATGCTTGAACGCTTAGCGGGAAATGAGTACTATTGTTTTCTTGATGGCTTTTCGGGTTATTTCCAAATTCCCATTGACCCTAAGGATCAAGAAAAGACCACATTCACTTGTCCCTACGGTACATTTGCTTACAAGAGGATGCCTTTTGGCTTATGTAATGCACCGGGGACGTTTCAAAGGTTCATGATGGCGATTTTCCACGACATGATAGAGCAAACCATAGAGGTCTTTATGGATGATTTTTCCGTCTTTGAGAATTCATTTACCTCATGTCTCACCAATCTTGAGAGAATGCTTAAACGTTGTGAGGAAACACGTTTAGTGCTTAATTGGGAGAAATGTCACTTTATGGTGAAAGAGGGAATTGTTTTAGGACACAAAATATCCAACAAGGGATTAGAAGTGGATCGAGCTAAAATTGATGTGATTGCTAAGCTTCCCCCACCCACCTCGGTTAAAGGTGTGAGGAGTTTCTTAGGTCATGCGGGATTTTATAGGCGCTTTATACAAGATTTTTCTAAGATAGCTAGACCGATGACTCACCTCTTGGAGAAAGAGGCTCTTTTCATTTTTAACCAAGATTGTTTGGACTCTTTTGAGACTCTTAAGGAGAAATTGACTAAGGCTCCCGTTTTGGTTTCTCCAAATTGGGAATTACCTTTTGAGCTTATGTGTGACGCTAGTGATTATGCGGTGGGGGCCGTCTTAGGACAAAGAGTTAATAAGCATTTTCAACCTATACACTATGCGAGTAAAATCATGACCGGTGCACAACTTCATTACACTACCATAGAAAAAGAGTTGCTTGCTATAGTATATGCTTTTGAGAAGTTTAGACCATACCTTGTGCTTTCCAAAACCATAGTGTATACGGATCATTCCACTCTTAAGTATCTTATGACAAAACAAGATGCTAAGCCTAGGCTTTTGAGATGGGTTTTGTTGCTTCAAGAGTTTAAGATAGAAATTCGTGATAAGAAAGGGGCCGAGAATTTAGCGGCAGATCACTTGAGTAGACTTGAGCATCCTTTTCAAGGAGATTTACCACATCAAGAAATCAATGAATCCTTTCCATTAGAGGAGCTCATGTCTATCTCTTCCCAAGAGGATGCCACTCCTTGGTTTGCGGATATCACAAACTATCTTGTGGGCAATGTGCTTATTGAGGGTCTTACTTATCAACAAAAGAAGAAGTTTATTAAGGAAGTTAAGTACTACTTTTGGGATGATCCTTATCTTTTTAGGAAATGTGCGGACCAAATCATTAGACGGTGTGTAGATGGGCCCGAGGCATTTAAGATCTTGGAAGCGTTTCATAAAGGATCTACGGGTGGACATTTTGGGCCCAACTATACCGCCAAGAAAGTCTTTGATTCGGGTTACTATTGGCCTTCCATTTACAAAGATGCCCATGAAATGGTGAAATTTTGTGATGTGTGTCAAAGACAAGGAAAAATTACGCAACGGGATGAGATGCCACAAAATTTTATTCAAGAGTGTGAGATATTTGATGTGTGGGGCATTGATTTCATGGGACCTTTTCCATCCTCTAAGGGAAACAAGTATATACTTGTGGCGGTGGATTATGTGTCAAAATGGGTGGAGGCTAAAGCCTTACCTACTAATGATGCCAGAGTTGTTCTGAAGTTTTTGAAACAATTGTTTGCTAGATTTGGTGTACCTCGGGCCATCATAAGTGATCATGGTACGCACTTTTGTAATGATCAATTCACGAGAGTTTTGAAGAAATATGGAGTTAATCATAGACTTTCTACCACGTATCACCCTCAAACAAATGGTCAAACCGAGGTCACAAATCGTGGTTTAAAGAGAATTTTAGAGAGAACGGTGGGAGAGCATCGAGCTTCTTGGTCGGATAAACTTGATGATGCTTTGTGGGCGTTTAGGACGGCTTTTAAAACACCAATTGGTTGTACTCCTTATAGGCTTGTCTATGGAAAAGCGTGCCACCTCCCATTTGAGTTAGAACACAAGGCATCTTGGGCTCTCAAATGGGCTAACTTTGATTTAAACCAAGCCGGTTCCCATAGGAAAGATCAACTCAATGAGATGGATGAATTGAGAGCCAATGCCTATGAAAATTCTTTGCTTTACAAGGAAAAGACTAAGAAATTGCATGATGCTAAGATCAAGAATCGTGAGTTCAAAGTTGGAGAGCCGGTTCTCCTCTTTAACTCAAGGTTGAAACTTTTTGCGGGAAAGCTTAAGTCGAGATGGTCCGGTCCATTCACTATTGCTCAAGTGTTTCCATATGACACTATTGAGTTATCACAACTCGATGGTCCAAATTTTAAAGTGAATGGTCACCGTGTTAAGCATTACTTTGGGGAGGACATTTCCGTTGAAATGGTCCAAGAGATCCCCATTTTCCCCATGAATTGATTCATTGAGGGACGAGTCGAGCTAGAGACTCATTAACTCAAGCATCGTATAACTAGGTTTAGAGTGTTGTTGGTTAGAAATAAAGGTATCGACTTGGAGATAAGTGTAGGGAGACCTTCTTTTGTCTTCATGATTGTTTGTAGGGTTGCTCACTCATTTCATGCTTTGGAGCTTATGAAGGAGGCCCTTGTATCCGGTTCACTTCGTTACTATAGTGATTTTTCATTGACACCTTATGCTTAAACATGATTTCACTAATAGTTGTCCTTTCCTTAACTTGGGTTAAGCAAAGTCTATTCATTGTCATAAGTGTAGGGGAAGTTTTATACTTCCATGCTCTTAAACATTGAGGACAATGTTTAGCTTAAGTATAGGGGGTCTTCTATCGAAGTGACCTTACCTAGAACTTGTCATTGTCTTTCATGATAACATGGAAAATTGGATTTTTCAAATATTTTTCAAATTTTTGATCTACTTTGGCCAACAAAAATATGCATTCATAATTTTTGCATTAATCATTTTTCATTTGCATAACACATTTGCATTGTATATATTTCTTCTTTTATTTTTCATCAAAAATATACAAAAAAGGAAAAAATATAATAAAAACATGGTTTAACAAATTTAGACTTCTTTGACATATTAGGCCCACCATGAATATTTTGACTCAACCCGAGTTTGCTTATCTAAGCTTACTCTAGCTAGTATCCTTAACCATGTAGTCCTTCATTGGTCTATTAGGCTAAGCATCCACCAGTCTCATTATTTGAGATTTTAAATTTGTGGAGAATGGGAAATGATAGAGTTGAAGCAAGTGTAAAAGGGCTAGATAAACTTCATGATAATTACTTGTGGCTAAACCCTTCTCTTCTTTACCTCTAATTTCTTCGCATGTATATAATTGTTAATAAATAATCAAGAACGGTTTTAATCGGTTTGTAATCTCTTATGCATTTTTGTTTAATAATTCATGGTTGATATAAGTACGTCTTAAGATTCTAAGTTAGAACGTTTTATGTGTACAAGACTTATGTCATGCTTAATATTTAGCGGGTGTTTTTCCTTTTATTCTTTTCAAATTTCTTTGTGAGGAATAAAGAAAAATAAGAGCGGCTTACAAAAAATGAGTGGCTAGAAAAAAAAAATAATAAAAAAAAAATAATACAAGACTCCCAAGAGGGGCAGTGTGGTGTTAATTATAGTGACTATTGAGTTCCAATATTACCTTGACGGGTTGCGAGGATTCAATAGATTGCTCCAATCTAATATTACCTTGACAGGTTGCGGGGTTGAAGATCCAAAGTCTCAAAAAGATGGCGGATGTAAATTATTGCGTGAGTTTTATTTTTCTTTCCTTAGCGAGTGTGTAGCTACTTATGAAAGCATGACATGAGGATTTTACACATAAGGCGAATGACTTATTACTCTTGAAACGGACTTATATTAATTGTGAGTGGTTTTTCAAGTAATGGATGAGAGGATTACTTAGGATTAAAACCGTGCTTCCTTATTTTTGGATTTTGCACTTTTTATACTTCACACTTGAATAAATGAAAAATTTGTCCACAAGCAATTTGCTCAAATAATAACCGGTTCCACATTTAATTGTCATGAATAAGTTGATGCACTTTTTACTTGTGAATGCAATGATCCTATTTTTAAGCTTGGTATGGGGAAAGTGAAACTTGAGGGTGATAAATGTCCATGGTACCCAAGCCCTAATCAAAGCCATTGAATTCTTTATGAGTTATTTCCATCAAAACCATTTCAAGAAAAATAAAAAAGATATAGATAGAATTGTATTTTGTTCATTGCATTGTTAAAAGTCAAAATCATGCATCTGTAGTTTAGATTAGTGTAGATGCATTCCATATGGCCAAGTTGGATTAATTATGAGGAGAATGTAATTTTGTGCTTTAAAATATATAGAATTGCATGAGGACATGAAAATGTTCAAGTGTAGGGGATTTGATATGAGCTAAAACTCATATCAATTTATCAACAAATAACCCTAAAACATGAAGCAAAATACCAATTTATCTTGTAAAAACAGTATTATGTGGTATGTTTGTGTTTGTGTACACTTGTGTAGGTAAAAGGATGCATTTTCAAGCAAACAAGGGAAAATCAAGCTTAATTTGATGAAAAAGACAAAGAATGATCAAAAGTGACAAGACTTTGAAGTACAAGGACCTATCTTGACAATCTGCCAAAGATGAAGGACCAAAGTGTAAATATTGTTAAAGTCAAGATCATAGTCAAATTTGGTCAACTCTCAAGTCAACTCATTCAAAGGACCAATTTTGTTCAAGAATGAAGTTTGAAGGACTAAATATGCCAAAGAAATGAAGTTACAAGCTCAAAAATACAATCTGCCAAAGTTCAAGGGTCAATTCTGCCTATTTTGGAAAGTTTAACAAATGCAATCCGTGTGCTTTATTATTGTCCAATGAGAAGCCAGGATTAAGAAGACATGGATTGCCACATCTTTGCATTAATTACCCACTAGGCACCGCCTTCATTTATTAACAAATCACAACAGTGTGATCCGTGTGCACCCATTTCAGCTAATAAGGACTTGACACGTGTCATCTTCAAACTATCAAAGTTTTCCAAGATCGAGTTGGAGATAGAGGCAATTTCATGGAATGTTATAAACATCAAAATTGCTCAAAATTACAAGACGAATCTATTGGTCATGATCAATTAACATGAAATCAACTCAACAAAGAAACCCCAATTTAAGTTCATACCTGCAAAATCAATTCAGCAGGATTATGACACGTGGAAAGATGGGATTGGCTCCAACACGTCACCAACCCTAACTGATCTTCTTCTCAAGTCTATAAATAGCCTGTTTAGTCTTCATTTCTTGTAGTGTAGTTGTAAGTGTGAAAACACACACATTTACTTTTTCCTTTCACCATTTCTCCTTTTTAGCTAAACTACTCAAGAGTTTGACACACTCTTGAGTTAGTTAGTTAGTTAGTAACCTTTTAACAGCTTTGTAACAAATCTCCATTAATAAAATTCAAATTCTACTTTTCCCGCCAATTCTTCTCATCATCTTTACTGTTCATATCCTGCTTCCATTGATACTCTTGTTGCTGAATTGAGTTTGTTATGATCAAATCTTGATCATAACTGACTTTGAAGGAAGATTGAAGCTGTTTGAATGATTTCAGTTCAAGTCCATAGAATAAGTGATGAATTCAGGCCATTTTGATGAATCTTGTTGATGTGTAGCTGTTTTGTTGATTGTAGATAGGTGAATCTAGTGCTAAGGTGGTGGTTAGCACTAGACTAGAGAGTTCAGCACTCCTCTACTGCTCAAAGGATACTTCACAAGGTGCAAACGCCTCTTGTTTTGGTTCCACTTAATGGTCAATATGCATGCTTAATTCCTAGCTTAAATCTTTGTTGAATGCATGATAAAACTTGTTTAGACTGATCTTAACTTGATTCTAGTTAGTTTGTAGCTTAAGTGTAACTAATCTGCTTATTGATTTGATATGTGTTCTAGTTGATAGCTTAATTCAGTCATTTTTAGCTTGCTTTACAATTTGAGTCCTAGTAGTGTTCATAACTTGCAACTAGCTTAAATACATCTCATTTTGATCACTGATTTTAGTTTGCTATAGCCTTTCATCTAGCTTAAACTTGTGCTTAAAAAGTCTTCATAAAAATTTTCAAAAGATCAGTTAATGAGTGTTTGGCATTAGCTTTTGTAAAGTTTTCAAGTGTTGATCTTTGGCAATTTAATGTTCAATTCTAGTCACAAGGTCATTATAAAAGGTTTTAAACCATTTTCAAGACAAGTCTAAGGTCAAAAAGGCAATTGGCATATAAAAAGTTTGGGTCATTGTTCAGTCAATCTTATTCAGAAAAGTTGTCAATTTCATTTGCCTTGCATTTGATTGTTTCTTGATGGAATTTCACCAAACCAATTCTCAAAGCTAGGTCATATTATGAAGTTTCATATTCCATAAGCTTTTTGTACAGTTTTCATTAAGCAAGTAGAAATAAGCAAAATTCTAGACACTTAAGCAAAAGCAAGTTTCTGTAAATCAAAACTGCTTTTTCATATCTCTTGATCCTATTCATAAACTTGGCAATTTTCTTTTACAAAATCAATTAGTTAGTGTTGGTGGTTGATTTTTGAGATTTTCAGTTGTTTGAAAAAAAAACTTGGTCAACGCTTGGTCAACATAAGCCAATTTCAGCTTAATTCAATTTCCAAGCTTATTTCTTGATGATTTTTTATAAGACTTGACTTCCCGTTCATGTTTTGAGTTCTTTAATCAATTTCAGTACAAAAATCCAGTTGTGCATGTCTAGATTCTTATAGAGCTTATTTTGTGCTTATTGGAAAGTGCTTATTAGCTTATTAGCCATTTTTAGCAAATTTCCTCTTACAGGTCTAGCTTATTTGTGATTTTAAGCATTTTGCAAGTGGTTTGATTGATTTTGGTTGAGAAATAAGCTCAAACGAGCTTATTTGCTTTTGAAACCCGTTTTGGCTTAAAAACTTTCTATAATTGCACTTTAGTCCTTCTTGAATTGAAATGGTTCTAATCTTGGCTAAACTAGATACTTTTTAGGGTTTTCAACAAACAGGTCCTTAAAGTTTGAAAGTTGTTAAAATTCAGTTAGTAAGTTTTCGAATTAGTTGAAAATTGGTTAGTTTGTTACATAGTTTACATTTTTGATCCTTATAGTTAACTGTTTTGACATTTTCAGTCCTTATACTTGTTAGATTTACATTTTGAGCATTTATTTTTTCATAGAATTTAAAATTTCAGTCCTTTTAGTTTTAAAATTTACATTTTGAATTTACTTGAATAAAAACTTGGTAATTGCACGATGTTTTACATATAAGTAGATAATATTTTTCAATTTTGCAAGTCATTGTTTGAATTAGCAAATAGAATATCCAAAAAAATATATTAACAACCAAAAACAGTTAAAAACCCGATATTGTTAGGACTTTCAATTAGCAAGAACTGAGAAAAACGAACTGCATTATACACAATTTCAAATGGCGCCGCTGCCGGTTCTTTGACTTTACGAGAGACTATCGATTGACGGTTTTCATTGGCTTTTGGGATCCGTTCACCTTGTGAACGTTATTTCTACGTATCATAAATAAAAAACAAATAAAAATCAAAAATATAAAAATATATAAAAACTAAAAAAATTAAAAAAACAATTCTTTTCCTAAAGAATTGACCAAACAAATTAAAAAATCCAAAAAGCAATCTTTTTCCTAAGAGATTGCACCCAAAAAATATATATTATTGGATTCTCTCGGTTTTTATGTACATATAGTATTTTCTCTTAAAAACTCATAAATACAAAAATATTTTCCATATATTATTATAAGTAAATACGTATACGTATAAGAACAACCAATCTACATATTCTCCATAAGTATTGCCAAGGCAATACACCGTGTTGAGGGGCGTTCCGGTCCTTGACACGTGTATCGATCAAACAAAATAAAGTAAGAATAGATAAATACTCTCAATAAGCAACAATTCGAAGAATACGAACATTTAAGTGAATAGAAAGGCGATGTACTATAAAATGCCATCTAAGGGTCAATAGGTACTTAAGTGCTTCGCGCCACCTAACCCCCGTTCACTTGTGAGTATTCTAAGAAGGAAGGCTTCATTGGGGGTCTTGCACCCAAGTAGTACATACATATATTTTTATTTTCTTGTGGATATTTAATATTGAAACTCGAAGAGGATAATCCCTTTCTCTTCAAAGTCACACGAGAGCTTCTCTCTCATTCCTCGTATTGAGTTGCATGCTCACTCGCGGGCGTGCACAAATACCGATTGGTGTACAACCTCTTCCTTCGAAAAGGAAGAAAAAGAGAAAGAGTAAGACCACCACCGTCCATCAAGCCGATCACGAGAATCGTGCTTTGACTCCTCCACCACAAGAAGCCATGGCTGTTGATAATCGTTCTTTGATGGAACGTATGCAAACCAATGTTCATGGATATGCTAGTGCTATTAGGATTCCCGACATTCCCGCAAATACATTTGAGCTAAAAACGTCTATGATTACTATGGTTTCACAATCACCTTTCTATGGTAACAAGAATGATGATCCTCATGATCACCTTAAGAGATTCCTTTCTCTTTGCAATACCATTAAGCACAATGGAGTTCCACATGATGCTATTAAGTTGATGTTAGTACCATTTTCACTTGAGGGACAAGCTAAGCATTGGCTAGACACCCAACCACCCGATAGTATCACCACATGGGATGGTTTCACCACTAAATTTTTGAACAAGTTCTTTCCTCCATCTAAGACCATGGCCTTGAGGACCTTAATTATAGGCTTTCAACAAAAACCTAGTCAATTCTTTAGTGATGCTTGGGAAGAGTATAGCGAGTTATTGAGGCGATGCCCTAACCATGGATTGGATGACGTTCACCAAATCAATACCTTCTATGATGGCCTTAAACCTCATCACCAAGATTCACTCAATGCTTCCGCGGGAGGGAATATTCTTCTTAAATCCATGCAAGAGGCCTTGGATATCATTGAGACATGTATTATCATCCAAGCAATTAAAACAGATAGAAACATGTATTATCATCCAAGCACATATATAAACCTAAAATAGCCTTGGAATAGTAACATAAAGCACAACCTACATCCAGGCCAGTCCGTTGGTAAAGAAGCAGGTTAAGTAAGATCAATCAACTACTCAGCTACCTTTAAACACCAACAAATCAACCAGAATCCATAGATCTAGATCTATGAATTTAAATGAAAATATTTCCCTCCAAAATTGAAACAACTTTGATACTAAACCAAAGGATGAACAAACAGCTTCTATAACTTGTATGCAAGCTTTATAATACCAAGCAACAACAAAATCGATAGTAGTAACAATAGAAGTATGAAGACGATGATGGACAACATTTTTTTTTGAATTTTTATTTTTATTAATGATGAACTGGGGTACAAATTGAAAATAGAATAACATAAAATTAAACTAAATACATTTTAAACTAAATTGAAGAGAATTAAGCTGAAAAGGGGTTATTTTGTGTGAGAGGAGCATGCTGGTTTATATAGGGAGTGAGAGAGGGTAGGTGAGGTAGGTAAGGAGCGTGGGGGTGAGGGGAGGAATGTGTGAGTGACAGGGTGTCAGGAATTGACAGCCAATTGTACCAATTGAGGGTGTACACGTGGATTAGGGTTTTGGGGTTTGTTATGAGTGAAATTGGGTTCTTTTGATTGAAGCCACGACAATGAAAGTGGTGAGTATCATTGGATCGTCTCCTTGAGACGATCAAGTTTGGTGTTGATCACTTTCTCTGAATCGACCTCTAGCTCCCTCCACATTCTGCTGAAGACGACAAAAGAAACACAGACACGTGGCACGATATGATTGGCTCTTTAGGATGATGTGGTTCTGAAAAAGCGTTGGTACTTTGGCGGTCCGTGTGAAGGGCAAAGCTTGAATATTAGTGGTCCACGTGGCTCCCACTATCCAAATCTGTTCTCCTTTGGCAGATTAAACCCTTGGAGTTATAAAACTTTGGCAATTGGTTTTAAATACTTTTCCAAGCTTGTATAATGCATACAAATCTTCCACTTCATCCCTTAATCTTTAGAGAATGGCAATATAAGTCCTTGTAACTTCTAAACTTTGATCTTTAGCACATATCTTCATAAAATCTTCACTTCTAGCCCTCCAATCTTCATTCTTTTGTACTTTTGGTCCTTTGACTTTGTCTTTTGTCTTTTACTTTAATAAATGGCCGTGAAATCCCGTGTTTTCTTCAGTTTTGTCCTTTTGTACCTATTGCACAACAAAAACACAAATCACGCGTAATTCCGACTTTTACGATATTAAATACACATTTTGGTCTTGTTTTTCCTTATTTTTATTGGTAAAAGGGTAAGTGTTTTCACACTTATCAAATGCCCCTACATGTGACCATTGCAATGCCCTCATGCAATGCACGATTTTAAAGCACAAATTTACATTTTTCATCATAATTAACATATCTTGGCATTTATTAAGATATACTATTACTACCAAAAGAAACTTAACAAGAATAAAAAGATTGAAACTTTCTAACAAATAAAACAATTTCCAACTAATTTATTTATTTTGAAATTGTTTGATGGAAGGAGCTCGTAAAGAAATCTAAGACTTTCATTAGCGCTTTTGGTGTCACGAGTATTTATCACCCTCAAGTTTCACGTTCCCCATACCAAGCATAAAAACGAGATCATTGTAATTATAAGATAGTAATGCTAACATTACTCATATGAATTAATCACGTACTTAGACCCTTTTATTCCTAATTGTTTCTCTTATATTTTATTTTGTCTTGAATGATCACGAGGATGCATTTTTTACTTATTTCAATAATTTATTAAGGCCTAAGATAAAGTAGAACGATTTAATCAATAGTTAGCTAAAGGACACGATCTTTTAAAACGTTTCACGCAATCATTTAAAGTTCATATCTTGGCATAACTCGTTTCACAATTTGAGACCTTTCTCAAACCGATATTTGGCATGTTCTTCATACTTCAAATCTTGAGAGACGATCTTGAAATTATGGTCTTCTCTTCATTTTGGTATACATCTTCATTAGGGGTGAGAGATGCTTCAAACTTTGACTACGAATTCTTCATATATCCTTGTCTTTATTTAGGATTTTGATGTACAACGATCCGCCTCCTTTTCGGACTTGGATCTATTTATCCTCATGCCTTGTAAGGGCCTTTTTGGATAGACTTTTTCGCAACCTTATGGGAGTAAATTGCTTCTCGTCGTGTGTCTTGATCCTTCATATTGATTTGGATTAATGATTCTTCACATCATATTAGGATCTTTAGCAACAAAAGGAATCCTAATGCCTTGTTAGGGCCTTTTTTGACTCAATTATCCTCATGCCTTGTTAGGGCCTTTTTGGATAAGCCAATCTTCGCGTCTCGCTTCAATAAGTTATGCCTTGGCTATGAACTCTATCTAATCACGAGTAACTTTTAAACGATCTTCTGCTAGAAGCTAATTAATTTTTTAAATCGTACGACCTTACTTATTGCAATCATTTATTTACAAGTGTAAGGAGTATAAGCAAATAATTAACCCACATGAGTTTTTGAAAGAATACGAATATTCTACGTTTAGCATAGTACCTTATAGTTGACTCTATCATTTCTCGTTCTCCACAATTTAAATTCTCAAGTAATGAGACTCGTGGATGCTTAGCCTAATAAACCAATTAAGGTCTACATGGTTAAGGATACTAGCTAGATTAAACTCGAAATAGTAAACTCGGGTTGAGTCAAAATATTCACGACGGGCCTAATATGTCAAAGACGTCTAAACTTGTTAAAACCATTTTATTTATTAATTTTTTCCTTTTTGACTTTATTCATGAAATGGAATATATACATATGATGGTGATGACAAAAGGAAAGTAGATAAAAGAAAATAAATGGAAATTACTACTAGGCCAAAATAGATCAATAATTTTGAAAAACGTCAAAAAATATTAATTTTCGGTTAAAATGAGGACAAATTCATGGAAAAGCCCACTTTACTTTGATAGAAGTCTCCCCTACACTTAATATAAACATTGTCCTCAATGTTTAAGCATGTGGAAGTAAACTCCCTACACTTAAGACATTGTGCACTTTGTTCAAACCAAGCTAAAGAAGAGACAACTAAAGTAAATTCAATTTCAACTTTATTTATGTACAATATTGAATCATAATAGTTTTGATAGAACCGGTATCACGGGTACACGGGATCACGGGTCGCCTCAAAAGCACCAAAATAGATCATTAAAGCACATATCCCTGTACAACACCACAAAACAACAACCTACTTGGCTCCCCCTACACTTATTGGTTGAAAAAGGGTAAAATCTAACCTAGTTTTGCAATGCTTGATTTATTCTTCACGAGTCTCTAGCTCGACTCGATTTCCCGAATTTAATTCAAGGGAAACGTGGAGAGGGATGGAATCATCTCATGAGAGATGTCCTCTCCAAAGTAAAACTTAACCCGTTGGCCATTCACCTTGAAATTAGGCCCATTAGGTTGAGCTAGCTCAATGGTACCATATGGGTAAATTTGTGCCACGGTGAATGGACCATACCAATGCGACTTAAGTTTGCCCGAAAAGATTTTCAACCGAGAGTTAAAGAGTAAAACTTGATCACCGATTTTGAACTCTCGGTTTTTAATCTTAGAATCATGAATGAGCTTAGTTTTTTCCTTATAGATTAAATAATTCTCATAAGCCTCATTCCTAAGTTCATTAAGTTTATTGAGTTGGATTTTCCTAAGATCACCGGCTTTATTTATGTCAAAATTAGCCCATTTTAAGGCTCAATAAGCCTTATGTTCCAACTCAATGGGGAGGTGGCATGCCTTTCCGTACACAAGGCGATAAGGAGTACAACCTATAGGCGTCTTATAAGCGGTACGGAAAGCCCACAAAGCATCATCTAACTTATCGGCCCATGAGGCACGATGCTCTCCCACGGTATGCTCTAAGATTCGTTTAAGTCCACGGTTTGACACCTCGGCTTTACTGTTGGTTTGAGGATGATACACGGTGGAAAGTCGGTTATTGTAACACCCCCAAATGGTCAAATGCAGCGGAATAGTACGTGGGGTGTTACTTTTGGTGGATCGATAGCACACAGTATATAGAGCAATGATCATCAAATGTCATTAAAACATATCACGTGAATATAATTGTGTAAATTAAGTAAATTGTCTTGAAAACCACATTTATTATTATTTGTAGAAATATTACAGCCCGATGGTAAACATGATGCTTGCTATGATGCTGGAATCCAATGCATGTACCTGCTTACTTTCTTGAGAAAACATAAAAGGTAAAATGTGGGGGTCAACACAAGGTTTGTGAATTCACAAGTTTAGTTATAAAATAAATGTACTGATATGCAAAACACCACAAAGATAGTAGAGCACCAAGCTACATACTATAGTAGTTCCTATTGCCATGTAATATATGCTAGACAATGTTTCTCAGGTGCCTATCTGGATCATCCTGATGTGAGACCCTCAATCCGACAATGAAATAAGCGTTTCGTGATAACTAATCACGCAGGCCGAGTATTGTCAATACCCAAATTGATCTATTTATAACATTTCGCGCTACACTATTAACTATTACAGTCCACAGGAATAAATAGGGCAAACAATAGGCAGTAATATGTTGTTATCTGTAAGTGTTTGCATATACAATAATTAAGTAGGTTTTCTCCCCCGGTTATAAAACAGTAAAAGATGCGGCTATGAACTCACCTCACTGATAAAGCAGTAGTAGTATGTCACTGGGATGCTGGTATGGTATGATCACTGAGCAGTAAAATTACCTAAGTAATTTATGTGACTCAGTATATGCACAATAAAATGCACAGATAAATGTAACTGATGAAAATGCATGATCATAAATTAATAAGTTATTATTATTGTTTAAGCGTTAAACTTATAGTATGTCATCGATAAAGGTACATTTTTAGTTTCTAAAAATATATATAAATTGTTCGTACGTCAACAGTGTGATTAATTAAATAAATAGATATTATTTAATTAAGAGTTTGTAAGAAAATAATACGTTTCACCAAATTTCCTTAGGGCTTTTAAGTATACTAATTCAGTTCGTCCGTTACGTAAGTGTTATAAATAAACCCGTATTGTCTATTTAATTTAAATAACTAGAACAAACTTAATTTAATTTATTTTAATAACAATATTATACATGTTTTAATTAAGTTGCATTATAGTCCTTGTAAAAGTATTGGTTTCAAAAAAAGTATAATGTGTCACTATAAATATATCATCAAATCTAGTTTGTCATTAAAAATATGTCATAAAATATGTCATGTCACCGTGTATATTCTAAATTTTAGACTCAAAATTTGTCATAAAGTAAGTTTGTCACTACAACCCGTTTGGTTCGTTGTAATTGAATGTAATTTGATGTAATTGTAATTCAGTTACATTACATAACCTGTTTAGTTCACATAATGAGGGGAATGTAATTCACTTTACATTACATATGGTGTTTGGTACACTACGTAATTGTAATTGGGACATTACAATTACATCAAATGATGTATTTCAGATTACATAGGAACTTGGATGGAATGTTTTGAATTACGTCGTAATTCGTAATTTTATACTTTAAACCACTATTATTATTATTAATTATTAATAATCAACTTTATTATTATTATTATTAGCATTATTATCATTATTATATTATTATTATATTAAAATAATATAATAATAAAAAACTTTTTTTATTATTATATTATTATATTAAAATAATACAATAAAATTAATTTACTTTTATTATTATATAATAAAAAATTAAAAAATTAATAATAATAATTTTTTTTATTATTAATTACTATTATTTATTATTATTTTTATATTATTATTTATAAATTTATAAATTTTTAATTTAAATTTTTTTAAAATTTTGAATTTATTTTATATAATATTTATTTATTATTAATTTATTTAATTTATTTTTTTATTTTTTATTATTTTTTATTTTTTATTATTTTCATTATTATTTTTATAATTTTATAATTTTATATTTTAATTAAATATTTTTATTTTTTAATTATTGTTATTATTATTTATTTTAATATTTTATTAATATAAATATTTTTTTATTATTATACTTTTGAAATATTAAAATAATATAAATTATTATTATTTTATTTTGATAAAAAATAATATTTTTTATTAAAATAATATATTTTATTAAAATGATAATTTTTACTAAAATAATAATTTTATAAAAGTAATAATATTTATTAAAATAATATTTTTAATTAAAATAACAAGTTTATTTTATTCTAAATTATTTATGTTTTTATTATTTTATTTTTATTATTTTATTTTTATTATTTTATTTTATTTTAACTATTAATTTTTTATTCATTTTTCATGTTTTATAAAAAAAATTTGAATTACATTACGGTCAGACTCAACCAAACACGTCTCAGATTTTATTCATTACAATTCCACAAAATTACAATTCCAACACATTCCCATTCTTTCAATAACAATTACATCAAATTACAATTTCTTCCAAAGATTAAAATTCTTTTAAAAACATTCTACGAACCAAACGGGGCCTTAGTGTCATATACGTATCAAGAAATTTGGCAATGTATCAAAAGATTCGATGTGTCACTATAAATGCATCGCAAAATTTAGTGACATTACAAACATGCCAAAAATCTTGATATGTCACTATATATCTATCAAGATTTTTATTGTACGTGGTAAACATTCTTTCATACGACTTGTTTTTATATGCATCAATTGCATATTTTGTTATCTTTTCATTTTACTTCTTAATTCTAAAGTGATACAACACTCTACCACTACCGAGACAAGCTTTTCATATGTATGTAACTCTTAAGATTATTTTCTTTCTTAGCAATCACAAAAATGACATACGGATATCGACATAGATTCATATCCATCAATAAATAAAGAATCTATAAAATATTTATTTTTTGAAACACAACTAATCTATAAAATTAAATGAAAGACAAAGTGTACATTATCCTTTACTTGGTGCTACATATATGTTTAATCGATTAATACGTATATGTTGATTGATTCTTTATACATATATATGTTTAACCAAATGATACAAATTAAATGAACCGAACTATACAACGGCCAATTAACAAGTACCCAACGTCGAACCACCATTCCTCAAACATTGCTACATGAGCGCAAACCCGACCTTCAAAGATCCTTTACAAACCAGCCTTCAAAGCGACCACCTGAGAACTGATACATGTTATTTTTCCATCATACAATGACCAACTCTAAGATTTATGTATAGCATAGTTTTAAATAGCTCGTTATAGCCCGTCTTAAGGTGCGCTAAAGCTTGAGGCGTGGCCTCCACGCTACGCAATAGGTCAAGGTGCGCTACGACATAAGGTGCAGTGATTTTTTTAATTCAACTCCAAAAAATGAATATGGTTACATGTAAGAAGAGTTTTATAGGTTTCGTTTATTTGTGTGCTGCATTTATTATTCTTGTTGATAAGCAATCATGGAGGTGGGTTAGGGCTCAGTGGTGTTCGCGTGGGGTTAAACCCTAGTTTTCTAGGGTTTTGTCTAAGTTTTATTGCGTCTTCTCTTTCTAGGGTTAGTTTTTGTTTTCTTTTGGGTGTGGGTTAGAGAGATTGGTGCTTCTGGTGACGAGGGTTCTCAAAACAGTACGGGTAATGCTGGGGTTGATGTTCGATCGGGTGATAAGGGTTTTATATCGAAGTCTGGTCACGATACTAGTATTGATGTTAGATCTCTTGCAAAGTCTGTGCTTAATAAACCTGGAGGAGTGTTTTCACGTAAACCAGTTAGGGGTTTTGGAGGTATAGATGATACTTCTCCTTCGTTTGTGTCCATTGTTCAGGAACAACAGCAGAAGAAGGTTGTTAAAATAGTGGAGCTGCGTAGTGAGGAGGTGGTACCAGGGGCGACGGCTGTCCTTCCCATGGAGGCGGTGGATGAAATTAGTTCACGGTTTGAGCATATGTTGTACGGATATTTCATTGGGAAAAGATCGCCGTTCCCTTTGGTTGAAAATTATGTGAAGAATACCTGGGCTAAGTATGGTTTGAAACGTGTGCAATTGCATGAGGAGTTCTTTCTCTTTCAGTTTGAGTCGAGTGATGGAATGAATCGAGTTTTAGAGAATGGTATGTGGTTAGTTCGGTTGGTTCCGTTATTTTTGAACATTTGGACTCCTACTACATTACTGAAGAAGGACGAGGTGAAGAAAGCACCATTGTGGGTCAAACTCCACCATGTACCTATAGTGGCCTATTCTGAGATTGGATTGAGCATGATCACAACACAGATTGGTAAAACGGTAATGTTGGACTCTTATACAAGTAATATGTGTGTGAGTTCATGGGGGCGGAATACATATGCACGTGCACTTGTTGAGGTGTCAGCGGAGAAGGACTTGGTAGACTCGGTGGTGATTGCTATCCTACGTGGGGTTGGGGAGGGGCATTCTCTTGCTACTATTGATGTGGAATATGAATGGACTCCACCACGCTGTGCTACATGCATGGTGTTTGGTCATAATAATGAGGCTTGTCCAAGGCTGCCTAAAACAGTGGTCGTGGATAAACCGGCTGCGGCAAAAGGGGATGGTTTATTGATGTCACCAGAAGAAGGAATAATACTTATCATCAGCCGCGGGCCATTAACGGTATTAAACTGGGTAAGTCAGCGCCTAATTTTCAATACCGTCGTGTGGAGAAGGGAGAATCATCTAAGGCTAAAACTAATAATAATGTTAAACAAGCAACTTCATCTGTCGAGACGTCAATGAATAGGACTATTCCTAGTAGTCAACGGGTTGGGAAGGACACGGACGTTGCTCTTGGTAATAAATTTAGTGCTTTGGATAAAGAAGGGGATACGGATTGGGAGGATGCTAATGCTAAGGATGCAATGGTTAATGATAGTGATAGTGAGGTGGATGAGAATCTTATCATGGAGGGTCCGGATGCTAAACAGGTGACTACTTCATTACCTCCAGGGGTAAGCACTCCTGTTACGGTGGTTCCTCATGATTAATGTCGCTTCCTGGAATATAAGGGGTTTGAATTTCTCCCCTAAACAAAGTGAAGTTCGTCAAGTGATTTTGAGAATAGCTTGTCCATTTGTGCTATTCTGGAATCTCATGTTTCTGACTCTAATTTGGTGTCTTTATGTTCTCGTGTTTTTCGCCATTGGGATTGGACATCTAATGGTTTGTTATGTGTAAAGGGTGCTAGAATCATTCTTGGTTGGAATCACAATGACGTTGACGTTGTAGTGATTAACATGGATGATCAAACCATTCATACTCGTGTATGGTTGAAGCTTGAAAGGAAGGAGTTATTTTGCTCGTTTGTGTATGCTCACAATAGGTATATTCAGCGTAGGAGCTTGTGGAGTAATCTTGGCATTCATAAGGTATACGTTCGTGATAGACCATGGTTTTTATTGGGGGATTTTAACGCTACTCTTTAGTTAGGTGATTCGTCCGCTGGTGGGTCTTATATTGATATTGCTATGCGTGAATTTAGGGAATGTGTTGCTAACATAGAGGTATCCGACGTTCAGCATGCTGGGTTACATTTTACATGGAACCAAAAACCGCAAGGTCAGGGTGGTTTACTTCATAAGATTGATCGTGTTATGGCTAATTTGGAGTTTGGAGTATCTTTTGTGGGATCTCATGCTGTTTTTAAGCCATATAGAATATCAGATCATTCTCCTGCTGTGCTTAATATTCCTACAATGACGAAACCTAAACCTAGACCATTCAAGTTCTTCAATATCCTGACTCAAAGTGATCGGTTTAAGGAGGTGGTTATGGATGGGTGGTCTTTGTATGTTAGCGGGTTTTCTATGTTTCAAGTGACGCAAAAGCTTAAAAATCTTAAGAAACCCCTTCATAAGCTACTGATTGATAAAGGTAATATTCATGGTAATGTCATGAAGTTGCGGGAGGAACTTGATAAATTACAGGTTGCTTTGGACGTGGATCCTAATAATGGAGATCTGCCTGAAATGGAAGCTACGGCCGTTGGGTCTTTTAATCAGGCGCTACTTATGGAGGAGCGTTTTTTGAAACAAAAGGCTAAAATTACTTGGCTTAAAGAGGGGGATACGAATTCTGCTTATTTCCATAAGGCTGTTAAAAGCCGAATTAGTAGAAGTCGTATTGATGTTGTAACTAGGTTAGATGGTACTATTTGTCAGAATGAGCAGGTAGCCGTGGCGTTTGTTGAACATTATGAATCTTTTCTTGGTCTTGCTGGGGATACGGGAGGCTTTAATACGATGGACTTGTTTCATTCTCGGCTATCTGATGAGGTTGCATTAGACATGGTTACAGATGTCACTAGTCAGGAGGTTAAACGTGCGATGTTTGATATGGGCAATGATAAATCGCCAGGTCCGGATGGGTTTACCGCTGCGTTCTTTAAGGAGTCATGGGATATTGTTGCCAATGATGTGACTAATGCGGTTTGTGAATTCTTTTCTAATGGGAAACTTCTGAAGGAGGTAAACCATACGATTATTGCTCTTATACCCAAAATTAATGCCCCTAATAGGATTAATGATTACCGTCCTATTTCTTGTTGTAATGTTTTATTTAAATGCATTACAAAGATTATTGCTAATCGGATTAAGGGTAGTTTGAAGGACCTTGTGAGTCTTAACCAATCAGCGTTTGTTCCGGGACGTCATATTGCTGATAATATTCTACTTACACAAGAATTGATGCATAACTATCATTTGGATCGTGGGAGTCCTCGTTGTGCTTTTAAAGTGGATATTCAGAAAGCTTATGATACTGTGGACTGGAATTTCCTTCGTGAGGTTCTTATTGGTTTTGGTTTCCATCATCGTATGGTGACTTGGATTATGGAATGTGTGACTACGGCATCGTTTTCCATTAGCATCAATGGTTCGCTTCATGGTTATTTTAAAGGAAGGATGGGCCTTCGTCAAGGCGACCCTCTTTCTCCTTATTTGTTCACATTGATTATGGAGGTTTTAACACTTATGCTCAAACGAAGGGTTCGGGATGCTAAGTCTTTCACGTTTCATAGATATTGTTCGAATATGGAATTGATTAACCTATGTTTTGCTGACGATTTGTTCTTGTTTACGCATGGAGATGTTAGTTCGGCTATGGTTATTAAGGAGGCACTGGATGAGTTTCAACATGCTTCGGGGCTTACGCCTAGTCTTCCAAAGAGTACTGCATTTTTTGCAATGTTCTGAATCATGTAAAACTCTCTATTCTTCAGGTCTTACCGTTTGAGGAGGGGCATCTTCCTGTGAAGTATTTGGGGGTTCCCCTGGTTTCATCTCGTCTGATTATTAGAGATTGTCGTGAACTAGTGGATAGGGTGCGGACTCGTGTGCAAGATTGGAAGAATAAAGCTTTATCAGCAGCAGGTAGGCTGTAATTGGTCCAATCTGTTATCGGTTCTATGCATGTTTACTGGGCGTCGTTTTTTGTGCTTCCTTCTCGTGTCTTGCTTGATATTGAGCAGATTATGCGTGGTTTCTTATGGTGCCATGGAGATATGAAGAAGGGTAAGGCGAAAGTGGCTTGGGATGTGGTTTGTCTTCCCAAAGATGAAGGTGGTTTGGGTATTCGGCGATTGGATATCTTTAATAAGGCTCTCATGGTCTCGCATATTTGGAAGCTCTTAATTCTCAAATAATCTCTTTGGGTGAAGTGGATTCATGAATATAAGCTTAAAGGTAGGAACTTTTGGGAGATTCCATACCGTGGTAATATGACATGGGGATGGCGTAAAATACTTCAACTGAGGCCTATTATTAGGGAATTTATTTGGTATAATATTGGTGATGGGTCTAAGGTGTCGGTATGGTCGGATATGTGGTGTCCGGAGAGTCCGTTAACTAACACTATTTCATCTAGAGATATTCATCGTGCGGGCTTTAATTTTAATACGAAAGTTAATGATGTTATCCGAGATGGTCATTGGTTATGGCCTGGTTTCTTAAGAGGTAAATATCCCTTTCTCGATAATATTGGTATGCCAAATATTCGTGAAGGTGTTTTGGATAGTTTGCTATGGAGGAGTGACAGAAATGCTCTTAAACCATTTTATGTTGCTAATGTGTGGTCTTCAATACGTCCTCGGGTTTTAAAGGTGCCATGGTATGATCTTGTGTGGTTTTCTTGTTGTATACCAAGGCATTCTTTTAATTTGTGGTTGGTGATTAAGCAAAATATTAAGACGCAGGATAAGGTTTACTTGTGGGACGTTTCGGGCGCTTTGGCTACATCATGTTCTTTATGTGAAATGCAGCCGGATTCCCATGATCACTTGTTTTGAGTGTGTTCATTCTCGCAGCAGGTTTGGAATAGAGTTCGAATGGTTGCTGATTTTGGATGCTCTAGTCCGCATTTCAGCCAAATTATGGCGCATATTCTTCCATGGGCAAGGCGGAGGACTACTAGGAGCATCGTCTCAAAGTTGATTCTGTCTGCAGCAGCGTATTTCATTTAGCAGGAAAGGAATTGGCGTTTGTTCAAATTGGTGAAGAGGACGGTGGACCAAGTTTGTGAGTGCATTATTTCAACAGTTCGGTTGAAGATGCTTTCTTGCCGTTTTAAACAGTCTAGAGATGGGACTCGGTTTACCCACCTCTTAAGTTTACCTGAGTCTTATCTTATTTGATGTTTGTTTTTAGGTTTGTTGGTGTATGTACCATTAGGTGGTTTTTCCCTATTGGTGTCATTGGTTATGTAGTTCTTTAGATTCATATGGCATGTCATATGAATTAGTGGTTGTTCAAGCGTTTGCTTGAGGTTAATGTGACACTTCAGTCACATTCCATTGTACTTAACTGTTTTTTTGGGATTAATATATTTTACCAGGGTGAAGTCCCTTTTACCCAAAAAAAGAAGAGTTTTATAGCTTTAATTATTTATTATGTATAACACTTATTATGAACTCAATATAAATATAATATTGAAATATGATAAAACAAATAAATATTTTTATATGTTGTGCCGCTATAAGTCACGTTTTAGAAACACTAAAGCTTCGCCTTAGCTGCTAAAACGTGTAGCTTGGACATGTCGCTACGTCACGTCTTACGCTATTTATAACCTTTACTACAAGTAACAAGATCTAGTTATCTAATCAGTAGAACTATATAACAAATTATTTGTGTATGCATACAACTCTACAACTCTAAGATTTATCTACCGAGTTACTCAAATAACACATTCATCTAGCATTCAACAATTCCTATTATAACAATATACTAGATATCCACTTTTTAAGTATTCGGTTTTTACCACAAGCCTATCTTTAAAATGTAGTTTTCTCATAAAAAAATCCAGGTTCTAACAAAATCTTTTATATAAAGGTTCAATTTTTTTAACAAATCTTATAAAAAAATATGAACATGTATCACCAGAAGAACTTTTTATATAAAGTATACAAGCTTTTATTTTAACCAAATTTTATACGTATATAATATCCACCTATTAACCAAATTTTATATAAAAGGTATCCAGTTATATACAATATCCACCTCGAAACCGTGGCGGACTCGAATTACCAAACGAACTAGAAAATTGACGACTATATAGAAGCAATGAGAAAAATAAGTATTAGTAGCCAAATCTCTAATAAAACACGTAAAGTCTCTTTTGGTGGAAACAATTGAAAATTCTTTTTTTTTAAATTGTTATTTGATGAGTCGTAAAATCACGTGTTCGAACCACGGGATTTGGTAGGTGTTTTGTGCACCGTGGTCAAGCTCCTATGTGACTGACATCACTTATGAGGGTGGATTGATTTCAGACGGAATAGACTAACAATGTTTTGCGGAGTGGAATTTAGAGTGTGATGACTTTCAGGTGGCGATTCCCCGTAGGTAACGTCATATCATATATGTCGTTTTACGCCACTGAATGAAACATATAGTTTCTGATGGAGATGGTAACCATTGGCTGGTGTATTTGTCCTTAGGATCTTTGTACTATATTTATAATAGTACTCCAAAGAATGAGAAGAGAAATGTAATATTTGGAGAATGAGAGTAGAATGAGATGTCCCTTCCTTGCTTTACTTCACATCTATTTATAGTACTTACAAGTTCTACTTCTAATAGCCAAGTGACAATGTGTTGAGTCATATCTTGTGGCTAGTTTTCCTTCCTTAAATATGTGGTGTATATCATTTCTTTTCACATGTTACTTTGAGCATATTTTTGTAAGTCACGTAATGTATGCATGCATGTGTTCCTTAAAACTAATGAGTGCATGTGTAGGGTGCATCCACCTGCCTTAGTTATTTATTTTTGGATGATATCTCATCAAGTCCCCCAATTCATATGAGTTATTATAAATCATATGAATTTTCAATACTATAAAACATATTATTTTGATTGTAAGTGATAATCAAAGTGATCATATCTTTTATTTATATATTTATTTCTTCTTACTTTGTGCAAGGAAAAATTTGAAGTGCAACACTAGAAAAAAGTTTGCTTACTAAAAATTGTCCTACCAGAAAAAGTTTGCTTACTAGTATTTTTCTTTTTTAGTATGATTTTAAAGTTTGATTGAAGTTGATATTTTAACCAATCTGGGCTAGGCTGCATATGATGAACCCAACTAACCTTATTGGGTTAAATGTTAAATGTTACTCTAAATAGCAATGTGGTATACATGTGGTACCTAACACGTGTCGTTTATTTTACGTACTAATATAGACTTATTTGTTTAGTAGGCTTTGCTAGTCATTTTAAAATCCCACGTATTGGCTGTACACGTGTGAGGTACAATTGGCACATTTCTACTGAGGTAATGATTATACTTACCAATATGTTTATCGTCTCATTTCCACTTATCTATTTAAAGCAGCTTCATGATATATCAACATCAACTTCCATCTACTTTACACTCCCCACATGATATGATGGTACATCATATATACTATAGTTTCCTACTTCTAAAATATATATGATAGTACCTGCATGATATATCAATATCAACTCACTTTGTCAATTTTATCATTTTGTTTGCAGGATACAAACAATAGTTCTCTTTATCCAAGATCTGGCGTTTCATATGAAACTGAGTGTGGTGGGTATTCTATCAGCTTAGCCATACTTGGAAGGAGGAACTTCAAGAAATTTCTTATTTCAATAGTTGGTTTTGTGTGAATATTTGTTCACCCTTTTTGTATATATGGCCTTACATGATTTTATGTTGTAGATGTTGGTGAGGTGATGTTTCTTACGAGGGATACACCAGAGATGACTTTGGAGGCTACAAACATTTCTTTGTTGGTCGACCCTTATGTTCACCCTCCTGATGTTGGAGGCTCAGATGATCATCCCCCTTTTGACGAGGTGTCATTTTGCAAGAAACGACATACTAGCGCTAAGGTCAGAGGTCAGGCGTCGACCTTTAATGTTGGTTCTTTTTCTGGGAACACTCGTTTTACTATAGAAGGAAAATTGACATCTTCATGGCTCGAGGCTCGTTATGAGTCTTTGTTGGGCGCGTATCAAGAGCAGGAAACTCGCGTTGTCGAGCTGCATGAGGAGAAGAACAAAGCTCTACGCGATTCGAGTTACGAGGGATGGTTCTGGCCAGGAATGGAAATGTTCGGGCGTATTTCGAAAGAAAGAAATAGGTTTAAGGACCAGGTTTAGTTTCCTCTCACGGAACGTGTTGTTTGTATAATCCTCTCCGCTTCTTTAATTCTGGCGCCATGTTTTCTTTATCTAGGAATGGAGAGTAGAAATAAGTGTGTTGTGCTTGTTTCAAGCTTCTATGGAATATGTTTTTCCTTTTCTATCTTATTAAATCCACGGTGATATTGTGCAACTAGTATGCTGTTTAAGTTCTTTTTAAAATGTAGCCACTACTATGAAATGTTTTGGTCAAGGCGTCGGCTAGAAAATTTTTGACTAGTTACTTCGGCTCGACTCAGTAGTAAACAAAGAATATACATGCGATATGACTATCATGCATTTTATTGTGGATGCATAGTAAATAGATTACTACAATACTTTTTGGATATTGTTTACTCACAAATGTATATATTCTCCTTTAGCGATTGGTTTTTGTTTAGAGAATTTGACACTTGCTTATTTAAGCACTTGGGCTGTTGGTAGCCTTTTGTTATCCATTTAGTGGTTGGGTTAGTGTCATTTGCGTGATAGTAGTTTCACGTTTTTTAGAGTTGTTTATTTGCGTGATAAAATTTCACGTCTTTAAAGCGGTTTCCCACTTTTGTGCGTTAAGGTTTCGCGTCTTTGGGGTGGACATGCCATTTTGTGTATCTATAATTTGTAGCTTTTCATGCCTTTATCAAGGAATGATTTTGCGGTCCATACCTTTTCGCTTTGCATATTTAGCAATTGTTAGCTGCTCTCTTTTAATTTTGGGAGATCATCTTCAAAGCGGTTATGTCGCTTTTGTGTGATGGAGTTTCACGTTTCCGAAGTACAGGATGAGTTTCGTGTCTTTGAAGCGGTTATGCCGCTTTTAGCTATTTTTAGCCTTTTATCCCTTTAATGGCGGAATAATAATATGGTCCGGACATCTTCGCTTTGCTATTTATTAAGCTTAGCGTCTTAGCTATATGTAGCTTTTCATCCCTTTAATGTCAGGGGATGTTCATTCAAGTGTTTGTCCCACTTTTGTGACATTAAGTCTCACGTCTTTGGAGTGGATACTTTACATTTCGCGGTAATCTTTTGCGTATTGTGTGAAGGATGTGCCTTTATATGCGTGATATGGCTTCATGTTTTTGGAGATACCTTGTTGCTTGATGTTATTTTTGGCGGAGTCGAACCCCATATTAATGTGTGATAAACCTGAATAAGTTACACAACTTTGTTTCTCGTGGTTAGTTTAGACACACAATCATGAAAAGAGAACAATAGTAGTTTTAGCGTTACCCTAAATGGATTCTGAACTATAACTCAAGATAGAGCTGTGAAGTAAGTAGAAAATTTATGGCGTCATGAACATTGGATAATGAATCCTTCTTCTTCCTATGTTTGTGTATTTATCCCTATTTGAACCATATAGCCTCGTGCGAGTTTCTTACATAATGGAATAATGTATAAATATTACCTGATGTTCTTGATCTTTTCTTTTAACCATGTCAGGATATTTCATGACGGGCGCTTTACACTCCTCTATGGGAGAGACACGCTGAAAATTAAACCTCGATAAGCTTTGGCTTTCCCTTATCCGGTGGTTGATCAACTGCCGTAATCATAATCTCGCTAGTAATAAAGCCGTCTTGAAGTATATAGATAATAAGGCTTGTGTTGGGATCGATCTAAAGAACGATGCACAAAAAGGATCCGGATGATCTACTATTCGATTTTGCATAACTAGAAATTTAATGATAATCGACTTCCTTGTATACCAGTGTGAAATTTTATTACAGATAGTTCAGTGATAAAACAAAGATTCATATTGATTCATGTTGCCTTATATGGGCAACGATTCTGATTGTTTCTTCGAAATTGAATTGAACGGCTTTGTCACCTATGCAACCTAGTATGGCTCGCTATGTTCTTACAAGTGACCGCACGATGCTACTTATAAGTGTCCATGTATAATAAATTATGCAAGCCTAGCTATAAAAAGATAAGACTTGTGGAAAACGTAGATGTTGAAAGTGAAACCAAATGGCTTTTTTCATTACCTCAGGGTGAGCATATTGGACCAACCAGACTCAACGCTCAACCGTACCTAAGTACCTCGGATATTCAAGTTATGATTCCTCAAGTTGTTTCTCTGTGTATGTGCAACTTGTTTAACATATATTTATACTTGTAGAAAAATATGGTACTGTATCATGTAGATCCAGTATCCATGAGGTTGTGTTAGTGTTTATTCAACTGTGTTACTTTTTGCTATAATCAAGCTACACCATATAACACTAGAGTGAACATATATACTCTTAGAAGTATTTGTAAGACTATAATCCAAAACATAACTACGCTGAGTCAGAAATAAAACACAAGACTAGCTTGGATACTTCTTCAATTTTAGTTTTAAAAGGTAAAATAAGTTGCAACAGCAAGTTGGTTTTAATATGAGGCGTCATCGCGTCAACAGTCGAAATAATCATAGTGCAACTTACTAATTTTATTCTGGGATTGGAGCCCAACTAATATATTTATTTTCCATACTTTCAACAACTATACTATTTGATTTAAAGAGTGATTAAACTAAAATAGAAGTGAAGAGATATGAAGTTCTTACCAGAGAAGAGAATAGTTGAGCATACTTCATTGTCTTATTGTGGTCTATTTAGAATGATTTCAACATACCTTAGTTACGATTAACTGCGATGACGTCTTATGACCTGTATAAGCTATATGAGAGTGATAACATAAGATGAGCAGACAAGGCAAACATTTTGTTCGGGTCTCACGGATGGCGCCAATTGATGAGTCGTAAAATCACAGGTTCGAACCACGGGATTTGTTAGGTGTTTTGTGCACCGTGGTCAAGCTCCTATGTGACTGACATCACTTATGAGGGTGGATTGATTTCAGACGGAATAGACTAACAATGTTTTGTGGAGTGGAATTTAGAGTGTGATGACTTTTGGGTGGCGATTCCCCGTAGGTAACGTCATATCATATATGTCGTTTTACGCCACTGAATGAAACATATAGTTTCTGATGGAGATGGTAACCATTGGCTGGTGTATTTGTCCTTAGGATCTTTGTACTATATTTATAATAGTATTCCAAAGAATGAGAAGAGAAATGTAATATTTGGAGAATGGGGAGTAGAATGAGATGTCCCTTCCCTGCTTTACTTCACATCTATTTATAGTACTTACAAGTTCTACTTCTAATAGCCAAGTGACAATGTGCTTAGTCATATCTTGTGGCTAGTTTTCCTTCCTTAAATATGTGGTGTATATCATTTCCTTTCACATGTTACTTTGAGCATATTTTTGTAAGTCACGTAATGTATGCATGCATGTGTTCCTTAAAGCTAATGAGTGCATGTGTAGGGTGCATCCACTTGCCTTAGTTTTTTATTTTTGGATGATATCTCATCATTATTTTCACAAAAACGATGACTTCTTTAATAACAAGCTTTGGTAATTTTCCAATGTACGTTGTAATAGGACTAAATTGCGAATCAACAACTGGCCTCGATGGACATGAAAGATAGATACAATAAGTAGCATGCATCACCTTACTTCATGGGTTTTCTTTAAAATATCTCCTCAGCGAATTGCGACCGAATCACGACATGATCGGAAACACTCAACGTTAAAATCATAGACCTCCTAATCATATAGACATGGTGGTTGTTTTTTTAGAATAGAAAAAGGATCGATTGATTTTAGATTTTTAGGTAGAAGTGGATTGGCTCTCTAATGAGATTTAAGAATACTATGATTTCCTGGATCTAGAAATTAGGGAATATACACATAATTAATTTGACTATGAGAGAGAGACCAGAATGATAGGATGAAATAATTGTGAAAACTGATATGATTAAGGAAATAGTAAAGAATATACCCGGTCTACCCTTTTGTTTCATTTTACATTTGTATTTTCTTTCATTAAACAAAATACACGTGTCAACTTCTTAGTGGTACCTGTTAAAACCTATTTTAAGACTGTTCACCACTTGAACGTAAATATATATATATATATATATATATATATATATATATTATATATAGGTATAATTATGATTTAAAACCACAGTTTTAATCCCAGTCATATCCCAGTCACATCTTTTAGCCAATAGTATTTCAGAATTTCCTAGAAAATCCCCAAATCCCACAAAATTCGGAATTAAAATCACAGTTTTTCGAAAATCGCGTTTTGGAACCGCAGTTTGAAAATCGCGTTTTGAAGGTCTGGGATGAGTCGGGTCTGGACCGGTCTGGTTTAGTAATTTGAAAATTTCGGATTTTGTTTAAAAAACATGGCTAGGGCAAGATTTGAACTTGTGACCTTTGATTCAGAGACAAATACCTTTACCAACTACGCTAGCCAATTATTTGTGATTTACTATCAAAAACTTTAATAATAACTTCTATAAAAAAACACACACAAACTATCAATCTTCTGTATTTTATATATACGTATCTCAAGTCACTTTTCACCTACAATTTCAGAATTTATGAAAATCTATTACTAAAATATAGGTTTTTAAAGATACGTTTCTTTTGTTTTATCCAAACCCTAATGCTCATATGCAAAAACATACGTAACAGATAAATCACTAATTCTTCTCAAACCCTGATAATGTATGTTTTTTTCTCAAAACCTTAATGATCTTATATTTGTTTATTGTATTTCGAGATATATGGTGAGGCTTTGTGGGTGTTTTGGCTGGACCTGTAGAAGAAAACCACAAGTATATCTTCCACTTTGCTTTTATGTTTTGTTGTTTAAAAACCCTAGCTTACATAAACTAAGTTTCATGAATTTTTTTATAAGTATGATGTGTACTTCTTTTTTTGAATAAGTTATATTCTGGTAACATTGATGATAAGAGGTCCCAAAGACCATACTCGTGTGTTTCTTATCATGTATGTCTCTATTATGTTCCATCTTCTATTAATCACAATTTTATCAAGTATGTCACCATTAGCATATGAAACACATAGATCTGATGTTTGATCAAGTTACATGGATATGAAAAAGATTTGTTGACTCACTAAAAACGTAGGTACTATACTACAGGTGCGGAACATCGATGCAGAACCTGCTGATGTAAATGCTAGCATCAATAGGGTAAATGAATTCTTTTGTAGATGGGTCATTATTGTGCTGTATTTAAAAGAGATAATTTGTAAGCTGGAACGAGGTGTAGTGCTGTAATAGGTTTATCAAAGGTATGTCATCAAAAATATATCTGAGATTATGGTCTTGTGAATCCTCATACTATCCATGACTTTCTCAACTTTCTTTAAAGTCCCCTTTGACCTCTCAAATCTGTATGTTTTTAACAAAAAAGTGTTGCCAAGTCGAGTCCTGATAGTTTTAAAATATTAATTATTTGATTTATCACCCAACGTGTCAGCCTCAACGGTGTTGGTTTTTGTCCTATTCTGGTGAGGTAACGCCCCCAATGCAGGCTCCACATTGACATAACGCCGATCTCCCCCTTACCACACCGAGTGCTCTTAAAGTTTAAGGAAATGTGTAAATGGGGTTGTAACTTATATAGCAAGTATACAAGATTTACGTGAATATATGAAGCGTACAATGGCGAGCTTTTAGAGCCTTTAGTCTATAAAAATTTCAGATAACGGGTCAAACATGTTTCGAGTCCACAAGAGTCCGAGTCTATAGTGGGTCATTTGACGCACGAGCCAAAATGGGTATCTTTTTATATTTCTTAAATTTTAATGTGTCATTCCTGTTAGTATCTTCTGTTGTATTTTATCTGTATCAAAAGTGAACACTTTGTGAACAGCTTTTATGTCATTAAACATTTAATGTCTGTCAACTCAGAACTCGGCTCTCCAAAATAACATGTCTATTTTAGTCTTATTCTGTTTTGATGGACTATGATTTGTTTGTTCATGTTTCAAGTTTCTCACATTCTGGTTCTGTCTATTTCTCCGCAACAAGCGTCTTAAAATGCGTAGACCATGCTTTTCTGTTACAAATACTCGCTGTTGGTTTTGCATCCCGACACCTATGCAAGCGCAGACATGGCCTACTACAATGCAAAATAGGGACATAGTGGCAATTGCAGAAACGAGGTATGGTAAAACACTAGGATATATGATTCCTCCTTTCATGTTGCTAAAACGTGTTTGCAATAATCCTTAAAATGGACCAACAACTGTTCTTTTAGTTCTTACCAGGCGACTTCCTACATAGTCCTCCATGATAAAGGACGAGAAATCTATGTAATCTGATCACTTTTACTTTTGAGTAAACATGGATGATAGCTTACAACATATAATAAATGAACCGCCCATCTGTATATGTTTGCAGCTTTGTGATTTTGTATATGTTTGTGTGTTTTGGAGACACGGTTGATTGAAATTCAAGTGTGCAGCTGCTGGTTTGTTACGGAAACAGCCTTGGCTTTTATAAGGTATATTGGGTCTGTGAGTAATATAGTTCCTGTTTTCAGGAATGGTTCAAGGGTCTCATTTTTTTATTTGGAACAGCTTAGGGGTCTCAAAATTTAAATTCACTTTTTTAGGAGGCTGTGCAATTGAACTTTTGTACCAACCAGATGATCCAGTAACACGAGCTGGTAGTTACAGATCATCTACTTTAAACCCAGGGTTTGTTCTCTCTTCCCATATTAAACCCTTCATGTACCACATTTTGTATATAAGATAAAGGGTTCTTAGATTTGTTCAACTAAGACATAAAAGAATGGAATGTGGTGATTGTGTTTGTAGAAGGTCCAGAAATGTAGGCAAGGAATGTTTTTCTGAATATGTTAACGCAACTTATGATAAAGGTGCATCCGGGATTAGGCTTCTTTTGGCTATATTTTCATACTCCAACTCGTATGATAGGCAAAATTTAGTAAGAACCTCTCAAATTAGTTTAAAAGCTTAATACTTATAAGAAACTTTTATTACTTTATATTAACTTTATTTTACTCTTAATCCTTCACACTACACAATATTTATAAATAATATCAGTTTAAGGTGTTTGGAATTTATGATCTGAAAAAATTTCTCTAAAAAAATGCAGGACCGATGATCTATGTTGCCTGACAATATTAGTTTAATGTGTTTGGCTAAGCTTATTTGAAAGGACATTGATCGAGGAGCAATTGCAAGCAAGTATCAGTCACTGAAGCCAAATCAAAAGAAGTGGGTAATAGGTGAAAATGGGTCTTTTTTATTTAGGCGTCATTGGCCCAAAACACTTTTGTCCAATTTCAAATTGACAATACTTAGTGTCAAATATGATGACGCCGACTATCTTATTTCTTAGGCAGGCCTTATGGAATCATGGTGTGGTGGTCCGTTACACCTTAGTAGCATATCAGTGGTTGAGGTAATTTCACACTCATGTGTTTTGCTTGCATTTATTAATGGTCACACAGTTGGAAATGGAAAGGGGGTGTGCTGACTAAAAGTGGTTGTATATTATGAATTACATGTTTCGAGTTGCGAATTCCAAATACTTATTTAACTCGCTATCTGTTATATTCTGTAATGATAAAATTTTGATAATCGTTCCTGAAATAAGCAAAAATACGGACACTGTTATGAAATTGTTAGTTTTTGAGCTACCTATGTGTGTATGCTTATGAGTGGAAAACAAATAGCAATTCCAAACACCAGCTGATTTTCCAAATAACTTATGGTTTACATGTTTATATATGTGAAATAAGATGCATATTCTTATAAAGAAGAGCGTATGGAGCACATATGGTCCGGACTTGGAGGAAGTAGTGGCAAATGCAAATTAAGAAACTAACAGATCGGAACAGAAACTGATTTAACATTGAAGTTATCCATATCTTTATGTATGTTTCTGTAGAGATGTGCCTACTTTTGTACAAGGTTCAATCCTGACCAAGCCTGATATAAACTAACACTCAGTTGCTCGGGAGAAACTAAGGAAGAAGCGAGGCTACAAGCTTTGCTGAAAAAAGAATCAAAAGTAATGCAGAGTGAGCTCACAAAACCTCCTATTGGCTAACTGGACCTGTGTAAATGAAAAATAGAGAAAAAGGCAATTGGTTTAAAAAAAGTATGGGTCAAGTATTGTAATCAGTTTCATTAGTAAACTAGCAAGATTCAATCCATTGTCATGTCTTTATTACTTAATCATATTGCTTGAAACCAGTTCTTACTTGTAGTTAAACATCCAAAGAACTAGTGTGTTAAAGGAAATTAAACAGTATCAATTTTCCAATAAGAAATCAGCTTTTTAATAAGCACGAGAGCAAATGCAAGTTTCTGATGTAAAGTCAATTCTGATTTCTTAGATCTCCATTTCTACTTCATTAACTAGCTAATTTTCTTTCACAAAACGTTTTGCAAACATGTCTTGAGTAGGTTTTGAAATTTTCAGCTTTTTGAAAAAGTTGGTCAACGCTTGGTCAAATAAGCTCTTTTCATCTTAAATTCATATTCCAGCTTAACCAGTGGACCATTTTCAATTTGGAAAGACATTCCATACTCCTTGTTAGCTTATTAATTAGATTTTTCAAGAAAATCAAGTTGTGGAAGTCTTATTTTCATGTTTGCTTAAACTTGGCTTATTAGAATAAGCTATCTTTCGTTTTACTAGCTTTTAAGCAGATTTCTTTTGCAAGCCTAGCTATTTTTCAATTTTAAGCCTTTTAAAACAAACAAGAGCTGATTTGGTCCAGAAATAAGCTCATAATAGCTTATTCATTTGGCTTAGCCCATTTTGTTATTAATTCCAAGTTAATTGCACTTTGGTCCTTCTGGTTTGTATCTGATTTCATTTGGTGCTAAATTTGCAAGTTTTTAGGGTTTTCAAGTATACAGCCCTTGTATTTTAAGTTTTTGTCAAATTCAGTTAGTAAGTTTGTTAGTTAGTTAATAGTTGTTACTAGTTGTTAGAATTTTACACTTTTGGTCCTTATAGTTTTTGAACTTTATATTTTAGTCCTTTAACTTTCATTTAGCTTACATTTCAAGCACATTTACCTTTTTATGCATTTACATTTTGAACTTTGTAAATATTACTTGGTATTTGCAAAGTGTTTTACGGATACGTAGTCTACTATTTTTCACTTTTTACTTGTTGATTGAATTAGACATAGACTTCCAAATAACCTTGACAACCAAGAACAATTAAAGACTTGAGATTTTTAGGACTTTCAATTTGTCAAGAATCGAGAATGTTATTTTTGCGTATCATAAATAAAAAACATATAAAAATCAAAAATATAAAAATATAAAAACTAAAAAATAACAAAAACAATTCTTTTCGTAAAGAATTGACCAAAAAAATAAAAATTTTAAAAACAATCTTTTTCCTAAGAGATTGCAACCAAAAATATATATTATTGGATTTCATCGATTTTACGTACATATAGTATTTTCTTTAAAAAACCCAATAAATACAAAAATATTTTCTCTATATTATTATATGAAGGTCTACGTCATCTTGGGATTATGCAATATATGGATTGATCTATTGATTTAATGGTGGAGATAGGGAAGAAGGAGATGATGGTGTAGAGAGAGAAATGAGAGAAAAGAAAAGTAGAGAGAGAAAGTGATTTTATTAAAATGAAAAATGTGAAAATGAAAGAACCACCCCTCCTAACATGCTAGGAGGGGATATATATAGCCCACCCTACATGTGGGCTATATGGGCTATACTTGGATCACGAGCCTAATACATTAATATATCGTTGGAGCGACCGATCCTTCATAAATACGTAAAACGTATTTCCAACAATCTCCCCCTAAGGGAGGTCGCTCCAAGTTACAAAGTTCTAAATATTCTATAGCTCGTGATCTATGCTAATAATGATGTGACCGAGACTTTCTTTGGAAAAACGTATTTCCAACAAACTTAAAACAAACCAACAAAAGATACACATACACGTTATATATTACCAGGAGCTGAGGGAATCCTTTCTCATTAAGAACTCGATGAATCGTGGTACGGAACCATATTGAATGACTTCCTCAATTGGCAAACTCCATCATGTGAAACAGAACTGAGCTAGATTGACATGTAATGATCAAGAAATGTTACTATTTGCAACCTGCATATTAAGCGCACACACTTGTGGCCGTGGCCTAATGAGGCCCAGTTAAGTGTAATTTTATTAATAATATAATACAAAACTGCATTTTAGATGAAACAATGTTTTACTGAAAAAATTCAAGTAAAGAAGTAAACTTTCAGTTGTAGGATACAATGAGAAGTAACCATCAGACTTTAAAAGGTGACTTGTTGGCCACCGTTCAATATGACTTTGGATGTCAAGCTGCAGAAAGAAACTTCACAAAACCTATATCAAGAGGTGTAACCACTCTATCTTTACCATGACTTGATCTCCACGTGAGCACCATTATTAACTGCCGCTTCTCCCTCTACGTCACCCTTATTTATTTCCTTCTCTTTATTTGTATCAGTCAAATCGCCCATGCCCCCTTACAGCAGTGGTAGTGCCGCCACTGTTCTTGGCCTTATCATGCTCATATGCCATAAAGATTTCATCTTTTTCCCATTCGGCAATAGCACCGCGTATAAAAACATGTAAAATACAACTGAAAAGCTTATACAAAATACCATTTCTAGAATAATTTATAATCCCTTTGCAAAAACAAAATTTAACAGGCAATCCCAAACACCCCTTGACTACAATGTTACATCTATCGCAATGAGTTTTTTAGATTTTGGGTTTTGGTGGCGATGAACAATTATACAAAAACTCTAAAAGTAACAGTTGTAGAACATTATCGTGAATGCTACACATCATGAAACTAACTTTTTATAGAGTGTGTTGCAGCACACGACCTGCAGTTGGAAGAGTGTTGAAACAGTAGTTATGTTATACTATAGTTATGCAAGGTCCGTAGTTAATCGAAAAAATTAGTGTGGATTTACCACTATATTAAAAAAATTATTAAGCATCATACTGTAGCTGATTTTGGGTTTTGGGATGGCAGGGTTACCTCTCGCGAGGTCAGATGCTAACTACTGTACCTGAAGATGAAAAATTCTTGAAATGATAACCAAGAACAGGGTTCTTCTAAGATCTATATTTGCATTACATATGTGTTTGGTCTGAGTTATAGGGTACGGTATATAAACCAAAATATTTTATGCATATATTTTAAATAAATTACCTTTGAGTTCATCCTCGTCAAATTCTTATATTATAGAAACCTGGACAGATTTCCCACGCTTGTTTCCTTTCTTTTTCTCTTTCTTCAGCTTCTCATCAAAAGGATACTTTGCTTTATCATGTTCAAGTACAGAAAAAAGAGCTCCGTCCTAATCTTCTCATCAGCCTGTTCAATCAAAGTAAGTAAACAAAAGAGCTTTTATCTTCGTCAGCTTTTATTAGAGACTTCTTTATCAGGTTGTTGGAAACTCACTTTATGTGACGACATTTAAGAATTCCCATTAGTTATCATAGTCACACGCATTTAGACTAGACTAGGTTCGTTGTAAATTTTAGGTTGTGTGTGTGACTATATATACCCCTCCTTAGCTTCCAAGGAGGGGTGTTGCTTGTCATTTTTCATTGAATACATTTTACATTTCACACACATTCAACCTCTCTTCTCTCTCTCTAAACCAACAATGGCTACCACCACCTTCTTCCACCATATTAGACCACCGAATCCATTTTAGCAAATCTACATTTGGCATCAGAGCCTCGGTTCCATCCTTGGATCGTGTTGTATATTCGATTTGGTGGTCTAGTTCTTTCTTTATGTCTCGTTATATCATTTTCTGTCCATTTTGTCACAAACTTTTTGTCACGTCTTATTTTTTTGTCCATTCTGTCCAAACTGTCACATGTTTTGGGGTCTCAATTTCATCATATCATGGTCAAAGTATACAAATCTGGTCACTGTTTCTGGGTCTATTTATTCTTGTTTATGCAGATAGATAAGGACAAAAGTGTTCAGATCCACCATTTTCGGTTTCTTCAAAACCCTTTTCAGATTGAACATTCAGATTGGGATTCAGATGGGGATTCCGAGTAGGACATTCCGATTAGACCATTTATTTGGTCATTCCGATCGGTCTTTCCGATGGTCATTCAGATTGGTTATTCCGATGGGGGTGATTGTTTGATTCCGATGATAGACTCACAAAAACATTCCGATGAGACATTTTCACAATCATTCCGATGGTGACTTGAACATTATTTTGCCTCAAAAACAAAATTATTCCGATGAGATCTATTTAAAACATTCCGATGGACTATTTTGACAAATATTCCGATGGGATTGTTTTTTTTACATTCCGATGGACCATGTGTTTTATAAAATTGTGAACCAAAAATGTAACCAAAAATCCATCATAACCGAGTCAACTCGGTAATTACCGAGTTGACCCAGTTAACTCACTGAGTTGACTCAGGTGACTAATGCACGTACCAACTCAAAATCATTCCATCCTTATACCTCCACAACACCACAATCTATCCTAATCCCTTCGTCTCCTAACCCGTCTAAACCTCAAAAAGACTTAAAATAGATCTCAGATTATGTTCAGTTCCAAATCTTTTAAAGATAATTAAAGATCTTTATAGATCTTTTGAATCTGAATCATATAATCATCATAGACCCATGTTTGGTTTTGCAACCAAGTTTTATATACGAAATAAAATAAAGATTTATAACAAAATTGTTATAATCAATATTTCGTTTCGATTTCTTAATCATACCCAACATGAAATACAAATTTGTCATTTATCTACGAAAGCAAAGAAGATTTTTTAACAAATTTGTTAAAATCTTTCTTTAATTCGTTTTTTAGATGGACGAGATGTACATCATCATAGATTTTTTTCTGTTTTATATTCGAAGTAAAGAAAGAGATTGTAACAATTATGTTAAATCTTTTTCTTGTTTCGATTCTCAAAAAAAAAAAAACCGACATGCATTTAAACTTACCCGAGACCTCGTCGAGATCTTGTTGTGTAATCGTGTTTTGGACATCATTGAAAGTGCGATTTGTTCTGTGTTATACGAGGATGTGGGTTTTGTATGGTTTAATTGGGATATGAAGGATAGATTAGATGTGAGTTTGGAGGCTGACTAAAAGAAAGGTTAGAAATGGAGGCGGTGTGATATGAAGATGTGTGTTTGGTGGCTGAGTGAAAAGGATATGTGTAGGTTATGAGCTAATTAGGGTTAATGCTCGTTATATTATTGCTTGGTAAATGGGCCTTTATTTCTGAAAATGTTATTAGGTTGAGATGGTATATGGGCCGCTTGATATTAAGATTAGTTTCATACGTATTATCTTTTGCAACCATGATGAAATTTAGTAATAGTTTATCTTTAGATAAATTATTACTATGTAGATGTCACTTGCAATGACTTTTGTCAGATTAGTATGGGCTGATTTTTAAGTATGGAGTAAATAAAATAGTTATAGCTAAAATGGCTATTTAATTGTTTACTCATATGGAATGTTGCAAAGTGACATGACCATGTGATATGATTTAGTGACGAGCGGACGCGATGAGATATAGTGACGTGACAAAGTAACAAAGTGACGAGACAATTGTGACGAGAATTTATTTTGACGAGACCAAGAAAAAATGGGCGATTTTTTAGTAGCTACAGATTTTGTTTGATCGGGTATTAATTACGTGACGTTGAAGACGGATTTTTCGAAGGCGTGTAATTATTTTATCTTTTAATAGATAACTTGTTCGTGCTTAATCCTAGAATGAAGACTTGGTTATCTGGTTTCCGGGTTCGGGTGGATGGTTGATGACTCGGATAACTATCACTTAAAGGGGTTACATTGTTGTACTCAGTGTCACGCGCTTAGTCGACGTGGATAATTTCAAGAGGTGTTGTGCTTATAGACTTCTTCAGTGATGCATTGAGTACTTAGAGATTTCTCCACCGTTCTTCATTCAAAAATAGTGCAAGCTTAAGTCAGAAGATCGAAGGATTTTTATTCAGCTTCACGTTTGATGTATTTGATTCATTCTTTCAGTGGTCACTTCAAATTGCTTTCACGTGGGTTGGTAAAGGTGGCCATGGAGAGTTTATGAGAAGAGATTTTCGATCAACAGCTGATTCTCACAAAGAATATAATTCAGCTTATTTATTATTCTCACGAGATTTCAGGTTCATGTGCGTACAATTTATTGATGGTTCCGAGTTTCGAAACCATCAAGGGGGAAGAAGAAGACACATTGAACGCACAACGAGTACACGTGATGAACTTCATACCTTCTTTTGATTTGAAGATATTCCGGGATGACATTTGTCATAGCCGCAGAGAAAATCAGTGTTTTAACTCGTGTCGTTATCAATCTCCAAACGGTACCCTACTGATTCGAGGTTTAATTGTTTGATTGTTGCAATTAAACATCATCATTATCCTATATGCATTCCCGGGACTTAATTGACTCTGGTGCATCTCCGGAAGAAGATATGTGCATTTCCGGGACTTAATTGACTCTGGTGTTACGATGTCAACTTCATGAATGGGATAAAGTGTCTACTTCAGTATTTGAGCTTCATAATTGGGATTGATTTACCTTCTTTAACTATGTGGGGGAAGAAGTGTCTTGATTCTTTCTGGTATGCATAACTTGAACTCTCAGGGGGAAGAAAAATTCAGAAGAATTATTCAAGCGTGAGAAGAGAAGTTGTTGATCCACTTGGTGTACCTCTTACCTTCAATCCCTCTTAGCAACGTTATCATGATATATGATGGGATTTGCTTGTTAGATTCCGATGTGCGCTTAATCATTCTAAGCTTTATTGAAAGCTTTGAAGTTGCTTACGAGGATTGTCGATTTAGGGGGAAGCTATTTAAAAAGCTTCTACATCAAGTTTATGTGGCATGAATTAGGGGGAAGCTAATTCAGAAGCTTCTCCTTAACCAGAAGTGTATGGGTTACTTAACTCGTGCCGTTACAGTATTTCTTCTACAAGTTACGTTAAAGATGAGTCGTTTTAAAGACGAAGGCCTCAGAAGACTTCATCAGCATTGGATGCTTCATGAAAGCTCTTGTTCTTAATCATTTTATACTTGTTAGGAAGAATATTGTAAGGAATTCTACACGTCGTCCCATGGGGGAAGATTGTTGGAAACTCACTTTATGTGACGACATTTAAGAATTCCCATTAGTTATCATAGTCACACGCATTTAGACTAGACTAGGTTCGTTGTAAAGTTTAGGTTGTGTGTGTGACTATATATACCCCTCCTTAGCTTCCAAGGAGGGGTGTTGCTTGTCATTTTTCATTGAATACATTTTACATTTCACACACATTCAACCTCTCTTCTCTCTCTCTAAACCAACAATGGCTACCACCACCTTCTTCCACCACATTAGACCACCGGATCCGTTTTAGCAAATCTACAAAGTTTATCTTTGAGCACATTGACATATATTCTAACCCCCCCCCCCCCTACATAAAATTTTTTCTTCAACTATATACACTTTATATGTGTTTTTTTTCCTCCGTCCATTGATAGACTTTTTGTGTAATCGAGATCACATGATGGTATAATTTAAGTAGTTCGATGTGTATGACCTTTACTAGTGTCTACAATGATCACGTATTGTGAACGTAAACTGAATGGCAGGTGACTCACGCCAAGAGCAGGTGGATATATTAGCACGTCTTGAAGCACTCATAAAAGTGTTTAACAAGAGTTACTCAGTAACTTCTTATTAAATAAAGTGATTGGCAATCGGGATTAGTTGTGTTGGGTATCCAACCAGAAAACCATTCGATGAGTTTGTGGATCGGGTTGGCATCCTAGATCTTGAGGTTTTGGACGGCAAGTATAAACCATTTTTGTTTTGTCATTTATATAAAATCTCAATATTTCTTTCTGGACAAATTTTGTTGAAAGTCACAAGTCCACAAATCCATTCAAGATATTATGGATTGGGTGCTGCAATAAGCATTCGCCACTCAACCTGTTACAGGTTCAGCATGAGAAAGGCGGACCGTTAGGAGACGTGTCACTCTCCAACATAAATGAAGGCAGAGATGCAAGCCTCCGAAGCTACAGACCGCTAGGAGACGTGTCAGTCTTCAACATAAACGAAGGCAGAGATGCGAGCCTCTGAATCTAAAGAACCACAAACATATGTAATAAAAAGTAGCACATCCAGATACTATTAGTACTGCAATATCACTTGCACTTACAAAAAACGTGCCACAAGGCTTATTAAATGGATCTACAACATTGACTGGGCATGTGCAGTATCCATCAGACCTGGAATATCTGACCACAATGAGGACTTTTATAAGAGACGGCCACTAAGAAGGGCTTTACACACCTTTATTAGATAAGTTAAGCGACACTTCATAAATAGTAGTTCTAAGGTTTTATCGAGGTCACTCCAGTTCTGTTACGAAGGTTTAAGTACTCAAGTATGTATCAAGGATGAGTTACTTTTTTTAAATTTGACTTTCAACCTTTATCATTCTTATATTATATCACCGCTCACCAAATTGTGTAAAATAGTTGAGAAACGTTCAAGTTGTTGCATGATTTCCTTAAATTACCAAACACATTAATGTGTTTTTTTAATAAAACTTTACGTATTATGTCCAAACACACATATGCTAAACTCTAAGCTTTAGATTCAAGGACCAATCTTTTAATAGTGATATGATCTTAAAGCATTTTCAAAATGAAAAACCTGCAAAGGCGAGATAAGATTGTTCATAAAAGACTCATAATGAAAACAAAACCGCTTTAGATTAAATGAAATCAAATGACGGGCTTAAAATTCATGTTGTGGCTTAGTCATTCAAAAATACACAAGTACATAAAACACGTGTTGTTATTCATTTACAAGGAAGGTTTGATCCAGGTCATTAGTTTATACATCTCATACAACATTCAGATGGACTAAGCTCCTTCATAGTAAATAAAACCTTCACTCTACACTTTTTCCTCTTCTCTTTTTCAAAAAAAAATCTAATAATATGCATCATCCTTGGCTGGTATCGACTAAAAATGTAATAGACCATACAAGTAGTAAATACTTTTATTTTTAAGCTATACAGTAGATCATAAAGTTACAAAAAATGGTATCAACGTGGCTATATAGGTCTTTTCTTCTTTTGCATCTTTACTTATACAAATGTTTATTTAAAGTTGGTATGTAAAATAACAGATTTTAACAGATTTTATTGGTATGTAAAATAACAGATCGTAAATTTATTTAAAGTTGGTATGTAAAATAACAGATTTACTTATACAAATGTTTATATATGTAGATCGTAAATTTATTTAAAGTTGGTATGTAAAATAACAGATTTTATTGTTATTGAAAAAACAACACACGTGTAGGGAACTTTGAATTTAAAAAAAATTAAATTAATTTTTTTTTATTGAACCACACTAAAAAGATTTTTTCGAAAAATATATACAGATAGGAACTTGACGTGTTGACTCTTTTGGATAATGAGGACAAAATGTTTGAGATTAAGTGAATTAAAATATCAACTTGAAAAATGAAGCTAATGAAGCTACGTATTTTAAAGTTACAAAACTACAAATGGTAAAAAAAAATTGTAAGATTCATATGTTTTACACTAAAACACTTAAATTATAAATTTAAAAAAGCATTGCTTTTAAAAGTACATAATTAGAAATAGTAAAATAAATTTATACACTTGAATGCTTGATGGATGCTTGACTATGTCATCTCGAGATACGAAGTAGGAAATTTTAAAGTACTGTGTAGTAAACCAAAAACCAAAAAGTCATCATCTTGTGATATGGTCTTGGAAACCAAAAAAGCTGACAAGAAGACTTTAAAATAGATCTAGCATCTCGAGATTTGCATGAAATTTGAATTTGAATTCGGAAAGTGTTTTATATAAAATTATAAATCATACTCCTTTCTGAAAGTAATATTCGAATTTTTTTATTGACTTAAATTATAGTCTATGTTTTTATTTTGGGTTATCTCAAAATTGTTTTTTATTATTAAAAATAAATAGCTAAGTTTGATGTAGTTAACCATGTTATTTTTGTTTGAATTTGTTATTATAAATTTTTTAAAAGATTAATTAATTAGCTAAAAATGAAGTTGACATTGTGCTAAAAAGTAAGAGAAGATATATGTAATAAATAAAATTTTCTTAAACCGTATTTTTTTATGAAAACAATAATTTTAAGACGGAAAAATACAAAATTATAGTATCGAACTACTGATACGTGTTGGGGGTACAACACTGCGTTAAAGAAGTCTCGATGATATGTAATTATATTTTAAAACGTGATTTAAACTATAAAAAATGTAAAATATATATAAATTATATTTATATTTATATTTATATCATATTTTAACTATATTAAGTTTATAAATAGTGCTAATAAAAAATAAAGTCAAAATAGATTTGTGTGTATATCTTTTTCATTTCTATTATATAAAACTATGTTTTATCGAAACTGAAATAAAAACTGTCTCGGCCTATCATGACTTATTGCGCTTGAACACATTTTTACTTCTCATATCAAGTCAAAACTTAAGTATACGTCTTCATCTATTGCGTAATGTGAAAATCAAACCTTTCATCTTTAAAAAGCTTTTGCAACGGCATGACGAGCTTTTTAAAATAATGCTAAATATTAAGTTGTTTAATTGCAAAATAAAAACTTCATTTATTTTTATTCTTTTTTTAACATACATTTATTTTTAATCTTACGTTGTAAATAATATACCTGATACTTGCATGAATCGTAAATATCTGAACTCCCATTAACCAATGGACCAAAAGACTACCATACATAATAATGAAATAGTATACGACAGAACACGCCACAACTTTTTTCTGAAACTTTACACTTTCGCCACAATATGCGGCACTTCCCTATTAGATTCGAGGCTAAAATCTCTTATTAGGTACTCTCTCTGTCCAAATATTAGCGTCTACTTTTAACTTTCAGAGTTTTTATTCTGAAACTTTGACTGCAAATATGTTTGTTTGTGTTATACGATACTTGAAAAAAGTTATATTAATGGAAAATACTTTTAGAACTCTATTCGTTCATATATATTGCATCAAGCGTTGTGTAATACACCCAAAAATAATTAAGGTCAAACTTGCAAAAGAAACATTTTAAAAGTCAAATGTAAACATTTATTTTTAGACGGAGGTAGTATTAGAATCTCAATCGGCTAATGTTGTTTAAGAATTAAGCTATCAAGAATGACACTCAAACACAAATCAACACTATAAAAAAATGCAACCATGACATCAAAATAGTTACTCGAAAAGAATTCGTTCTGATAAATACAAACAATTATCCACCGTTAAAATGTTGTCGGGAGTCTAGAGCTGCCGCTAGGCGCGGGTACCCCACTAGTATATATATATATATATATATATATATATATATATATATATATATATATATATATATATATATATATATATATATATATATATATATATATATATATATATATATATATATATATATATATAGGGCGAGTTATACGCAGAACTCATTTAAGGTGTAGAACCAAGTAGAACTCTTTTAAACCAATGAGAATTTAGTTTTATTATATCTTTTTATTTAAATCAAAAGGGTATATTAGTAAAAGAAACATTTTTTTTCTTTTTGAATTAGAGTGATTAAAAATCGTTTTTTTACTTCTGGATATTCGAAATTGCAAAAATATCTTTTTTGTTAATTTTCTTTTATTTTTATATAACATGCATGCTAAAACTCCGTGTATTAAATTTTTGGGATAAAAAAAATAAATTTTTGAATTTATTATCAAACACGCATGTTTTTGAAAACCAGGTGGATTACATATATGTTTTCTTAAAGAAAGGTATTTTTTTCATGATTTACAACGTAGAAATTTTATAAACTTTTGAATATGTTTTGCTTAAGATCTTAATTGCATATACGTATTGTACATTAATTATAATTCAAAATTTATAATCAAAAACATAAATGTTATAGATATAAGAGTAAAAGCCATAAAATACCATCGTACTTATCAAAATGTTTCGACTTTAAACACTTACAATTTAATCACTAGACATTACCAACGTACTTGTTTGTTTTGTAATAATGTTACCAATATGACCTGCTAAATTTCCACGTCACTAATTTTTTTTACTTTTTTCACTTTAAAAATTACACATCCTTATTAATAAACTATCTGGATGATGATTGAGTTAGCCAACCTTTTTATCTTTGACAATTCATTTCATATGCTGCCAAAAATACATATATCATCTTCATCATCCTACTAGAAAACTCATATTACTTACTCATGCATTCATTCATACTAAAAATTATCATTTTACAAAACCTAATCTTAAACCCATTAACACACATTACAAAAAAATCAACATACTTTATGTAGTTTATCAGGAGATCCATATCTTTGAATGTTTATGAATTCTTAGAACAATAATTCGTCCATTTTCTTGCAATAATGCTATGTGCCATAAAAGATGTGACCCGCGGATGTAAGATCCATAGATCTAGAAGCGCATGTAAGATCATATATCAAGTCACCAGCAGCGTTGACGGTAAGCTATCATTTGTGTCGTACCCACAAAGGATGTGACCTCGCGGATGAGGAATGGCGAGGAATGACCGGGTGATGGGTAGTAAATCGTTCGTGTATGACCCACAAAGGATATGATGGAGTTCAGCGATTGACAACGACGGTATGTGGTGGTGGTTGAATCTATATGACTGTACGGGGGAATAGTGATCGACGGTGGGTGGTTGTGGCAGCTGGGGTTGGGGAGTTTGATGTTGAAGAGTTTATGTTTCATATCTGGGGTTGGGGGTTTGATGTTATCTATTATGTGTTGATGCAAATCTTGAGAATCAGTTGCAGTAAAAGATGAGGATGTGGTAGCTAAAGTTGACTTCATTTGGTGGAATATCTTTTTCCTAGTAATATATATTAGTCAAAAAGTCTTGGTAAGGGAAAATCATACGTGGAAAAAAAATTAAATTAATTAATTACGTGGATATTACCGTGCCAGCGTGTCGGTAACAGGTAACTAAATTGGTAAAAACGAAACAGTTTTGAAAGTTCGTTGGTAATGTCTAGCGATTAAATTGTAAAAGTTTAAAGTCGATACATTTCGATAAGTACGATGGTATTATATGACTTTTACCCTAGATATAACCTCAAAACTTATACCAAATATAAAAACGTAAATAATAGTACAAATTTCAATTACAAATCAAATGCGATATAAAAACATTTTTTGATAACATATGTACGCTTTTCCAAGAACATAAATGCACTCTTACAAAAACATAAATGCACTTTTCTAAGAACATGTACGGTTTTCTAAAAACATAGATGCACTCTTCCAAAAACATAAATGTACTATTCTAAAAAGATACTTGCACTCTTCCAAAAACATAGATGTACTCTTATAAAAAGATACTTGCACTCTTCCAAAAACATATATGCACTCTTCCAAAAACATAGATATACTCTTCTAAAAAGATACTTGCACTCTTTCAAAAACATAAATGCACTCTTCCAAAAACATAGATGCACGTTTCCCTTTCTCATCAAATCAGTTGGAATATACGAGTTTCCGATCCAAAAACATATACGTACATTGTCTTTGTAAGGACATGGTATTCCTGTACATGCAATTTTCGTGAGGTCAGTCTTCTTTTAACTGCATAATAAAAAAACATACATGATCTTGCTAAAAAAATACATGATCATTATAAAAAGTATTATAATTACAAAATCACATTTACTACTTTCTAAAATTTGACCCTTAGATTAACTATACACGTATGCACAAACCTATAGGAAAATGATAATGGTACTACACTACGAAACTTCATTAAATGCTCAACTCAATATTACAAGATAAACCACGGCAAATATTTAAAGTTTTCTATATAAAATGTAAATGTACTAGAAAATATCTCAAATAAATGCTATTTACACCAAAACAAAAGTCATAAAAATGATTATTGGATCTCGCATACATGTTTTTATGCCTTAGTTCATACTAGATCTAAACCCTTATTACCATAGAAAGACGATTTTGTATATATAAAATTTTGGACGAACCGTCCAATGATGTATAATATTTTATTAAAAACAATCACATAAATGTTAATCAAATAGTAATAAGCGAAACTGATGTGTTAAATTGAATCATGAAGCAATTGTTAAAAAAAATTAAATCATGAAGTACCAGATACGTTTTTTAATTAAATAAAAAAACACAAGACAATGCAACCTATCTTGTGAAACAAAAATCTTAAACAAATATAAAATCACTTTGTTTGTGGAACCCAGCTCTATAAACAAAAAGAGGCCACGATTTATTTTTAAGATTCTCATCCTCGAGTTTTATTTAAAAAAACATAGATATTATTAGATAACATAACAAAAATATAAAATACTTACATGATCTAATATAAGACTAAGTAAAACCATTACTAAAACCCAACAACAATATGATAGATTGACGTCATTATCTTATATCCTTCTTTTCGATTGAATATTAATGTCATGTTTTCGTTTATGGTGTTCTTGTTTTCAACAACCAACGAATCTACATAATGAAAGATCGATTTTGGATCAGGATTTTTTTCATGGAGGCTGTTAATGTAATGGATAGGTTTTAGAAACCAGAAGAGGATAAAAAATGAGAAGTTGATTATGAATGGTTTTTAGATATATGAAAAATCAGTTTAATATTATTTATTTAATTAAAATATACTACCTATAATACCCTTTTCAGCATTTTGTTTAGTTAATACTAAATCCTTCATCTTTTCTCTAATTGCAAGTTTAGCACATTTAATATTAACCTTTGATCATACTAATCGAATGGTCCAGATTCATTTTAATAGTCCTGTAGAGTTCTACACTAAAAATGGGTTCTACATATAACTCTTACCTATCTCTATATTATATATAGGTATAATTATGATTTGAAACCACAGTTTTGATCCCAGTCATATCCTAGTCACATCTTTTAGCCAATAGTAGTTCAGAATTTCCTAGAAAATCTCCAAATTCCACGAAATTTTTGTTTGAAAACGCAGTTTTTTGAAAATCGCGTTTTGGAAACGCAGTTTTGAAAACTGCGTTTTAAAGTTGTGTTTTGAAGGTCTGGACCGGTCCGGGTATGATCTTGACCGGTTTGAACCGGGTAAGACCTCATATGAACGGGTCATGTTTAATTTCAAAAATATTTTTGCTAAATGGGGTTTACATGATTCGAACTCATGACCTCTAGCCTATTAGTTTTGGTGTTTTCCAATTGAGCTATTGGATTGTTTTTGTTTAATATTTTAAACCCTTATATTTATTATTTGAAATCTAATAAAAACATAGATAATATATTCATCCTAATCTAATATCAACACAGATAATCTATTTACTGATATCTTTTTTCAAATATTTCCAATATATCATGATACAATTATGTTGATATCCTTTAATTTTTTAAAAATTACATCAAGATATACTCCCTAATTACATGTATATTCCTAAAAAATGCCTTATTTAGAAAATATACGGGACAAAAAAACTACACACTCCTCCTCCTTCATAAACCTTAATGATTATGTTGGTTTATTCTATTTGCAGGTCGTCTTTTGGCTGGGCTAAGCATCTCAATATGAGGTAAACTCCTCCTTTTTGTAAAACCCTAATGATAACCCTAATAACACGTTTTATAATTATTTCTATTGTTTTTTTTTGCAGGTATGAGGTTGGACCGCATAGACCACTGAATTAGAACAAGAAGATGAGACTGAATCAGAGCAAGAAGACGGCACTGAATCAGAGCAAGAAGATGGCGAGTCAACTATGTCTCACACCCTCAAAAAATGTTCCCTTTCTAACAGCCTAAAGGTTCCTATTTCCTTATTATAGTTATATATACGCCAATTCTAAAATCTTCAAGTCAGATATCTAATATCAGTGTCACTGAGCATTTGCAACAATTTGGGATGGATCTTCTTCCCATTCTCATTCATGTTGATTTTAATATCATCTACAGATTTACATTGTTTTGTTACTGTATTACCATTTTGTTGACTATATCAAACCATAGCTTATTCGGTAGTCATCCGGTGTTGGTGCTCTAATATTCATCAGCCTAATAGGGTGTGTGGTTTTGTTGAGCAAATATCTCTAATAGGGTGTGGGTTTAATCTTCATAGAAGGGGTTGAGAAACGCTTCAAGTTAGGTTGGCCAATGGATCAGACATCTGATTTTTTCGTTCATTCGGTCTCGGATGAATCATCGCGGACTCACACTGTATGTTTAGATTTATTCATATTATGTATTATTGGTTCCCGTTTTGTTATATGAGCATTAACATGTACCGTGTTCAGGAGGTTTATACTAACTTGATTGATCTTTGACTTGATTCCTTAAAAAATATTGTTTTCCGCATTCCATCATCTTTGTTCTCTACTATTTTCATGTAGTGTATTTGAGGTACTCGAAACTGTACCTACTTCTGATGTAGTTAAAGGGCCATTAGAGCTGCCGTATGCTACATCCAATCCTAAAGATATACCTGAGACCCTGAAGACCCTGAAGACTCTTCATTTGTGAATTTCTTTAGTGTACGCGTCTGTCAATGATCATCTAAAGTTTCTTTTGCAGCATTGCGTTTAAAATTATTTACTAATATAAATTAACTTCATGACCGCAGAATGCCAATGAATTTGAGCCATAATTCTTCCAACTCAACCAGTTCTGCAAAACATTACCATAACTCTTCCAATTCAACAAGTACTATACAACCTTACCATAATTCTACAACCATTCCTTTATCTTCTCATGTTACACCTTCTCTTGTGCTCAATGGTCTGCCAAACCAAATTTCGTCATTCGCCTCTTCATTGCCACTCCATGAAAAACCTGACCTGGTTAATAAGAGAAATGAGGTCACCAATCTTATCAAACCCCTCTCCTTCTATACGCCCTCTTCAGCCTCATCGTCTCCGGTGATACTACAGCCTACTTATTATGTACCAATAACTTACTCAAGTGTGCAACAACGTAAACGGCCCCCTATGGCCAATAATGCAAATAACAATTAGTCAAATCTAGAGGTGGCAAAACGGGCGGGCGGGCGGGCACGGGCGGCGGGCTAAACGGGCAACGGGCTAAACGGGCGGTGGGCTAAACGGGCGCGGGCTAAATGGGCACGGGCGAAACGGGCGGGCTAAATGGGCGGGCTAAACGGGCGCAAGCTAGAAAAGGGAAAAAACATATAAAAACTTACAATTAAAAAATAAAAATACTTGTTTGAAAGCCGGGATAAAAAATTTAATAAAAAATATTCGTCGAGTATACTAATTTGTATTTTACAAGTGCGCCCGTTAAGCCCATTTAGTTTCTTACATATGCGCCCGTTTAGCCCATCCATTATAAAGAATGGGCAAAAAGTGCCCCATCCTTTTTTGAAAATGGGCAAAAAGTGCCCATATGTATCCAAATGGGCAAGATTTGCCACCTCTAGTCAAATCCATTGCCTTTCGTTAGTTATCAGCAACAACAAATGCAAAATCAACAACATGACATGGTGAGTTCGGGTTGAGACGATGATGATTTCTGGTCATCGGTTATGTCTAATTTTGATGATATTACATAATATGTTTTCAAATAAGCATTTTTTCTTCTGATGTGAGAGTCTTATAGGACAGTTGCGAACATCTCTAATTCGCAACAGCTTATCAGAACGTTTCAAGAAAGAAAATGGTCCAGCTGCCTACACGACTTAGGTGCGTATGACTATGCATCTTAATGAGATGCATATAGAACAGCGTCGTTGTTTGCATTCGTGCAAAGGGAGAACATTCTATCTGCAAAGATCCCCATATCGATGGCTTGAGGACACGTTGAGTTCATGAGTTTTAACAATTCATCTACTTTTGATCTTACATTCTCTTTTAATCCGGTTACGGTTTTGATGTGTCTAGCCATTTTATTACCATGACTGTAGTATTTATTCACTTTGAGATTTGCTTTTCGACTCAAAATCTTCTCCAACAGTTTGGTTGTACATTTGCAGCCTTCTCTCCTCCAGTTTTAAAGCACTCTTAGCACCCTTGAGGACAGTTCCTACGGTAGATTCTTTATGGCCGCCAGAAATAGATCCTTTAGAAACCGTTTTTTGTGATACAGTCAAAGCATCAGCAGCCTTTTTTTGACTTTCGGCAGCCTTTTTTTTTACTTTCGGCTGCTGTTGTATCAGATGCTTCTTTCGCAGCTCTTTCAACTTCCAATGCTGCAGGTTTTGTTTCTTCCTCTTTCTTTTCTCGGCTTGACGCTTTGCCTCTTCTACTTTCATTTTATCTTGACGGATTTTTTCTTCTTGAAAAGAAATTTGCTTTCTTTTTGCCTCTTTAATTGCAGCATCGTCTCTTATCTTCTTTTCTTCTATTTAGGATTTGTATTGACGATGCCTTTGAACACCAGTCAGATGATTATCAAGAGATTCTACAATTTGGCGGTGATATTTCAAATCACGTTTTCTATCCAGCTCACGCCGTACCTCCTTGCTCTTTTCAGCTCGGGAAATGGCATGGCTAAGTTTTTCTTTTTCGTTCGTAAGATCAGTTCTAAATGCAGATAATTGAGTTCTTATCTCTTCCGCAACAGCAAGCTGGTGTTCGTGGCTTAGCTCAAGTAAAGCACCTTCAATAACTCCCCCTTTGTCCATCAAGGACGATTGTTCGCCACTAGCTGACTCACTATCAGAACCTACATTATCACTTATATAACTATTATTATCCTGGTCATCATTATTATCGTCACTTTCATCATCTGATACATGCATCACAAATGGCTTTTCGGTTTTGAGCACTGGATTCTGCTTCCACAATGGCAGGCTCTCTTTGAACACTAGATTCTGCTACCATAATAGCATCCCCAACGTTAGCTCCAGCAGACAAACATGCAGGCTTTGAGAAATTTTTTATCTGATCTGACCCACAACAGCTGTAGCAATATATTTTAGAAAGCGGTCTTAAAAGCAATAAGCACACAACTATACCATTAGATAGTTGATCGAATTTTCTCAATAAATCAGTTCGAATGAAGAAAAAGTAAGCTCCCGCACTTACTAAAAAGCATGGTTCATACAGAGGAATGTTTCGGTTTCTAAGTACAAGTCGTCTTAGTGATCATGTGCAAGAGGAAAGGTTTGCAAATGAAGGGTCTAATCCTCGAGCTTCAGATTATTCAGTGACTAATGGAGGTGATCTGTCTAGGTCTGGTACCCAATCACCTCCCTCCTTATCACAGTCATCAGGGTCTGGAAAATTTGATTGTTTGGACCTGTTTAGGGCACCAAATCAACCTCCATCCACGACACATGCACCTTTATCACAATCTTCAGGCTCTGGAAAGTTCGATGGTTTGGACCTATTTAATGTACCAAATCAACCTCCATCCACCACACCTGCATCCGCACCTTTATCACAATCTTCAAGATCTGGAAAGTTTGTTGGTTTGGACCTATTTAATTTACCAAATCAACCTTCGTCCACCACACCTACATTCGCACCTTCAGTTGAACCTCAAAAGTTTGATACTTTGGAACTATTTAATGCACCAAATCAAACTCAATCCACCACACCTACACCTTTGATTGAATCTGGGAAGTTTGATGGTCTGGATCTTTTTAGTGCACCATATCCATCTCAATCATCTACAACCGCTCCTCATACATCCTATTAATTTATTTGGCTTATCGGCTACATCTTCAGCTTCTGTAGCATCAACTTCGAGTGTGAATCAACAGTTTAAAGCTTTTGAACCTTCTGTGGATTTATTTACTGCTATGCCCAAACAGCAGTCAGTTGACACCATAGTTTTCTGTCAGGTGGGGAATAATCATTTGAGTATTGCACTTAGCACCAAGTATACCAGATTCAAGAAGTGACTTATGGAAATATAAGCATCTTTGATCAACATAAAGGATGTCATTTATATTTCAATAATAACTTTTCAGCCTTCAGTTTTGTTGTTGTGTAATTGAATTCCTTTTGATGGTCTATGGATTGGATTTTGTATATTTTGTTTTAAGCAATCCTGGTCATGGGAGGTCGATGGAGGTTGGGAGTAAGTGATTGATCGACTGCAAATGTTCTTTTGTAAAGAGGTGACTAATAAATTTAGTGATTAATTGGTTAGTGTGATATCGAAACACTGGTACTTAACTGATAATGAAACTACAAAGATAACCTATTGTTAAAGGGCGTTTGGGGTTGCATTTTGGGAGTGAAAATATAATAATCATATGTTAGCATAGTTGTTATAATGTTGTTGTTTCTATGTAAGAGAAGAGTTGCACTTCCTGGACCACCTGAGTTTATTCTATGGAATAATTCCAGAAAGAAACAATTCAGCTATAGCAGAATCTTTAGAGACATACTTCATGGTATTGGCATGTTATAGCGTAGTGGTTGTGGACTACAAAAGGTCGATGTGATTGGTAAAATCGGAGTCGCCATAGTATGGGGGTTGGTGGTGATGGTCATGATTTACTCATTCGGGGACATCTCTGCTTACAGTTCAGGTAATATTCCGCTCAGTGGATTTCAAATTCTGTTGTGCCTTAATACATAAATGTAATTGATCCTGAAAAATCCAGACAATTACAAGGTAAGCTCATAACATAATCCACCGCAATTACACGTTCCTTAATTTTCCTTATCATAACATAACTATAAATACTATACAATCAGCGAGATTCACGGGGGATCAGGAAACTACGTATCTGCATTATATAGTGCTGCAGCAAAAGCGAAAACATTGGACAAGGTTTGAAGCCGAACTCTTTAATTTGGGCTCAAAAAGCTGTTCAAATAAAGAATTTTAGCAGAATTAAAAAGAGATCGGGCAAAGGTTTCAATACCTTTCTAATGAAGTGAACAAATCTTCCTTTTATTAATTTTATTGACATTCGCCCTCAACTTTGCTAAACACCTGAAGCATCATAGTTACAAGCGTGAATGCTAATAAACAATTATATACCTTATCATCTATCATTTGCATCACTGCATTTTCTGCAAAATCTCCACTGATATCCTACGCCCAGTAAAGTACTCAATCAACTAAAGCACATAACAGATTATATATATATAAGACTTCAATTATTTTTCTTACAATAAAGTTTAAGATAACTGGTATCAAAGGGCTCTTATGGCTACCCATTTGTCAAATCTTGATAGTTGATACTATTCGCAATGACTTGGTATGTAGTTGGTCGCTTTGTCCTTTGTTCTTGTCAGTACAATTAAAAATACAGTAATTGCTAGGTGCATCTTTTTTTGTTCATAAAAAAGTTACCATCTGATGTAGAAAATTTTGCATAATATCTGGTCTTAAGTTACTATCTTCCATATGTAATCACTATTTACAAAAATAAGTGTTCTTTCTTACTTTTTCGGGTTGTTCCAGCAATAAGCTCACTACACCCTTTGTAAATATAATAACGTGTTTACACTTACAGTGAAACGCCATCCAGGCAAACATGGCCCTTAAAGACATTAATTACTTCAACCAAAAACTCCCGGTTGGGTCAGCATACAAGATTTCGGATTTTGTATGTGAAGCTACAAATCCTTATTAGCAAAATCTTGAAAGCCCCATAAGTATAAGGTTCAGAAAATAAACAAACTTTGAAATTATCCCTGTAGACACATTCCCGCAACACTACTTCTGGTTCACTTCGTACAACCAGTTAGAATTAAAAATTCCTAGATTAGGCCCAAAATCAAAAATGTCAAAAATGCGATGTCTAGTGTTAACAGGTACTGCTCCGCCCTTATACAACGTAAACTAACCATAAAACACACTTTAACAACTGCCCATTTTGCAGACTATATCGGATGCATACAAATGGTCGGCGGTCTTGAAAGTGTGGGCGATCCTAACAAAAGACAAATCATAATTCGGAAAATAGACATTGAGAACTTAAAGTAAGCAACGGCACATTATAAATATGTTTGCATACATTTTAAAAAACAGGCTGCTCCTAAAAAAAGGTAGCGTTGCTACAGTGGAAATGTCGTAGATTTAACACTGTGGGATGAATTGGCGAGCTACTTTCAACATGACAAACTAGCAACTATGGAACAGCCTGTCATTATGGCAATAACTATATGCAGCGTTTCCAAATACAGAGGTGCGCCATTTACACTCATACGCCCAAAAAGCATTCTATAAATAGAAACGAGTACTTCCTAAACTCAAATGTAAACTATGTTCTCGCATATTATCAGTTTTCAACCACTCCAGCTTCCATCTACTATGTAAACCCGAATATACCAAAGGCTAAACGAGTCGAATAAGTTGAACAGGTTGAAAGCCCAAACTTCTAATGTCTAATATAGTGTACTCAAAATTTGAAACTTGTATTATTTTCTAATAAAAGAGAAAGGTTAAACCAATATGAGTATATAAGATCAAAGTAGTAAAAGTAAGTACGCCAAAGGTTAAACAAATATGAGTATATAAGATCAAAGTAGTAAAAGTAAGTACGCCCCTTTTCTATATTCCTAATTACACCACCAAAAGTTTCAAATAACTCTTATAATCTGAATCTGAACATTTCGGGCATTTATGTGAAATTGACGCGATTGCACAAACAATAAGAGCCTAATATCTTTGTATTTATTATCATTGCCACAGTGCAGCTATATATAACACCTTTAATTGTTACAGAAAGTTTACCCCAGAAGGTGGTTCAGCGAGGTTTCCTTCTATTAAAGGGTTCGTTTCTTTTTTTCTTTCCTTTTATATTCAATTTATTATATAGCTGCAATCTGTATTTAAAATGGTTAGATGAATATGTACGTAGCACAAACTTCGAGTTCATGCCAACTAATAGTTTTGCGCCTTTTCTTTTCCTTTAAAGAAAGTGCAAAGTGAATTGTTGGTCGACTATATCCTTCAACTAATCGATAAAGACCATTATGGGTGTCATATGTTGCTTCGTGATTGTAAGGTATTTTTAATTTGCATGTCGTACAGGTGATAAGAGACTTACACGGATGTTGTGAAATTACCACCCTGTATAGGGTCTCGTAGAGGTTAATAACTTCTCCATTGAAGGACACGACATGAAATGTAATAGATGTAAACTATTTAGGTGAAATTTTTAAATCTAATACGACCACGGATGAGCTTGATGAAAGTAAGGGTGGGAATAGTAAGGTTTCAGTGACTATTGTTGCTGCGGGGATATGCAATGGCATGGTAGCAGGAGTGATGTTAGCAACCAGTTTTGACTTAATACAAGAAGGGAAGGATATTTAAGGTTTGTCATATTGAGTCTTCCTTCCTTCTACCAGCATTGTAAAGGCGAACAAAGGTGGCTTGATAACCAGTCGCCTCACCAAATCAGGAACTACAGGTTCATCCTCAACTCAGTAGAAGGGCTAAAAGTATATTCCAGTCATATATTAAGTTTTCTGTCATAATAGTTCCATTTTATTAATTGTCAACACACTTTATTAAATTTTTCTTAGGTTTCAGTCATGCTTTCAAAATTGCCATCAGAAATTGTTGATGAGCCTGGACGCAAAGCGGTTTTTTGATGCTGTCAATGTTGCCTTCACGTCATGGCCTTCCAAGACGATTCATATACTGTTCACGGTCCCTACGGACACCCACCAAAGAAGGAATGTTCTCTATGTAAAGTACAGCGAAATAAATAAAGGTGTCGGTGATGGTGTATTATTGCCCACACCAGATAAGAAAAATAAAGATATATTTCTGACCATGGCTTATATACTCGCGGTGCTACAGCCTTAGGTTTGCTGAATTCTATAGGTTTTTAAAGCATTCTCACCGAATCTGTTTCTTCTTTTCTACGCCAAAGAATATGTGTGACCATCGTGGCTATTCGACGTTCATCAGCTTCCGTAGGGACTTTGATCCGCAATATTATAGAATAATCATATAAGGATCGTAAAGAGAGAATTAATCTTATGTTTTGCTGTTAATCAATTCGTGACGTTTGGTTCGTCCAGTTAAACGTTTCATTTAGTATTATCAATGAATACATTTATTTATATTTTTACTTTTGCTATTTACCGGAGCCCCCGTGTAGTCACAACATAGGGCCATCGAAACTCACGAGCCGACCCTAATGTCACTACAATATATGTTTACGTTTCTGTAAAAACTGAATTTAAAAAAAAAACTTAAACTGTACGAAAACATTAAAATTTTTAAAAACAATTAAAATTATGAAATAAAATAAAAATTAAAAGTAAAAAAAGTTATGTTTTCTTTGTTTAAATTAACTAAAAATACCCGTTAATATAAATGACTAATTTTGCGAATGATCGTTGGCTAAATAGACTAACGATATCACTACATATAGACGTTTGGTTCAACTTAAATATTTTTTGAAAATACATCAGTGATATCGGTAAAAAAAAAGATAAGTGTTTAATTGCTATAAATTTTTAAAAATTCGTTATCATTTTATAGCATTTACCCGTATCAAAAAGCGAAACACTCAAATGAAAAATAGATATCGTCCATGCGTGCTATCAACTTAATTAAAAATTTATGTAAAATTTTTTTTAACAAAAATTCAACATTACTTAAACATAAACTATAACTAAAATATACTACATGTTAAATTAAAAAACACTAAACTAAAAACGCACAAACAATAAACCCTCTAGAACAACAAAAAAAACAACCTCGCCTGTTGGGCGGGTTACGACGCTAGTATATATATATATATATATATATATATATATATATATATATATATATATATATATATATATATATATATATATATATATATATATATATATATATATATATATATATATATATATATATATATGATTTGCGTTCATGTAGTGACCATCCTTAAAATAAAAACCGTAGGAACCAATAAGAATACTCCATGTGACTTTTTCAATAAATAAATGATTAAAATAAAGTAATCTTTGTATAAGGGCATTATGGGTATATTGCTACTAACTTTTGGGAGAATTTTTGACATGTCTAGTATCTCACCACCGTAACTCTCCATTTATTCTTTAATTTTCTTATCTCTCATCTTAAAGCTGTCATCATTTTTCCCCCACATGAAGTTCTATCTTCTCTTCACCAAGAAATAAATTCTTTTATTGTAAGAACTTTTATTGTAAGAACTTTTATTGTAAGAACTAGTAGCATGAAAATGGAATATCACCGACAAGCATATTCTGTCTGCCGTTCACCAAAACACGTTGTTCCCGTCGTCAAAAATACAAGAATCTGATCTATCATCGCCGCCGGTTATGGAAAAAATGTTGTCGTGAAATTTTAAGATTCTTCTAAACGGTCACGAAATGTCAAAATAAAATGTGTAGGATTTGAGTGTATCATCCTGATATCACCTTTTATTTTCCCTTTTATAGTAACTAAGTTATTGATTGATGTGTATCAAGTATGAATGTATTCATGTGCTTTTTGTGGTTCTTTATTATGCAGCCGTTTATAATAATGCTCCGTATCGGCATTTGAACCGTTCATACAAATTTGTGCATGGAATTTTTAGACTTGATTTGAAACTACTATTTACGTAGTGCTCCTAGTTGGTTGTGGCCTGTGTGTTATATCTTGACACACATATTTTGGTTTTGGAACTTGAATGATGTTGACATGACCCTATCTTGCAAATTATATTTTATTTGTATCACTATTTTAGTATTTTGTATCTCAATCATTTTGTTTGTTTGATACTTCGTATTTTTTATCATTGATTATAAGCTAATTTATAAATGCCATAAGAGTTGAAGTGTATGTGTCAAAAAAATATGTCAAAACAGTTAATGTTTATATGTAAAAAAACTGTTGTGTGTCACATACTCCCTCCGTCCCATAATAATAGTCCACCGACAAAAATGTGTCACTAAAACATATCAAAACTTTAGTGAACTTTGTGTGTCAAAAAAGTGTATTTATCATTAATGTGTCACTAATGTCTCACTACGAACATGCAAAAAAAAATTAGTGTGCTCAAAAAACTTATTTGCCACTAAATAAGTGTCATATAATGCGTCGCTACAAACGTATAAAAAACTTTAGCTTACCAACCCGTATGTGTCAAGATTATGTAATAATAACAGTGTGTCATTGCAATTGTACGAAAATCTTATAGTGCGTCACTAAAGGTACTCAATCTTCTATATGTCACTAAAAGTGTAGCAAAAAATTTAACGTAATTGCTTATACTAAAACTATAATGTGCCACTCAGTATATGTAATTATTGTAAAATATATCACATGCGACAGTAGTAACTCTTTGAAGATAATGTTTATCAAAAAAAAACTTGAAGATAATTATAACTAGTATTTTCGGGTGTCACCGTTTTAAAAGTTAATTAGATACCTTTTATTTAAAAATTGAACATTATCGGTGTGTTGAGAACATGTTTAGATAATATGGAAGTGTAGAACTCAAACAAAAAATATGATAGTGTAGAAAAGTAAAACGAAAATGATACATAAAAAAACGGACGAGGGGAATAAGTGTTTAATTGGGCTACAAAAGTTGCCACATATTTCAAATTAATTACACATATGCCACTCAAGTCATATTAATTAAGTGACATTATCATTTATGCATCTAACGGTTCAAATTAGTTCTTATTGTTTTTATCTTAAGAGTGGTCACCACAATAACGCTCCTCATATATATATATATATATATATATATATATATATATATATATATATATATATATATATATATATATATATATATATATATATATATATATATATATATATATATATATATATATATATATATATATATATATATATATATATATATATATATATATATATATATTATCTATATAGAGTTAGGTTATTGTAGTGTAGTAGCTTAAAGTTGTTAAAATAAAAAGTCATCTTAACCATTGATTTTATCAATTAACATGTGATTTATTTAATATTAAACACAAAACAATAAATCTTATACATAAAAATTGTTATAAAAATACTAAAAAATTTGATACGTAAAAATTTATAGCTGATACATATGATATATAGTTTTACTTCAAAAAATATTATTAGCATAAATAATCATATATTTGCAAATTCAATGATAAATTATCACATGTTGCATTCAATATAACAAAATAATTGATAAACTATGATACACAACTGATACACGAAAAACTAGTAATATTAAAAATTGTGAACTAGCTACCCGTACACGAACTAAATCTTCCAAAACACTCGTACACGAACTAAAATATCATAAACAAACCAAAACTAATCAATAAATGTGATATTTGCCCATTTTCTATTACTTCTCATTTTAACAACTTTAAGCACCTAAACCATTTTATCTAAATTCTCTCTCTCTCTCTCTCTCTCTCTCTCTCTCTCTCTATATATATATATATATATATATATATATATATATATATATATATATATATATATATATATATATATATATATATATATATATATATATATATATATATATATATATATATATATATATATATATATATATATATATATATATATATATATATATATATATATATATATATATATATATATATATATATATATATATATATATATATATATATATATATATATATATATATATATATATATATATATATATATATATATATATATATATATATATATATATATATATATATATATATATATATATATATATATATATATATATATATATATATATATATATATATATATATATATATATATATATATATATATATATATATATATATATATATATAATGACTACTTTTTAAACTCCAGCGGCTACTTTTTTCGATTTTAAAAAAATAATAAAAATTAATAAGCTAACAGCCGACTCTTAGTTTTGGCGCAATGACCCTTGGCGCGAGCCGGGAGCGGTGCGCCAATGCGGTTCTGGCGCCAAAGGCTTACCAACCGTACACCGTTCCCCCCACTCTTAAGGTTTACACCATAGGACCTAAAACTAGTACTAAACGAGTAGTGTAATATTAGTTGTTAAAACTGACAAGTTGGTATGGTGGGGGGGTAGTCGGCCGCGCATAGAAGGAAAAGAAAGGAACCAAAGCCCAATTTGACTCAAACTAAAAATGGTAATTATCTTATAACTATATATGAAGATTTATCATAAAACCAAAATACTTTTCTTGCCTCTCCTCTCTCTACCAATCATCGAACACTACAAAAGGGGGAAACCAAAAATATTTTTAGGGTTTTGCTAAGGTATGTTAAATAACCATATTTTCTATTAATTAATTATATAAGAACCTTGATTGATGGCTAATCTAATTAGGTTTTCATTAATTAGATTTAATAATCTATAATTAAAAGTTAGGGTTTCATAAAAACTTGTATTAGCATTAATGGTGGTTATTAATGAAGGTTGATTAGGTTTAATCATTGGTAAATTCAGATTAGGGTTTAGACAGATTTTTATGTCAACTTGTTTTGATCATATCTTGATCATACGGATAGCTTTTCGGGTGATTCAAAAGACTAAATTATATACAAAGAGTCTAATTTTTAATCCTGGTAATTAGAACTTTTATCTTAGTCGTTTTGTTAGTCAAAACCTTTGTACAAGAGTCGAAGTCAAAACTGTTTTTAGGACAACAAGTGTTCAACTTAACTTTGGAGTTACTTCGGGTTCTTAAACTTTGAAAGGGATATTGGAATCAACGTGAGAGATTATTTATATGTTGTATGAGTCATAAACCAAATTTCAAGTAAATTGGAGATGGTTAAGGTCTTCTGATGTAGTGAAACGTTTAGAGTATAATTCCAGGCTGAAATTTGACAAGTAGAGATTAACGCTTGGGTAAAGGGTATTAGCTTAGGGTTTTAAGCTTAGTAAAAATTATGAGATGTTCTTAATACATATAGGAAGGTTGGGTATGAATTCGAGAGAAAGATCACGTGTTTAGGTATTTTGATCATTAGTGTTTTGTGTCATTAAAAACGGGATATATTTGGGTAAAGTATGAACGGGTTAAGGTTAGAGTATAAATAGTATGTGGAACACATAGAGAGTCAAGATTGAGTTAGTAATATGATAGATACTTAGATATCCATCATAGAGGTTGTTACATCGAGGTTGGATTAGTATCCTAAACCGATGTTAACATGTATTTATTATGTATGCATTATAGATATTGCGTGCTTGTGCGAAGACTTTAGATTGCTTTGCATAAAGTGAGTGCTACTAAGCCCCTTTTACTTTTTAATATTTCGGGCTGGAAATGATACTGTTAAGTTTTATAAAATGTCTTTATGCTGTTTTATAAGTGATATGAACATATGTGTGATTGAGTATGAGTGTGAGTATGAGTATGAGTATGAGTATGAGTATGAGTATGAGTATGAGTATGAGCATGAGTATGATATGTGATACACTGCATATGGCCGAATGCGCAAGGGTATAAGACACGGTCACGTGTGATAGTATGGTATAGATACGACCGGAGACATCACATGCGGTGTGGTGGGGATTGTCCGGAATGCGATTTCTCGAAGTGAAAATTCGTCACCTTCGTCAGGATGGTTGGATCTAAGCGCATTTTCATTTTATCATAGTTAGGAATAATCATGATATTGTTATAGATAGTATATGAGATAACCATGCGTTGGTTATGATGATTGTTTATGTTATATATTCACGGTAGTGTGTGTGCATGCGGTAGGGCTGAGCATAGGTCCGGGACCGGACCAGACCGGACCGAGGAACGAAATGGTCCGAAACCCCGGACCGAGACCAGACCGAAATGGTTCGGTCCGGTCCGGTCCGGGTTGGTCCGGTTCGGGCCGGTCCTATTAGGCATAATCGACGAGATTTTGGTAAGACCGAATCGGACCGACCGGACCGAGGAACGAATTGGTCCAAAACCCCGGACCGAGGATCAGACCGAAATTGTTCGGTCCGGTTCGGGTCGGTCCGGTCCGGTCTGGTTTTCCGGTTCGGGTCGGTTTTGGGTCTTCCGTGCTCAGCCCTGGCATGCGGTAATTGTTTGTCTTTAAAGTAGTACTCTCACCAACCTTTGTGTTGACAGATTTAGTTTCAATTTTCCAGGTTTTGCTAAGTAGATGATATATGCTTTAGAGAGACCATAGGATTTCATTGCGGAAGAAGTTACTTTATGTTTTATCTATCTTTGTGAACTTGATATTGATATATGCATTATGTGAGCATTCATGTTCATTGTTGTATAGATGTTATCATGGAACGATTGTGTTACATTTTTAATATAAGTCATTCTTTAGATTTATGTCTCTATTGTGCCGCTATTGTGTCGTGATGATATTCTATATCGATCATGGCTTGCGATTCCGCCGTGGTGGGGTGTGGCACGTAAACACCCTAGAGCATGCAGAGCACAACTTCGAAACATCAAATAAAGGGACACATAACCGATAACATAACACACATCGATAAGTCTTACCATTCATAATCTGTCCAAACCAGAAATCGGAACCACTCTAAGCCAATCAGAAGTGTGATCCTCCATTTGAGATTCCGGTAAAGCCATCTTTCGAGGAGATAAGGAATAACTGGACTCCACATTTTGAGTAACACATATGAACTATATATCTACCAGTTTCTTCATAAGTTTTGGGGAAATGATCTCACTTTGATTACTCAAAGGCCAGTCTCCATTTTTGTATTAAACACACTCAAAGCATCATCAAAGGTAGGCCTAGAAGTTACGGTACCAGAATGGCAAAGAAGCTTAGTCTGCAAGCTAGAAGACTACAATCGAGATGAAAGAAAGGCATAATTCAAAACATCACCTACATAATAAACCCCCAGCCCGCCAAAAGCAAAAAGTTAAGGTGGCAGGTCTCCATTGCCAATCACCAAACCCTAGGCCAGAAGCAGTGACAATACGTTCCAGAGCAGAACGAAGAGTCGTATAAAAAATGTTGGGCCATCTCAAACAACTTTGAAGAACATGTTCCCATAGAAAAATATAATTTGGATATACCCACACAAGCACGTAAAAGTAGAAACGCACTCTGTGGGTCATTGATCTTAGAAACTGTATCCTTAAGCACAATGGTCTTGGCCACTCTCTTCATCACAAGCTGACTACTGAAATCGAAATCCACACTAACAGTTCCACCAAGTAATTTAACACTATGAAAGGGGCGAGAAATATTTGGTGGGAATACAGCCTCAGGCCTGCTTCTAGGGTCCTCTTTTGGCCAAAAAATCTTTGTTTATCAACGTTGAGATGCAAGACACAACGAGGTCCATCCTCCGTTATCAACTCTAAAACCTTCCCCACAACCAAAGTATCTCCAATTATAAGGCCATCATCTGAATACCAAGCCTGTAGAGAAAGATTAAAGGAATATCTAATCTTACATATCAAGGGATGTAACACTCAGCCAAAAAGCAGGTTCAAGAGGGTCACCCTGCTGTACCCCTTAGCATTACCGTAAGGTGTGTTCCCCGTAGTTTAATCTAGCTAGGTTAGAGTAACAAAATTCCACCTATGGCAAAATAACATGACAATAAAGACGAACTTCCTCTAACATAACCTCTCGATCCACCAAGTAGAAGGCATTTTTAAAATCCAACAACAACATCGAAAGACCAATATCATTTCCACGATCTTCAATAAAACGATTGACGACAAGAAGTATAGCCTCGCCTCCTCCCGACACCCCAACACCAAACTGTAGACCATCTAAATAACAATCCAAACAATGCCCAATCCTTTTATTAGTATTATTATTATTATTATTGTTATTACTATTTTAATTATAATTCTCGTTTCATTATAATAATAAAATCGTCACTTCATTAAAATAATAAGATTTATAAGAAATTAGTGGGAAGCTGAGATACTATCTGAGCTCTCACTCTTTGATTATTATTATTATCATTCTCTTCTCATTACTATAAATTATCATTTATTATTACTCTTTTGTTATTTATTATTATATTATTTTAACTATTAATTTTTCTAAAATTTTTAGGTTATATAAAATACATTATGTTGAGGCAACTAAACACATCGGCATATTCACTCAATTACAATTTCAATATATTATAATATTTCAATTATTTAATTTTACAATTAAATCAAACGACCACTAAGTTGTTTGTTTTTTAGCTAAAGGTACATAAAATAAAATTAAAAAATATTCGTCCATGCACAAGGTATTATTAATAGTTTACAATATAATTTTTTCGTTAGAGAACAGTTACCCGCAAACCCCCTCTATACCCCCGTCCATGTTGATTGCTACTACTCCCATCGTCTCATCACATTTTCTATTTGGATGTTCTAGTTTAAGTGTCCACTAATAAAAATAAATATTTTTTTGATTAAATTTACTTATATAATCCTTGTTTATAATTATATTATTACAAATAAAAAAACCACTTTAATTAATTAATTAAAAGTAAAACTGTTATTTTTTCAAAAATATAATTTTTTCAATAATCAATGTATTTTTCGTAATTTTTTTTATCAGAAGACTATAACTTTGAAACGTATTCTGCTAAACACACCTCGCAGTCTAGACGTAGATAAACACTATCAAAGTGTTGAGATTAATATAGATTTTGTATAAATCTTATGGACATATCCTAACCATATTTTTTCATCAAAAATTAAAAAAAATACTTAATTTTCCCTTTTTTAAATAAAATATTTTGCAAGCGGTAAAGCGTCAATCGAAAAAAAAAATACACAATCGTAACGAAAATTAAATTATCTTTCCATAGAAGGACACATTTATATAATTTCGACGAGCTTTTTTCTAATTTTTTTAATAAGCCACATTTCAGAAAATCATATATGATTCGTATCACAAATCATATATGATTTCATAAATATGATTTCAGAAAAATCTTATCTCAAACATGACTTAAGAAAAAAATAGAAAAGAAAAAACTTAAGAAAAAATTCGTCGAAAATATATATATGTTGCCCTTTATGAAAATATGATTTATTTCTCGTCGTGATTGTATTTTTCGTTTTGTGTAATGATTAATGATTTACGAGATTTCTTTTAAATTGAGTTTTTATTGTTAGATAAAAATATAAATGATTAAAATCTATTCATTAGTTTATGCAAAATAATACTACTCCCGTCCAAAGGCGGAGATAAGGAGGGGGCCCAGGGGGCACGTGCCCCTCCTAACCAAAATTTTCGTCTGTAAAATTTTCTGCTTTTAAGGGTATTTTGGTAAAAGTGCCCCTTCAAAATAGTATCTGACAAAGAAGTTTCAAAGACAATAGTCAAAGTCATATTTTTAAAGGGTAGTAGGTACACACAGTACACTTCACAATTCACAAGAAATAAAAAGATAAAAAATGGCTCCATAACATTCATTTATCCAATTATCCACCGAATCTTCACTGGGAAATTTTTAATTTGTAAGTTTGTATTATTTTTAATATTGATTTATGATTTCTTTTATGTGTATCTATTTTAATATTGATTTATGATTGATTTATGAAACATAGAAACTGTTGCTCCTAAATCCTAATTAATCTCTTGAGATAAAATCATGAAACTGATTCAATTTTTGTATGACGAAAATTAAGTAATTAAATGATATCTAATAATATTTGATTAGAGTAATTAACTGTTGCTCCTATTCGTAATCAATCCATAGTTAATGTTTTTAGGATTAATCTAATTTTTAAAGATTACCTACTTTTTTGGTATTTATCTAATTTTTTGGGCTTAATGAGTTTGTCTAATTGTTAACTTATGACATATTACAGATGGACAGATTTGTCATAAGAAAACCAAGACTACCATTGGAGAAAACACCAACTAATGAGGAAAGTTCAAAAAGGAGTCGCGAAGAAATTAATTTGGGCGATCTTCCCGCTGATCCCATGGACCGAAAACGAATATCTAAATATAATCCTAACGACCGTGAAAAAGTTCGAAGGGCATACTTGTTGAGAGGTCCTTGTCAACCTACTGGTCATAAGTTTCCATCAAAGGTAATTGGCAGGAAAAAAAGGAAGTTTAATGTTAATTGGTTTAAGCTATACGAGCCTTGGTTAGAATATAGTGTGAAAGGAGATGCAGCTTATTGCTTATATTGTTATTTATGTGCCGACAATGTTGTTGAAAGTGATGATAGGAGCTTTTCAGATGGAGGCTTTAGGAATTGGAAAAAAGCCGAGAAATTTCGAATTCACATTGGAGGTGTAAATAGTTCTCATAATCAATGTCGACGAAAATGTGAAGATTTGATGAATGAAAATAACCACATTGAGAACTCTTTTTATAAGTTGAGTCCTAAAATGAAAATAGAATATCGAATGCGGTTGCTTGCTTCGATTGACTGTGTTCGTTGGTGTTTACATCAGGGTATATCCTTTCGAGCTCATGATGAATCTGATGACTCACTTAATATGGGAAACTTTAAAGAGTTGCATAAGTTTTTGATCGAACACAGTGAAGAACCATTAAAGAGTATCTTGCTTAACGCACCAAAAAATAACAAGTTAACTTCACATGATATTCAGGTAGATATTGCATCAGCTTGTGCTATCGAAACTACTAAGGTCATTGTTGATGATATTGTAGATGATTGTTTTTCCATTCTAGTTGACGAATGTCGAGATGTTTCGACAAAAGAGCAAATGGCCATTGTTATTCGATATGTCAATTAAAGAGGTATGATTCTTTCATATTTCTTATAAGTCATAATGCATTATTCATATCACTCATACTGCATAGCTGATGTTATTGCTCTTTGACTTTTGTAATTTTAGGTAACATTGTTGAACGATTTCTTGGGATTGTACATGTTACTGATACTTGCTCTTCGTCTTTAAAAGAAGGAATTGAGTCATTACTTTCAACACATAAGTTAAGTATGTCTCAGATCCGTGGCCAAGGCTATGACGGAGCTAGCAATATGAGAGGCGAGTTTAATGGTCTAAAGAGCTTAATTTTGAAGGATAACAGTTCTGCTTATTATGTCCATTGCTTCGCACACCAACTTCAGTTAGTCCTTGTTGCTGTAGCTAAGAACGATCCGGATGTCGCTTGGCTTTTTACTCAGATCAGCAGGTTGGTGAATGTAGTTGGAGGCTCTTGTAAGCGTAAAGATATTCTTAGAGAGAAACAAGCTGAAAAGATTGTGGAAGCAATGTCTCTTAGTGAAATTGAAAATGGTAGAGGCTTACACCAAGAGTATACACTTCAGAGGGCAAACGATACACGTTGGAGCTCCCATTGCAAAGCATTAATAAACATTGGTCTTTTGTTCCCTTCTATTATTTATGTACTTGGGCATGTTATGAAGGATGGTGTGAGCGCTGATCAAAAGGGAGAAGCAAAAGGACTGTTAGCTTGGTTAACCAGTTTTGATTTTGCTTTTACTTCAATAATGATAAAGAATATCCTTCGTATTACAAATACCTTGGCATTAACATTACAGAAAAAAGATTTGGATATTGTAAATGCAACGGAGTTAATTCAAATAACAAAAACAAGGCTGGAAACAATGAGAATGGATGGATGGGAATCATTGTTCAACGAAGTATCTATATTTTGTCGCAAGTATAACATACCTATTCCAAAGATGAATGATGCATATGAACTTCCAGGTTAGTCATTTGTCACAAGTATAACATTGCATTCAATTAAGATTTAATTTTTAACATATGAACTTTCAGGTAGACCTCGTCGTTTGGCTCATAAAGTGACCCTCCTTCATCATTATCAGATTGAGATATTTAAAGCGGTGATAGATTGGGTTCTTCAAGAACTTAATAACATGTTTAATGAGGTCACAACAGAGTTGCTACTTTGTATGGGTTGTTTAAGACCAAACGATTCATTTTCGTCTTTTAACAAAGATAAGTTGGTTCGTTTAGCCGAACTCTATCCTTCTGATTTTTCAGAGTTAGAGCGTGTGTACTTGGATGATGAGCTTGATACGTTCTCTTTTGATATGAAATCTAATCCCAAGTTCACTCAATTAAAAGGAATTGCACGCCTTGCATCAAAGCTAGTAAAGGAAAAGAAACACCTTATATATCCTTTGGTCTATCGGCTAATCAAGTTGGTTTTGGTTTTACCGATTTCAACGGCTTCGGCCGAAAGGTCCTTTTCAGCAATGAAGATTGTAAAGACTCGACTTCGCAACAAAATAGGAGATGAATGGATGAATGATTGTTTGGTTACATACACCAAAAAGGAGGTGTTTGAAAGTGTTTCCAATGACTTGATTATGCAACGATTTCAAGATATGGCAAAACGTCGTTATCAGCTACCAAATAAGGGTCCAGATAACTCGTAAAGTTGTTTTTAAGTTGATGTCAATGTAGTCATAATAATGTGGGCATTGTCTTTTGTATCTATACTGTGATGCGCCCCTGGGCATTATTTTTTTGTATCTATACTATAATGCGCCTTTTTCGGTATGAATATATATGTATTGTTGTGAAATTTTTTGGGTCGTTTAACTTGTGCCCCCTTACAAAAATTTTCCTAGCTCCGCCCCTGCTCCCGTCCCATAATAATAGTCTACTTATAAAAAACAGGTAGTTTAATAAAATAATTTTTTTTCACTTTTCACTTTGTTATTTTTTACACAATGATAATTTTATCCTTAACCAATTAAGTTACATTTTTTATTATTATTTGTAATAATGCTTTCAAGTAAAGGCAATATGATAAACTTGATCTATATTTTTTTTAATCTATTTTTGAAAGTATCACTATTAATTTAGGACGTGTCAAAATAATAAACTGGACTATTAATCTCTTCTCTTCTCTTCTCTATTTCTATCTCTATATCTATAGGAAAAACCACCATTTCTTGAAAGTAAAAAATATGATAATTAAAGAAATAGTGAAAAACTTAAATTCCTTATATCTCTACTACATATAATATAAATTAGCAAAAACCTTGAATGTTGAAAAACAAGTTATTTTAGGAATTGTTGAAAAAATTAATGTTGTTGCACAAATGTTGAAAATTAATACGAGTATGACTTTTGCACAAATCTTTATATATAGAATATATTCTTGATAATTACAAATGACATAACAATAAAACTTTATTCATAAAATGTATTCACACATTATAAGTGCAATAAATAAGACTGGTAATACACAACTCACTCCCCTTTAAACGAAAAAGCTCTCCAATATTTAACCACACAACACCGTCGCCTACAAAAACATCACAGAACCCCTGATCTCTCTCTATCTATCCGACACCGTACCATTACTCACATTACTAACCCTTTGCTGCCACCACCTTCCGAAACCGCCACCACAACTATCATCCTTGATGGTATTTAAAGTTTGTAGGTTAGGTGGTCCGGTTGTTGTTTTTGGTGGTATTGTTAGCTGGTGGTATTGTTGGCTGGTGGTTCGTATGGTTGTCGGTTAGCAGTGATTAATCTGGTGTATGTGTGGTCCTGGTTAATGAAAGTAAAAGTTACTCCTTTGTGCTCAACAAATTGGTTCTTAAAACATAGGTCGATTTTTTTTCAAGTTTATGTTGGTCAAACAAAGGCCAGTGATGTTTTATATTTGAAACTAGGGTTTTTCATATTGTGTTGTCTTTGGCTCCCTGGCCAATGACGTTTTGGCGAGTGACGTTTGGCCATGGTATTTGTATTAGAATCTAATTATGTCTCGATATATATAAATATGATGTTCAACTTATTATTTTTGATACATTGTGTTTGGATCTTGCACATGATTTTTTATTGATCATGGCGACGATGAATGCTTGTGGTGACATTGATGTTTGAATCTTTTGAAGGTTTATGATTTCGTTGATGATCTTGATTATTTAACCAAGTCTTTGATATGGTGATGTTTTTGCAGAAATCGATGGCGGTATGCTTTACAGAAATATGTAGATCGTGAACAGTCTTAACTAAATTGGGTAACAAATCATACAAAGTATCATTTTAACGTAGTAAGTGATCTAAACATTTTTTTAAATATTTTTTTTCCTTCCAAATCCCCCAACTTTTGATTTTCGTGTTTAATATAGTTTTTTTTCATTTGTGTATTCGGAATCATATTATTTTTATGTTTGATTTTGGTTGTTTTTTGTTTCTCTACATTTAATTTGCTTTGATCGATGGTTGATTATATATGTGTTTTAGTAACTGATGATATAAAAGCTTCAACATACAAAGAATGTCATATGAACAAGGCAATAAACCTCAAGAGGATGAAGATTATGAGAAAACTATACATTTATGGAAATTAATTAAAATTACTAATGGGTTTATGGAAATTTTAATTCATCGTGTTTGAAAATTTGGCATTAAGCTATATTGAGTATTAACAATATATTAAATGTTTGCTTGTTTGCTTGATTTACAAAAAACTATTTTAATTTTAAAATGTTCTTTTCTTTCTGCGATTGAAATTAAAACATAGCAAAAGATATTCTCACCTAATGAAACTTTCCTTGCAGATACATTGCTTCTCCGTACTGTCAATAAGAAAAAGCATGGCCTTTTGTGCACCTCATTTCTCAAGAGATCATGATGAGTTCCCTACTTATCAAAGTTTCCTAAGTTTACTGTTTGTAGTTTGTCCAAGATGTCAGTTTACTGAATGTAGTTTGTTTAAGTTGTGATGAGGGTCTTTTATTGAATAGCCCCTTCATAAATAAAGTTCTCAAGTATTTTGTAACAAATTTGAATGTTTACAAGTTATACCTTAATAACTCGAACAAAATTTCCGTTTTCAAATAAAACGCAAACCAAAAAAGGAGTTGATCCTAACTTTATCTTAGTATCTATAATTCTAACTTCCTAAGGGCCCTAATTCTAAACAGAAACCACAACATGCATCTTAAAAAATTTGAAACTTTGTACTATCATTACAAAGGGATTTTCTAAAACTGCAACCCATGATGCAAGTCAAAATTTTGTATAATAATCACGAAGATATCTTCTAAAAAAGCATGATTCTTGTGTGTAATATAGTTGACGATATTAGTTTTTTTTAAAATCTGTAAACTTGGTAAATTGATAAAAATTATAATAGTTTTAAAAGCTGAAATTTTTTAGATTGTGAAATTTTGAAATTTTAGAAAAAAATGGTATCTCAAATGTTTACATATCTTTGCGAAATGGTAGTAGATATGTTACTTTTGAAACAACATTGCTAATCTATAAGTGTTCTAATAAATATTTACACATGATTGAGTTTATAATAAACATTTGTAATGTTTGTGACATGAAATTGTATTTTGAACGTTACACAAAAGACTTATCACAATATCGCAAATTGTAAATATGTGTTGTTGCTAGAAATTTTTGTCGCTAAAAATTTTCGCTGTTATGCGCGGGTGTTCGTCTAGTAGATTAGAATGCAATAATCATGAAGTCAAACATTTGATACATGGTCACGGGTTGAACCACCGGGTTAATCCGGTTAATTCTATCGAGTCACGAATTCGACCATCGGGTGAGCCTGCTCGAGTCACCGGGTCACAGGTTCGACCATCGGGTCATCCCGACCGTGTCCCCGGATTAGTGGTTCGACAACCTGGTCAATTAATATATCGTTAATTATTCTTCGGTAGACAATTTCCGAGTCAAGAGTTTAACCACCGAATCAATTAACATATCATTAATTATATGTCGTTAGCTAATTTCACCGATATGCCCGAGTAATCGTCTATAACTTAGATTTACATGAAGTTTTGTCGTGTATCAAAAGAAACCATTTAGTAATAGAAAAAAGAAACCCATTAAATTAAAATAAAAAACAACCCGGTCAAAAAAACCATTTTACAACCCAACTTCTTCCCCAAACAAACACCCAACCACCACCATAAACCACCATCCCAACACACACACACACTTTTTTTAACACACACACACACCATGTCCGTACACGACCAAGCCACAGTAGCAGTCCTCTCCCAAGTCGCCTTAGCCGCGGACGGCGCCGTACTCGGCTTAGCCCTAGCCTACATCGCCGTCCGCAGCGTCATCAAATTCAAAACGACGTCGTCTGCTCTACACAAGCTCCAAAACGCGCCTTCAGTTACCGTTTCAGATCTCCGATCAGTTTTAACCGATCATGATGATGATAATGAGATTGTGATTGTCAGAGGTGTTGTGGAGACCAAAGCGAATGTCACTAGCGGATGGATTAAACAAAATAGTAGTAATCATACTAGTGTTTTGGTTAGTCATGAGAGTGATGAGAGTGCTGTTATCTTGCAGAGGACTCAGACGGTGCGTATATATTCGCGCGATAAGTTTTGATTTTAAATGCTTGTTGTTAGTTTGTTAGGAGATGTTTGTGTTAACTTATTTGTGTAATAATTGCTAGTATAAAGCGATTACATAGAGAAATGAGAGATGTATATACTTTTTGTTATTTTATTGGTATAAGGCGATTAGGTATATATTTGCGCGATTATTGTGATGTTAGTTTTTTATTTGTTGCGATAAGTTTTGATTCTAACTGATTATTGTTAGTTTGTTAGAGGATGTTTATTTTGGTGTATAAAGTGACTATATAGAGAAATGAGAGATAGTTTGCTGTTGTGATATTAGTTGATTCTAAGCCGATTATGTATTAGCGCGATTATTTTGATGTTAGTTTGTTAGAAACTGTTTTTGTGCGTGTTAGGTTTTTATTGTTGCCAGAAGTTTTGTTTTTAACTGATTATTGTTAGTTTGTTAGGAGGTGTTTATATAAACTATGTTATTTCTGTGTATAAAGCGATTATATAGAGAAATAGAGAAATGAGTGATAGTTATTTAGTATATAGTGCGAGAGTATAATAAGTTTGATATTCGCGCGATTATTGCGATGCTAGTTTGTTAGAAGCTGTTTTTGTGTTTGTTAGGTTTTTATTGTTGCGAGAAGTTTTGTTTCTAACCGAGTATTGTTAGTTTGTTAGGAGCTATTTATATAAACTATGGGAATATTATTTTCGTGATAATTATTGGTATAAAGAGAGTATATAGAGAAATGAGAGATTGTTAGAAATTGTTTTTGTTTAGTTTTTTGTTGTGCGAGAAGTTATGTTTCTAACAATTATTGTTAGTTTGTTTGACGGTGTGTATATGAATTATGTTAACTTTGTTTGCGAAACAATTGTTGATATAAAGCGATTATATAGAGAAATGAGAGATAGTTTGTTGTTGTGATATTTGTTGATTTTAAGCCGATTATGCGACGTTAGCCGATTTTGTATTAGCACGATTGTATGTGTTTTGTTCTTATTTTTTTATTGTTGTGATAAGCTTTGATTCTAACTGATTATTGTTAGCTTGTTAGAAGATGTTCATTTTCGTGTATAAAGCGATTATATAGAGAAATGAGAGATAGGTATGTGCGAGAGTATAATAAGTTTGTTAGAAGCTGTTTTCGTATAATATGATTATAATGATAAATCTATATTCGAGAGTATGCGAGATAGTTACTGAGTTACATAGTGCGAGTACTGTTAGTTTGTTAGGAGGTGTTTAAATAGTTATTGATATAAAGCGATTATATAGAGAAATGAGAGATAGTTATTAATTGCGATAATTATTTGCGAGTGTTGTTAGTTATTCGAGAGTATGCGAGATAGTTACTGAGATAGTTATTGTTGCGATAATTGTTGATTTCTCTGCGAGTGTTGTTAGTTTGTTAGAATCTTTTATATTACATTATGTATTTTTTTTGTGTGTTTGTGTTTGTTAGTTTGTTGTTGTTGCGATAAGTTTTGATTCTGACTGATTATTATTAGCGCGATTGATGTGATGTTAGTTTGCTAGAAACTGTTTTCGTGCTTGTTAGTTTTTTGTTGTTGCGATAAGTTTGATTCTGACTGATTATTGTTAGTTTGTTGGAGCTGTTTATATGAACTATGAGAACTTCATTTTCATATATAAAGCGATTATATAGAGAAATGAGGTTTAGTTATTCAAACATAGTTCGAGGAGTATAATAAGTTTGCTAGTAGCTGTTTTGGTGTAAAGTGATTATAATATTATGTCGAGAAATGAGAGATGTATGTTAGAAGGCTTTTAAATGCGTTATCTGAAATTTTGATTGAGTAAAGTTTTTGATATAAAGTGATTATATAGAGAAATGAGCGAATAGTTATTGATTGGAAGCTGTTTACCTGTTTACACCATCGTTAGTTAAGTTAACTGATATTATAATGAACCTGATAATATGGGAGATATTTCTCTGTTCCGAGTTATGTTTAGCAAGTTTGTTAGATACTGTTTATATATACTTGTGTTTGTTAGTAGTTGTGATAATTGTCTGACTTTTAAACTAATTATATTGTGTTAGTTTGTTAGAAGCTGATTATGTTCTGCTATATTAGAGGCTTTATGATTTTCATAATATATGCTTTAGTGTTGTAATAGTTATTCATTTACATGGATTATATTTAGAAGACGTGGGATGATTTTTAGGTGGATGGTGCTGAGTATTATCAGTTTGTTAGAAGCTGTTTTTATGCATAATGTTAACTTAGTGATTACGCTAGTGAGTATTTACGATTTGAATCGTTTTCGAATGAAGAGGAGGAATTGTTATCTGGTGGGTGGTGCAGGGGATGCTAGGATTTTATTGCGATCATGGCTATGAAATTTAAGTCATCCGATGTTTCTTTGACCATGATAAATTTTATTCATAGAGGGCGATACATTTCAGTTGGAATCAATTCCAGAAGAAAAGTTAGCAGAATAAATTTCCAGTTTATTCTGATTATATAGCGAAAGTGAATTGACATACTTTTCTGCCCACTGTATACGAAAGTGAGGAGGATAGTATCTTGTGGTCTTCTTAAAACCTGTTTATATTCTGGTATATTAGCGGTTTTCTGATTTATAATTTTATATTGCATGAATTGGGTATGTCTTGCAAAATTGAATATCTTTTAGTTAGAATGATGTTGTTTTCTTTGATATGATTATCATTGGGCTTGATGTAATGTTTATATGAATAGCATGGAAAACTTTATTAGCAACCTCAGGGATTGAACTATTGTTTCTTATAGTTTGGTTATGTTCATATGTTGTATTTCTGATTTCTAGTATAAAGTTTGAATGATCTTGGATGATTGCAGTGTATCTACAATGAATGGAGGGGATTTTTTGGATGGACTTCAGATTTCCGATCTTTGTTTAGAAGGCACTGGAAAGCACAAGAATCCTCATCAATAAGAATGGTAATTTTTACATCCTCTATTTATTTTGACATGCTGGTTCTTTATGTTGAGTCTAGATGATTTTGATACAATCCTTTGACCTTATCTTGTTATAAGCTGACTTGTTCTTAACTTAGTTGCCCTGCAGAAACCATGCAGTATTAGATGACACCCCATAATCTGCTTTTTCTAATCTTCATGTTCTTGCTGTACTAACCGTCCGTTAAATATGATTTGCATTTTAAATCTGATATAAATGCATTGGTCTATCTCTACGTAAAAGTTCATTATGAAAATTGAGAAGACAATGTTAGGGCATAACTCTCATCAGGGCTCATTTTGTAGTGAGATGTACCTCCCAGTATCTCTACTTTTTCTTCTGCTAGACTACTCTCTTGAATCCTTGTGGACTTGTTTATTTGGCTTTTGTATTTTCGTGTAACAAAAATTTAGTTTGGTCAAGTACAACTTCTTTTTGTTTGTTTTTAGAACTTTGTTTTCCAAGTGCCTATGAAGCATTTATTTACTAATGTAAATGTAATGTGTCTTCAAGGTTCCTGATTATGTATACCGTGTTGCGGGATTCACTGTATGTCCACATTTAGCTGCCTTCTGTTTTTGACTAGATAATCCAGTCTCCACTCTCTTTTCAGCTACTAATTTCACCACTTTCCGCAATAGCAAAAGTAACTATACAGTATTGTATAGGCATTCGTGTTATTGAATCTGTATGAAACTCCTGTATGTTAAAGTAACTGAGCATCTAAGAATTTGCTTTTGTTCCTATGCTGGCTAAGTTTATAGTCTCCCTACCATGGAGATATTTTATTTTAGCTTTTTAGTTTTCTAGTTATATAATGCCCCTTAGTTTCTCATGCATATGTTTAATTGTTGACCGTCTATTTTTACGATCTGTTGATCAATATGCGTGTAGTATAACATTGATATCGACGAATAAAACTTTTGAGTATACTTTACCGCGCTTTATCTCGTGGTCCGTCGACTTGTTACTTAGACATGATGCAGAGTAATTATATAGTTTGTAGTTGGCTAGTTACTTGGTCATGTGTTTTCTCTTTATATATGAAGATATATGAATATCTACTTTTTGCTGCTGCTTTATTTAGTCTGTTGGTACTTTATGTATTGAACTTTTGAATTTTGATGCACGCTTATATGTCACAAACAACATTAATCATCTTTGTACTTAAGAAGCTAATGTGATATCCATGATTTCTTCCTTGGACAGGTTCCTTTTGTCCTTGTTGACGGGGTTAAGTGGCCACCATCTGATTACCTGAATATAAGCTTGGATGGCTCAAAGCATCCTTTACCTCTTACGACTGTATACCACAAATTGCAGCCTATTACTGCCTCTCCTTATACTTTCCTCCAGGCCTTTTTTGGTCATGAATACCCTGTAAGTCCAAGCACATATTATCACAGTTCCATCTTTATGTTCCATCTTTATACATTTTATTGTGGATTCTAGATTGCTCTTAGTTGTCGTATTTTTTTCTTACTGGTGTTAAAGGTTGGGCTTCTGGATGAGGAGAAAATTCTACCGGTTGGAAAGGAAATCACTGCCGTTGGCTTCGTCAGCGTGAAAAAAGGAATACCTGAAATGCTGTCATGCGGGGATCTACCTTTTTTCTTGTAAGGATTTATGCTAGCAAAGCCTTGTCAACATATTTTAATAATTGAACCAGTTTATGTTCGTGGGGTTTTTATGTTTTTATTTTGTCCTTCCTCTCTCACAAAAGCCATAAATAGAATGCATTATAACACACAGGTCATCGTTTTCAATCCTGCCTCTTGTTGCATGGTCCCCCTTAAATATGTGTCTCAACATTTGCAATATAGCTTAAGTTATTCTGCGACTTTGTTTTGTAATGTAAATTAGGATGTCAATTTACAGATAAAACCCACCTTGTAACTTCAGCTGGACTCTGTAGTTGCAGATAATATCACTAGGGTGTCAGCTGTTTATTCACCCGCTTCTTTGATATAACTTATGTTTTGACGATGTATAGTGCAGATTTTCTCATCACATCTTATGTTTTCCTGATAACTACAATAAAACGGCTGCTCCAACGCGATATAAAAACTTTAGTTTTTAGGGTGGTTGTCCATTTTCTTAACTTTGCACAAGATCTTGCCTATCAACTTTCTCACTGAAAATATGCGTATCCACAAAATCTCATGTTCGTTCCCCACCTCTTATAAGAAACTTTGAAACTAACCTACTGTAAAAACTAGGTGCATGTTTGGCGCACACGCGGTTAGGCCTTAGGGTATGTTTAGGTAAACTTGCGGCATGTTTAGGGCACAAGCTTTTAGGAGTATATCGGAGCTTAAACCTTTGATAATCGTCCTTAGGGGAGCTTAAATTTAAATGGAACCGGTATCCATTGCCTTTGTTTTCGATATCAAAGATTGAATGTTCTAAATCAAAAAGCTTCTGAAGGTTGAATTTAGCATGTAATTACTAATGTTGTTTTTTGAAAAGCACTTGTTTGTTAGCTAACCTGCTACTCAAAATGATAATAACTTGGCTCTTCCTGACTGATGTTGCATTTGCAAGATCAAACATGAACAAAGATCAAATGGTAACGGAACTCGACTTTAGGGCACGAGTTTTATGGTGGAGTGGTGTTGTTTTCGGGTCACTGGCTACTGCCGTCATTGGCTATGCTGTTGTAAGGTACTGTAACTTTTTTATTTTCTCTCTTAAAAGCTTCATCAGAAATATAGTTCTTGTGATGTTCGTATGCCTTTGCATCGTTTTTAGTAAGGTAAACTGTTTCATATGTTAAATGCTGTTCTGTGAGCACTTCTCATTATCAGGCTGTTGTTAAGTTGATAGTTCTTTCGTGTGGCACCTTGCAATGGATAATATTTTTAAGTAAATTGTAGCTGGATAGTATGATTTACAAGGTTAAAAGCAATGATTGGGAAAGAGCGTATTCTTGGAAGGTGTTTGGGATTGCTTAGTAGAAGCAGATAATGAGCTGTAACAAAAAGCGATGCAGGAGATAGTGTATGGATTTGCTTCTGCTGTGACCAAACACAATAATCGGATAAATGGTTGTTTGAAACTGAGGGTTTGGCCTATTTAGAGTTAATTAGTTGGAATCTTGAATAACCTTAAACTTTTTACAAGTCTTACCTTTATTAGAAGAGAGAATATGTTTTTTTATTAACAATAGAGATTTGAGGGAAGTTAGCCAAGTTTCCACGCAATTCCACATTTTTTAATAGGAAACATGAACAATTGCTTGTTTCTTAGGTTTTGTTTAATCGCCAAAACATAACAGCCTTACTAATAAAACTATTATCCACCGTATCAGGAATTGGAACAAATTGAAAGATTGGAGACAACGAAGGCAAAATCAGCGACAATACATTCAAGACAGTGAAGCAGCAGCTGAGGCGTCAGAAGAGGTGACAGATGGTGATATTCCAGAGGGTCAGTTATGTGTCATCTGCTTATTGAGGCAACGAAGGTCTGCATTTGTTCCTTGTGGACATCTAGTGTGTTGTCCAAGATGTGCTCTTGCAGTTGAGCGCGAAACGTCTCCAAAATGCCCTGTGTGTAGACAGGCTATCCGCAGTTCAGTCAGGATATACGACTCTTGAGGTATCATTAGATTTTGGCTCCGAGATTTGAGTTTAGAAGTATAGTTGAATGAAATAGGAATGTACATATATGTTTGTAATGCTGACGGGTTTGAGAGCGTACATTTATGATGGGGTGACGTTGATCTTCTATGGAAGGGAATTCTGAACTCTATATTTTCTCATGAAGAAACTTTGATAGCTGTTTGACCAAAAATCAATTACATGGTTTTTTCTCACAACTATTAAATTTCATGCATAAATTTCTAACCAAGTGTAAAAATATGCTGATTGTATGTGTCATTCAGAATATAACTTATACGTGACAGTTTATGACCCATTAGATACACTACAAGAAAACTGGAACAGGTGACCGCTGACGTGGCAATAAAGCAAATTTATTTTTTGGTCATGTCGCCAGGGATAATCCGTCCAAAATCAGATGCCAAATGAAAGAGCGCGAAATTTCTGGCGACATGTCGCCAGGGAAACTTTGTCCAAAATTATCCTTGGCGACATGTCGCCAGGAAAAATTCGTCCATCGTAATTAACAATAATTATTTTTTTGATAATAACCTGCCAAATTTATTCCTGGCGACATGTCGCCAGGAAAACGCTCGAAATTTTGCCAGGGAAGGACTGGAATTTTGTAGTGATAGATATTGGTCGAGCGGGTCTGCCAAGTTGGAACGCTGGTTTTTACTTTCTCAGTGATACTTTTCCTGAAATTGGAAGGTCAATTTGATCCAGGACGCGTTTTGACCCTCTGTCTCAACCCGTTTAAAGACATACCCATTGCGACCATTACCGACTTAATCAAGTTATATTGTTATGTTAAACTTGCATATGGAATTGATTTTTCCTTCACTTAACCAAATACAATTTTTGTATTTAAAATTTCACTATCATGTTTATGCAAGTTATTGTCGTTATTACTTATCAAACCATGAAAGTCGACTAATTAACCTTGCATGCTTAAGAGTCAAAGGTGGGGAAGATTCCTAACCTTGTCTTCAAGATTTTGGACTGTAGTACTTGTCATATTGATTAATCTATTACAAAAACTATCAATATTTTTATAAATTCATGACGTGTTTGAGGTGTCTAAATGTGTAGATTGGATGTATATGGTCGGAGTGAGTTCATTTGCTAAAACAAATTATGGATAGTTTAAATAGACAAATAAACAATAAGTCAGAATGTTGCAACTTGTTTTCTTTAGTCCTAAAATGTTTCAAGTTTTTTTCATCATTTTAGAATAAAAAGTTGGCGAAAACTATTGTGTATTATGCTAATATGTTAATCACATTTTAATTTGATATGAATATGATCAATAAGTACTAATAACATTGATGGCCTAGTGAGAAAAAAACTTGGACTATATGACTAAAATCTGAGAGGTTTTAAGTTCAGTTTATGATAGGTGCAAAGTGCAAACAACTCTGATGGTCAAATCCAAACCCTAATTGGTTGATGAGCTAATGCAACGGCGTGTTGAGGGTTGTTTGTGAATGCTACGCACTAGGTCTTTCACTATTGCTCATCTGAAATTAGTTCTCTCATTTTGTTGGATACAATATGCAGTAGTAGCAAATAAGCATCATAAAAAGTTCTTGATGCTAATTGGATTCTTTAAGATGTACATATATATCAACATTAGTCATCATTTCAGTTCGATACTGAAATTTTTAATGATCATGTCACGCTGAATCATAACGTTTTATGTAATTTAACACAAACCGAAAGAAGTAACAACCTAACAAAAAAGAACAAGCCACACTTAAGCTGCTAAACGCTATAGGAATAGCTAGTTTTTGCATCTATTTTCCACAAAGAACAAAATGAAACGGATTGCCCTTTCCACCATAATCCTACAGACCCGTCGTTTTCGTCAACTCTCATTTCCCAGTGACTATCATACTTCTTCAAAAGTGCGCGAGCTTGATCTACAACATCCTCAGCAAACGCATTCTCCAAAAACCCTGCACTATTCATCCTTTCACCCCATTTTTCTTTCTTTTCGTTCATTTCACATGTGCTAATCAATACCTTTGCAGCTTCCCCTTCTAGAAGCTTTCTTTCTTCCATTTCCCGCCCTTTAAACGCTACACTTGTCGAGTCTAAGAAGCTCCACAAGTAGTCCACGTTTAGTGAAAAACGTGTATCAAAGTTGCTGCAGCTGGTACAGCTGCAATCCATGTTGTTATCATTTAATATCACTGCTTGTGGATCCATGTTTCGTATTAGTTTTAAGAAGTCTGTTCTGTTGTCGGGTTTTGTGTGGTTAAGGCCGTGTAATCTAAACTGAGCACAAACAATTAATGTTTCGTCTGGGGAGGAACTTATGACTTCTGAGTTTAGACTTTGTAAAGGACAATTGTCGAGTTGGTTGATCTGTAAATTAATGTTGAGGTCTTTAGCAAAACGGTAGATGTTTGAGGCGAAATCATAACCAGGAGGGCAGTTTGCAAAGGGAATTTGATGGTTGTCGAGTATTGGTGGAACCACAGTGAGTCGAACCAATGGCGGTGGACCCCCCGGCCGACGACTTAATGCTTCTAGAAGCGTTGGCCATTGGAAACCGTGGGAGACACCTATATCGAGTATATGAAGTGTCTTGCTTGATTCTTGATCCTGCTCTGATAAAACTTGGAGGATCGCGTTGTTGGCAATGTTGTTTGGGATTGTGAACCATGGGTTTATGTCGTTAAAATTGATTAGTGATTTTTGGAAGAATTTAGGTGTTGATGTGGCGAAAGTGATGGCGGGTGTCATTACTTTAGCTGGAGTATTAGTAGCAGATGAGATGTGGTGAAGAAGGGCTTGCATCCCATGAGATGCTAATCTGTAGTTAGCGTCTCCGGTTGGTGAAGCCAGTTCTTGCAAAACAAATAACAGATGCTGGACACGTGTCACATTACCAGAACTAATTGCTGATGCACACGGGTTCAGCAACTGCTCTGCCCACCGTCCACCTTTGTTATTACCACTACTACTATTCTCCTTTGTTGATTTCCCGTTCCCCTTCTTGTTTCCATTTGATCTTTTCGCCTGTGGGGCTGTTTGTGTCATTTGAATATGATCATCTGGCGCTTTACGTTTCTTTGACACATCTGACGCTGACACCAGTTCTTGTGGCTCATCATAGACAATGTAAGCTTCAACAGGGCTTGAAGTAAAGGCACTGCTGACAGGACTAGCTAAACTTTCTACAGAGTTAGAAGTAGAAATATTATTAGCCTCAAAAGGATCTGTGCCCCACCAATCATCGCTGATATCCGCGGAACCATAAAGATCCTTTGATCTTTTCGCCTGTGGGGCTGTTTTTGTCATTTGAATATGATCATCTGGCGCTTTACGTTTCTTTGACACATCTGACGCTGACACCGGTTCTTGTGGCTCATCATAGACAATGTAAGCGTCAACAGGGCTTGAAGTAAATGTACTGCTGACAGGACTAGCTAAACTTTCTACAGAGTTAGAAGTAGAAATATTGTTAGCCTCAAAAGGATCGAGGCCCCACCAATCATCGTTGATATTGGTGGAGCCATAAAGATCGTCAAAGAGAGATGGAAGAGACGGCATTGAATCTTCTAACCAATCCAATATATGACCTGAGTCTAAGTCTGGATCTGGTTCGCCAAACAACATTGTTTCCGCCATTGAGATTGTATCTAGAGGTAAAGAAGGTAAGAACAACGAGTCTTGTCTGATCATTATATATTTCAAGCTAAAAAAGAAGAGATGGGTTGAGGATGAACAGAAAAGAAAGGGAATGGTATTATATAGGAGTGTGTAACCTTAGACTTGTGGTCCATGTTAGGTGGATGTGCTGTTTTTTGGAACATACTATGTTTTTTAAAGGTAATTGTTATCTGGTTTCTTGGTAAATTACCCTAATTCCTTGCAAGGCCGGAGGTCCTTTTCTACCTTGGTAGAACCGGAACCAGCCTCTCTACCTTAGGTAGGGGTATGGCTGTCAAGATGTTCCAGGTTTAAACCTAATAGCTACATATCTTGGAGGGCCACGGAAAGGGTTGGAAACAATCACGGGGGTAACCTGGGTTAGGCCGCATACATCTGAGTCAAAGACTTGCCCTCCCAAGGTAACTTAAACATGAATAACCTCATCTGTTTACCCGTTTCTTGATTAAGCGTTTTTTAATAGAAACGACAAAACTAGAGAGTTGAAAGAAAAAAATAATCATAAACCTTCATTGGTTATCTGAATAAAATTTGTAACCAGGACGGCAGATCTGTTTGTATATGTGATTAATTAGTTATTTAAGGAGTTGTTCTTGTTTGAGTTTACTCATTCCTGTCTTATTAGCTAATAAAAAAAGTTTTGGCCTGGTTCTGCGATCATAGGTTGTCGGGTTTACATTATACTTAAGCAATTGGGTGTTTTTTAAACTAATTGACTACATAAGATTACATCATAACTTTTTGATAGGAGGTTTATTAAAATTATCACATAAATTTAGGATTGGATCAACATCATTATTGACTTTTTGTATTTTATGAGTACTAAAAAAACCCATCCCAGCTATTTGGAGGTCATCTCCAAAAGGCAAATTTATTAAAAAGGAAAGAGGCCTATGGTCTTGTAAGGTTTTCTGATTTAATAAACATAGCAGATTAGGAATATTCTTGCATATGCTTGTATTAAACATGTAATGTGCAACTCAATTATACATTATGCATACTAAAAGTTGGATAATTAGGGGACTTCAGAGTTGCTGGCTGTTTGATTTATTTTTATTATTCAATTATCTTTTAGCCATTTGTAGTACTCCATAACTAAGATGGAAAGCTCAAAGTTGGATAAGCTGCTTTCTTTAAAGAGATAATAGCACGCAACACTTGCTAGTGCATCTATACGATTTACATTGTATAGTTAAATCTTAATCCCAGCTATTTGGAGGTCATCTCCCAAAAGGCAAAATAATTGAACGAAAGAAGCCAATGGTCTTATACTGTTTTCTGATTTAATAAACACAGCAGATTAAGAATATTCTTGCATATTCTGGACCAATGGTATTTTAATGTAGTATTAAAAATGTAATGTACAGCTTAATTATCAATTATGCATACTAATTAGGAGACTCAGAGCTAGAAAGTTATGGTGGACGACGGGGCAAACTTTGATAATTTTTAGAAACTACACGACCAATCGATTTATTAGGAGCAAATTACAAAAATAGTCAGATACTACCATTTATTCCGCTAGCGGCACGTGCCCACACCTTGCCCTCCTCCTTGTCTCCGTTAATGCTTCAGAGTGACAGGCTGTTTGATATATTTATTGTATATATTAAGTAGAGTATTATAGTATCTATTTTAACTTTTAGTAATTTGTGTGACTCCACTCAGAACCAAGATGAAAAGTTCAAAGTTGGATAAGTGTGCATCATCTTTTAGTTATTCAGTAGTGATGCTGTAACAGCATCGGAACTTGTGAAATGTTAGTACTGCTTTCTTTAAAGAGATAATAGCGTTTTGCGCAACACTTGCTAGTGCATCTATACGATATACATCATATAACTAAAACTCAATCCTAGCTATATGGAGGTCATCTCCGAAAAGGCAAATTTATTGAAGGAAAGACGCCAATGGTCTTATAATGTTTTCTGATCTAATAAACACATCAGATTAAGAATATTTCAAAGCATGGGCGGAGCTAGAAAGTTATGGTTGACGTGGCAAACTTTGATAATTTTTAGAAACTACACTACAAATCGATATATTAGGGGAGCAAATTACAAAAATAGTTGGATACTACAATTTTTTTCCGATAGGGGGCACATGACCACCCTGCCCTCCTCCTGTCTCCTCGAATGCTTCAGAGTGACAGACTGTTTGATATACTTATTGTATATATTAAGTAGAGTAGTATAGTATCTATTTTAACTTTTAGCAATTTGTGTGACTCCACTCAGAACCAAGATGGAAAGTTCAAAGCCGGCTAAGTGTGCATCCTCTTTTAGTTATTCAGTGGGGATGTTGTAAAAGTGCTACTTTCTTTAAAGAGATAACAGCGTCGCTCAACACTTGTTAGTGCATCTATTCGATTTACATTGTATAATTATATCTCAATCCTGGCTTTTTGGAGGTCATCCCCCAAAAGGCAAAATTATTGAAGGAAAGACGCCAATGGTCTTATAATGTTTTCTGATTTAATAAAAGCAGATTAAGAATATTCTTGCATATTCTTGACCAATGGTATTATAATATAGTATTAAAAATGTAGTGTGCAGCTCGGTTATGCATATTAAAAGTTGGAGATATCCACTAATTAATTAGGAGACTTCAAAGCATGGACGGAGCCAGAAAGTTATGGTTGACGACGGGGCAAACTTTGATAATTTTTAGAAGCTACACTACCAATCGATTTATTAGGAGCAAATTACAAAAATAGTCAGATACTACCATTTATTCCGCTAGGGGCACGTGCCCACACCTTGCCCTCCTCCTTGTCTCCGCTAATGCTTCAGAGTGACAGGCTGTTTGATATATTTATTGTATATATTAAGTAGAGTATTATAGTATCTATTTTAACTTTTAGCAATTTGTGTGACTCCACTCAGAACCAAGATGAAAAGTTCAAAGTTGGATAAGTGTGCATCATCTTTTAGTTATTCAGTAGTGATGCTGTAACAGCTTCGGAACTTGTGAAATGTTAGTACTGCTTTCTTTAAAGAGATAATAGCGTTTCGCGCAACACTTGCTAGTGCATCTATATGATTTACATTGTATAGTTAAATCTCAATCCCAGCTATTTGGAGGTCATCTCCCAAAAGGCAAAATAATTGAACGAAAGAGGCCAATGGTCTTATAATGTTTTCTAATTTAATAAACACAGCAGATTAAGAATATTCCTGCATATTCTTGGCCAATGGTATTTTAATGTAGTATTAAAAATGTAATAATGTGCAGCTCAATTATCAAGTATCATATTAAAAGTTGGAGATCACTAATTAGGGGACTTCAGAGTTGGAGGCTGTTTGATTTTATACTAGAGAATCTTATTTGGTTTAACTTTTAGAAATTTGTATGACTCCACTCAGAACCAAAATGGAAAGTTCATAGTTGGATAAGTGTGCATCATCTTTTAGTTATTCAGTGATATTGTAACAGAAATGGAAGTCAAAATGTTTTTTTTTTTTTTTTTTTTTTTTTTTTTTGGTAACCGTGATTTCCGACTCATTGGCCGACTAATCCACGGGGTTTGAGCCCACCGCCACACAGACTCAAACCAGGTAAAGCCCTCCCTTTTCAGGAAGTCAAAATGTTAGCACTGCTTTAAAGAGATAACAGCGTCTCGCGCAACACTTACTAGTGCACCTATAGGATTTATATTATATACTGTAATTAAAATTCAATCCCAGCTATTCGGAGGTCATCTCCGAAAAGGCAAATTTGTTGAAGGAAAGAGGCCAATACTCTTATAATGTTTCTTGATATAATAAACACAGCAGATTAAGAATAGTCTTGCATATCCTTGACCAATCGTATTTTAATGTAGTATTAAAAATGTACTGTGCAGCTCAATTATCAATTATGCATATTAAAAGTTGGAGATATCCACTAATTAGGACTTAGGAGATTCAAAGAATGGGCGGAGCCAGAAAGTTATGGTCGATAGGGCAAACTTTGACAATTTTTAGAAACTACACTACAAACGGTTCATTAGGGGAGCAAATTACAAAAATAGTCAGATACTACAATTTTTTCCGCTAGGGGCACGTGTCCACCCTGCCCTCCTCCTGTCTCCGCCAATCCTTCAGAGTAGCACGCTGTTTGATATACTTTATTGTATATATTAAGTAGAGTATTATATTTATTTTAACTTTTAGCAAGTTGTAGTACTCCATTCAAAACTAAGATGGAAAGTTCAAAGTTGGACAAGCGTGCATCATTTTTTAGTTATTCAGTAGTGATGTTGTAACAGCAATGGAACTTGTCAAAATGTTAGCACTACTTTCTTTAAAGAGATAATAGCGTCTCACGCAACACTACTACTTTCATTTATATGCATGATACCTTTAAACTAGGTTGCCCACATTACAAATTCTGATTCCTGATGGAATTCGGCGAGCCAAGTAGGTATTTTCACTTTTGACCCATGTATAACTTCTAGAGGACAATGTTAATTAGGTTCATGAATGGGCCACAGCCTTTGAGGACATGCATCTAAAGGTTAAGTGTTGATTTAAGTGATTGTATGGTTTCTGTAATGAGTAACTCGGCAAGCAATAGTTTGGAGAGATTAGTTATGATGCTCGATTAAAATTCTATGGTTCAATAGCTGAGCTCGTTTACCTATCGAAGCGACGGTTATCCTTCAGAATTTAGTCTACTTCTCGACTATAGACATCATTATTACCTCTATTTCAATTTCTATACAATTGAATTTCTGCTTATAATATGGTCTGTTCTTGTTTTCTATAAGTTTGTTGGAAATATAGTTCAATTGTGGGCTAGTTCATACTGGTAAAGGGGGAATGAGGTACGGAGTGTACACCCATAAGTCCCTGAACACCCTGACTAATATTGTGGTTAAAGGTTGTTCAGCATCGCTGATGATCTTCAGCGAGTTTAGCTTTTTATGGAGTATAACTCTGGACTGAAGGCATTCATCAGGGAGTAACACGACTCAAGGCATATCTTCAGTGTTTACACTTTAGCAAGTCTTCTTCAGCAATGAAGGCGTCAACGGGAACACCCTTCAGTGTTTGCTGATGCTTCAGTGGGACTGAAGAATAGACAAATGCTGGAGCTGAACTTGTACACTTGTAACGGTCTTTGACCCATTCAAGTGGAGTTAATGACCACGTTTAATTGGTCTTGTAACCATTTTCCTGGTATTATGGAGCACATTAAGAGGACATTAATTGGCCGTTAATTCCTCTTAATTCCATTGACTAGGGTTTGAGTGTTACACTTATAAAAAGGTGACATAACTTGCATGAAGGATAGACAAAAAACAAGAAACACATAGCAACAAAAGGGTTAGAGATTTGTACCTAAATCACTAACTGCATTTGGTCTTATCCCAAGTAGGTATTCGTGATACCCAGGCATTAGGGTCGAATAATTTACTTTGGAAAGTGATTACACGATTCCAAGTGATATCCGATAACCATTGTTTTGGTACGTAGCTAGGATTGATTATCTATACCTTGGTGTCACACCCCACCATGGCGGAATATGGGGCTCGACGTATGGATATCATCACAACAATAACGTGTCTATAGAGTTAACTAAATGAAATAGAAATGTCATAAAAAGGTGACACAATGTCATGACAATATCTCAAACAATGCAGGCGTCTAGGTAAGTAGGTAACAGACCTACCTCTTACCAAAGACTTTCAAATAACACACATCAAACATATAGGTATCAAACAATATACTAAATCAAAAGACAAAATAAAATCTAAGAGGAAAGGGATTCCTCCTAATGCAATTCTAGCAGCCTCTAAACTTTAGCCACACTTCTAATAGCATCCTTCTCAACTACCTCACCTGAAAATGACACTAAAATCTGTCAACATAAAGTTGGTGAGAACATAGGTTTAAGTTATCTAGAACATCATAAGAAACCTTGACATTCGCTGTAAATAAGTTCAAGAAAAAACAATTTATAGAAATGGACCATAATGCGATAATCATGCTACATGCATCCACAACAATACTCAATCTAAGTACCAGTCACATCTACAATTCACAAAGCACACTATAACAATCAAGAATTATCCCGTCACACACACAAGAACACACACCACACTATCTGGATCTTTCCCACACCACCTGTGGAAGATGAACTATATCCCCGTCGAGATATCTTGCCTCCGAAGAGACGATGCACAAGTACTCAGGACGGATCGTGCCCCCCGAACCAAGAACTCAGAACCAAGAATTCGGGACGGATCGTGCCCCACGCTCCACACACATCACAACTGGTCCCATAGACGCCCATACATCTATGTACCAATCCCAATCATAACACAATCAAGATTCAGATATCATAACACATATCAAAGCACATATGAGAACACATAAGCACGCAAGTCACACAATATCACATGTATGTCCACACATTTTAAAACATAGTACTAAATCATGTTAAAGAACATTGCAAGTGTCATCTCCATCCCATACTGAAAAAACATTTAAAAACGTAGCAAAACAGGACTATGAACTCACCTGATAGCACATCAAGCTAGCACTCCTGCAAACCTATAAAATCATACACGACACCCTTAGCTCAGGTCTTAACACCCAAGTTAAGTAACAATCAAGGAGATGAATCTAATCCCTCAATCCCCACTATCTAGTTCTCCCACTACAAGCTATTCTATACGTAAAATTCCAGTTTTTCCCCGGTACGGTTTACTAGTCACTAAACGATCACATGAAGTGAACTTAACACCACACTTGACTCCTACCCTACTGGAGCTATGATGTTATATGATCTAAGAACTTCAAAAACCAATTTTACTTTCTAATTACACGTTTAACCCTTTCTTTTAGTCTCTACGCCAAAAGTCGTTTTCACCAAAACTGATTTTCCGTACATGCTAAATGTTTGACACCAAAACCCCGACCTAAACACTATAAATTTTATTGAAAACCTCCAGTCCTTTTATATACATTATAAAGATTTCCCAAATCAAAAATATTTGGCTATCTTATTCGTTTGGTTAGGTTTTGACTCAAATCCTCGAAATCAAAATTTATTCCTGAACAGCGCACTGTTTTTGTAAAAATTATTTGACGACCTTCCCAACTCCATTTTCGACCAACCTTACATTTTTGAAAAGTAGACTCTCTGAACTTAATTTTAAAAAAAAAGAAACTCGACCAAAGGTGCTACCTACTGCCCGGAACAGTCGATACAAGACAGCCCTAAAAATCAGACTGTTTTAGGCCTTTATGCACTAACCCTCTAAACATCATTAATTACCCTTAAATTTATAACACAAACCCTAAAATCATTAATGGATCTTAATTACTATATTTTCTATAAAATTAATAAAACCATAATCATCTCAATGATGGTTAATTAACATTACAATCATGATTAATTAATAAAAACATGAATTATATTAAAGTTGAATTGATCACTTACCTTGAAACAAGAAAAATTAATGAACCCTAATCATAATTTCGACTCCTCTTGATATCCATGGAAGATTTAGACTGATTTTAGGTTTATTTAGGGTTATTAGTCGTTTTTAGGGGTCTAGGGGTGTTTATATAGGCATTGGTAACCTTCTGGACAAGTTTAGGCCCAATTAGGACTTTTAAATGGTAAGTATCCTATTTTTATTAATTTAATTATTAAAATTAAGGCTATGCGACCCACAAATTCGACACATCTCTATGTTTTATCATATTTACACTCCCCCCTTCTATTTTATGTTTACTTATACTCCTATACACTTTCGGGACCAAACCGGGTACCCTTTTGCTAATTTTTCGACTTTTACACGATTTTTGAACTAGCCTTCATTGCTAAAAGTTTCTAAATATAGAAGGTAACTATAAAACTTATCCTAACCATATTATATATACTTAATACATACATACAACATACGATACGTACACGAAACCTTATCAAAACGATACCCGAACTTTTCTGCAGTTCATTTCTGAACTCATTTCATTTCATTTCATTTCATTTCATTTCATTTCCAACTTATACCATGATTTATACATTCATGTGAACTCATGAGCACGCACCAAACCCATCACATCATCATATAACGTACCATGTACTACGTAAACAATGTCTAACATCATGATAAAGTCTCAAATATGAGCACATAACACATAAGCGCACACCAAGCACATGATCAACATCAAACAGTCAAAAGTGACAAATCCAAAATCTAGGGTTGTCACACCTGGTTGGGATGAAGTAAACACCAACAATCAAAGTAAATTATTTTGTGATAATCAATGGCGGCTGCTATGAAGCATATGGTGGCTAACTTCTCCAAGCTGGATAAGTTTGAAGGGGTGGATTTCAGAAGATGGCAAAAGAAGATGCACTTTCTTCTTTCTACTATGAGCGTGGTGTACGTGCTGACAACTCCTATTCCTGATGGTGGTGATGATGCTACTTTGGAGGAACCGAGGAAAAGGAGCAAATGGGAGAATGACGACTATGTGTGTCGTGGTATTATTCTCAATGGTATGTCTGATTCCTTATTTGATATTTACCAAAATTCTAAATTTGGTAAAGAACTATGGGATTCCTTGGAAGCCAAATATATGGCTGATGATGCATAAAGTAAGAAGTTCCTTGTGAGTGATTTCACAAATTACAAAATGACTGATTCAAGACCAGTCATGGAACAATACAATGAACTTCTTGGAATACTTGGTAGATTTACACAACATAAAATGAACATGGATGAGACCATTCAGGTCTCTTGTGTCATTGACAAATTACCTCCTTCTTGGAAATATTTCAAGCATACCTTGAAACATAAGAATGAGGAATTAACTCTTGTTGAGTTGGGTCGTCATTTGCGCATTGAGGAATCCCTCAGAGTGCATGAAAGTGACAAGCCAAAGAGCAACAATGTTGCTGGTTCATCAGTTGTCAATATGGTGGAGCATAACAACTCCATCAGGTACAATGAAAACAAGGGCAAACGTAAGCATCAGGATAACACCAAAGCAAATCCTAACAAGAAGTCATCAGTGGCTTGTTGGAAGTGTGGGAAACTTGGACACTTCAAAAGGGATTGCAAAGGTGTTGGTACTGGCAACAAAGCTAGTGGATCAGGCACAAATGGTTCAGTGATTGGTTCTAACAACACAACACTGAAAGATCAGAATATGTTTAATGAATCTCACCAGATTTATAATGTTACATATGTATCTGAAGCTTATTTGGTGCAGGATGATGATGTTGCGTGGTGGGTTGATTCTGGAGCAACTGTTCATGTTTGTAAAGATAGATGCTGGTTCAAGACTTATGAGTCATTGAATGATGGATCTATTCTTCACATGGGAAATGAATCGACAGCCCTAGTGCATGGACGTGGTTGTGTAGATCTTAAGTTTAGTTCTGGAAATATTGTTAGCTTGTTTAATGTTTTGCATGTTCCTAATATTAGGAAGAATTTGGTTTCTAGTAGTGTTTTGAATAATAATGGTTATAAACAAGTGATTGAATCTAATAAATTTGTTTTATCCAAACATGGTGTGTTTATTGGTTTTGGTTATTTGAGCAATCAAATGTTCAGGCTTAATATTGAAACAACCACTAGCATTAACTCAGTTAGTGCTGGTAGTGCAAATATTGGTTCAGCCTCAGTGTCCACCAGTAAACTGAAAGATTCTTCACTATGGCATGCTAGACTAGGCCATGTCCACTTTAAGAGGATGCAAAATATGTCTAAGGATGGGTTAATCCTAGTATTTGACATGGACACTGAAAAGTGTCAGACTTGCATGCTGAACAAAATAACTAAGAAACCATTTCAAGATGTAAAACGTGTAACTACAGTTTTGGAACTAATCCATAGTGACCTATGTGATTTGCATGCTACTCCCTCATTAGGGAATAAGAAATACTTGGTAACATTTACTGATGATACTTCTAGGTTTTTGATGTAGCGAAAAAACACAAAATAACAAGGATAGATAATTGAATCTGTTGATTCTAAAGAATGCCAGACACAATCCTTCCAAATATCGTTGATTCAAATTCCTGTTCATTCACATCGTGAATAGGCCTAGTTCTCCTTGGAGTCATCTTGATTAGGAACTGATGCAGAATGTTAAATGGAGATTATTTTTTATGTCGGTGACTTTTATTCACTTTCCCTTTTTATTTTTCTACAGTAATTTGTTAACTTTTTTTCCAAGTTTACTTATATTATATAATTAGGGCTGAGTTTATTGTATTCATTATGAAGTTATGAATAAAAAAAACAGACTTTTAGTCTTTGTTAATTGACTTGAATCCAGGTTAGGGTTTATTGTTCAATTTTCTCTTAATAATCGGGTATTCGTTGAATCAACGATTGTTGGAGTTTGCCTGATTATCGGTATTCTTTTGAATCAACGATAGTTGGAAGGATTGTGTCTGGCATTCTTTGGAATCAACAGATTCCATTATCTATCTTTGTTACTTTGTTTTTTCCGCTACATCAGTTGGTATCAGAGCCAATGCTATGTTTACTCATTACATACTAAGGATGAAGCATTAGATAAATTTAAAGTATTTAAAACTGAAGTTGAATTACAACAAGGAGTCCAAATCAAAAGATTAAGGACTGATAGGGGAGGTGAGTACATGTATGCTCAGTATTTTCAGTCTGTTGGTATTATCCATGAACGACTCAGCAAAATGGTATATCTGAAAGGAAAAATAGAGTACTGAAGGAAATGGTTAATTCCATGTTATCCTATTCAGGATTGAGTCAAGGGTTTTGGGGTGAAGCTATGTTAACAACTTGCTATTTATTAAATAGGGTTCCCAACAAAAGGAACAAGATTACCCCTTATGAAATCTGGACTAAAAGGAAACCAAACTTGAACTATCTCAAAGTTTGGGGTTGTAGGGCAGTTGGAAGACTCCCTGATCCAAAGGTGAAAACCTTGGGTGGAAGAGGCATTGAATGCATCTTTGTTGGATATGCTGAGCATTCCAAGGCTTACAGGTTCTATGTTATTGAACCTAATGATTCAGTTTCAATAAACACAATCATTGAATCAAGGGATGCTAACTTTGATGAGACTAGGTTCTCATCAGTCCTTAGACCAAGCCTTAGGACTCCTACTGGAGCTGAGGACATTGGTGTTTCAATGGAACCTGAAAGGGTCACTGATGAGGTTGTGGTTCAGCAACCTGAGCTTGAGCTTAAAAGAAGCACAAGGCATAGGAATCCAAGGAATTTTGAGCCTGAGTTTCAACTATACTTGGTTGAAGGTACAAGGGATGAGGTCTCAGACCAATACTCCTATTGCTTTAATGTTGAGGATGATCCCAAAACATTTGATGAAGCAATGAAGTCCCAGGACGTTGCTTTCTGGAAAGAAGCAATAAATGATGAGATGGATTCCATCATGGGCAACAACACTTGGGTGTTGGTTGATCTACCTCCAGGTTGCAATCCACTTGGTAACAAATGGATTTTTAAAAGGAAAATGAAGGTAGATGGAACTGTTGAAAAGTTCAAGGCAAGGCTATTCATTCAAGGCTTTAAACAAAAGTCAAGGACATACTATTTTGATAGTTATGCTCCAGTAGCACGTATCAGTACCATAAGAATACTGATTGCTCTAGCAAGTATTCACAATCTGATTATTCATCAGATGGATGTGAAGACAACATTCTTGAATGGTGATTTGGAAGAAGAGGTTTACATGAACCAACCTCTAGGTTTCATCATGCCTGGTCATGAAGGCAAGGTGCATAAACTGATTAAGTCCTTATATGGACTGAAGCAGACACCTAAGCAATGGCACCAGAAATTTGATGAAGTAGTTTTGTCTAATGGTTATTTACCCCAAGCTGACAAATGTGTATATAGCAAATTTGATGAATCTGGTAAAGGAGTCATCATTTGCCTATATGCTGATGACATGTTAATCTTTGGTACTGACCAAGCTAAGGTTGAACAGACAAATGATTTTTTCTCATCAAAGTTCTCCATGAAAGACATGGGGGAGGCTGATGTTATCCTTGGCATAAGGATCAAACATGAAAGTGATGGTATTGTAATTTCTTAGTCTCATTATATTGAGAAGGTACTGAAGAAATTAAATCACTTTGATTGTACTACAGTGAGGACACCAATGGATACAAGTGAGAAACTGATGCCTAACAATGGCCAGGCTGTCTTCCAGCTTGAGTATTCTAGGGTTATTGGTTGCTTGATGTATGCCATGACTAGTACTAGGCCTGACATTGCATTTGATGTGGGTAAACTGAGTAGGTACACTAGTAATCCTAGTACTCAGCATTGGCAAGCAATTCAGAGAGTACTGAAGTATTTGAAAGGAACAATGGATTATTGTTTGTCTTATACTGGATATCCTTCAGTGTTGGAAGGTTACACTGATTCAAGTTGGATCAGCAATACTGAGGATAATTCATCCACCAGTGGCTGGGTATTCCTACTTGGTGGTGGTGCAATTGCTTAGGCATCCAAGAAGCAAACTTGCATTACTGGTTGAGAAACTTGCTTTTTGAGATTTCATTGTGGGTCAAACCTATGGCACCCATTTCTATCCGTTGTAATAGTGCAGCTACATTGGCTAAGGCATATAGCCAGATGTACAATGGTAAGTCTAGACACCTAGGTGTTAGACATAGCATGATTCGTGAACTGATCACGAATGGGGTGATTTCAATAGACTTTGTAAGGTCTCAACAAAATTTAGCTGATCACTTGACGAAGGGATTGGCTAGAGACTTGGTTATAAAGTCTGGTAAAGGGATGGGTTTAAAGTCCACTCTAGTCACTGAATGCTAGGATACCCAACTCCCTCCTGAGGAAACTTAGGAGCTGAGTTCAATATAGAAAGCTGAACATTCAAGGGACTGAAGCACATGTATATCATCCCAAGGATGTGCTTGTACTTGCTGAAGGAGGATGAAGTTATAAACTTCTCAATGGTTAATGCCTTTGAAAAAGTGCTGGAGCAAGAGCATGAACTAAAGAGGAACCACCTATATAAATGTTGAGGTTTCGCCGCCTCGGGGAGCATGGACTTGGCTCTTACAACATTTATGAATTTGGATATGGACACATGGCTAGTAGTGTCAGGAGTTGTTATGTATTTGAAAACTTGTGTGTATTTTATCTTCAGGTATTCAAAGTAGTTGAAGGGTTCAATTCTTAGAACACCCTGATTCTCGAATGTTTGAATTAGGATATTTTCATTTATGCGCTGGTTTTGTTAATGTTAATTTTCATGCAAAATGAATTGTACTATATTGGGGAGGATTGTTGGAAATATAGTTCAATTGTGGGCTAGTTCATACTGGTAAATGGGGAAGGAGGTACGGAGTGTACACCCATAAGTCCCTGAACACCCTGACTCATATTGTGGTTAAAGGTTGTTCAGCATCGCTGATAATCTTCAGTGAGTTTAACTCTTTATGGAGTATAGGCATTCATCATGGAGTAACACGACTGGAGGCATATCTTCAGTGTTTACACTTTAGCAAGTCTTCTTCAGCAATGAAGGTGTCAGCGGGAACACCCTTCAGTGTTTGCTGATGCTTCAGTGGGACTGAAGAATAGACAAATGCTGGAGCTGAACTTGTACACTTGTAACGGTCTTTGACCCATTCAAGTGGAGTTAATAACCACGTTTAATTGGTCTTGTAACCATTTTCCTGGTATTATGGAGCACATTAAGAGGAGATTAATTGACCGTTAATTCCTCTTAATTCCATTGACTAGGGTTTGAGTGTTACACCTATAAAAAGGTGATCATAACTTGCATGAAGGATAGACAAAAAACAAGAAACACATAGCAACAAAAGGGTTAGAGATTTGTGCCTAACTGCATTTGGTCTTATCCCAAGTAGATATTCGTAATACCCAGGCATTAGGGTCGAATAATTTACTTTGGAAAGTGATTACACGATTCCAAGTGATATCCGGTAACCATTGTTTTAGTTAGGATTGATTATCTATACCCTGGTTGGGACGAAGTAAACACCAACAAAGTTGACATTGTCAACTTAGTCAATAACATTTTTAAATTGAATGGATAGAGTTCTTTAAGGTTTGCAGGCCAAACTATTTGAGGAATTCAGTATTATAATTTCCTATTGATCCAAATAACAAATTCATATAATTTATAGCAAACTGGATCGAACTGAGACTATGTCAATACAAATTAAGGGTAACCAAAACAAATTAATAGTGTGCACATAAACATAATTAGGACATTATATTGTAGTCATGTATGATGTTAGCATAGGTGAGGATTAATCGGTTCCACCAAGAACAGCCTTGAGCTTCCTCACAGTGGGATTATCAAGGAAAGTAGTCTTCTCCACTAATGATGACGGTAAGTCATTTGCAAACAACGCAAAATCAATTATTTGTAGACCAGGTGACGCGCTACTAAAGCTTGCAAATGCAATAGCTGGGACTCCACCAGCATTCAATTGAAAATGCAATAACCCTTGCGGGAATACCATGATATCACCCTTCTTCAATGTCTTGATATAAACCTTGTTAGCCGAGGAAATAAAACCGGCTTTAATAACACCTTGTGTCACCAAAAGTATCTCAGAACCACCCGGATGTGTGTGCATTGGGATTACGCCACCAGGGGCTAGGTCCAGCCGCGCAATGGAGATCCCGAGACCATTCACACCTGGAAGTTGAGCTGAAAATGCTGGCGTAACAGCTGCATTGATGATGTTGGATGTGTTTGCTGCGAAGTTTAGGCTGCTAGACACAAAGTCATCAACTATGACATTAGCGGGAGGCTTGCAAGAATAGCCTGCCGGGTTTTCTGGGACTTTTAGGTCCGCGACACAAAAGTCTTGGACAGCTCCATGAGCGGAGTAGGTGAAGAGAACGGAGATGGTCAACAGAATGTGAAACATGTTCATAATGGGCTGTTTATGATCACTGTTGGTACTTTGTTAGAACTGTATTGTGGGATGCTGAGATAGTTTGTTAGTATAGGTATTTATAAGGATCATAGCATGTGTGTTTGTTACAAGTTGCAGAAGAGAGCCATGCAAAGCAATTACAGCCTTAAGTTCATATCATTTAAAATGCAAAGAAAGCAAACTGCTTGGTAGCTAATTAGTGATCACCATGTTCCTATAATAAGACAGAATAAACCTTTTTGGTGTGGTGAGTTAGTGGAGAAAAGTGAGTATTGGATGATTTCCTAACATTGGCAAGTCATAGGTCCTAATGATGCTAAAAAACTTATTCCAAAAGCTAATGCATATTTGTGAGACACCTTTTATCATATTTAAGAAGCTTACACTAGCCCAATCCATAAAGCATTATAGTTTAAGCAGAGGGATGCAAACCAGTTACTATCTTCTTTTCACAATGTTGTCCCTTTTTATCATATACACTCATGCTAATTATATTCATATCGATTTGCAACTAGAAAGCCTAACATGATCATGATTTCGATATGTCCTTGTGCGTGTGTGTTTGTGATCTCGATCGTTGTAGAGAAACATTTTGCCCCCGGGCCGGCAAAGTAAGCAATTTGCGAGGGCCAAAGGGAGAGGGATGGGTTGCGGTCTCATGTATGTATGTGTTTCTAATCAGTGTCGGTAATTAGTTTTCTTTTCTTCTTCGAAAGAAAATCCATGAAAAAATATTGATGTTGTAATGCTTGCATAATTATTAGTTGTACTAATATCATAGAAACATGATAAATTATCATAATCCATATATCAAATTAAAATATTAAAAGTTAACAAAGAAATATATATTAATTTTCTAACAAAGCGAGTTGTTAATAGAATACAATAATATTGGCTTCTAAGTAAACCATCAAACCAAATATTGTGGGACTCTTGTTGTCGCAGTCTGATTTTAATTTTCGAAGCTCAAAGCGCGACTGAAATTGTAGCTTTTTGACCGCTGTTTCGAAAATGGCTATAGACTTGTTGCATAATCCATATGCTTAGAACTACCTCAATCAAGAAGAATCCAGATCCAATAAAGCTCATAATCTACAAATAAAACCGGTTATGTGTTATTTTAATACAACAAGAATTGGCAAGGTAAGAAAATTAATGAAATTAAAAGTTTACCCCGAGGGCTGGATGTTCTTTGATAAGGTCCACTGCATTCAGAATCCCTCTGAAACACCAACCATTATCAAGTTAATTCCTACTATGAATGATAAACGTGAAGGATAAAACATATAAACTTGTCAAAAAGTGTTATGAACTCACGCAAAATGTAATCCAGCAAATAGTATACGAGGACCAATTGCAGCGAAGCAAAAGAATACTATGTGATACTGCCAGGAGTTTAAGTCAGTTACAGCCCATTACTATGATGATAATATACAACTCATTGTTATAATGAAAATATATAACTCACAGCGTAATTGAAGAAGAAACAGCCAAAGCTCGTCCCGTTGTTAGTCCTGTATATGAAAAGATTTGCATAGAGAATTTAGGGAAACATACATGTAGAATTCATTAACTAATGAGTCATTTGGGTTCATTGTAATTCCTCAATAAATACTTTTTTGAAAATATGTTTACCTAAAGGCACGATAGAGTGGACGATACCAAAAGTAGAAAGCTCCTGGAGTACCCAATAAGAAGTAGATGGCGGAAAAGAATACAAAGGCTCCAACTATTAAAAAAAGTAAGAGATTTGTTAGTAACTTTAACAAAATAAACCTCATAAAAAGCCTATTGAGATGAAAAGCGAACCTGCACCACTCACAAATATTGCAATACTCGTTATAAGATTCCAGAAAAGGGAGATTGGCACCCCTGAAGCAATGTTAATATAATCATATCATCGATCTGTTTTGGTTTTATTACATAGTTGGTGTAGCAATTTCAAGCTTGTTAGCATACCTAATAAAGTTGCATACGCAACATACATAGTTCGTTGCAGATGAACAGGTATATCGCCAGCAATATCATGATGAACAATGGGGTAAAATGCAGGCCAGTTCTTATAATCGTTTGCAGCACCGGCTAAAAGAAAAGAAATCAAGTAAAATTATCTTAAATCTTACACACTTTAGGCTGAAGTTTTCTTTACTTTTCGTGTTCGTAGTTTAATAATTATATAACCATTAGTAACAAGTTATTAAGAACATACATCTTGCTAGCTAGAGCCTCCTCTTTTCTTCTAAGAATCTGAATAAATATTGAAACCTGTTAATAAAGGCAATCAAAGACTATATCCCATAACGAACAGATGTAAAATTTACCACATTACCTCTTCCCTCTTGTTTAATTCCGCTTCCTTAGCTTCCAACTCCTTTTGCTTTCTCTTTAGTTTCTACATACAAAACATTTTCGAAATAAAAAAAAAGTAGGTAAATAAGTAAACAATTTTAATTATTGATCCATGATTTAATAAAAGTTAAAATTAAACACAAAATATAATAACTCCATAGACCATGAATAATGTCATTCACTTATTTACTGTTTTTAAAGATCAATATATTCTAATTCCTATACACCATTATAAAAGCTGGAACAATGTTTTACCGCAGGTGTATCGAGAGAATCGATAGTTGAGCCACCATGACCATAAAGTGCAGGTTCATGAGACAAAGTCGATAGCTTGGAGCTTGTTGTAACCCCGTGGATGTTGTGATGGTTCTGCATAATCCAACTTTAAATAAGCATATGTAGTCTACAAAACTTCCATGTCATAAGTTGCTAAAATCATGTATAAGATATATATGGTTCTAGCTTTTACAAAATTATGAATGTTGTAACATATAAAAAAATGAATTTATATAAGTTTCTACCCATGTTAGTTTCTTACCCAATATAGAAACTACACATGTTTAAAGAAAGTATACGTACAGAGAACGGATTGATATCGTGGTCAGGACTGAATGGATTCCGATCATGATGGCCAGCCATGATGAAGTTTTGCTTGATCACACTGAATGTTGCCTACTTTATGACTAACTAGACGTTGATATTTGTAATCTCCAAAAGTGCTTTGGAGAAGACAATGACTAAATAGACGTATATATGTGTCTTTATCTAATTGTTTGGATGTTTAAACATTGTTTTACTTTTGGAAATTTAGGAAGTTTTTATTTACTGTATTATATTACGCATTGCCGGCTTGGCACCTTTGTCTAAGATTATGCAACATTTGTCTCAACCTTTGTCAGTGTCAGCATGGCAACATCCAAATTCTTGTGCAACAACAGACTAACAGTTCTAGGTGATTAACCTTTTATGGATCTCTATGGATGAAATTATTATTATTATTGTCGTACGTAGTTAGAGTACCAATGAGGCAATGAGGTTTGGTTTGTTTTGATTAATGTTACAGAATACCTCTCAGTATTGCGCAATTCCCTCAAGCGGGTAGTGATCAAAATGATGATAAGCATTCAGAACCAACAAAATCTCCTGATCCGTGTTTGTTATAATATATATAACTTGTTTTACTTGACCTCATTACGATCACAATGTTGACATCTGCCTAGTCACATTTACCAGATTGCTTACGCGAGTGCTGACTTGTTTTCTAACATGTTGATTACTTGTTTACAGAGGGGACACGAAGACCAGGAGAACAGAAAAACGGGAAAAGGAAGTGGTTATGGAGCATTATAGGAATGTCTGTTACTGGAGCATTGATCCTTGCTTATTCATATGCTGCGCACGATAGTGAATAATATCAATCATCTGCAACCAGTAGTGATACCAAACCACAAATTGGTAAAGGTTAGTGATCGATCAGGATAAAAAGGGTGGCAGAGCCCAGAAGTTACTTGAGTTTCTTCTTTTTTCTGTTGAATGTGAAATAATGATGTAATTACGTGTTTTCTCAATGCGCTTATTCCGTGTACAGCTGACGTACTATATGTTCTTATCTTTTTTCTGTGTAAGAAAAGTTTGTTCAAGCATGTTTTCACTCCATGTTGGTTAATGGTAGTTTCTTCTCTTTCCATGTAGTTCCATTGTTGATAATTGTATTAAGCTTGTGCTGTGAAATTGACATTATGAAATTTTCATCAATCATTATGAAATTGACGGGTCATTTCTTTTTATATACTCACCATATTTCTTTACCAAATCACAGTGAGAAAAAACAAAACTACGGCGTACCAAATTACTTGTATATACATAATTTGCAACTCGATTATTGATTTTGTGTTGGAGGTATTCACTTAAGCAACTTGCAGGTTAATTATTTATCTAGTCGATCATGTTATTGTAAATAAATAGTAGAGTTTTAGCGGGGGTTTTTTCTTTTATAGTTAGGTTATTGATCAGTGATGTTGTAAACAGAAACATGGCAAAATGTTGATAGTTTCTTTAAAGATGTATGGGTTTATCGAGTAACTCTAGTGCAAAGGTTGTTCGCGGTTACTGAAACTGAATTCTTATGATAACTTGTATCCGAATGTTACCGCATTTTTGTATTGTTTCAATTTACTAAAGTGATATTTTTTCCATGTTCATGGATACCTCTAAAATAGGTTGCCACATAGCAAATTCTGATTCGCAACTGGACTCTCTAGCTAGGCCAAGTAAGTATTTTTCAGAATATTAGGCAGGTAATGTTTATGAGATGCAGTACTATATTTTCATGTTGATTCAGAAATCAAAATCATATCATTATACCAAAGTGGAACCGAGGAAATAACAATGACATTCAACAAGAAAATAATAGTGTGCACATGAAATTAGGACATTATATTGTAGACCAGAATAATGTTATAGCATACATGAGAATTAGTTAGTTCCACCAAGAGCGGCCTTGAGTTTCCTCACAGTGGCACTATCAAGGAAAGTAGTCTTCTCCACTAATGATGACGGTAAGTCATTTGCAAACAATGCAAAATCAGTTATCTGCAGACCAGGTGACGCGCTACTAAAGCTTGCAAATCCAACCGCTGGAACTCCACCAGCATTCAATTGGAAATGCAACAACCCTTGTGGGAATACCATGATATCACCCTTCTTTAATGTCTTAACGTAAACAGTATTAGCCGAAGAGATGAAACCGGCCTTAATAACCCCTTGTGTCACTAAAAGCAGCTCAGAACCACCTGGGTGTGTGTGCATTGGAATCACGCCACCAGGGGCTAGGTCCAACCGTGCAATGGAGATCCCGAGCCCATTAACTCCTGGAAGTTGAGCAGCAAACGCTGGAGTAACAGCTGCTTTGATGATGTTGGATGTGTTTGCTGCAAAGCTTAGGCTACTAGACACAAAGTCATCAACTGTGACATTGGCGGGCGGCTTGCAAGAATAGCCCGCTGGGTTTTCAGGAATTCGTAGGTCAGCGACACAAAAGTCCTGGACAGCCGCATGAGCGGTGAAGGTAAAGAGAAAGGAAATGATTAAGAGAATTTGAATCATTTTCACTATATGGGGCGAATGATCTTAGAACTGTTAGTTGATGTGTATTGTGGGATATTGAGGTTGTGTTATTAGTGTAGGTATATATAATGTGATAGGGAGAGTGTGATTTCCAGCAAGTTGGAGAAGAGAGCCACACAAAGTAATTACAGCCTTAAGTTCATATCATTTAAAAAGAAAACTGCTTGATAGTGATCACCATGTTCCTATAATAGAACAGACTACGCCTTTTTGGTCATGTGAGTTAGTGGAGAAAAGTGAGTATTGGATCTGATTTTCAATGCTTGGTAACTCGTAATTATATTTTCAGAAACCACGTTTGCATAAATTGTTTGCAAAACGCTCAAGAATAATTTCTGGATACCTTTGCGTCATGAGTAATAATCTTACGATATTTTAGACAAAGAGAGGCAAACACTTGCTACAATGTGACTGATGAACATTCCCAATTTCATGAAATCTGAATATGGTTGTGATGAATATATATAAAAACCTACAAATTTCAAATATGTTAGATATGTGAGTTTTGAGTCCCATATGATGGTTTTTACGCCTTATGATATCTCTTTGTAAGTTGTGTGCAGTCAGCTCAAAAGTTATTACTCCAAACGTTCTTTGTATAGTAAGCTTCATAAGTTAGCTATATTATTGTATTAGTGAGTCACTGATTAGCTGTATGATTATGTCAATCACAATTAGTTGTAGTCTAGTCAATAATAGGCTCAAAACCTTATCTTTGTAGATTATAAATGTAATGTGATTCATTGAGAAATGGCACACAGAAAAATCATTCTCATATTCTACATTATTACATGGTATCGGAACTCTAGGTACAACTAATTGTGATTGACATAATCATACAGCTAATCAGTGACTCACTAATACAATAATATAGCTAATACTCTCATGTCTTTTACGCATTTCCCCGGTTCATCTACGAGTCAGCTAATCAGTTGATGCATTATATTGCTCCACATTGATTATTTTTTTTCCTAGTTGATGCATTTTGCCCAATTTGAATATCAGTTCAAATTAATATTAATAGGATAGAGACACTACTTTCTTTTTTTTTGCAAGATACCTCTAAACTACAAATATGCCAAGTAAGTATTTCAACGTCTCCCATTGTATAAATATGGTAGTTTAAAACTCTGCACGCACTATTTTAAATCATGAATAGGCCACGGCCTTTGAAATTTTTCATATGAATTTTAATTGTTGTATTAACTAATTCTATAATCTCTCGAACGAATAGCTCTGTAGACGATCCTATGGTTCAACTGAGCAGCAAAAGCTGAGTTTGTTTAACTTGCGGAGCTATTCTGTATCTCTCGTATATAAACCACTATCCAGCTTGTTCATTATTGCTTTTTATTCAATCTCAAATTATTTAGAGTTTAATTCCTGCTTATGTTCTTGCCTGTTTCTATGTCGATCTTGTAAGTTGACATTATGTCAACTTTCAGTATAACCGTATATATAGATATGGATACAATGCTTATTAAGTTAGCAGGCCAAGCTATATAAGGAATCTAGTACTTTATTATAATTTGTTTTGTTCTGAAAAACAATATCATATCATAACAAACTGGAACCCAGAATATGGCAATACAAAACAATGATAAACAACACAGTATAATAGTGTGCACATGAAATTAGGACATAATATTGCTGTCCTGAATGACGCTATACATGAGGATTAGCCGGTTCCACCAAGAACAGACTTAAGCTTCCTCACAAAGGCATGATCAAGGAAAGTAGTCTTCTCCACTAATGATGATGGTAAGTCATTTGCAAACAATGCAAAATCAGTAATCTGTAGACCGGGTGACGAGCTGCTAAAGCTTGCAAATGCAACCGCTGGAACTCCACCAGCATTCAATTGGAAATGCAACAACCCTTTTGGGAATACCATGATATCACCCTTCTTTAATGTCTTAATGTAAACAGTATTAACCGAATTGAAGAGAACCACCTGGGTGTGTGTGCATTGGGATCACACCACCAGGGGCTAGGTCCAACCGTGCAATGGAGATCCCAAGTCCATTAGCTCCTGGAAGTTGAGCAGCAAATGCTGGAGTAACTGCTGCTTTGATGATGTTGGATGTGTTTGCTGTGTTGATTTGTTAGATCTAACATAACATTTATTTTTATAAACAAAACATATAAACATCATAGCACATGCGGAAGCGATTACGGATCATATAATCATAACATGCATATAATTAATTGAATATAAAATTAAACGGGAATGTACCTTGCAATGCTTCCAATAAATAGAATGTAAAACACCAATCCAAGATCAACCTAACAAAGGTTGAATCTATGTTCCTGTACACACGTCTCGAACAAGCTACTTGACAAGCTAGGTCACACGATCAGAACCGTGTCGTAGAAGTGGAAAACTCAAAACCGAATCAGCCCTAGAGAAGGGATTCGACCGAGCATGGCTAGCAAGGGTTTGGATATGATTTCTTTCACTTGAATTAACAAAGAAAACAATGAAAAACCCTTTGTATTTATAGTGGATGTAAGCCTAGGGTTAGGAGACAAAACTAAATATCTGGAATATATTGTTTGTCTTAAAACCAAAACTTACACCACAAACACATAAATGTTCCCTCAAAAGGGGCGGCCTATTGTGCTCCCAAAATAGTTTTGGGGCACAATTTTTTGTTTCCACTTTTACTAGTTAATGCCCGTTAGTCATTTTACATTAAATACTTAACGGTCGTTATTCACGGTTATTAACACTCGTTAACTATTTAACTACGTTTAATAAAAACATAATTAAATAATAAAATAGCTCTAAACGTTTGTGTGCAATCCCATAGTCTCGAGTTCGATCCTAACACACGACTATTTAAATTACGTCCACAAACTAACAGCTCCCACATGGACTATTTCAAATATCGTGATCACATCGATTAGCGTCTAGCTACACGTCGATGCCTCTAGTACTATCTCGAGTAAGGTCTTTTGGAAAAACCTTTTAATGATTAAACATCATTATTATTATCATTTCGTTTCTTAATACACGTTAATAAGGATACGGATCTCAGTCATTCCTTAATTAACAATTGCTTTTCGTTCATTGATTAATAAAGATTACCAAATATCAATTTGGGTGCGGCCACACATACATCTTTAATTAATCCCACGAGGGGCCTAACTGTATTAATACTCCAACAAAATATTGAAGGAAACAAATCCCATATTGACTATAAGTGAAAATCATGGATTTTGCAACACTTCTGAAATCAAATCCGTATAGCTACCCGTTACAAAATAGCGTTAGATTGATTCACAAAAATGCACTAGATCCACAATGTTCTTGGTATCTCAGGTCGAAGGATAACTATTTATGATAGACTTAATGGCAAAGATCCATAAAGTAATATCATATAAGTTGGGATCAGTCCTATATCTCGATTCATCGAATATAATCTAAATTTGGTATGTAATCACATCAAGTATACTTTCAAGTCATACTCCCACCAAACTTTAGATTTGTCTTAATTTAATAATATTCCCATATTATTAATCGACAACGGACAATCTAGAATAAATTAATATTCATGGATTAAACATTTAAATACAGGACACAATATATTATAAATGAAAACAAACTTACCCAGTAATTTAATTCATTATAATAATCGTTTAACATCTCTTATCCAAATACTAAATAGATCAATGCATGAAAATTTAGTTGATGCTTAATGCCTTTAAGTAATGACCTTCATACTTGTTTGTCAAAGCTTAAATTAACTAACTTGACCTATGAAATTTTTGAGAATACTTATTTCAAGAATTCAATAATTTGAAGTTCTTGTTTATGTGCATTCAAATAGGTTTTATATTGCCACATAATATTCATAAATTGTGAGACATCCCAGATCACCAATTTAAAACTTCCAAAATATATTTGAAGTTTAAAGTATTCTAATTCTTTATTGTATAATGCAACTTTAATCAATACGTCATCTTCAAGAATACCATGATTAATATTGAGTGTTACCTCAATTATATCTTTTCAAGTTTGATAACTTGTCAACAAAGATATAGTTCGTAAACTATAATATCTATTATGTAATGTTTGACACCACCCAAACTATCAAGTTTGTTGGCTATGATAATTTGCACAACCATTGACAAATTATTCATTTATAGAATGTGTAAGCCTATCCAAGATTGAGGATGTCATTCTATATCCAAACATATTCTTTTAGAATATACACTACTCAAGTTATTTAATAACTTTCAAATAGATATTAATGTAGTCAAATCATCATGCAATTAAGGCATGACTAAATACAACATGAACTTGAAATACATATAATCTAGGAACCAGATTTAGACTTCTTCAAGTCTTACAAATCCATATTAGGGTCTACCTCATGGCATATCATGTCGTGTTAGATTATTTTACCGCACAAACAAACATTTATGTTCAAGGTTATGTATATCTTATTTTCTAAACCTTTAAAGTGAAATTTCATCCCAAAGCTAAACCAAAATTGGCATTTATTTTGAATGAAACTTACTTTCTTATCATATACAATTTAAGAAAATAATCATAATACTCCCACTAGCTTCCAGGAATAATTAGGAATTACCTTACTTCAATTTCAAATCTTAACATTGATTTTCAAATTAAAACATAAGAATAATCTCTTAGATGCACACATTTCTCCACTCATGAATAATTGCACTTAGTACACTCCAAAGATTTATTTGAATTAATAAACTTCTTTTGATTACTTATTGTCCTCGCTTAAGTAGTTGTAATAACCTGAAATTTAAAAGCAACATTTAGACTAAGATCTAATCTTATTCCTAGTAGTCGGATCAATATTTATAACCCGACTTTTATTTGTCATGTTCGTTCTATGAATAATATTTAATTCTCGGCTAATCGGCAAGGGTAAGGCTTCAACGTATCGAGTACGTATCAATTATTATTTATTGGCAAGTTTATTTCCGTCATCGACCGTAAACATTTTTGTTATAATATAGAAATAATTCTTATTGTCGTCGTTTTAATTTTTGGTTTAACGAGCGTTCTTCGCAATTCAAATTAAACATTTATGTACCATTTATTTATATAAAATGTTAACGTATTTTAAATAATAAGCCCTCGTTTATTTATCGAAATATTAATCTTCTCCGAATGTCGAAGTTTTTATTTTATATTGAGAGTTTATTTTTCGTGTTTCACGTGTAACATTCTAATCGCGTAACTTTTAAAATATCGGACTTCGATAATACCCGCTTTAGCAAATTGTAGGGCAAGTAAAATACTCGCCCCACATCTCTTTACAACATAACACGTACACCACTAGTCACCCAAATAGGTGGCGTGTCTCAAAGTATCAACAAAGAGACTTGTCTTTGTTAACTACACATGGACTCTTCATATCATTTCCTACACATCATACTTATCAATTGCAAAAAAAATGAACCCTTTTCTGTCCTTGTCTTTGACGAAGCTCTCATCCAACAATAACAATTTCACCATCTCATTTTACAAGCTTTTATTTATGAAACTTATGGATCTTGATATCGTAACTTAATTGTTGAGCTAACATCCATCCTCAATATCAATATTTGAGGTTCATTTCATTTTTGTTATAAGATTAATTTTCACATATGTATTTTTATCATTTGATCTCTGTAAATTTTAATATGTAATAGTTTGGTTGAGTTTGAGGTATTGTATGAATTATTTTATAACTTGAAATGAAGCTAAACTAGCCCGAGGATGAATTTGGACCATAAGATTTTACATCAGTAGCAAACGTATACTTTGAGTAATCTCAGTAGGTTTTGTCTATTGGGACTTGAGATATTTGTATAGAGTGTTGTTTTATGATTATTTTCCCGGGTGGCATGACCCGTGACGATTCTCGAAGAGTGAGATATGACCAAAAGACGAAATTAAGTCAATTCTGAACATGCTGAATAAACGGACAGAAAAATCATATTAGAACACATAACCAATGAAAAAGGTAAAACTAGATAAAATTATGAATAACTAGAATCAATTGGTTAGTCCACCAGTTCTTTACGGTTTAGAAATGGCGGGCAAAACGGTGGAACTGAAGTTGGCTATCAAAAACAGCCAACTTTTCTAAGTGATAAAATAGGTAAATGAGCTATGATAAATATAAATTAGGGGCAATTGAACTTATAATAAGTAAACTACATAAGTTAAGAATAACTTTGGTAAAAATAACTCATCTATATTATTTACGGTTTAGGGGAAACGATCTCATCTACGAGGCATGTCGGGAAATTGTAAGAATTGGACTATATTAAACTAACGTTTAACGTGTCGATTTTTATAAAAACCGAAGTGGTAGGACCCACTTATCGGGAAACATGGACTCATTTATATTTTTCTAAATATGTGTCATGAGACCCGACCATCGATAATATTAAGTCGATGTCGTTTTTAGAACCCGCAATACATATAAAGTGGATTTGGGCCACAAAAGCCCAACTTACACTTGTAATGGCTATTGGTCCATTATTGGTCATGAGATTAATAATGTATATGGAGATCAATACTGAGTTTGAAATGGACTTAGGTTATATAAATGAGTAATGGGTCACTGATGGGCTTAATTATCACAATGAGAAAATATACGGTAAATTGTTATAAAACGTCTTGTGAAAAGTTTTATAAAACTTATACAATGTCCAAACTTACTAAAGTGAAATATTTACATATATGTATGATTTATTTCTCGTCTCGATCCTAAGACGCGTCTCGTCATTTTAGGTCACGTTCGGTCATATGTTGACCGTTGAGCATCTTTCTCTCGATCAACGAGCGATTGGTATCTCGTGAAGTCGTGTACCGACTATTGTACGTTTGTTCCTTGATCTACGTGTAATAGCTATATCAGGTGAGTCTATAGCCTCGCTTTTATATTATCTTGTAAATGATTTTTAACCCGCGAGGGGGAATACATGTTGTTTTATAAAATGAACACAAGTTATTTTTGGTACCGTGGACCCGAATACGATGATAAATGCCTAAGTACCATTGTCTTATGAAGTCCCTGAATTTCATGAACTGTTAATTACCTTGCGAGGTAAACGCTAATACATATGATAGATCTATTTGGTTTGACAGCCTTATCCTAGGGTATGCATCCTTGTGATCACCTGAAAGGGATATTATGTATAAGAGGTCGTTGGTATATGACAATATTACTTGTTGTAGGGGTGCCGTAGGTGACTCGGTTTGACGTGTTGGTTAACGTTCAGTTGCATGAGCTTAAGGCATTTATCGATATATATATATGACTTGTCTGTGTGACAAGCCTGAGATGATTAAAAATTATTGTGTTCAAATGATGATTTGCAAAACCTATAGATTCACTCAACCGTTGTGTTGATGATTTTAAGCATGTATTTCAGGTAATCAAGATGATAGCAGTGGAGCATGCGAGGAGGGAGTTGGTGCTTACTTGTCTAAAGTTTATATTATTTTCCATCCTTTGAAATGAATAAATAACCTTTAAGTCTTTGATGAATGTGATGTATTGGTAACGATTTTTGGGATTAAACGCTACTCTGATTTGATATATATTGGGATGGGAAACTTTTAGACAAGGTTTGTATTATTTTAACGTCTCTTTTGAGGTCGTTGTCTATGATTGTGTGCGATGTGCTATTAGTAGCGCCCCAATGTTGTATTCCGTTGCGTGGTAATTTTGGGGTGTTACAGTAGTCATTCAAGAAAGAGTTCATATAAATTCAATTGTCAAATAGTATGACAATCATAATATTTATATATTTAATGTGTTTTAGGAAAGAATATTCAATCACATTTAAATGCTTAAGCGTGATTTATTATCTAGCCAAAATTACATACATTAAATATGTGTACAACTTTGTCCATATGATTTCAAACACAAAGATTAAAACCTCTAAGGTTACTTTCTCTTTGTAGAAACTCATCTTTACTTTCTAGTCAAACTATCAAGATAAACCAAATCATCAAGATTGATTATCTTATTTGGACAACATCTGTGTCATTCATAGTATGAGTAATTTTACCCAATTCTTCATTTGGTAACAAAACATAATTATATTATGTAACTCATAATTTTCAGCATATTAATAGTATATCCGAGATATCCTTGCGGATCTATGACTAAAATTCCTTCATCAAGAGTAGTAGCATTTACATGCCTACCTCATGATAATTACTAGTGTATCTTAGAAGATCATGTACCTTGTAAGTTTATCTTTCCAAGATCAAAACTCCCACTTGCTTTTAGTAATTAAAAGTTCACCTTTAAATACTTAGCAAAAATAAATCAACATTTCAAAGTTATCTTTTGGGATACTACAAGTACAACGACAATTCATTTAGTTTGTTAATAACCCACTTCTTAAGTAGTTCAATCAAATTCTGAATTTTAATTTAAGATATAATGTGATTCATCACATTCTATATATAATGATATCTTAATTAATCTTCTTAATCCGAGTCCTACTCAACTTTCTAACCTTGAAAACATTTGGAAGAAAGAAGATGTATTTATCTCGAATCAACAATATATTAAAAGTTCGATTTACCTAACTTTAAACTTCCAAAATACATTTGAAGTATTTTATTAGGATTAATATTGTAGATGAATCTAACAATATTTAAGATAAATATATATCTTTAGGTTTTCCTATTTACCAACTAATACAAGTTAATGGTATAATAGTTTCCAAACCATTTTGCATGCTTTATATCATAATCACTTCAAAGTTTCATTTCAAGTTAATTAACTACAAGTCTATTTATGTAATTCTGATGCTACATAAATATTTCTCTTAGTAGTATAAGATTACTTTATGTATTTAATATCATTCAAGGGAATTATCCAACTTAAGAAACTGCAAAATAATCCACGCCCGATCTCACGACATGTGGGTATTTTACCCTTGTGATTGCAATTTAGTCCAAGCTCTCACATGACTAAATCCAAACTACAAGTGTTTCTTAATTTGAATGATATGTTTACGTTATCATAATCTTTATTATCACAATGACACAAGTTCTAACTTTCATCTAATATATATATCAGATTGTTAGTCTCTTCTTTATGAGTTGTTTCTTGCACACAATGTATAATTCTCCCACTTGTGCATGGAACGATCTCATATAGTAGATAAACATCACGTCTAACGTTTGTCTGTTATAAATATGATTGTGTCATTATATATTTATCATTTCGAGTAGATGCATAACCACTTAATTATCAAGAATCAGTTTATGACTATCCTTGGAAACATAAGTGTAAAAAATTCGAAAGTAATTCTAGATACACTCTAGGGATCATATGGGTAATTGCCAAGAGAATAAACTTGTAACTCCCACAAAATCAAAGAACGTTATAATAGTCTAGAATTGTATAACAACATAATACTCCCACTGAATTTGACAACTGTAAGGGTTTCAAATCATGTGAGATATATTTATGTGTTATTTACTTTCTTACACTTTTGAACAACACCTTCGTAACAATTACTATAGTGTTAAAGAGTGTATACTACTTCGTAAATGATGACTTATCCATTAAATGCTTTTAAACTTAAAAAGAAATTTTGGCATGCAATTTCTTCCTTAATAGGTCTACCATCCCATAATGGTATGTGACGCCTATCTATGGTTAAAGCACAACTACTAGACAAAGATTGCTAGTTTTTCTTTTACCATTTTGCGGTAAAAAGTCTTATCTCTAATTTAATAACTCAAAAATATACAAATTTCTTAACTATTAAAGTTTGCTATGAGTTATGCGTTTAGAATTAGAGTTTTCTAATATTCCTATTATTCCTTCTTCAACCATGGATAAGGACTAGGATTGATTTGAATTCTTCTTCCTTGGAAAAGAAATGAGGTTTATCATTTATTGTAAAGATTGACTCTATCCTTACACCTTTACGGTTGTAGATCAATTTACAATTATTTGAATAAACCATGTTTATGGTTTAACGTTGCATTAATACATTTAAAAGAATGTACAAAATTCCATCTTAGTATTTTCGATAATAAATACTGATAGTTGTAAAAATACGTCTTTTTGGAAAAAGAGCGTAATTAGGGTAAGTATTAACAAGTGACTTAGGAAAATCACGAGTTATGACCCAAAGTGGGGATCGTTCTCAAGGAGGCTAGTGTGTTGTGTAAAGAGATGATTAATTATGTGATTATATGATTATGAGAAAGAAAATAGAAATGGGATAAGAAGAGAATGACGGTTACGATGACGGATTAAACTAAGACGAATATGTCATACACGTAAAACCGTAAAAGCACCAAAATTAAAAATTTACCCTAAAAATTCCTAAAAAATTGCAATAAATCCTAAATAATGTATTAAGAGATTACAAAAAATCAAAAATCACTCAAACCTTTTATTTAATTAAATAATGATTTTTTAATGCTAATTAAAGCCCTAAAAATCAATTTAATTAACAAAAAGCCCAAAATGAGATTTATTACTTTGTAAACCTCTAAAATACCCTAACTTAATTTAAAACTATTTTTGAAAGTTTTAAAATTAATTAAAATATTTAAAAACAATTAAAAACTATTAAAACTTAAAATAATTATAAAAATTAATCTAAGAACAATAAAAATATTCTAAAAGTTGTAAAATACCTAACTTAATGTGTTTAACCTAAGAAAAATATAAAACTTGAAAAATTTAAATTTTAATTTTTAATAATAAAATAATAATAAAATAATATTAAAAATCCAAAATTTATAAAAAATTCTAAAAAATTTCAAGCTAGCTTAATTTAACCTAAATAAACAGAAAATGAAGTTGAAATTACAAAAATACCCCTAATGGGCCTCCAAGTGGGCCAAAATTCCAAACAGTCACCTTAATGGGCCAAAATAAGCCCAATAAGAAAAATGTTGTCCAATTAAGCCAAAAGATCCTATCTGACTCAAAATTTGATTTTAAACACAACTTTTCAAAGGCCCAAAAGCTGAAAATGTGAAATAAGCTGACTTATACCAAACAGCTTATTCTTAATGGGCTTTTTGGCCCATTAAGCTATAAGCTGATGCCATAAGCTCAAATTAGACACACAAGCTTCTTTTGAGTTGCTTAATACTTCTGTAAAAAGAAATTTGAAATAAGCCAAAGGAATAAGCCTGAAAATGCAAAAAGCAATCTACAGAAAATGACAAAATAGTCATTTTTGAGTTCTAGGCTATCCCAAGAGCTGATTCAAGTTTCTAAAGCTTTTAAATGACTTAACTAAGCGTAATCAACAAAAAGTTTTCAAATAAGTTCACTAAATAAGCTGGAATAAGCAAATAAGCACTTATGAAAAAGTCAAATAAGTTGGTTTTCTAGCAAAAAGTCAAAGTCAAAGTCTAATAAGCTCCAGTTTAATCAAATGGGTCAAATAATGAAGATCTATCACAAAAATAAGTTGTTGCAGGTCTGGATAAGCCAAAATGGCTTATTGATAAGCTAACTGAAAAATTACACTAGCAGGGGCTAGTTTTGGGTGTTGAGCAGTGGAAACTTTTTCCACCACTTGACTTGTTGACTTTTTGTCTTTAGTGACTTTTTTGGAGATTCAAGTTACACAAAGGCACCCAAATGATCAATGGATCATAAGGAGTAAATAACAACAAATAAATCACAATCAACAACAGCCAATTTGTACAGTTAATTCAATCAATCACCAGATATGCACCAGACTTAGAACAATAAGCAGTTAAGGTTCAATAAGCACTTATAGCACAATTCAGCCAGCCAAACTTAACCAAATGCATACACAAGCAATATTAAACTTAAATAAGCAAGTCTAAACAGGTTTCATGCACTGATTCAAAGTATTAAGCAAGATTCAAGCACTTAAAGTTACTGATGAACACTAAACACGCAAACTTTCACTTTGCTGATGCAATTGACCAACAAGCCAGATTCAAACCTCCAAATCTTGTTAACAGGTTATAAGAACTATGTTTAAACACTTTTTAGCCCTAAGCATGCATACACTCTAGGTGTTCCCAAAGTATTAGGTCAAAAACAGTCAAAACTAGCAATCTATAGCACAATCTTTGATTTGGTGTTTCAAAGCTGAAAACTTGCAGCAAAATGCACTCAAACAAGCATATAGCAGATACCAAGCAATAACAAAAACTTCTAACAACACAATATCAAGTTATGATTCAAGACAGGTAATCCCAAACACCCTTTTAACTTTTCATATCAAGATTTTTCAAATCAAAAGTGAATTTTAAGACCACCCAAGCCCAAATTAACTCAGTAACAGATATATCAAGCATATTTAAGCAAGATTAAGCAACAAAATCAGCAAGAACACAAGTCACACACAAATATCACCAAAAATCAAGATTTAAACAGATTTTGGGATTAAGTATGCAAACCTCATGGATGTACATCCACACCCACGAATTTTGAGCTTATGTACTAGCAAGAACAAGTACAAGCTTCCACAACAAAGCCTGCTAAGATTCAACAAGGTTAGAAGCAAAATATTAAAAACAGTAAGGTTGAAAAGCCTTGATTAATGCAACTCTTGTACTCCACAGTTGATTATCCCCAAGTTATAGGCTTCACCACACCTTGATAACTCAATATCAGGATGCTATGATCAGCTTTATAGCCCAAGAATTCCAAGATAGACCAAGAACTTAGCAAAATATCAAGCTTGAAGGAAAATGTGCAAACTTTTGCACACTCCTTGAAAACAAGTTTTGAGATTCAAGATTAACAAATAAGTAACAATAGTAAGCAGTAAACAACAATGGCACTTGAGTTTTCTTCAAAGATTCAAACACATTTCATTAACTGAATATGAGATTTACAGAATTTTGAACAAAGGAAAATTCAAGAGCAAGGATAAATGTAATACCCTAAGGCCTTTATATAGGCATACAATGAACTAGTTAAGAGCTAAAAAACATAACCCTAATGCTACAAAATCCCTGAAATTCCCTTGAGAACTTTTGGCAGTTTGTTGAATCATGTGATAGATTTGGCTGTTTGTGTGTTGCTGGCAAGTTTGAATTGCATCCAATGGCTTGAAATAAGCTTAAAATGTAAGCTGGATCCTGGACGTTGGATGACTGGCCTCTTCTTGTCTTCTTGTCCAAAGGTGCAAAAGCAGGGGTATCATGTGACCAAGGTGGTGATGTGGCACAAGGGTTTAAGGTGGGGTTGGGTTTAGTCTCACCTTAATCACTAATATGGAGTGAATTAAGGTGTAATTGCAAGTGATTTGGAAAAACCCAAATTTGCTAAGAACACTAAGAACAGATGGTTTGATCTTCTTTTGTGTTTAAAAGGGGTGTTTAGCGCCTTAATTAAATAATTAGTTAAGGTTTGGTTAGACGGTTGTGAGTGGAGAGTGACGTGGAGGCAGGGAGGGATTTCATTGGTTGAGAGGTGTTAGTGGGACAGGTGGCGTTCATTGGTTGGTCTAGGTTTATTTGTGTGTCTGCCATATTTAGCCCCTCACCTTTAATAACCCTTTCATTTGCAAATAAATCCGTCCAAACTCCATTTCCTTTGTATTTGAAGTTTGCTTTTTCACACTTTTGCCCCAAAATGTTTTGTAAAATGATTTCAGGGGTAATTCTTGCCAATTTGTGATTTTTGAAGGACTGATTTGGCATTTTCTTCATAGATAATGGTCTTGACTTGTCTTGTTTACTTCTTGGAGGACTGAAATTGCCAAGTCATGATTAATGAGGGACCATTTTTGCCATTTCTTCAAAGTCAAGGGTCCTTTTGGTAATTTTGACAAACTTTAGGGACCAATCTTGTAATTATGAAGATACAAGGGTATAAAGTGTCAGTTATTCAATATTGGAGGACCTTTCTTCATAAATCTTCAAATCTTCAAGGGTTTTCTTTGGAAAATTCTTCATTAGGGCTTGGTTCAATGTGCGGCTTCGTTTCCCGTGTTCGTTTTTGCATGATTCTTGTGATATTTTGTCATTTTCTCAATATCCGTACCTAAAATACACAAGCAACAAACACAAGCATATATTTGGGTATTTTCATGATATTTAATGCATTTTAAGCCCTGTTTGGACGATGAGACTATGTATAAAAGCAGTCTCATCAAATACTTTCAAGAAAATAAAATTACCCAAGTTAACAAATTAACCATAATATTTTCCTTGAATAACTAGTACCCATGGTGACATAAATTTACTACATCAGTTGATCTGCTAGTAATAAATGTATTCAACATGACAACTTGTCGAACAATTTAATTGATAAACTCTTTTGCAATTCTAGTATATTTAAAGGACTTACATTGCAAGTTAAAACATTGCTTGTAAACATGTTTAGTCCCTTTCTAATGCCTTGAGTTTCTAGATCTCACTAACTAACTCAATTAAGTCTTCTTATCTGATGAACTTAAAACTTTCAATCGAGATCTCACTCATATGAATAGTTTTCTTTCCATCACAATCTTAATCCAAGACTCTCACTTGACTAAAATTGCAACTTCAAGTGTTCTCAATTAGATGGCATTCAACTTAAATTGTGGGTATTATTTGATGTGTCAAATCAAAGATTATGTATGGAGAAGCATGCATACAACTCCGTAGCATAAGTTTTATAAAAAACTTTTATAGTTCATTTTCTTGAAGATTAAATGACCACATTAAAGAATTATAGAGTGCTAGAATTATGTACTCAGTAGCCATTATTCGTAGACGCCATTCTATAATCATTTGGGGAGCGAGGGCACTTTAATTCGTAAACCCAACACGCTCAGTCAAGATGAGAAATCGAGATGGAACACTCTAGCGGATAAGGATACTAATTATAATTTAAAGCCCTAGATACATTCAATAATAGGTCTCATTTAAACTTCTTAACAAATCAATTGTTTTTATATAGTTATTCAGTCAAATTAATAAATTTTTTTAGAAAATATACCCATTGTTTACAACATTTCAAACAAAATTAGTTAAACACATAGGCATATATCAAAAAATATCTAAGACAAAAATAACTTGTAAGCACAAATTTACAAAAATATATGCGCTAAAAATAAATCACATAGCCACATGCATTTATTTAGGTAATAAAATATTTTTAAACCCAGGGTTTTTAATAGGATATTAAGTCTTCCCTAATTAAAGATTTTATGATCTCATTCAAAAAATAAGAAGATATGCCAAATATTCGTAACATTTACTACATGGCAAGTTTTGTCCATGAAAACATGCACGTTTATCATGGATCCACATAATCTCTTAAAACAGGTAAAGATTTTATTGTCTATTCAAATAATCACTTAAAACAAGTAAAGATTATTAATAGATCCATATAATCACTTAAAACAAGTAAAGATTATATTGTAGGCATATAATCACTTAAAACAAATAAAGATTATATTGTAGATCCATATAATCACTTAAAACAAGTAAAGATTATATTGTTTTAGGACCGTTACCCGATTAATTTAATTACAAGAACTAACAAGTTAATTAAGTAATTAAAACCTAAAGATCTAACATGTATAATAGGGTTTACAAGATAATTTTTTCTTTATTTAGCAATAACACAAAAAGTTTCATGTGATCCTAGCATTATGGTCTGATTTTTATAAGAAAATGGTAAACCCTAAAACTCATGTTTTAACAATACAATTATTAAGATCATTAGGTGTTCAATAATTATTGCAATGTTAAAACTGCTCTTGATGTCACTGTTGATTTGTTAGATCTAACATAACATTTATTTTGATAAACAAAACATATAAACATCATAGCACATGCGGAAGCGATTACGGATCATATAATCATAACATGCATATAATTAATTGAATATAAAATTAAACGGGAATGTACCTTGCAATGCTTCCAATAAATAGAATGCAAAACACCAATGCAAGATCAACCTAACAAAGGTTGAATCTATGTTCCTGTACACACGTCTCGAACAAGCTACTTGACAAGCTAGGTCACACGATCAGAAGCGTGTCGTAGAAGTGGAAAATTCAAAACCAAATCAGCCCTAGAGAAGGGATTCAGCCGAGCATGGCTAGCAAGGGTTTGGGTATGATTTCTTTCACTTGAATTAGCAAAGAAAACAATGAAAAACCCTTTGTATTTATAGTGGATGTAAGCCTAAGGTTAGGAGACAAAACTAAATATAGAGAATATATTGTTTGTATTAAAACCAAAACTTACACCACAAACACATAAATGTTCCCTCAAAAGGGGCGACCTATTGTGCTCCCAAAATAGTTTTGGGACACAATATTTTGTTTCCATTTTTACTAGTTAATGCCCGTTAGTCATTTTCCATTAAATACTTAACGATCATTATTCACGTTTTTAACACTCGTTAACTATTTAACTACGTTTAATAAAAACATAATTAAATAATAAAATAGCTCTAAACGTTTGTGTGCAATCCCATAGTCTCGAGTTCGATCCTAACACACGACTATTTAAATTACTTCCACAAACTAACATGCTGCACAGTTTAGGCTGCTAGACACAAAGTCTTCAACAGTGACATTTGCGGGTGACTTGCAAGAATAGCCCGCGGGGCGTTCTGGGCCATTTAGGTCTGCAACACAAAAGTCTTGTATCGCTGCATGAGTAGAGATGGTGAATAGAGATGAAATGATTAAGATAATGTGAATCATTTTCACAATGGATCGGACTTTATGACATGATATTAATTAGAAGTATTAGTAGGTGTGTAGTGTGTGATATATCTTGAGGTGATGTTTGAAATTTTATATAGAAGGATCATATGAAATATTATGAGTGTGGTTTGTTGCAAGTTGGAGAATAAATCCATGAGAATCAATTAGAGCCTTAAGTTTACACCATTAAATTAGCAAAAAAAGAAAGAAGCAGAGTGCTTGGTAGTAATTACCATGTTCGTATAATAGAACAAATTGTACCTTTTTGATGTGGTGTCTTAGTGGCAAAAAGTGAGTATTGGATAATGATTGGTGATTCATATCTGTTTTTTTAATTGTAACCATGAATTCTAAATCGTTTGTCATTGTTGATAAGCTTTGGATGTTCTAGTCTAAGCGTTAGAGTTTAGACGAAGAGAGACAAACTTCACTAACTTATAATAAAAACCACTAAAACTCTAGGTAAGATTTGCGAACTTCATCCTCCATATGATGGATTTTACCCTTTGTGAGGCTTTATGTAGGCTGTTACAGGCTTATCGACTCTAATTACTTATGACTGTTAAAGGACGGTTTGCTTTCCAATGCCTTTCATTCATTCCCGCAGTTCATGTACTTACGAGTCAGCTGATCGATACATTATTCCTCATAATTTAGTGATTTTTCTATTTTCTTTTCGCATGGTATTATGACAGAAACACTACTTTCTTGTTCATGCAGTATATACCTTGATAGTAGTTTGCTCACATGGCAAATTCCGATTTATGGTACTTGTTGGAATTTATGTTGAGGTTGGCAACTTGGCAACTTATAAAGCAGAAGGTACAAGTGTTTAAAGGTGTAACCATTTGTACATATGATACAACAAAGAGTACATGATTTATATTCAACCATTTATTTGACCTGGTATGTAGGGATATGGTTGGACTTGGTATGTGTTTTGTTATTTACCAAAAACTGCTCCATTATCTCAACAAATAAGTGACGTGATTGTGATAACTGGAAGTGTGAACACGTCTTCTTTCATACGAGAGTATATATATATAGGACATGTAGGTTCCTGTGAAAAATACTAAGAAAGAGATAAAATGTACTCACAAAATCATTACAAAAGACATTGTTGTTGTATACTTCTGTTTTTGTTAATATTCTGTTTTCGCTTGCGTGTTGTGATCGAGAGTTGTTGCTACTCATCGATTACGTGTGTAGAGCTGTATTAATCCTAGGTGCTTAGGCTTGGAGACTCGAGCAACTTACGGAGTGCCGAAAGTACTTTAAAGGACAGGGATTTGACATCCAGTACGGTTCGTGTTTAACAGGTTTGAAGAAGAGGAATGATGAAATGTGATGCTTGCTGGTGTTCCCTTTTATTCTGAGTTTCGTATGCTCGAATCAAGTCGGGGTTGTTGAAGATTCACAGGCTCCATATGTCCAGGATCTTATAATGATCAAACGAGCATCATGAACAACATAGGAATAAATAGGAACAAAAACATGGGGGATGAACCCTAAAATAAATCTAATATATAAATTGAATAAGGTTGGTTTGATTTACAGAATTCGTACATATTTATACACAATGAATCGTTGCCTTTATGAACAGGCATATCAGTTCTATAAAAGTATATGATACAACCTAATCTAAACGTTATGTCCCTATACCTAAATAACTACCATATTATGGGTTTCGGGTTTATTGGCCTGCGACCCAAACCCAGAATTTATGCGGTCTTAATCCATGTTGAAAGATTAAATGGATTAAACTTCCAACATATTTCCCCCTAATCTAATTAATCTTTGATCCTTCAATCTTCTTGTTCTTTGAATTCTTTCAGAAAAAGTTCAATCTTCATGGCTTTTGTTGTTGTTGCATATGATTCGTGCTGTCTGCTTCATCTTCCATAGTATGCAGTTTGTTATTGATTGCTTTCTTCTTTTCCATAAAATGCTCTAGTTTCCTTCTTTTCTTAAACAGCAGATGGTGCACCCTTCTTATCATTCCATTGATAAGATTCATGACTCGTGCCTTCTTCCACATTAGTGGGGATCTTCGGTGCCCTGGCTGTCTTAAAGTAAAACGTCCAAAATATAGCATTTTCCGATTCCTTCCTTGGTTCAAGGTCTTCTACAATCACACCAAAAAGTTTTGGCCAAACTATACACTTTTTCTTGATTTCTTATGAACATAGGCGTGGTCTTCCTTCCTTAAAACTGCAACAAAAAAATCTTGTAGCCATGTTTCCTTCTTCTTTATTTTTCTTTCTGTTCTTTTCTTTTTTTGAATCTGCTTCGTCCTTATGTTCATTCCCTCATTTTCCAAAAGCAGGATCTTATGATCTTGATCATGAATTGTTGTGTCGTTTGATCCTTTCCGCTCTGATACCATGTTGAAAATTCATAGGCTCCATATGTCCAGGATCTTATAATGATCAAACGAGCATCATGAACATCATAGGAATAAACAGGATAAAAAACATGAGGGATGAACCCAAAAATAAATCTGATATATAAATTAAATAAGGTTTGTTTGATTTACAGAATTCGTACATATTTATACACCATGAATCATTGCCTTTATGAACACGCATATCCCTGTAACACCCCACTTGGATAAGTGGACCGTTACGTGCATTTATGGCGTGTCATCAAAGCATAAGGTAAATGTCCTAAAATATTAACCGACCATAAAGGAAATACCGGAATCAAACATCGGCAATCCAAACATAAGCCCAAAACATGAAAAGTAAATACTAAAGGAAAGGACTAAACAAAGTCCAAATAAGCAGAATAATGTAAGTACATAAAGTAAGAAGTCTGGATAGCTTCCATCCAAATGCACATGCTCTCAGAATCCTAAGAGCGTCCTGGTGTACCTGCCGTTAGAACATGAAGAACTACGGCTGAGCATAACGCTCAGTGAACCGATATAAAGCATGATAAGGAATTACATAAATGAAACAGACGATAAAATACTGGAGCTGTAAGACTGATAAGTAAAGTTGCAGCGGAAATTTGTGTATAATCTGTAAAGTCTGATTTATAAATAATAAAGCTGAACTGCTATCTGTTAAATCTGAAAACATGCATTTACTGTATTTTAATTGTCAGAGCTTATATAGGTCATGTGTTGTAACAACGGTGCATGAATAACTGGAGGGGTGACCTCGTCATGCTGTAGAGGGGTGACCTCTAAATAACTATAGAGGGGTGACCTCTAAATACTGTGCTGGGTGGAGGGATCAGCTCCAATGTGAAGGATGTAGAGCACACACCACATTCACCCTGATAACTTGTAAACTGATAAGCCTAGGATGCATCCATACGCCCCACTAAACATACTGATAAAATGGCCAAACTGAACATGAGTGGGACGATGCAGGATATCACTCTCCTGCGTGTGAGTCACGACACCGGTGCTTCTAGTGCCGTGGTTACGGTACCTCCGTAACTAGTACATAAACTGGTCATGCTTGTATATAATGCTCAGACAATTTATTTAGTTATTAACATGATTACTGATAAGCTTAAACACATACTAGGGAAAACATTTGGCTGAAGACGGGGAATCCTAATCATACATAGAAAGGAAGTCCTTACTGAAAGGACGGGAACTCCGTACCTCGTGTCCAGTAATAAAATAAGACTGAAAGCTGAAAGATCTACTCCGATTTCACGGTTACTACATAAATAAAGGACGTGATATGAGTTGTTTGTTCATGGTATACGTTACTTGTTTATAGTTTGATTACTTGTTCATGACTTGAATTACTTGTTCATTATTTATCGTGTCCTTCCTTCTTTATTAGTCATAACCAAAATGTCTTAAAGCTATCCGTAGTTTACAAACTATGTTGACTCCTGATTCATCTATACAAACATAGAATTTCCTATCAATATTATTAGTGCAAGCTTTTCTTTACTTTGTATATCAACTTGACTACATATTCATAATTGACTAATATTAGCCTTAAGTGTGATTGGTTTAAAATTTCAAAACTCTTTGCCTACGTATGTAATTTAAAACACAATAATGAACAAAATGTTAAGGATAAAACCCACGGTTCATAAAAAATATATACTAGTTCTTTAAACTTCCATGTAAAATCGCCAAAATGGTAGATCAACTTGACTAGACGTTTATTAAGTGAGTTGACTAATCTAAAATCTTTTAGTGTAGTCTACGTTAGTTATTTTTAAAACATGTAAGTAAAACCAACTTATCTATGTACGTATATATATAACATATTAGCATATTATGAGGGTGACATAGATTAATATGGTTTAAGGACTACCTCATGGCTGCTATACAAGAACGAGTGATAGGAGCAACCGATCTCGAAATCAAACGCGAAGACAAGCACCAATTCAAATGCGGACGTATGACCGAAACCCAATCCGCACGAACATAAACAGTATCCAAATGCGAACGACAAACCCAATGGAAATTCTAACTCGGACAACATTGGAAACCGTTTCCGAACTCTGATTTGCACTAGAATATATAGTGTTTTTCCGTAAGGTAATTTTATACTTTTAGGGTTCGAGGAAATATATTATAACAAATAGTATGGGCCGAGAATTCGGGCTTCATCTACGCGTGATTTTTAGAACTTATATTTAAGTCATTCCATATAGTAACTGACTCATGCCTTAACTCTTATTTATGGAATGACAATTTCCATCTTTTTTTATAAGGAGGTAATATAGGCAACTAGAATATTGTTCCTTTATAGTTTATAATTTGTCTACTGATAATTCATGATTAGACGTCTAAAACTCTTCCCAAATTGATTATCACATTTGAATGCAAGTCCATATCTCAGAATGTTGACTCGTGATCAATGGCAAGTTTTACATTTACATGTTTTTTTATTTAACTTGTACAAAATGAAGTGGTTTGAAAGTATTGCTAGTTTATTTTATTAGTGGTAGGGCTTTGAGCCTTTTAGTCTTGTAAGGTTTATTAGCTAATAGGAAGCCCTTTCACTTATTTAGTTCATGTCATGATTTGTTTATTAAGCGTAATGCTTGTCGTGTACATTTAATATACTTGAATGCTTGTCGTGAATCAATTAATTAAAACTGTTAACTAATTCGTAATTTCATGTATTTAATATTTGTAGGTTTTAACTCTTCCCCTCTAAAAAGAATAATCCGTCCTCGAATTAAAGATACGACTATACCGGGTTTTACAATTCTTCCCCTCTAAAAAGGAGAAATTAGTCCTCGAATTAAAGGTAATAAGCTGATGACGTTATAAAAGCTGAAAGGACACATATGCTGAAAGAGCATGAAGGATGCAAGGACATATTAGCTGAAGGATCGTTCGTCCTTGATTTAGAACATGATGCTGCCGAAAGGGTATAAACGTGACATGACTGAAGAGGACATGGAACGTAACATGGCTGAAAGAACTTAACTGGATTTATTGAAGGAAAAGGATGAGAGGTCAGGATGGACTCCTCCGTTCCGAGTGGCTTCCCGCTCGAAACTACTCCTTCAAAGGTCTAAACACAATGAAAATCTTGTTTCTGATGACCCTGTCCTGACTGCTGAAATAGTTTCTGGCTCCATACTTAAGATGGATTTTCTGAATCTGATAGAATGAAATATGCTATAGCATGTAGTATACATGAAATGGTACGTACAATATCGTGAAAGGATAACATTTATATCTCTGAGAAAGCTGTTGAAAACATATAAGGACGAACTACGTGAACAATTGTGAACGTGCTACGTGAGCAATTGTGAACGTGGTTCGTGATCATAAAAGGATTTCTGTGCATTAAATATATCATGAATGTGATACGTGAAACATACTATGGACGTGATACTAGACATATCGTGAACGTATGCTGACTGAGGAAGGAATGCCAGACGATACGGCCTGAGACTGAAACATCTGCCTGTGTATGGAAAAACTGTGCTAAACTTGAGTCTGGTTTCTTAAGCTTCTGTAACCGTATTCGGTAGTAAACTGTGAAATGTGTATCGCGAAATGGTACACGAACTTGAACGTGAACAATGTTATGAACGCTAATGTGAGCTTATATCATGAGATAACACGAAACATGAACTGAAACAACATCATACAACGACTAGGACGTAAACGTGAAAGTGAAATAAACGTGAACGTGAATGTGAACGTACACGTGATCGTGAACATGAACGTGAGCGTGATTCGCGAACGCTAATTTCCATCTGACAAGATTGTTGATGGAATACCTTGGAATCATACGATCTATTTCTGAATTTCCTGCGGATTTGTTACTGCGTAGTCATCTCGGATAAAAGAAGACGTGTAGGCTGGGTTAACTGGTTAACAATGAATTAGATAGCATCATACTTCTTATGAGTCTGTGGTAAATTGATAACAATCTCTATGGAGTCTTGTCTCTTTTCTTCTCAGAAATCTCTAAGGATTGTAGTAAATCAATACATGACAGCGTTCTATCTTGAACCTACGGTATGTCAGGCATCGAGATATGAACATAGTTGCATCAATGTGTGATACTGCTTCTATCAAAATTCTGCCTGGGATTATGGGACATTCTGGTAGAAATCTGGTTAAATAGTTATGGAAGAATTTTTAGTGAGTACTGTCAGCAATTTCTGCGATAGCAGTCAATTGAGTTCTAGAAGAGTTTGTACTTCGTCACAGGCGTCGATTTTAACCATCTAGTGATGGCCTTCATCTTTGCAGGACTGTCTGAAATTTCTTCTGCTAAAATAGGGTGGCTCAGAAATGCCACCTCGTTCATCTGGAACTCACATCTGGAAAGTTGCGTATATAATTTCCTCCTATCAGAAAATCTACAGGATCGTAAAAAGATGATTCCCATGTTCTTCTCTAGAAGTTAGGAGATCAGGGTGTTATCAAAGAACATACTGACGATTTTGTCAACGAGGTCGTAAAAAATTTTATTCATAAATTTCATACTATAGCTGGATCATTAGGGAGCTCAAAAGTATAATTCAAAACTTTAGAGAGACTATAACGTGTGCAACAGCAGTCCGGAAAACATCAAGTTCTTCTCTCACCACTACTGGTGTCACGGTTGCGAATTGTTCTGGAAGACATCATCATCATCGTCTTCGGGATCAACATCATCATCATCGTCTTCGGGATCAACAAATGGGTTTTCAGACTCTTCATCTTCAGTACCCTGACCGTTCTGCCTGTTCACCAACTGATTCATCCGGTCAGTAAATTGATCAAAGAATTGATCCATTCGCTCCTCCATTTTTGCTATAACACGCTGCTCCAATTCTTGTTCATACACATCCTGAACATTCCCAGTTCTTCTTGGATGCATGTTAATCAGGAACTTTAGCTCTTGATACCAACTAATGTAGGGTAAAAAAAGATAAATAAAAAAGATAACAAATTGAATCTGTTGATTTCAACGAATACCAGAAATAATCCTCCAACTATCATAGATTCAATAGAATACCGATAATTAGGAAACTCCAACAAACGTTGATTCAAACGAATACCGGTTATTAGGATGAAAATCAAACAATAAACCCTAATCCGGGCTTAAGTCAATTAACAAATGACTAAAAGTCTGTAATTTTAATTCGTAACACAAAACCCCAAGCCCGAAATTTATAGGATAAACTTAACTTGGAGAATAATTTAACAAATTATTCTAGAAAACTAAAATAAGAAAAATAAATAAAATGTATACATAAAAATAATATCCAACAAACATAAACATAATGCTCATGCATTAGTTAAAGAAACTAAATAAAAGACATAGACCACCAGACAAATAATACTCCTGCATCAAAATTCTCATAGATGATGTGTGTTATACCAAACTGGAACCAAGAAAATAACAATGACATTCAACAAGAAAATAATAGTGTGCACATGAAATTAGGACATTATATTGTAGTCCTGTAGGGGATTAGTTAGTTCCACCAAGAACAGTCTTGAGTTTCCTCACAGTGGCACTATCAAGGAAAGTAGTCTTCCCCACCAATGATGACGGTAAGTCATTTGCAAACAATGCAAAATCAGTTATCTGTAGACCAGGTGACGCGCTACTAAAGCTTGCAAATGCAACCGCTGGAACTCCACCAGCATTCAATTGGAAATGCAACAACCCTTTTGGGAAAACCATGATATCACCCATCTTTAGAGTCTTAATGTAAACAATATTAGCAAGGAGATAAAACCGGCCAATAACCCCTTGTGTCACTAAAAGTATCTCAAAACCACCTGGGTGTGTGTGTATTGGGATCACACCACCAGGGGCTAGGTCCAACCGTGCAATGGAGATCCCAAGCCCATTAACTCTTGGAAGTTAAGCAGCAAATGCTGGAGTAACTGTTGCTTTGATGATGTTGGATGTGTTTACTGCATAGTTTAGGCTGCTAGACACAAAGTCTTCAATAGTGACATTTGCGGGTGACTTGCAAGAATAGCCCCCCGGGATTTTTGCGCCTTTTACGTCTGCAACACAAAAATCTTGTACTGCTGCATGAGTGGAGATGGTGAAGAGAGATGAAACTATCAAGAAAATGTGAATCATTTTCACAATAGAGTTTATGATATAATATTAGAAGTATTAGTAGATGTGTAGTAGGTGATATATCTTGAGGTGATGTTAGAAATGTTATATATACACAACAAAATAAATGACATTTACTTATTAAAAGTTTTGCTTACTAATAAGATTTATAATTATTTAAGTCATTATAACTTTTTCTTATGATATGAACCAGATCGATTAGGATAATAAAGATAGAGTAATTGACGCTCGAGAGGTCGAATAAGCTCTCCCAATTAACTAAGAAAACAATAAACCAAAATAAACAATATTCATATTTCTCTGCATATCTCATATTACAGCCCTGTCCTTTATATATACTATATAGTTAACTTATTCAAGGTAAGTAAATAAAGTAAATAAACTAATTATTTAACTAATATTAATAATAATATGCCATATTGTATCAATACTCCGCCCCACAAAAACACCTTGTCCTCAAGGTGTTGGTATCTTGCCTGATGTGATTCAAGGATCCCAAGTTCTTCGTTTTATCCCCTTTGTACTCTTTAAGAGAAAGCAGGAGGCTTGGTATATGTTTTTGAGCTTTCTTGTGCAGACTCGTAATTCTTCATGTGAATCTGACCTTTCAAATCCAGTGCCAAGTGAGGTACCTAGCTTTGTAGGTTTTCTGGTTTGGACATGTGCCACCACAAACTTATTCCAAAACAACCTTGCCTTCACCTTCCTGTTAGGACTCTGCTGATTTATTTGGACTCCCACTGAATGGACTTCTCCTTCATGCTCAATCTCTTCTTTTAATGCATTTATTCTTCCTTAAAATTTCTCAAACCTCGATGAGCAATCTTGACGTGCCTGTGTTAAAGATTCCTTCATTTGTGTTAAAGAATCAATCATTTGAGAATGGTGCAACGAGAACGTGGATTGTAACCGTTCCACCATCTCTGTGGCCTGATTCCATTGATTCCATTCTTCACGCCTTTGATTCCATTGATGCTATTCTTCACGCCTTTGATTCCATTCATGCCATTCTTGACACCTCTGATTCCATTGATGCCATTCTTGACACCTTTGATTCCATTGATGCCATTCTTTACACCTTTGATTCCATTGATGCCATTCTTGCCACCTTTGTGCTTCTGCTTCCATTCCAGTAACTTACTTTTTTCTGATGAACAGTAACCGACGATGAACATTAACCGATGAACAGTTTTTTTTAAACCCTAGAATCGAAACAACTCTGATACTAATTGATATGAACCAAATCGATTAGGATAATAAAGATAGAGTAATCGAGGTCGAATAAGCTCTCCCAATTAACTAAGAAAACAATAAACCAAAATAAACAATATTCATATTTCTCTACATATCTCATATTACAGCTCTGTCCTCTATATATACTATATTGTTAACTTATTCATTAAGACAATAATAGAAAGGGCTAATTACCCAAATAGACCCCTTTTTAAGTGGATTTGCCAAAATAGCCTAAGCGACTTTAAAGTTCCATATATAGACCAAGCGACCTCAAGCTACCTTATTCAACCTTATGCTACATTAAGCTACTCTAAGCTACTTTAAGCTACCTAAGCGACTTTAATATTAAATTAATAAAATTACTATTCATCCTAAGAAAGTACTCTTTTTGTGTAAGAAATGTGTAAGTGTACTTTTTTATGCAACTTTTATTTTAATTAATTAAAATTGAATTTTATTTATATTATAATTAAAAAAAAAACTATTTTATATTTAGTAAAACTAAATTTATTTTTATGCGACTTTCGGTTGCACAGTGATTTTGACACTATTTTGCACAGTGTTTTTGCCAGGTATTTTGAACTACTTGCACCCTAGGTCTGCCACCTTTTTCACCCAACCCACACATCTCTGACGATCCATCCACATTAATCTCACACAAACACCTTTCTGACGATCCATCCACCTCCAAACCTTACCCCAATCCTTACCCCAATGACCCAATCCTTACCCCACTATTAATCATTCAAGAAGTTTGATAATTGTTAATCCGCCTAATTAATATCGATCCCCCAAATCTGTATCTATCTTTGATAATGTGCAGTTTCAATCCGGTGTAAATCAATTTCGTAATAGAGATGGATCCAATGGAGATTGGTCCAATGCCGAACTACGACGCGAAGGTAAGCCTTAGATCCAAGATGAAGTTTTTACCTATAATCAAGGCTAAACTTAAACAAAACCCCGCACGCCATTTATGTTTTAGAAACACTGTTTTTGGTCCATGGTTAGATGTTAATAATGACCAAAATGACAACCACTTGCTCAATTATATCCTACAACAACAAGAAATTGTAGATGTTCCCAGTAGCGATTGTCCCCCTTTTATCTTTAACATTGGTGGTCATAATCTTACTTTTGGGCGAAATGAGTTTTGTTTAGTGACTGGTTTTAGGTGTGGTGATGTATCTTTAGCATATAACCAAAATAGCTCATTCTGTTCCCGTGTATTTCCTGAAAAAAATGGTTAAATGTTAAGTCTAGAGAGTTATTGGAGATTATTCAGAATGAAAAAAAATGGGCTGAATTAGAAGATATGGATGCAGTTAGGGTTTGTTTATTGTTTCTAGAGGAGGTTGTGTTTATGGGACGTGAGGAGTTTTTAAATATTCCAAAGCATGTACTTTGTCTTGTTGATGATATTGACGCATGGAATGAGTATCCCTGGGGAGAATTCATGTGGCAGTATTATTATGAGAGGACATTGAATTTGGTTCCGAGATATGCTGCCAGACGTTATAAGAGCAACACCCCTAGTATGCACATGGGAACATATAATCTCAATGGCTTTCAATGGGCCCTCAAGGTCATTTGTTCTACCTTTTTTATTAAAGTGATAATGCTGCCAAACATGCCCAACATTTAAAGTTAGCTTTTGTTTTGTTTATGCAGATGTGGATACTAGAAACATTCCCCAATAGCCATATTTGGTGGAGACAAGTACCAGGCAGAATTCCACGTGGATTTGGTTGGAAAAATGACAGGAGGTTTCGTAAGATTGATTACCCCTTGCTCTTCCCACATGTAAAGTGTTTATTTCACTGACAATATTATATACCCTTTCTTTTTATTATTTTATATTTACATCATTTAATTATTATGTATTAGGAGATTCTCCCTACGTTTGTGCTCATTCCAACTGAAGAAGAGTTGAGGCAGACATGGCTTATACGTAGTATTGCTTTCTGTTGGGAATCTAAACCTGTTAGATTCCCTCTTCATTGATTTAAAACATAATTAGGCTGATAGATAGTCCCTTGCCTGTGCCTAGGAGGCAGGCAAGTTCCGCAAGACTCACAGAGATCCGAGTCTCTGTGAGCAACCTCAGAGGAGTCCATGTCAGAGACATTGTCAGGGAAGTCGAAGATTACCTGAAGACATACTCCTTGGCTGTGATGGATAACAGCCAAGATGTATTAGGGACTCTGAGGGGTTGAGAGTTAACAGGGGTGGCAATACCCTGATAACTCTCAGCACACTTTGGACATGCTATTTGTGTGTTCGAGAATATGAAGAATAAGGAAACTGTTTTGGACAACTGTTCCTTAAAGCATAATGGAAGACTACCAAGAATAGAAGGACATCATGTGACTGATGTGGGAACTTGTAAAAGCTTGTGTAGTCGACATCAAGTACTGTTCAAGTCAACCTCGTAACACTATAAATAGGATGTGTATCCTTGCATTAAGATTCAACACTTTGAGATATTAAGAACATTAGTGCGTGTAACTTAGTGAATCAAACAGCTACGACTGTATTCATAAGTTAAGGTTTATTGTTGTTCAAAGTGTGCACAACACATTGTCATCAAACGGTGTTATCCATAACACTTGTAATTCTTTATTATACAATAATAAGATTACGTTTGAAAAGTAATACCTTGTGTTGATTAAGTTAAGATTAGGGTTTCTCGCATTGATTAGGGACTTTCAATTGGTATCAGAGCGGTGTTTGATATTAAAACCTTCAAGAAACATCGTTCTCCGTTTTATAATCAAGATCCACCATGCCGGAAACCTCTAGCCCACACTCACCTACCAGAAACCCATCTTCACCAAGACTTACCGCCCCACCAAATGACGATGATCTACCCCAACTTCTTGACTCAAGAGGTGGATCACACGTAACCAGTGTACCAGTCTTTGATGAAGAAGATTTTGCCAGTTGGAAGAGTCAATTTCTTGTGTACCTTGATGGACTTGAACCTTTTCTCTTAGAAATTTTAGAAAATGGTCCATATATTCCCATGGCACTTACTTCTACTGAAGAAAACCCTCTTCCCAAGCCTGTCAAACAATGGACTGCAGCTGATAGGAAATTAGCAAACCAAGATAAACGTCTCAAAAGCATCATAATTTCCTGTCTTCCAAAGCATATCATGAAGTCTGTCATTCAGTGTCCCACAGCCAAACAAATGTGGACAGACCTCATTCTTGGCCATGAAGGACCCTCTGAAACAAGAGAGACAAAGATTCAGGCACTCAGACTTCAGTTTAATGCCTTTAAGTCTCTTGAAGGTGAAAAAGTTCAGCAAACCTATACTAGGCTGAAGATTCTTCTAAATGACCTCGCTATGAATGATGTTACTATTGGTCAAGCTGAGATCAATGCCACTTTTGTCAACAGCCTTCCAAGAAAGTGGCTGAGCATGAATCAGACTCAGAGAGCTAACAACTCAATCAAAAATGACACCCTTGCTCAGCTCTATGGAAAGTACAATTATGAAGAAGGGCTGATCGATACTATCTACAAATCAGAGACTGAAAGATTTGTAGTCCAAGGAGCATCTTCCAAAGCTTTGATCTCTGCATCACATCCTCTTGACAGCGATTCAGATATTGAAGAAGATACCCGTAGCAGCCAAGAGTTCTTGTCAGACCTCAATGCAGAATTTCATGAAAGAGCACTGCTAGCAAACCAAAGAAGATACTACAAAAGATCTGGAAGAGTAGGATCAGCTAGCAAACCAACTGACAGGTCAAAAGAAACATGTTTTGCCTGTGGAAAGCTTGGACATTTTCATAAAGAATGTCCCTCCACCAAAACATCCTCACCCTCTTATCCATCATCTTCATCCAAACCCTACAAGTTCAAACAACATAACAACTCATCTCAATCCAATTCTTCAGACACTGAGAAGAAAGATTACAAAAATAAGTACAAGGCACTTAAAGCTGAGTTAGAACAGATGAACTTGAAGATTGAAGCTATGTCCAAAAAGAAAGGTGGTGAAAAAAAGGCTGAGAAAGGGTTGGTTGCTGAAAACTATGATTGGAATGATGAACCATTGACTTCAGATGAAGAAGACACCACAAGAGTCAGGGCTTTTATGGCAATAGCTGAGGATGAACCAGCTGTTGGAAAAGGTGATGCAAGATCAGGACAATGGGTCGACATCACAATGAAAAAGGTACACAGGCTTCTATCTATGACTGATTGTGATGAATGTAAGCATGTCCTTGATTACACCATTGTTGACTTGCACTTTGTTGAGGAACAAAGAAAGAACCTACTTGACAAGTTTCACTCTGTTAAAACTGAAATGATTAATGCTAAGGCTGAATGTGAAACTCTCAGGCGGGTTAACTTAGAAAAAATATCCCTGCAAAATGAAGTAGCTAGATTAACCTTGAAAAACTTAGCCTTAAATGATCAAGTCACTGAATTAAACAAAGTTATTGAAAAATGGCTGTGTGCTAGGTTTACTATTGATGAATTGCTTAGGGATGAAGTGCCTGCTGACTTAAACAGGGATATAACTGCTAAGCATAAAAAGCTGAGGATTATCACCAAACCCAAAGACATTGTCTTTAAATCTACAGAGACTATTCATATGTCAGATACCTCTTTGACTAATGACCCTGTCTCTGAAGATGTGGCTGAGCTTCCACCCTTGCCCAAACTCTCTGGAGTTGAACCTAGCAGTTCTTCTAGATCTGCTAAGGATGAACTTAAGATAGATATTGAGAATCCTCCAGCCAAAGTTTTTCGTGTGCCTGCTAAACCAACTGGTAAACAAGTAGCCTTTAAGCCTGTTTCTACTAAAGCTGTGAATAAGGTTGACCCCACCACTGAAGATCGCCTGTTGTCTCTTATGAAAGAAGTAGAACTCTTGAAACAACACATTAAGCCTTCCGCTGAATGCTCTACTTCTCATGAACCTAAGTCAGTCCTAGGTGAACCCAAAAGGGAAAGGTTAATCAAACCTTATTGCAATGTTTGTAAGAATACTCACCACTCGACCTTAGATCATGACAGACACATGGCAGCTAAAAGAGCTCAGACACCCTCTAGGGACAGACCACAGAGTTCCAAAAGACAACAGGGAAATTACAATTCTTATCCTCCCTGTAAATTCTGTGGGTTCACAGACCATCACTCAGACGAGTGTGGTGACTTCCCTGGGTGTGATATCTGTGGGAGTTATAACCATGAAACTATGAACTGTCCATCCCAACGCCAAAAGTTTTTCAGGAACACAAGAGTTGCTAACAAGCAATTCAGGGAACCCACTGGAAAGTGGGTTCACCATAGGAACTAATCTGTTTCTATGTATCTGTGCAGAAATATCTCAAGGAATCGGTATGGTATCTAGATAGTGGCTGTTCTAGACACATGACAGGGATTCAACAATACCTGCACAGATACTCAAAGGAGCCAGGTCCCAAAGTGGTGTTTGGAGATAACTCTTCAGGTGACACAGAAGGATATGGCTCAGTGAATTGCAATGGGATCACATTTACCAGGGTTGCATATGTGAATGGTCTTAAGCACAATCTTATTAGCATCAGCCAGTTATGTGATGCTGATTATAAGGTTTTGTTTACTAAGACTCAGGGAACCATATTCAACAAAAATAATGATGTTGTACTGGTTGCACCTAGAAGGAGAGATGTTTATGTCATCAACATGGCTGTGTGCACTGAAGACAGCTCAAATTGTTTTCTTGCCAAAGCCTCTGAAAGTGTCAACTGGCTGTGGCACAAAAGACTGTCTCATCTCAACTTCAAGAACATAAATAAGATAGCCACTCAAAACTTGGTTGCTGGTCTACCTTCAGTAATGTTTTCCAAAGACAAAACTTGTTCTGCCTGTGTCAAAGGAAAACATCACAGGTCTTCATTCAAGACTAGGCAATCATTCTCTATTGACAAGTGCTTACATCTCCTTCACATGGACTTGTTTGGGCCTGTCAAACCTCAAACCATTAATCACAACAAATACACCTTGGTCATAGTTGATGAATTTTCAAGATATACATGGGTGTTCTTCCTCAGAAGGAAAAGTGATGCAGCTGATGCCATCATGTCCTTCATCAGACAGGTTGAAAATATGAATGATGTTAGAGTCAAAGCTCTAAGAAGTGATAATGGTACAGAATTCAAGAATCATCAACTTGAATCATTTTGTGATGAAAAAGGGATTTCACAGAACTTCTCTTCAGCTGGCACTCCTGAACAAAATGGTGTGGCTGAGAGAAGAAACAGGACTCTGATTGAAGCAGCAAGAACTATGTTAAATGGTGCAGCCTTACCAAAGCAATTTTGGGGAGAAGCTGTACACACTGCCTGCTATACTCAAAACAGATCAATCATTGTCAAAAGACATGGCAAAACCTCCTATGAAGTTTTCAGAAAAAGATCTCCAGACGTCAGCTATTTTCATGTGTTTGGATGCCCTGTGTTTATTTATAACTACAGGGATAAACTTGGAAAGTTTGATGAAAAGGCTGATGATGGATTCTTTTTGGGATACTCTCCAACAGCCAAAGCCTTCAGAGTATTCAACATCAGAAGACAAGAAGTAGAAGAAACTTTCCATGTCAGATTTAATGAAGATGATGAAGTCATACAGAGAACAGGAACAGAGGGTGATGAAGTAGATTTTAATGAAAATATTTCTTTCCCAAGTGATGAGTTCACAGAACCCAGACCTACCAGTCATCATCACTCCAACACCCTCACTCCTTATGTTCCTGCTTTTGATCCTCTGTCTACTCACAACATAGAAGTTCCTACCTCTCAGGGACTTGATGAAGAAGAACCTCAAATCTCTGATGGTTCTTCTCATGATATTAATGACTCACCAATTCTTCAGACCTCTGAAGTTGCTCCTGCTGATAATGAAATTGCTTCCCTTGATGTGGCTGAAGAAGACTCAGACACTGAAGTAGTCTTTGAAGAAAGCCCTCCTAGTCAGCAGGATGAGACTCAAATTGTTCCAGCTGTGCCCTCAAGTACCCCTGTTCTTGAAACTCCAGCTCCTCAAAATAAGTGGTCAAGAGATCAACACATTCTTCTTGTCAACATTATTGGGGAACCAAATGCAGGGGTCACAACCAGACAGCGAATCCAAGACTCTGAATCAGCCTCAACCAATGAATGTCTATTTGCTGAATTTCTTTCTCAAATTGAACCTAAAAGAGTTGCTGAGGCTCTGGTAGAAGATGGATGGGTAGCTGCTATGCAAGAAGAAATCAATCAGTTCAAAAGGAACAAAGTATGGACACTAGTGCCTCCTCCACCTGGAAAGAATATCACAGGCACTAGATGGATCTATAGAAACAAGATGGATGAAATTGGGAACATCATCAGGAACAAGGCAAGATTGGTAGCACAGGGATACTCTCAGACTGAAGGAATTGATTATGATGAAACCTTTGCACCTGTTGCTAGACTTGAAGCCATCAGAATTTTTCTTGCTTATGCTGCCTATATGAACATCACTGTCTATCAGATGGATGTAAAGAGTGCCTTCCTCAATGGTGATTTGGCTGAGGAAGTCTATGTTGCTCAACCTGAAGGATTTGAGAACAGCGAGTTTCCCAACCATGTGTACAGACTTCACAAGGCAATGTATGGTCTGAAACAAGCCCCAAGAGCATGGTATGAAACTCTTTCAAATTTCCTATCTGAAAACAAATTTATCAGGGGTTCTATTGATAAAACACTCTTTACCTTCAAGGACAAGAGTGATTTCATCATTGTGCAGATTTATGTGGATGATATCATCTTTGGGTCAACAAATGTCAATCTTAGTAAACGTTTTGCTAAATTAATGACCAAGAAATATGAGATGAGTATGATGGGTGAATTAACTTACTTTTTGGGTTTTCAAATTAAACAATGTCCTAAGGGAATTTCTATTTGTCAAGAAAAGTATGTTAAGGATTTACTTAAAAAATATGACTTGGCTGATTGTGCTTCAGTGAAATGCCCCATGCTTCCACCCAACGACTTGGGCCCTGATGAGTCAGGGGTCTCTGTCAATGAGACTTTATATAGAGGCATGATTGGGTCACTGATGTATTTAACAGCCAGTCGTCCAGATATCCAATTCTCCACATGTCTCTGTGCAAGGTACCAAGCTAACCCAAAAGAATCCCATCTAGTGGCTGTTAAGAGAATTTTCAGGTATCTCAAAGGAACACCATCCCTAGGACTATGGTATCCAAAGGAATCAGGCTTTGATCTCAAGGCCTATTCAGATTCAGATTATGCTGGATGCTGTATTGACAGGAAAAGTACTTCAGGCAGCTGTCAAATCCTAGGAGGAAAATTGGTTGGATGGAGTGCTAAGAAGCAAAACTCTGTGGCTATGTCTTCAGCTGAAGCTGAATATGTCGCTGCAGCCAGCTGTTGTGCTCAGGTGCTCTGGATGAAAAGTCAATTGGCTGACTATGAAATCTTGTATGACAAAGTTCCAATCTTTTGTGACAACACCAGCGCCATTGCCATATCCAACAACCCTGTGCTTCACTCTCGTACCAAACACATTGATATCAGGTATCATTTTATCAGGGATCATATTATGAAGGGAGATATTGAGCTGCATTTTGTTCCCACTGAGTTGCAACTAGCTGATATCTTTACAAAGCCTTTGGCTGAACCTACGTTCAACAGGCTAGTTGCTGAGCTAGGGATGCTCAATATCTCAAAGCCTGTGGCTTGATATTAAATGTGTTCATTAAATGATTGATTCTATATTAAATGTTTTATTAAATGTTTTTCACATGTAACTAGGTAGTTGCGTTCCAAGTAAATGCGAAAAACATTCTCACATTTTTTAATCATTTAAGTTTCGGATAACGAGGAGACAAAATTTTTTGAAAGGTCAAGGGGACCCACTTGAGCAGTCATTTTCGCTTTTGCATTTAATACGGTTGAATAAATGTTCATTCAAGTTTGATTATATATTGTCTTCTTTCTCTTCTCACCCACCACCATTCTCAAAATCATCTTCTCTCTCTAAAACTCTTATCTCTCTCAACCATCCGCCATTTTCATTCTCCTTCAACCTTAAATCAATGGCGTTTCCCGTACCAAAAGCCTCCAATGTGAACTTCGAGATCAACGAGAGCATCATCGCCTCAAATAACGCCATTGGATGGATCAAGGCACCCAACAACACCTACTCAGATCTGGTAAATTTCATGCAGAATTGTGACCTAAACGAAGCCTTCACCAAAACTCCATCCACCTTTTACCAAGAATACCTTAGGGAATTCTGGTATTCTGCTGAAGTTGAAGAAGACACCATTACTTTTAGCCTTTCTTGCAATGAACATCCTTTTGCCTTTTCCCTTGCTGATTTTGCCAGTGTGGCCGGACTTAAACATGGAGATGAATGCCTGAAGACAGTTGACAAAAAGGCTGTCAAGGAAGCATTGGCCACACTCAACCCTTTTCATGACATTAACCCTACCCTCACACCAGCTGAAATCCTTGCTAAAGCCCCTCTGAAGATTAAGTATTTTTCTCCTATGTGGCGTGTCCTCTTCACCCACATTGTGAAGTCCCTGGGAGGCATGCAGGGATCACAGGATCAAATGTCGTTCAAACATCAGACTATTGCGTATGGATTAATATGGGGAGCTGATGTTGACGTTGGAAGCATCCTTTTCTCTAACCTGGTAGAACAACTGAAAGGACGTAATCAGGTCAGGGAAAAGAACATATGTTATGTGCGTTATTTGTCCCTGATCTTTGAGAGTTTGCTGGGAGAGAACTACCATAACAAGGCCTTGACAACTCTGAAGCCATATCGCATCACAGGCGCCATCTACAAGGAGATAGGAGCTGAGGATATCCCTGTGACTGCACACATGCTGAACGTGGCCAACCAGGTACCCAACGCTGAGAAGCCCTTGCTCCCTTCCTCTGAGAAGGTGAATACTTCTAGTGTCGCTAGCAAGTCTACGTCTTTGACCTCTGGGCAGCACACTACCAAGTCCAAGGCTTCATCTGGCCAACAGCCAAAGAAGAAGAAAATCCCCTCTTCTTCCCAACCTAAAGCTGTTAGTAAGGCCAAGGAAAAGAAGATTGACACCGCCTCTGGTCCAGATACTCTTGTGGATACAGAATCTTTGGCTGACAAACAACAGGCGTCTAGTGTCTCTAAGTCAGCAGAGACTACAGGAAACCAGCCAAACCAAGCTGATATCTCACAGGTAATCAGTGTACATTTTTAGAGGTTCACAATCAACCACTCTCATTTGTCTGTAGGAGAGAGTGGTGAAGTTAGGGTAATCCTCGACCCATAGAAGTCTGTCATTTCACTTAGAATTCTTTAAGACTTCTGTACACTCTGTCTTTGCACCAGTGAGTGATTCATTTGTGTTTATAAAGCACCCCGATGACCCTGAACCCTCTAGACAGTATTCAGGCTAACAACAACCTGAATACATTAATGTCTCAACCTTGATGGCTGTACTTCACACAGCCTCTTGGTTCCCTCATTAAAAGCGTCCTAAAGGATTTATCCTTTCAGGGGGAGCTGAATCATCACCCTCAGCTTTCCTAGGGGCAGCGTAACAGGCGACCTACAACAACATATGTTTCACTCTTAAAAGAGTCCCAAAGGTTTTACCTTTTTTGGGGGGCTGAATAATCACACTCAGTTTTCCTAGGGGCAGCGAAATGGCGATCATTAAACAACATATGTTTCACAATCAAAAGAGTCCCAAAGGTTTTTACCTTTTGGGGGGGCTGAATAATCACACTCAGCTTTCCTAGGGGTAGCGAATGGCGACCATTAACCACACTTCATTCACACTTAAAAGAATCCCAAGGATTTATCCTTTGGAGTGGCTGAGTAATCACCCTCAGCCTCTCTGGGATAGCGAAATGGCGACCATTCACTTTATTTTTTCCCTGTTACTAATTACAACAAACTTGCAGGCTGAAATTGTACAGCCAGTCCTAGAACCTCAGGTACATGCAAAGGAGGCTGAAACAATAACTCAGGACATTCCGATTGAAGAAGAACTTGTGCTCAATGCTGATGAAGAAATGCTTTCTGTAGAAGATTATGTCGCTGAGTTTGAACCAATGCCTGAAGATGAATTCCCTGAGGGAATGTTTGATGAAGATGAGGAAGAAGATGAGGATGACCAGCTGTCAGCCTCTCCTCCTAAAGAAGATACAAGACTTCTCCTCTCAAGGAAGCTGTTGACACACAAAACTCTGCTACATCTGCAACAACAGTCTTTCAAAGACCATTATATGATCCAACAGCTGAATTCCTCTTGTTTGATCATCCTACCCAGACTAACTTTGACTTGATTCCAAGGGAGGATGATTTTGCTCAACAAAGCCTCAATATCAAGAATCTTCAGCCTGTACACCATCAGTCTGATATTGAGCGCTTATCAAGAAAGCTGGACGTGATCAAGTCAGAGATGCACAATTTTACTGTCACTTTTCCAGGCATAATAAAGAAGGCTGTGACTGAGGCTGTCACTGAACCTATTCAGGAGGGTGCAAGAAAAGGTGTGTCCCAGGGACTAAGTCATCTCTCGACACGTATGAAGGATGCAATTGACTCTGTTGTCCCAGCCATGTTCCATGAACAAGAGAACAATATGAACAGGCACTTCAATGCAGTACGCAACAGGCAATACAACCATGCTGGTTTTATTGTCAGGCGTGTTCAGGCAAATACCAATGCTAATGCCAACCTATTGCTGAAGATTGCCAGGGCATCAAGGAAAAGACAGCGTGCCATGGCTGCCTCTGTGGAGCAGATTGCAAGAAGATTTCAGGCACGTTCATCCAAGCATAAGAAAAGTAAGGATAAACGTGAGGGGGAGAAGACTAATATACTCAGCCTTGCATCTGCTGAACAAGGCTCATCTTCAGCCAATCCTTCAACAACACCTGTTCCTCTTCAAGTCATCACACCAGTTATAGTACCTGATGATGAGGATCAGACTCAGGGGGAGCAACAAACTCAAGATGGAGCTGACTCATCTAAATCCATGATCCTAGTTAACATCAGCAAGCCTGAGGATGATGATGAACCAGCAGCCAAGAAACTTAAATTCACTGTGAGCTCTCTACCAAAATCTATTCAAAATCAGGCTCAGACAGCGTTCCTCAAAAGAGCTGATGATTTGAAAAACATAAGTGTGGAGTCCTCTGTCTCAAAGAAAGATAAAGAGATAGTTTTGGTTGATAATGACACCAAACTTAAGAAGATAGCTGCGATGCTAGAGACAGGAGGATCCACAACAGACCTTTCCCAATTTTCAACCTTTACACCTTCCGATGAGAGTCCTTTAACGCCTGAAGAAATAGAGCAACAGGCTGAAGAATTCAAAAGACTAAGTGAGCTCAAGGCAGCCAAAGAATTAAATGAAGCCACTCTGAGGAAGATGACACCACCTGAAAAAGAAAAACAAAAACAAAGGTTGAGGGAAATGGAACTTAAACGCGCTAAGGCTTTAAAGAAAGTCAAAGCTGACTATGATGCCTGCGTGAACAACAGGTATGCTGCGGGCAAGATAACCAAGTTTAGATACACCATTCACAAGTCCACAAACACCCCACAGATGATCTTATGGAGGGATAATCAAACGAGGAATATGGATGTGTTTGACAACTTCAGGTTAAAAACACTTGGGTTATCAGAATGGTTTGAACTCGAAGCCTTAGCTGCCAAAAAGTCTGGACAGGCAAATTTCCTTCTGCTTAAAACTCTTAAGGCTAAGTTTAACTAGATCAAGGAAACAGCTGCCAAACTCAAGATTGATCCCCCACCACAGCTTTTCGAACAAGGACCCCCAAAGACAGGCAACAAAAGAAGAAGAATTTCCCAAATCATTGATGAAACTTTTGTTACTGAAGATGTTCGTGTGGATGGCATGCACAGGGATCTGATCCTTCCTAATGGTATAGTTGGCCCTGTTGATGGTCAGACATACTCAGTGCCTGAAAGAGGAATGGCGTTTATGAACAAAGCCTGCCAATATGCTTTTCAGAGGGAAGATGAGCTTTGCCTGGCTTCAACTATTCAGCTACTCTGTCACAAGAAGTGTCTCAAGATCAACTCAGAGTATTCCAAGAAGTTTGCAAAGACTTTGCAGGATGAAATTGATAACAGACTAGATGTAGCCGAAGCTGAAGAAAGAATCAAAAATGGTGACTATTGAAGATAATGTCAGCCCTTTTACCTTCATCTTTTATTTAACTTATGTAATGAACTTGTAATTTTTCTTTAAGTTGTAATAAAATCATGAGGTATGTTTGTTTAGATCTGTTATGTGTAAGAAGAAGCTGTTAAACTCACTTACCTTAACTTAGTTAGATCTAGCACTATTTATGTTTAAATAGGGGGAGATTGTTGGGAATCTAAACCTGTTAGATTCCCTGTTCATTGATTTAAAACATAATTAGGCTGATAGATAGTCCCTTGCCTGTGCCTAGGAGGCAGGCAAGTTCCGCAAGACTCACAGAGATCCGAGTCTCTGTGAGCAACCTCAGAGGAGTCCATGTCAGAGACATTGTCAGGGAAGTCGAAGATTACCTAAAGACATACTCCTTGGCTGTGATGGATAACAGCCAAGATGTATTAGGGACTCTGAGGGGTTGAGAGTTAACAGGGGTGGCAATACCCTGATAACTCTCAGCACACTTTGGACATGCCATTTGTGTGTTCGAGAATATGAAGAATAAGGAAACTGTTTTGGACAACTGTTCCTTAAAGCATAATGGAAGACTACCAAGAATAGAAGGACATCATGTGACTGATGTGGGAACTTGTAAAAGCGTGTGTAGTCGACATCAAGTACTGTTCAAGTCAACCTCGTAACACTATAAATAGGATGTGTATCCTTGCATTAAGATTCAACACTTTGAGATATTAAGAACATTAGTGCGTGTAACTTAGTGAATCAAATAGCTACGACTGTATTCATAAGTTAAGGTTTATTGTTGTTCAAAGTGTGCACAACACATTGTCATCAAACGGTGTTATCCATAACACTTGTAATTCTTTATTATACAATAATAAGATTACGTTTGAAAAGTAATACCTTGTGTTGATTAAGTTAAGATTAGGGTTTCTCGCATTGATTAGGGACTTTCACTTTCTTCCGTGGAGACGAGGTTCCGTTTATTCAAGCTGTTATACCGATTGTTCCACAGCATGGTGACATTCTACCAGTAGCTGTAGATGGTATTATACCTAATGAAGCACAGAATGATGGGGTAGTACCTTTAGCTGTAGAAGCGGTTAACCATAATGTGATGTTGGGTCCTCAATTAGATGAAGTAAGATTGTCACCCGTTCGTGAACCAGAAGATTTTCCATCATCTAATGTACCGAGCAATTCAAGTGTAAACCTAACCGATTCCCAAGGGTTACTTGATAATGTTGACTCAATATTTCAAGTAGTCCTTGATGTAAAACCAGATTGGGCTGGAAGGGTGGGCCACCTGAGATCGCAGCTAGTTGAAACCTTATTAGGTCCAGATAATACCCACCAAACAGAAGTTGTGGATGTATGTGTGATCCAACTTTATTTGTTTACTTTAATATATTATGGATCTTTAACCTTGTTTGTTTACATACTAATTTCCTGGTTATTTCAGCAGTTGAAAGGTGATAATGTTGACCAGAATCGCAAGTCTGAAGGTTCTTCTAATGACGAAAACATAAATGACTCCAATGTTGCTGAATGTCGTACATCTGAAGTTATTGTGAACGCAGATCTTGTAGATGATTCCATAACAACAGAAGATTATGTGATTGAGGATAACTTGTTTTTTGATGGATCCAAACAGGGGTCTATGCAACAACTACTAAATGCAGTTGAAGATCTTGAATTGCCTATGGAGGTGATAATTACTGATTCCTTTTCCTATGTTAGTATACTTTACTTTCTCTTTAAGACAATATCTTATGTTAGTTATTCGTTTGTATATTTGTAGGACAACAATGTTATGGATAACAATTTAGGAGTGGATGGTAACTTTAGTTTAGATCCTACTTCTATTAGATTAGAAGATGAGAAGCAAAACAATGCAACAGAAGTTAGTAAAATTGATGGAGAAACCACCTTCGATTATGATATGAACGATGTTACCCACATGGTGAATAAGTCTGATAGGTCAGAACACACATCTGTTCATGACTTGGTGTTTGATAATAATTCTACAACTTCTAAGGGAACATCATCTTTTAAAGAAAGCACAGATACTACTCCGAAGGTACGCTTTGTCTATAATATCATTTCTCTAATATATGAAGAATTATCAATATATATGTGAGCTAACATTGATGTAATAATAATTTATGCCTTGTAGCCTAAAGTCCGTGATTTGGATCTGTTTTTAGCTGATTATAACCATGTTCAGAATACATCTTCAAGCCATGTAACTGAAGATGGGAACTTCATTGGAATACCTTCCTTGGAAACGGTTTTTGCTAATATTGGAAGAAAGAAAAAGCCAAGTAAGGCTTTCCAAGAACCGTATGAGCAGCAATGTCCCACCACACCTATTCCAAAAAAGAGGCGTAAAATTTCAAAACCAAATTCGGTGAAGTTTGGACTTGTGGAGGAAGACGATGTTGCTGTGCCTACCCGTGAATATACCCGTACTGAAGTTATACCATTCGTAGAGGTGATCCATTTATAATTGAAACTAACTGTATCATACGATAACCCTTATTAGTATGTGCATATATTAATTGAGATATAATTCTTAAAGGTATTATCCCGACCCAAAAGAAGTAGCCCTTACAAGGTTAGTGTTCCAAGTTTTATAAAAGATATGTTTGAAGCAAAAAAACAAGGGAGGCCAATAAAACTCTACCAATTAGCATGGGATCCATATGGACTGGTTGTTGACGATCGTGTATGGTTACCTTTTGTTGGTTTGGATGAAAAGAGAAGAGGTTGGATGACAGATTTTGTAAGCATATGTTCTATGTTTATTAAAAATTTAATTCATACTTAGTAAGGTACTTGCTGTTTATACTCATGTGATTCTTATGTGCAGCACTTGGAATTATGGACTCAGTTAATGTGGTTTGGTAGATTGGATTCTGCAAATTGGGCTGTCGCTGGCCCATATTTCTGTCCAAATATTATAGGAGGTAGACGGCCCATTTCTGATCCAAGACCTACAAAGTACCGGGTCGGTTGGGCAGATGTGGAAAAGGTTAACACTATTTTATCCCTTTTGAATGATATACCAAACCAAGCTTATGTTATACTAATACTAATGTTGGGATAAATACAGGTATTTATCCCTTTGAATGAACCTGAAAAACATTGGGCATTGGGAGAGCTTCACGTTCGGTCAGGTGTTTTTACAATTTACGACTCAATGGCACCAAGAAAGAGGCAAAAACATCTTCCAATACAAGAGAACAGGAAATGGTGGTTGGAAATGAGGGAAAAAATGTCCCAAGAATTGCCAGGGATTTTGGACGAGGCTGATATGTTGAAGCGCAAAGGATTGACCTTAAGGGATTACAAAATCAGCTTTAGGTTTGAAGAAAATGTTCCTCAACAAGGTAATGCATTAGGAGACTGTGGCATCTGGGTGTGCATCATGTTATACCGACTCATCAACAACATTCCACTAGACATAGGTGATCACACTCAGCTACCTTTGGCCTATCGTGAACACATGCTCGATTACTTTTGGAAATACAAGGTAAGTTTCAAGTTACCCGCTGAGGAAGATTTTTAGGTGTTCTATCATTTTCTGAACAATAATTATGGTCTGTAATAAATTAAGTAAGCCTAACTTTAACTTTAACCTCTGAACAATATGTATGGTGTGTAATATTCCTTATGTTATTATATAATATTATCTGTTATTTAGGAATTAAATTCTTAATGTGCTAAATTTCAACCCTTGCCTTAACTGTGTACATATGGTATACCTTTATGAAGTCCTTAGTATGCGACTTTGCATTGGGAATAAGTTGGCTGTAACATCAGTCAGGGCATTTATTTATCATGTACTTTCTATGCGACTTATTTTTAGAGTATGTAATACTTACCCATATGCATTAGTTTCAATAAAAACCACACATTCTGGCTTAGATTCTTCCTTGTAATTTAGTTTATAATCATGCCAAGGCGTAGTACAACTAAAATACGCCTAGAGTTTGATGCATTACAGTCAGAATTAGTTAGCAACACCAAAACTGGCTTAGACTCTTCCTTCAATGCTCATTTGACGACACTCCCAACACGATTAACTACGGTTGAGCCAACCGCAGCAGAAATAGCTAGCAGGAGACTAAGAACTATAAATGGGAAAGTTGTTAGGATGAGAGGAAAAGGAGATGGCTCAAGATCTTTTAGGTATCGAGATGGCATTAAACCAATTGGATTTGGTGTTTCTTGGGATCCGGTGGATGGAGAGCCTATGCTCGGAGTAAGTGATCAATGTTATTACATGTACCTGTTTAATGTAATTTTATAACCATGCTTACTATTTTAATAACTTATTTGTTTATTTCAGAATGCTATGGGATTGCCTGTACCAGCTTGGCCACTTGATATTACACCAGAAGACTGTAGGATCCATGCTGAAAGACCTGAACCTGTTGTTCTACACTCACCTTATCCAGTACCAATTTGTATGCGAGAGGCTGCTTATCTAAGGGGACTAAATGAAAATGCGGAAGACATAAACTAATAATAGCTATTATTTGTATGTTTGAAAGTTGCATAAAATGTAATAAGTAGTATTTGTAGGTTTCATGGCAATTACATAACCTTTTGTAGAACAAATGGTTATTATCTTTAATGTATCTGTACTTTTATTGCATGCATTTAAGTTGAAATGATGTACCATCCAACTGTTACTGTACACTATTGTGCCTATATAATCACTTACTAATCTCCATACAATACAAACACAAACCAGTAACTAAATCACCTAATACTAAATTGAAATGGCAAACTCATCAGCTAACCAACCCATCTCTGGTCGAGTTGTCAATGAGATGATGACACTGAGTGGTGAATCAGACATTCACAAGTGCATGAAATTCTTTTTCTTGCAGCAAGTGACTGAAGAAAGAACTTTTGCTAACACCCTTCGTGATCAAGTTTCAGTTATAATGGCTGGCATAACAAAATTGGACCAAATGATTGCTGAGTTGGAAAATGTTACTGATGTGGTTTTAGTTTACGACCCTTTGGATTGTTTGAAGGAATCAAGAACCACTGAGAATGAGAAGCTTGATTCTTTGAACAGGTTGATACAGGAAATTGAGTATGGGATCCGCCAAAAAGATGGTCATGCCTGTATGATGGATTTGTGTATTGATGCTGATTTTGATGTTGAAGAAAATGACAATGATGATGAAGAAGGTAACTGAAAGACCAGTGCAGTGTAGTAAGATGTATTCAGTATGGTAATCCTACTTGTGCCTATCTTCCTAGTAGTTGATGTAATGTGATGCTGGAAATTTCCTTATACTAAATAAATTCCAGCAAGTATGTTTTATATGTTTTTAATGAAATCTTTGATCCGTATCGCACAATAATATTTCAGTATATTACAAAACATGAAATACATGGTTCATAGATCATATAACAGATCTTAAAATACAAAGACATTTTAAAGCATGAAAAGTGAACAATGCATTACATAAAATAAGTAATTAAGAAGAACAACCAGCTACAAATTAGCCATATCTTCAGTCTTCGATTGGAAGCAGTAAGCAAGTTGATTGTCTGCTGTAGTTGATTTCTGCCTCTAAGTAGCCCAGGGATAATGATTCTGGCTCGAAGACACATGGGTGGATCAACCCATGAAAAGAAGTCACAGACAGAAGTTAAACAACAACGAAACCTACGTCCAGGGTTAGCATTGGTCCAAGAAGTCCTAACTGTGGTAGGATTTCCACAGAAGCAACTCATTAAGATATCTCTCGTAAGTAATCAAGCAAGTAATGTGTCTAGGACCACACCCATAACCAATTTTTATACTACTTTTATGAAATTAAAAAACAATATACTTGTACTTTCTATCCAACTACTAATAGTACATTCACATTAATGAAATGTACCTTCGAGAATTTTTATTTTATGCGACTTGCATTAAATTATGACTAGTGTTCCCATCCAAGCCTTGTACATATTTAAGCCTTGTACATCAAAGTTTAATCTAATACAACCAACTATGAATAACCACAACAAATTTAAATTAAGGCTGGAGTTTCAGGGTTCGAATAGGTCTGTCCTATTGCCTAAAGATATCCAATACCAATACCTATATTGTTATTGTAAGAATAAGTTTTCAATCGGAGCTGATGAGATCATAAGTTTATCATACATATATCAATCCGAAATAGTTGAGTTAATAGACGATGAAGACCTAGAGTGCTTCATTCATGATTTCGTTTACAACAGTCTTGAACCTCCTAAGATGTTTATATCTATATCTAAGGTATCCAATACTTCATCTTTCGTTTCAAAAGATTTTGATTTAAATTTACCATATTTGGGTGAAGGCACCATAAACACACCTACAAATGATGATCATGGGTGGAATCCGAATACTTTCATACATAACCCTGCCCCTCCTTCCATCAATTTAGAGAACCCACTTTACAAGAATAAGCATCCAAATATTACTCCAATTAGATATGATGTAGGACATAGATTTGATAATAAAAAAGCATGTGTGTATCAGATTAGTTTGCAAGCCATTATGGAAGGCTTTGAGTTCCGGGTTATTAAGTCATGTAAAAAACGGTTTAGCGTTCGTTGTGCATAAGAATGTTGTTCATGGCGTGTATATACAAGGAGGTTTAAAACCAGTAATTGTTTCTTAATAACAACCGTAAACAACTACCACACTTGCTCTAAAACACAGCTTTTACCAAATCATCGTAACGCTTCAAGAACATTGATTGGTCAAATGGTTTTAGGAAAATTGAAAGATACAAGACGGGTATACAGGCCTAAGGATATACAACAGGATTTTAACGTTGATTGGAAGGTAGACATATCATACAAACAAGCTTGGGGGGGAGACATGTTGCATTGAATCTGTTGAATGGTAGCCAAGGAGGATCATTCGAACAGCTACCTATTTATTTTCATAACGTTAAGTTGGCAAACAAGGGTACGGTTACCCACATAGAGACTGATGAGGATGGCTGTTTCAAGATGTGCTTTATTGCTTTTGGTGTAGCTGTAAGTTAATGTTTTTTATTATTTAATTACTTAAACACATTATGAGCAAACACGTCTGACCTATTATGTTTTACGTCCACCAGATTAGGAGCTTCGAATCATATATGAGACCAATAATAAAGATAGATGGCGCACACCTTAAAGGTACATATCTTGGGACTAATTTGCTTGCTGTGGGAATGGATTCAAACAACCAAATTATACCAATAGCAACAGGTGTATCACAAGGAGAGACAGTCGAATCATGGTCATGGTTTTTGACAAAACTGAAAGAATGCATAGGAGAAAGACCGAATATGGCTATCATCTCAGATAGGCACGTTGCTATTACAACAGCATGTGCGAATGTTTTTCCAAATGCCTTTCATGGGTATTGTTGTCGACATATTTTGATGAACTGTAAACTGAAATCCAAGAAAATGAATGCTCTATTTTGGAAAACTTGCAAGGCTTACTTGGTCCAAGATTTTCAGAAATCACTAGATGATATTAAAGCGGTTAAACCAGATGCTTACAAGAAGTTAGTAGACGCTGGTTTTGAGAAATGGTCAAGAGCACATTGCCCAGGCAAGCGCTACAATTACATGACCTCAAACTGCGTTGAATCAATCAATGCTTTAACAAAGACAGTCAGGAAGGTTCCTATAACAAAGCTGATGGACTTCTATAGAGACCTTATACAGAGGTGGTACTTTGAACGTAGATACTATGGTGCAGGTATGAAAGTGTGACTTCATATTTTAATTTATTATATATATATATATATATATATATATATATATATATATATATATATATATATATATATATATATATATATATATATATATATATATATATATATATATATATATATATATATATATATATATATATATATATATTCACAACTGCTGATTCATAGTTCCTAACATTTTTGTTTTATAGATGAACCAGCAAACGACGATTTATCAACATGGGCTCAGGCAAAGATAAACAAAAGAATGAGAAAAAGTGCCTCATGGACGGTATATGGTATAGACAAGTTCAAGGTTTATCAGGTGAAAGAATATAACCGAGTGCACATTGTCGATTTGGTGAGGGGTGTATGTTCATGCCTAAAATGGCAATATTCAGGTTTGCCTTGTGGTCATGTGTGTGCTATGGCAAAACATGTTGGCTTGAGTAACTGTAACCATTGGGCGAAAGCGTGGTTTTCACAAAGAACTTTGAAAGCTATATACCAAGAGTTGGTTTACCCCCTTCCGGATCCATCAATGTGGGAAGTTCCGGTTGACTTGCAAGTGGTTAAGCCACCGGCTTTGGTAAAACCACAACCAGGTAGACCAAAGGATGGAGCAAGGATACGCTCACAAGGAGAGGGACCTATAGATAACAGATGTTCAAGGTGTGGTAGCAGGGGACACAGTAGAGATGGTTGTCATACACCATTGCCGAGCCAAGTAAGTCATAATTTTATCATAAATAAATATGTATATATTATGTTTATATATATTGACTAACATTCACATACACATTTTTGTGTTTCAGGTAAAAAGTCAATCCCAGTATCCTACAAATAATTCACTGAATGGTCATAATGATTCACTGAATGTAGCAGAACAAGAGCCCAATCAAGTTCACTTAGATGACATGGACGTATAGATGTTATGAGTGTGTCCATGCAATGTTTGGCAACCGTTCCCTTATTTCATTGTACTACGCATTTATATTTGTTAATTCTTCTTCATTTCTTATAGGTTACATGGTATGTTTAAACAATAACCTTATGCCTAAAATAAAAGTTGGCTAATTGTTCACGATAACACAACGCAGTCTGTATAGGATCATCAACTAGCAACGGTAAGCCATGTGATAAACGGTACAAGAAAATACATACCCACACTCCGCAATCGCCATAGAGTCCTCCCTGCTTAGGAACGTCCTGGGCAATTGTAAACGTTATCTGGTATGTTGTATGGTCAATTCCCTTAGCTGCAAATAAGTCTTCATCGGCTAGAATTGTTGGTAAGCGTACCTACAAAAATATTGTATTCTTACTTAGTGTTAAAAAAAAATATCATCATGCAAACGAGAACACAAAATTATTTAAATATTATTTAACCTTTAAGCATTCCTTTGTCCTTAGATACCAATCGCAGTAGTCAAATTTGTTATTGTCGCCAGTATCGTAGAAGGTTACTAAACCAGATGGAATATCAAACTCCGCCAGGAACCAGTGTGTTCCAGGTTGGTTAATAGGTATAAAAACCCTATCAACCTCTGACCATGGCTTAATATATTGTTGCCCATTCACGTACCATAGAGGCATTCCATTTTGAAGTAGCAGCTGCACAAAGTAAGGGCTAACCATGGCCCAATTTGCGTCATGTTCTCGCACGTGCCACATGTAATCCACCCAAAGCTCAATATGCTTATACCGGAAAATTGGATTACATTAATACAAGTTAGATTGAAAATTAATGAATAAATTAAACCCCAAAGTATAACTAGTTAAATAGTTTCCGTTAGTTACCTCATCCATTAGATAACCTTGTCTAGGAAGATCCAAACAGACTAAAGATTCCCAGAAACGTCTATCAACAGTTACTTCATTAGACCAAGGAAATTTTGAACGCAAACGCCCAGGCCGTCCAAGATAAAGGTCCAATTCATCGCTTATTGAAATTCTGTGTATGGCATTGTGGCTACGTGAAAGATTCTATAATAATGGAAAATAAAATAAGTTAGGGAATACATCAATAACTAGAAACCAACAATGGGCACAGAACAAGGTATGTGAAATACCTCAATCCAAGGTCCGACATCTTGTAATCCGTTAGCCATGTCTAAATCAACGACACCCGATACATCACTGATTTTTTGAAATTTCTGTGATACTGTTGCCCAATCACAATTGCGGTCTGGTAATAATTGTGACCTTTTTTGAGGACGGCATTCGGCAAAAGCTTTTTTCATATTATTAGAATTTCTTAATATGTGCCGCCTACTCTTAACATTCATCTCCCATTTTTTCATAACCTCCCGTGACCTCTCTTCTGCGAGCAAAAGCTGTTTCTTCCTTTCCTTTTTAATTTTCTGCTCATGAGCATACTGTCGTTCCTCCTCTACCAGCTTCCTTTCCTCCTCTGAAATGCGAACCATTAATTCCTCTTCAATGAAATATTCCTGTGATTAACAATGGTAAAATAGGTAATCGTGTATATTTGCGTGTAATAATATATATCATTAGGTTATCAATGAATAAAATTGTACCACGTCAGTTTCTTCTTCAATCCCGTGATCTGCCGACATCGACACGCAATCATCATTGGCGCATTGGAGCAACTGACTATAAATGTTATTAAGAACTGCGCACAAATCTTGGTTTTGTGATTTGAACTTTTCACTAAATGACAATGAAGGAGATACTCCATTCTTCGTAAAACCAAGTACCTATGTTAATTTTACCAGTACGAAAACATATTAAACGTCTGCAAATATTTAAATGTCATGTTGGTAACAAAGAAGAAAAACCTACCAGTATGATAACCTCAAGTTTGTATATGCGATTATTCAACTCTTTTATAAGACAGTCCTTTATACGGCTTTCCTTTGATCTAGGAATATTGACATCAGAAATAGTGATCCTCTCACATACACTATTGCGTTTACGGCTTGCAGCAAGCTTTTGGAAATACGCATCGTACGCATCTGCTTTTCTTTCTGGAACCTTAGGTATGTATGATTTCAGATACTCACAGGTACTTGAGAACCATTCCGTTTTGTACTCAGTTGATGTAGGACTTAGCTCTTTGATAACCTTTGTATCCTGAAACCATATGTATAGTTTAATACCCAGAAAAATTGTGATCCCTTAAAACTTGACTATACAAAATAAATATTACCTTCCCAAATAAAGTCAAAAAATCTGATCTTTTCAAAATCTTTTTTTTAGACCACGCAATTCCTCTGGGTGTAATGTCCGAGACTTTGTTCCACCAGTTTACACTATGCAGGAATGACTCCATAATCCAGACCTAAAAAGGTTTATTTAATTTTTAACAAAATAATAATAAAAACAAATAAACACATGATTTGAAAATTGTGAACAAAATCATACCTGAAATGACCATACAAAACCAGACAGTGTGTAACTTGGCACATAATTACGAGACTTAAGCAACCCTTGAATGTGCTCATCCTTGTGACGGGCCACAACATTGACTAACTCTTTATACAACGTATCCCATATATGCTCGCCCCAAGGAAAAGAATTCCATGCTTCCAAATTCTCAATTAACTTAAATAATATGTCATCAAGTTCATTGGCCAACAAGCGACCCATAAATATTACTTCCAACATAAACAAAAGACATAACCTAACCGCGTCTACGTCACTAAGTTTAGAAAAAAACTCCTCATCCTCAACAACACCTATTAAATCTAAATTAGTTATCGGTAAACCAACTTTATGCGGGAATACCCGGTTTCTGAATGTCATATCACAGTCGGTATATGCGCTAAGAGTTTCATGTCCAAACCTGAAACCAGTTATGATGCTAAACTCTTTGCGTCCAAAATGTAGTGTCGAACCGTGGATATTATATAATAACGGCATATCATAATGCGAATCGCTAACAGTACACTGTTTCTGTAGGATAAAATCTAGCATATGAACCTCCTGATTAAAATACACAAAGTCTATCCACGACCCAAAACAGGTGGTGCTAAACAGTTTCCTCCGCTTTACATCCAATGAGTTTTTAATAAACTTAAAGTACTTCAATTTACTTCTTATATACACTTTGGCTTCATACTCCTAAAATAAAACAAAACACCGATAAATATGTCTGACTAAATAATATAGATTTATCACAAGGAAAGGAAAGATACATAACGGAAATTTTTCATTAATAGATAGCATGGAATCATACAATGGAACGGAAGCAAATACATTCATTCATAAACAGAAAGGCCTAAATATATTGGCCTACATTCATACTTAACATATATTGGCCTACATAGTCTAACACACGGTAAACTTAAGGAAACATGACAGAAGATTTGTGAGAGAGCACATGGTTGATATAGGAAAACAAGTCACTTGGGGCGAAGGGTGGCCATCATAGACATTCTTTTGAGAACCTGGAGCTGAACATGGTTGATTGCACCCAACAAGGCACGGATCTTGCCAAGATCATTGTTGTTGATCTCCTTTAGCAACTTTGAACATTCATATGCTACACTGCTATTAATGAAGCAGTCTAGTTCTGATATTAAGCCACAACGCTCGTTCACTCGAGCACCCAACATTTCGGCTAGGTGATTAAACTCATGGGCTATCAAATGATCTTTGTTATTTTCAGATTCCAATAGAACAAGCATCATGTGTCTGATGTCATTGGAGTTTGCAAGGATGGAAAGCTCATGTAGGGTAGACATTTTTTTTCAGGTTAGGGTTTGATAGTATATGAGTGTATGAGTCCTAGTAAGGCCATAACCATCCTTTTTATAGATGCATGTTCAACTAGTTGTCAAAAGGAATATATTAAATGCTTGGCAAGACTACACCAGGCTTTTTGGCAAGTAATATATGGCAGACAACTTCCAAATTACTATTTTTTGCCAATTTTGTAACAAAATGCCATTCTAAAACAAACTATATATTTTTAAGGTTCCCAATAAAGGAAATTTAGTATGCCTATTCAATATCAATCTAAATCTATTTTGGCAAGTAATATATGGCAGACAACTTCAAATTACTATTTTTTGCCAATTTTGTAACAAAATGCCATTCTAAAACAAACTATATATTTTTAAGGTTCCCAATAAAGGAAAATTAGTATGCCTATTCAATATCAATCTAAATCTATTTTTTCCCAATTTTGTAACAAAAGGAAAATTAGTTCTTATACAGTACACATAAAAAAAATTTAAATAATCACACTTCTAATTTATATAATGTTAAAATTACATTGTCTCTAATTAATACAAGTTGGTAACAACAATAAATTGATTGCAGTGAAAGTCGCATAAGTCTATAAAGCAAGATGGTGGTTTAACGTTATGTCACCATTAAATTACAAATCAGATAGTACAATGGATTCAATACCAATATATATGCTTCAAAGATCATAAATCATATTTTAAACAACAATAATCTAATCAATTTTAAATTTATCTAAAATTAAAGAATATTAAGAGAAGAAAACTGTTGAATTACTACTAACCTGTGCCCACGACATTGTTGGATTGAACGACGATAAAGACGGATTAACAATATGAATGATCTAAAAAAATGAATTTTTCGATGGATTAACTGTTGAATTTGTCGTTGGTAATTTCTGGGTAACAGTTATGAATGGGGTCGATGGATTCTAGGAGATGGATAGGTGATGTATTCTAGATCTGCATGGGCTATAATGAAAATGGGCTGGGGTATTAGCCAAATGTACAAGTCAATATTGTAAATGTACAACTTACTAATCCATTAGCCAAATGTACAAGTCAATATTGTAAATGTACAACTTACTAATCCATTTATTTTTATATTTGTTAAAAATAAATACTATAAAAAAATTATTAATTTATAAATATTATAAACTTTTATATTTAATTATAAAAGTACAAGTCGCTTAAATTGTACACTTACACATTCTTACACAATAGTGACAAGTCGCTTAAAGAGTACAATGACACATTCTTACACCAAAAGCAGAAGTCGCATAAGTTTAATTAAAGTAGCATAATATTTTTAATATTTAAAATATAATAAAAATATGTTATAAAAATAATATAATAAAAAAGTTGCATAATAAAATATTCTGAGTCGCATAAAAAGGTACCTTACACAATTGTACTTGTTTCTTACACAAATAGTACTTTTTTTTGAAAAAAACACAAGTCGCTTAGGTAGCATATGGTAGCATGGGTTGCATAGTGTAGCATAAGTCGCATCGGTCTATTTTGGGAAAATGTCAAAAACAAGGGTTATTTTGGCAAAGAGATTTAATTACAAGTCTATTTGGGTAATTATCCCTAATAGAAAAGGTAACTAAATAAAGTAAATAAACTAATTATTTAACTAATATTAATAATAAACTGTCAGATTGTATCACCTTACTAAAACACAATGAATATAAAAGTAAGAAAAAGAAATCTACAACTTTTACTTACTTTTTTTCCAGCTAAAAAAAGAGTTATTAAATGTTTTACATTTTTGTTTACTCTTTTTGAATATGAATAAATATTTAGTGCTCCCCTCTGTTACTTACTTTTTTTCTTAAGAGTAGGAGTTGATAAAAATAACTTTTGACGACTCTTTTTAGTAGAAATTGATATAAAATACTTTTAGCGCGCTCTCATTGCTTACTCTAATCACATTTAATTTAGTAAGAAAATGTCATAAAATTTTGTAGTGATAAGGATCATATATGATGGGTGTGGTTTGTTGCAAGTTGGAGAATGAATACATGCGAAGCAATTAGAGCCTTAAGTTTATATCATTAAATTAGCAAAAAAAGAAGCAGAGTGCTTGGTAGTGGTCACCATGTTAGAACAAATTAGACCTTTTTGGTGTGCCGTGTTGTGTCTTGGTGGTAAAAAGTGAGTATTGGATCTGATTTTTAAGCGTAACCGTGAATTCTGAATCTGTAGCCAAATAACACATTAAGTTTGTGCGAAACGTTAATGTATTTTTTTGGCATACTTTTTGTCATTGTTAATAAGCTTAGAATGTTCTGGTATCTTCATCAGCTTTAGAGTTTAGACAAAGAGGGGCAAACTAACTTAACTTAAAATAAAGACTAACAAAACTTATAATATGTGAGATTTGTGAATTTCCAGCTTTTGAGGCTTCTTTTGCCTTTTATTATGCATTCCCGCAGTTCGTGTATGTATGAGTCAGCTGATCGATACATTATTCCTCATTAAATAGCTTTTTTATATTCCGTTAGCTACGCCTTGGATTGAACTCTCAATAATTTTCTTAAGTTGATGTTGCCTAAATAACTACTAATTTCTTATTATTTTCTTTTTGCATAATAATATGACAGAGACACTACTTTCTTGTTCTGGCAGTATATATACCTTGATACTAGTTTGTTCACATGACAAATTTCGAGTTGTGCAACTGGAGTCACGTACTCGGTCAAGTAAGTATTTCTACATTGCTACAACTAAAAATCTGCCCATTGTATCAGTATGGTATGTAGTGTAATAACCAAAAATTGGCTTGCACTGTTTTAGCTCACTAGAGAGACACTAATGAGCAAACTACTACTTTAGCAATCTTATGTTAAGCGTTCAAGCATGGAAAAAGTTTTAGAAGATAATTCTAACTAGGCTCATGAATGGACCCCTACCTTTGAAGAATTGCTTTTAAAGTTTAGGTGCTAAATTATTTAACTTTTTAGTCTCCATAAGGAATAAGTCTTCCATAAAAAAGTTAGGAAAGTTGAAATACCGTTCTTGATTTGAGAAAGTTTATATGGTTCAATTGAGCATCATAAGCCGAGTTGGTTTACCTGTTGCACACGTGATTCTTATCTTGGGAAGCTAGTCTATCCCTCGTATCATGTTCAATAAGTTATTATCGTTTATTCTATTTAAGTTCATTAACAGCTCAAGCTGACATTATGTCAACAATCACTATAACCTTTTAAGTGAAGATAGATATTCTGTCTTTCAAAATTAGCAGGCCCAACTATTTAAAGAATGTAATGTTATAATACCTTGTTTTATGTTGATCGATTCAAAGACAAAATGTTATATCATTATTACCAACAGGAACCCATACAATAGAAATACAACAAAATAATGGCAATCAACACAAGTTAATGGTGTGTACATGATATTAGGACATTATGGTAGTCCGGTATAATTTTAGCGTATATATGAGAATTAGCCAGTTCCACCAAGAACAGTCTTGAGCTTCCTCACAGTTGCATTATCAAGGAAAGTAGTTTTCTCCACCAATGTAGACGGCAAGTCATTTGCAAACAACGCAAAATCAGTTATTTGTAGACCAGGTGACGCGCTACTAAAGCTTGCAAATGCAACAGCTGGGACTCCACCAGCATTCAATTGAAAATGCAATAACCCTTGCGGGAATACCATGATATCACCCTTCTTCAATGTCTTGAGATAAACCTTGTTAGCCGAGGAAATAAAACCGGCTTTAATAACACCTTGTGTCACCAAAAGTATCTCTGAGCCACCCGGATGTGTGTGCATTGGGATCACGCCATTAGGGGCTAGGTCCAGCCGTGCAATGGAGATCCCGAGCCCATTAACTCCTGGAAGTTGAGCAGCAAATGCTGGAGTCACAGCTGCTTTGATGATGTTTGATGTGTTTGCTGCAAAGCTTAGGCTACTAGACACAAAGTCATCAACTGTGACATTGGCGGGCGGCTTGCAAGAATAGCCCGCTGGGTTTTCAGGAATTCGTAGGTCAGCGACACAAAAGTCCTGGACAGCCGCATGAGCGGTGAAGGTAAAGAGAAAGGAAATGATTAAGGGAATTTGAATCATTCTCACTATATGGGGTGAATGAGCTCAAGACTATTAGTAGATGTGTATTGTGGGATATTGAGGTTGTGTTGTTAGTGTAGGTATATATAATGTATTAGGGAGAGTATGATTTCCTACAAGTTGGAGAAGAGAGCCATGCAAAGTAATTACAGCCTTAAGTTCAAATCATTTTTAAAAGAAAACTGCTTGATAGTGATCACCATGTTCCTATAACAGAACAGATTACACCTTTTTGGTCATGTGAGTTAATGGAGAAAAGTGAGTACTGGATTTGATTTTCAATGCTTGGTAACTCATTATTATATTTTTCAATAACCACATTTGCAGCCACATAATGCATAAATTTCTTTTAAACACTAAAGAATATTTTCTGGATAGATACCTTTGTATCATCATTAATAATCTTACGAAATTTCAGTCGATTGGAAAAGAGAGGCAAACACATACTACAATGTGATTGATGAACATTCCCAATTTCATGAAATCTGAATAAAGTTGAGATAAATTTATATAAAAACCTCATATGATGGATTTTACGCCTTATGAGATCTCTTTGTAAGTTGTTTGCCAGTCGACTCAAAAGTTCTTTGTAAGCCCCATATGTTAGCTGGTGTTCTCTCATGTCTTTTACGCATATCCCTGGTTCATCTACGAGTCAGCTGATCAATACATTATATTGCTGCACATTGATTATTTTTTTTTCCTAGTTGATGCATTTTGCCCAATTTGAATATCAGTTCAAATTAATATTAATAGGATAGAGACACTACTTTCTTTTTTTTTGCAAGATACCTCTAAACTACAAATATGCCAAGTAAGTATTTCAACGTCTCCCATTGTATAAATATGGTAGTTTAAAACTCTGCACGCACTATTTTGAATCATGAATAGGCCACGGCCTTTGAAATTTTTCATATGAATTTTAATTCTTGTATTAACTAATTCTATAATCTCTCGAACGAATAGCTCTGTAGACGATCCTATGGTTCAACTGAGCAGCAAAAGCTGAGTTTGTTTAACTTGGGGAGCTATTCTGTATCTCTCGTATATAAACCACTATCCAGCTTGTTCATTATTGATTTTTATTCAATCTCAAATTATTTAGAGTTTAATTCCTGCTTATGTTCTTGCCTGTTTCTATGTCGATCTTGTAAGTTGACATTATGTCAACTTTCATTATAACCGTATATATAGATATGGATACAATGCTTACTAAGTTAGCAGGCCAAGCTATATAAGGAATCTAGTACTGTATTATAATTTGTTTTGTTCTGAAAAACAATATCATATCATAACAAACTGGAACCGAGAATATGGCAATACAAAACAATGATAAACAACACAGTATAATAGTGTGCACATGAAATTAGGACATAATATTGCTGTCCTGAATGACGCTATACATGAGATTAGCCGGTTCCACCACGAACAGACTTAAGCTTCCTCACAGAGGCATGATCAAGGAAAGTAGTCTTCTCCACTAATGATGATGGTAAGTCATTTGCAAACAATGCAAAATCAGTAATCTGTAGACCGGGTGACGAGCTGCTAAAGCTTGCAAATGCAACCGCTGGAACTCCACCAGCATTCAATTGGAAATGCAACAACCCTTTTGGGAATACCATGATATCACCCTTCTTTAATGTCTTAATGTAAACAGTATTAGCCGAAGAAATAAAACCAGCCTTAATAACCCCTTGTGTCACTAAAAGTATCTCAGAACCACCTGGGTGTGTGTGCATTGGGATCACACCACCAGGGGCTAGGTCCAACCGTGCAATGGAGATCCCAAGTCCATTAACTCCTGGAAGTTGAGCAGCAAATGCTGGAGTAACAGCTGCTTTGATGATGTTGGATGTGTTTGCTGCAAAGTTTAGGCTACTAGACACAAAATCATCAACAGTGACATCGGCGGCTGACTTGCAAGAATAGCCCGCCGGGTTTTCTGGGCCTTTTAGGTCTGCAACGCAAAAATCTTGTACTGCTGCATGAGTGGAGATGGTGAAGAGAGATGAAATGATCAAGATAATGTGAAACATTTTCACAATGGATAGGACTTTATGATGTGATCTTAATTAGAAGTATTAGTAAATGTGTAGTGTGCGACATATTTTGAGATCATTTGAAATGTTATATATAAGGATCATATGATGAGTGTTGTTTGTCGCAAGTTGGAATATAGAGCCATGGGAAGCAATTAGAGCCTTAAGTTTATATCAATTAAATAGCAAACAAAAAAAAAAGAAGAAGAATCAGAGTGCTTGGTAGTGATTACCATGTTCCTTTAATAGAACAAATTATACCTTTCCGATGTGGTGTGTTAGTGGCAAAAAGTGAGTATTGGATCTGATTTCTAATGATTGGTGATTCATATCTGTTTTTTTTTAATTCTAACCATGAGTTCTAAATATGTAACTACACAAAACATTAATGTGCGAAACGCTAGCTAATGCATTCTTTTAGGGTACACAATTTTGTCATTAGATAAGCTTAGGATGTTCTAGTCTAAGCTTTAGAGTTTAGACAAAGAGAGACAAATTACACTAACTTATAATAAAAACCAATAAAACTCTAGGTATGATTTTTGAATTTTGTCCTCCATATAATGGATTTGACCCTTTGTGAGGCTTTATGTAGGTTGTTACAGGCTTATCGACTCTAAGTTGTCACTGTTAAAGGTCGGTTTGCTTTCCAATGCCTTTTATGAATTCCCGCACAGTTCATGTACACTTTCGAGTCAGCCGATAGATACATTAATTCCTACTCCTTGGATTGAACATTTAATTTCTTTTCAGAAACTTGCATCTGGATACCGCCTAATTTCTTTTATTCCAAACTGCTAATGTGATTATTCGTAATTGTTTTTGCATGGTACTATGACGAAACACTACTTTCTTGTTCATGCAGTATATCTTGATACTAGTTTGCTCACATATGGCAAATTCCGATTTGTGCAACTGGAGTCACTAGGCCAAATAAGTATTTCCACATCCGCCCTTATATAAATATGGTATGTAGTGTGATAACTAAAGATCGCCGTGCACTGTTTTAGCGCATTACAGAGACAATGATGAGCAAACTATTTACTAATTATGTTAGGTGTTCAGGCATGTACAAATTATAACAGATAATTTTAATTAGGCTCCTAAACCGGCGCCCTAAACTTTAAAGAACTGCATTAATAGTTTAATTACATCGTTAAGTTATGTTATTTTTCCAAAAGGAATAACTCTATAAACAACGGTTCGGAGAAGTTGAATATCATGCTTGGTTTGATGATTATTCTCTATGGTTCAATTGAGCATTATGTCTACAAGTTGACATTATGTCGACGATCACTATAACCTTTTAAGTAAAGATAGATAGAGTGTCTTTCAAGTTAGCAGGCCCAATTATATTTCTCGAAAGTAGTATTATAATACCTTGTTTAATGTTGATTCAAATACAAAATCATATCATTAAGACCATCAGGCACCGAGACAATAGAAATACAAATAATGGAAATCAACACAATATAATGGTGTGCACATGATAGGACATCATATAGTCCTGTATCATGTTAGCGTACAAGAGAGTTAGCCAGTTCCACCAAGAACAGCCTTGAGTTTCTTCACAGTGCACTATCAAGGAAGGTAGTCTTCTCCACTAATGATGACGGTAGGTCAGTTGCAAACAATGCAAAATCAGTTATCTGCAGACCAGGTGACGCGCTACTAAAGCTTGCAAATGCAACCGCTGGAACTCCACCACCATTCAATTGAAAGTGCAATAACCCTTGTGGGAATACCATGATATCACCCTTTTTTAATGTCTCAATGTAAACAGTATTAGCCGAAGAGATGAAACCGGCCTTAATAACCCCTTGTGTCACTAAAAGTATCTCAGAACCACCCGGGTGTGTGTGCATTGGGATCACGCCACCAGGGGCTAGGTCCAACCGTGCAATGGAGATCCCGAGCCCATTAACTCCTGGAAGTTGAGCAGCAAATGCTGGAGTCACAGCTGCTTTGATGATGTTGGATGTGTTTGCTGCAAAGCTTAGGCTACTAGACACAAAGTCATCAACTGTGACATTGGCGGGCGGCTTGCAAGATAGCCTGCTGGATTTTCAGGAACTCATAGGTCAGCGACACAAAAGTCCTGGACAGCCGCATGAACGGTGAAGGTAAAGAGAAAGGAAATGATTAAGAGAATTTGAATCATTTTCACTATATGGGGCGAATGATCTTAGAACTATTAGTAGATGTGTATTATGGGATATTGAGGTTGTGTTATTATTCTAGGTATATATAATGTGATAGGGAGAGTATGATTTCCTACAAGTTGGAGAAGAGAGCCATGCAAAGTAATTACAGCCTTAAGTTCATATCATTTAAAAACCAAACTGCTTGATAGTGATCACCATGTTCCTATAATTGAACAAATTACGCCTTTTTGGTCATGTGAGTTAGTGGAGAAAAGTGAGTATTGGATCTGATTTTCAATGCTTGGTAACTCATAATTATATATTCAGCAACCACATTTGTAGCCACATAATGCATAAACTGTTTGGAAAACGCTAAAGAATATTTTCTGGATACCTTTGTATCATCAGTAATAATCTTACGAATTTCATGAACTCTGAATATAGTTGAGATAAATTTATATTAAAACCTATAAAACATAGAATATGTTGATATGTGAATTTTGAGCCCGATATGATGGATATTACGCCTTATGAGATCTCATTGTAAGTTGTTTACCAGTCGGCTCAAAAGTTATTATTCAAAAGTTCTTTGTAAGCCCCATATGTTAGCTGGTGTTCTCTCATGCCTTTTACGCATTTCCCGGGTTCATCTACGAGTCAGCTGATCAATACATTGTTGCACATTGATTTTTTTTCCAAGTTGATGCATTTTGCCAATTTGAGTATCAATTCAAATTAATATTAATACGACAGAAATACTACTTTCTTGTTTATGGAAGATACCTCTAAACTAGTTACCACATTGCAAATTCTGATCCGCGCCACTGAAATAGGCCTCCCTTGTATATCAATATGGTAGTTTAAAACTCTGCTGGCACTATTTTGAATCATGAATGGGCCCTGGCCTTTGAAAAATTGCATATGAATTTTAATTGTTGTCTTAACTAATTCTATAATCTCTCAAATGAATAGCTCTACAAACAAGGATCCTATAGTTCGACTGAGCATCAAAAGCAAAGTTTGTTTACCTTGCGGAGCTATTCTGATACGGGTGGAGACCCGTTGGAAGAACCACTCGAAGATGTTATTACCAGGCCCAACCCAACAAACAGTGGCTAGAGACCTGCTGTCTCTTTGTCCTTATCCATCCAGATTATTTTAAGTTTTGATAATAATCTTTTATCAAAATTCTAGTGGTTATCGTTTTGCTTGTTTTTCTGTTTGTTAGGTTTTCTTTTACTATTTAAACAATTGTAATGCTTGGATGGATGATTAGATTATAATAATAAAAGTTCTTTCAGTTTATTCTCCGTGATTTCGGTTGGCCGAACACAAATCTTCTTCACGCTAGGATTCTAGCGTCGCCACATATACGAATCTGTATCAAGTGGTATTCAGAGAACAGGAATCTCAAGATGTCGGCCGAAGATCCTAGCCACCAACACCGTCGATTCGCCGCCGGAGGCAACGGTTATGACGAAAGGGATCCTCGCGATGCTGAGATTGAACGCCTCCGTCAACGGGTTCGTGAATTGGAACCTCTCTCTTATGCCAGGTATGATGATAGCATGGCAACAAACTCAGTTTTGCATGAACACGAGGACACAGATTACGGGTATGACAATCTTTTCGCCCGTCGCCACCATCGCCAACACCATACACCTCACAGACAACACCCACGACAACCACAACATCAGGTTGACCCACTTCGTTCCTTAGGCATACGCACCGAGATCCTAGAATTTGAAGGAAAGTTGCAACCAGACGATTTCCTTGATTGGATACAAACAATGGAACGCATATTCGATCTTCGGGATATTCCCGACAATCTAAAGGTAAAACTTGTTGATATTAAATTAAAAAAATATGCATAATTGTGGTGGGAACATGTGCAGACTCAACGTGCTCGGAAGGGTAAACACAAAGTGAACACATGGGACAAGATGAAACGCCTATTACGAGATAAGTTTCTTCCTGTCACATACAAACAAGATGCATACTTGGATTATCATAATCTTAAACAGGCCTCTTTGTCCGTTGAAGACCTAATTAACGACTTTGAACGAATGCGGATGCGTTGTGGTGCGGAAGAAGATGAAGAACACATTATCGCACGCTTCTTAGGTATTCTCCGACCGGAAATTACGGACATCATTTCCTTACAACAATATTATTCCTTCTCTGACGTGTGCCAACTTGCTTTGCGGGTGGAACGCCAACTCACTCAGAAAAGTAAGGCGTTGTCCAAGTTCTCGGCATACCCCCGCCCGCCAGCTACGGGCCCTAATAACACCCAAATTGGTCCAATCAAAGCCGACCCACCTGTTATCCCTTCTACCCAAACTGGTACGTCTACTACTCTTAGGTGTTTCAAGTGTCAGGGATTGGGTCACATCAAACGTGATTGCCCAAATAAACAGGTAATTGCTCTAGTCGATGATTTGGGACCAACCTATGATACCGAGGTCGAGGATGACAAGGACGAACCTTTAGAAATCCTTTACCCTGACCGAGGTGAGGCACTTGTTATTCAACGCCTTCTCCACACATCCGTGGACGATACATCAGATGACACTCAATGGCTTCGTAACAATATATTTCGACCCAAATGCACCTCCAAAGGTAAAGTTTGTACGGTTATCATTGATGGTGGTAGCTGTGAGAATATGGTCGCTAGTACCATGGTGGAAAAACTTAACTTACGGCTCCACCCGCACCCCGACCCCTACTCACTTACATGGTTAAAAAAAGGTAATCTTCTTAAGGTTACCCAGCAGTGTTTGGTTCCATTTTCTACCGGTAATAAATATACAGACGAACTATGGTGTGAGGTTATCCCAATGGATGCATGTCATATTTTGTTAGGACGTCCATGGCTCTATGATCGTCGGGTTAAACACGATGGCTTCCGCAACACTTACACTCTAAAAAAAGGTGGCCTTAATATAACTTTAGCGCCTTTGGACCCAAGGCAGGATGGTTCCACCTCCATGCTTCTCAATACAACACAAATTACAACACCAAACACGGGTTAATAAACACAGACGACGTGTGGTTTTCAACGAAGGTGATCTCGTTTGGATTTATTTGCGCTGTGACCGTTTTCCACAAGGCCGATTCAGGAAGCTTCGGCCGCGGGCAGATGGCCCGTTCCGTGTTCTGCGTCGAATCAACGATAATGCCTACAAGATCGATCTCCTAGGTCACTACAAGGTGTCTGCCACCTTTAACGTCGCTGACTTAGCCCCATATATTCCAGGTGATGAAGATGACTCGGGGTCGAGTCCTTTTTTAGAGGGGGAGGATGATACGGGTGGAGACCCGTTGGAAGAACCACTCGAAGATGTTATTACCAGGCCCAACCCAACAAACAGTGGCTAGAGACCTGCTGTCTCTTTGTCATTATCCATCCAGATTATTTTAAGTTTTGATAATAATCTTTTATCAAAATTCTAGTGTTTATCGTTTAGCTTGTTTTTCTGTTTGTTAGGTTTTCTTTTACTATTTAAACAATTGTAATGCCTGGATGGATGATTAGATTATAATAATAAAAGTTCTTTCAGTTTATTCTCCGTGATTTCGGTTGGCCGAACACAAATCTTCTTCACGCTAGGATTCTAGCGTCGCCACATATACGAATCTGTATCATATTCTATCTCTCATATATAAACCACTATCTAGCTTGTTCATTATTTCTGTTAACTCTATTTTAATTTATTTAGAGTTCAATTCCAGCTTGTATATATAGATATGGATACAATGCTTATTAAGTGAGCAGGCCAAACTATATAAGGAATCTAGTACTGTATTATAATTTGTTTTGGTCTGAAAAACAATATCATATCATTGAAACAAACTGGAACCGAGAATATGGCAATACAAAAATACAAAATAATGACACACAACACAATACAATAGTGTGCACATGCAATTAGGACATTATATTTCTGTCCCGTATGACACTATACCTGAGGATTAGCCGGATCCACCAAGAACAGCCTTAAGCTTCCTCACAGTGGCATTATCAAGGAAAGTAGTCTTCTCTACCAATGATGATGGTAAGTCATTTGCAAACAATGCAAAATCAGTAATTTGTAGACCGGGTGACGCGCTGCTAAAGCTTGCAAATGCAACCGCTGGAACTCCACCAACATTCAATTGGAAATGAAACAACGCTTGTGGGAATACCATGATATCACCCTTCTTTAATGTCTTAATGTAAACAGTATTAGCCGAAGAAATAAAACCGGCCTTAATAACCCCCTGTGTCACCAAAAGTAACTCAGAAGCACCCGGGTGTGTGTGCATTGGGATCACGCCACGAGGGGCTAGGTCCAACCGTGCAATGGATATCCCAAGCCCATTAACTCTTGGAAGCTGAGCAGCAAATGCTGGAGTAACAGCTGCTTTGATGATGTTGGATGTGTTTGCTGCAAAGTTTTGGCTACTAGACACAAAATCATCAACAGTGACATTGGCGGCTGACTTGCAAGAATAGCCGCCGGGTTTTCTGGGCCTTTTAGGTCTGCAACGCAAAAATCTTGTACTGCTGCATGAGTGGAGATGGTGAAGAGAGATGAAATGATCAAGATAATGTGAATCTTTTTCACAATGGATTGGCGTATTAGTAGACGTGTAGTGTGTGATATATTTTGAGGTGATTTGAAATGTTATATATAAGGATCATCTGATGAGTGTGGTTTGTTGCAAGTTGGAATATAGAAAAGAAGCAGAGTGCTTGGTAGTGATTACCATGTTCGTATAGTAGAACAAATTGTACCTTTTTGATGTGGTGTGTTAGTGGCAAAAAGTGAGTATTGGATCTGATTTCTAATAATGATTGGTGATTCATATCTGTTTTTTTTTAATTGTAAACATGAGTTCTGAATATGTAGCTACACAATACATTAAATTTGTGCGAAAAACTAATGCATTCTTTTGGGTTACACCATTTTGTCATTGTTGAGAAGCTTAGGATGTTCTAGTCTAAGCTTTAGAGTTTAGACGAAGAGAGACAAAGTACACTAACCTATAATAAAAACCAATAAAAGTCTAGGTCAGATTTGCGAACTTCGTCCTCCATATGATGGATTTTACCCTTTGTGAGGCTTTATGTAGGTTCGTCGACTCTTAATTATCACTGTTAAAGGTCGGTTTGCTTTCCAATGCCTTTTATGCATTCCCGCAGTTCATGTACTTACGAGTTAGTTGATCGACACCCACTCCTTGGATTGAAAATTTGATATCTTTTCAGAAACTTGCATCTGGATGCTGCCTAACTTCTTGTTATTTCAAACTACTAATGTGATTTTCCTATATTCTTTTTGCATGGTAATTTGACTGAAACATTACTTTCTTGTTCATGCAGTATACCTTGATACTAGTTTGCTCACACGGCAAATTCGGATTTGTGCTACTGGAGTCACTAGGCCAAGTAAGTATTTCCACATCCACGCCATATAAATGTTGGTGTTTAGTTCTTCCCAACCAGGGTATAGATAATCAAAACATAGCTACGTACCAAAACAATGGTTACCGGATATCACTTGGAATCGTGTAATCACTCTCCAAAGTAAATCTCTAACCCTTTTGTTGCTATGTGTTTCTTGTTTCTGTATATCTTCATGCAAGTTATGATCACCCTTCTATAGGTGTAATACTCAAACCCTAGTCAATGGTATTAAGAGAAATTAACGGCCCATTAACTCCTCTTAATATGCTCCATAATACCAGGTCATAGTGGTTACAAGACCAATTAAACGTTGTCTTTAAAGCACTTGAATTGGTCAAAGACCGTTACAAGCATTCATGTTCAGCTCCAGCATAAGTCTATCCTTCAGTCCCACTAAAGCATCAGCAAACCCTTGAATGGTGTTCCTGTTGAAGCCTTCACCACTGATGAGGGCTTGCTGAAGAGTACCTTCACTCGAGAGTTATACTCTCTGAAGAGTTAACTCACTGAACATTATCAAAAATACTGAACAACATAGTAACCACTAAAAGAGTCAAGGTGTTCAGGGACTCATGGGTGTACACTCCGTACCTTCTTACCCATTCACCAGTTTGAACTGAACCTTCAGTTGAACTATATTTCCAACAGTCCTCCCTAATATAGTACAATTCCTTTTGCATGAAAATTAACATTAACAAAACCATTGCATAAATGAAAATATCCTAAGGATTGAATACATCATTTCAAACATTCGAGAATCAGGGTGTTCTAAGAACTGAACCCTTCAACCACTTTGAATACCTGAAGATAAAATACACACAAGTTTATAAATACATAACAACTCCTGACACTACTAGCCATGTGTCCATATCCAAATTCATAAATGTTGTAAGAGCCAAGTCCATGCTCCCTGAGGCGGCGAAACCTCAACATTTACAGAGGTGGTTCCTCTTTAGATCATGCTCCTGCTTCAACACTTTTTCAAAGAACTTAACCATTGAGAAGTTTATAACTTCATCCTCCTTCAGCAGGTACAAGCACATCCTTGGGATGATATACATGTGCTTCAGTCCCCTGAATGTTCAGCTTTCCACATTGAACTCAACTCCCAAGTTTCCTCAGGAGGGAGTTGGGTGTCCTAGCATTCAGTGACTAGAGTGGACTTTTAAACCCATCCCTTTAGCAGACTTTATAACCAAGTCTCTAGCCAGTCCCTTCGTCAAGTGATCAACTAAATTTTGTTGAGACCTCACAAACTCTATTGAAATCACCCCATTCATGATTAGTTCACGAATCATGCTATGTCTAACACCTAAGTATCTAGACTTACCATTGTATATTTGGCTATATGCCTTAGCCAATGTAGCTGCACTATCACAACGGATAGAAATGGGTGCCATAGGTTTGACCCACAATAGAATCTCAAGAAGCAAGTTTCTCAACCATTCAGCTTCTTTACCAGCAGCTGCTAGAGCCACAAACTCAGATTCCATGGTAGAGCTAGTAATGCAAATTTGTTTCTTGGATGCCCAAGAAATTGCACTACCACCAAGTAGGAATACCCAGCCACTGGTGGATGAATTATCCAACTTGCATCAGTGTAACCTTCCAACACTAAAGGATATCCAATATAAGACAAATAATAATCCATTGATCCTTTCAAATACTTTAGTACTCTCTAAATTGCTGGCCAATGCTGAGTACTATGATTACTAGTGTACCTACTCAGTTTACCCACAACAAATGCAATGTCAGGCCTAGTACTAGTCATGGCATACATCAAGCAACCAATCATCCTAGAATACTCAAGGTGGGAGACAACCTGACCATTGTTAGGCATCAGTTTCTCACTTGTATCCATTGGTGTACTCACTAGAGTACAATCAAAGTGATTGAATTTCTTCAGTACCTTCTCAATGTAATGAGACTGAGAAATCACAATACCATCATTTTTATGTTTAATCCTTATGCCAAGGATAACATCAGCCTCCCCCATGTCTTTCATAGAGAACTTTGATGACAAAAAATCTTTTGTCAGGTTGACCTGAACTTGGTTAGTACCAAAGATTAGCATTTTATCAACATATAGGCAAATGATGACTCCTTTACCAGATTCATCAAATTTGCTATATACACATTTGTCAGCTTGGTTAAGTGAATAACCATTAGACAAAACTACTTCATAAAATTTTTGATGCCATTGCTTAGGTGCCTGCTTCAGTCCATACAAGGACTTAATCAGTTTACACACCTTGTGCTCATTACCAGGCATGATGAAGCCCTGAGGTTGGTTTATATAAACCTCCTCATCCAAATCACCATTCAAGAATGTTGTCTTCACATCCATCTGATGAATAATCAGATTGTGAATACTTGCTAGAGTAATCAACATTCTTATGGTACTGATACGTGCTACTGGATCATAAGTATCAAAATAGTCTATCCCAAACTTTTGTTTAAAGCCTTGAATGACTAGCCTTGCCTTGAAATTTTCAATAGTTCCATCTACCTTCATTTTCCTTTTGAAAATCCATTTGTTACCAAGTGGATTGCAACCAGGAGGTAGATCAACCAACACCCAAGTGTTGTTGCCCATGATGGAATCTGTCTCATCATTTATTGCTTCTTTCTAGAAAGCAACATCTTAGGACTTCATTGCTTCAACAAATGTTTTGGGATCATCCTCAACATTAAAGCAATAGTAGTATTGATCAGATACCTCATCCCTTGTTCCTTCAACCAAGTATAGTTGAAACTCAGGCCCAAAATTCCTTGGTGTCCTATGCCTTGTGCTTCTTCTAAGCTCAGGCTCAGGTTGCTGAACCACAACCTCATCAGTGACCCTTTCAGGTTCTACTGAAGCACCAATGTCCTCAGCTCCAACAGGAGTCCTAAGGCTTGGTCTAGAGACTGATAAGAACCCTGTTTCATCAAAGTTAGCATCCCTTGATTCAATTATTGAGTTTATAGAAACTGAATCATTAGGTTCAATAACATAGAACCTATAAGCCTTGGAATGCTCAGCATATCCAACAAAGATGCATTCAATGCCTCTTTCACCCAAGGTTTTCACCTTTAGATCAGGGAGTCTTACAACAGCCCTACAACCCCAAACCTTGAGATAGTTCAAGTTTGGTTTCCTTTTAGTCCAGAGTTCATAAGGGGTAATTCTGTTCCTTTTTTTGGGAACCTATTTAGTAAATAGCAAGCTGTTAACATAGCTTCACCCCAAAACCCTTGACTCAATCCTGAATAGGATAACATGGAGTTAACCATTTCTTTCAGTACTCTATTATTCCTTTCAGATATACCATTTTGCTGAGGGGTATAGGGAGCAGTCGTTTCTAGGATAATACCAACAGACTGAAAATACTGAGCATCCATGTACTCACCTCCCCTGTCAGTCCAAAATATTTTAATTTGGGCTCCTTTTTGTAATTCAACTTCAGTTTTAAATACTTTAAATTTATCTAATGCTTCATCCTTGGTATGTTATAAATAAACATAACAAAACCTTGTAGCATCATCAATAATTGTTACCAAGTATTTCTTATTCCCTAATGAGGGAGTAGCATGCAAATCACATAAATCACTATGGATTAGCTCCAAAACTTCAGTTTCACGTTTTACATCTTGAAATGGTTTCTTAGTTATTTTGTTCAGCATGCAAGTCTGACACTTTTTAGTGTCCATGTCAAAACCTGGGATTAGCCCCTCCTTAGACATATCTTGCATCCTCTTAAAGTGGACATGGCCTAGTCTAGCATGCCATAGTGAAGAATCCTTCAGTTTACTGATAGACACTGAGGCTGAACAAATATTTGCACTACCAGCACTAACTGAGTTAATGCTGGTGGTTGTTTTAATATTAAGCCTAAACATTTGATTGCTCAAATAACCAAAACCAACAAACACACCATGTTTGGATAAAACAAATTTATTAGATTTAGTCACTTGTTTATAACCACAATTATTCAAAACACTACTAGAAACCAATTTCTTCCTAATATCAGGAACATGCAAAACATTAAACAAGCTAACAATCTTTCCAGAACTAAACTTAAGATCTACACAACCACGTCCATGCACTATGGCCGTTGACTCATTTCCCATGTGAAGAATAGATCCATCATTCAGTGACTCATAAGTCTTGAACCAACATCTATCTTTACACAAATGAATAGTTGCTCCAGAATCAACCCACCACGTAACATCATCATCCTGCACAAAATAAGCTTCAGATACATATGTAACATAATAAATCTAAAGAGATTCATTAAACATATTATGACCTTTCAGTGTTGTGTTGTTAGAACCAATCACTGAACCATTTGTGCCTTATCCACTAGCTTTGCTTCCAGTACCAACACCTTTGTAATCCCTTTTGAAGTGTCCAGGTTTCCCACACTTCCAACAAGACACTGATGACTTCTTGTTAGGATTTGCTTTGGTGTTATCCTGATGCTTACGTTTGCCCTTGTTGTCATTGTACCTGATGGAGTTGTTATGCTCCACCATATTGACAACTGATGAACCAGCAACATTGTTGCTCTTTGGCTTGTCACTTTCATGCACCCTGAGGGATTCCTCAATGCGCAAATGACTGCCCAACTCAACAAGAGTTAATTCCTCCTTCTTATGTTTCAAGGTATGCTTGAAATCTTTCCAAGAAGGAGGTAATTTGTCAATGACACAAGAGACCTGAATGGTCTCATCCATGTTCATTTTATGTTGTGTAAATTTACCAAGTATTCCAAGAAGTTCATTGTATTGTTCCATGACTGGTCTTGAATCAGTCATTTTGTAATTTGTGAAATCACTCACAAGGAACTTCTTACTTGATGCATCCTCAACCATATATTTGGCTTCCAAGGAATCCCATAGTTCTTTACCAGATTCAGAATTATGGTAAATAATTGAGAATAATACCACGACACACATAGTCGTCATTCTCCCATTTGCTCCTTTTCCTCAGTTCCTCCAAAGTAGCACCATCACCACCATCAGGAATGGGAGTAGTCAGCACATACACCACGCTCATGGTAGAAAGAAGAAAGTGCATCTTCTTTTGCCATCTTCTGAAATCCACCCATTCAAACTTATTCAGCTTGGAGAAGTTAGCCACCATATGCTTCATAGCAGCCGCCATTGATTATCACAAAATAATTTACTTTGATTGTTGGTGTTTATTTCGTCCCAACCAGGGTATAGATAATCAAAACCTAGCTACGTACCAAAACAATGGTTACCGGATATCACTTGGAATCGTGTAATCATTTTTCAAAGTAAATTATTTGACCCTAATGCCTGGGTACCACGAATACCTACTTGGGATAAGACCAAATGCAGTTAGTGATTTAAGCACAAATCTCTAACCCTTTTGTTGCTATGTGTTTCTTGTTTATGTATATCTTCATGCAAGTTATGATCACCCTTTTATAGGTGTAGTATTCAAACCCTAGTCAATGGTATTAAGAGAAATTAACTGCCCATTAACTCCTCTTAATATGCTCCATAATACTAGGTCATAGTGGTTACAAGACCAATTAAACGTGGTCTTTAAAGCACATGAATCGGTCAAAGACCATTACAAGCATTCATGTCCAGCTCGAGCATGAGTCTATCCTTCAGTCCCACTGAAGCATCAGCAAACCCTTGAAGGGTGTTCCTACTGAAGCCTTCAGCACTGATGAGGGCTTGCTGAAGAGTACCTTCACTCCAGAGTTATACTCTCTTATGAGTTAACTCATTGAACATTATCAGCAATACTGAACAACATAGTAACCACTAAAAGAGTCAAGGTGTTCGGGGACTTATGGGTGTTCACTCCGTACCTCCTTACCCATTCACCCGTATGAACTAAACCTTCAACTATATTTCCAACAATAAATATGGTATGTAGTGTGATAACTAAAGACCGGCTTGCACTGTTTTAGCGCATTAAAGAGACACTGATGAGAAGTATTTACTGATCTTATGTTAGGTATTCAGGCATGTACAAATTATAGAAGTATTTACTGGGCGCCCTGACCTTTAGAGAACTGCATTAAAAGTTTAATCATATCGTTAAATTATGTTATTTTATATCTTTTCATAAGGAATAACTCTATAACCAACAGTTCTGAGAGGTTGAATATCGTGCTTGGTTAGTTGGTTTGATGATGATTCTCTATGGTTGAATTGAGCATTATGTCTACAAGTTGACATTATGTCGGCGATCACTATAACCTTTTAAGTAAAGATAGAGTGTCTTTCAAGTTAGCAGGCCCAACTATATTTCGTGAACGTAGTATTACCTTGTTTAATGTTGATTCAAATACAAAATCATATCATTAAGACCATCTGGTACCGAGACAATAGAAATACAAATAATGGAAATCAACACAATATAATGGTGTGCACATGATATTAGGACATCATATCCTGTATCATGTTAGTGTACATCAGAATTAGCCAGTTCCACCTAGAACAGCTTTGAGCTTCCTCACAGTGGCATTATCAAGGAATGTAGTCTTTTCCACTAATGATGACGGTAAGTCATTTGCAAACAATGCAAAATCAGCAATCTGTAGACCAGGTGACGCGCTACTAAAGCTTGCAAATGCAACAGCTGGGACTCCACCAGCATTCAATTGGAAATGCAATAACCCTTGCGGAAATACCATTATATCACCCTTCTTTAATGTCTTAGTATAAACTTTATTAGCCGAGGAAATAAAACCGGCTTCAATAACACCTTGTGTCACCAAAAGTATCTCAGAGCCACCCGGATGTGTGTGCATTGGGATCACACCATTAGGGGCAAGGTCCAGCCGGGCAATGGAGATCCCAAGCCCATTCACACCTGGAAGTTGAGTAGCAAATCCTGGAGTCACAGCTGCATTGATGATGTTGGATGTGTTTGCTGCAAAGCTTAGGCTACAAGACACAAAGTCATCAACTGTGACATTAGCGGGGGGCTTGCAAGAATAGCCCGCCGGGCTTTCCGGGACTTTTAGGTCTGCGACACAAAAGTCTTGGACAGCTGCATGAGCGGTGTAGGTGAAGAGGACCGAGATGGTCAACATAATGTTAAACATGTTCATAATTGAATGTTTATGATCTTAGAAGTTTTATGTATTAGTAGTACTTTGTTAGATCTGTATTGTGGGATGTTGAGATGGTTTGTTAGTGTATGTAGCTATTTATAAGGATCACAGCATGAGTGTGGTTTGTTACAAGTTGGAGAAGAGAGCCATGCAAAGCAATTACAGCCTTAAGTTCATATCATTTAAAAAGCCAAAACTGATTGGTAGCTTAGTGATCAACATGTTCCTATAACAGAACAGATTACACCTTTTTCTTGAGGTGAGTTAGTGGAGAAAAGTGAGCATCGGATCTGATTTTCAAAAATTCCGAATTCATATCTGCTTTAGCTTATTGTAGCCGTAAACTCTAAACGTTTAGCCGAGTTATCCAAAAGATTTACACAACAATGTTTATGCATATAAATGTTAAGCGCGGTTTCGCATGACAGAATGCACACAAATAACAAGTTGAAAATATATGAAAAATAAAAACAAACAAAAATATTTTCATGATGTTAAGGATAATATCTGTAAGATACCAAGATAGTGTCCGAAACATGCCCAGTCTCTTATAGACAACATACGTAAATTGATATTACCTATAGGTTCTGATCTTGATCATAAATGCACATGAGCTAAGTCGTTGGACTACAACATATTGCTTTTGTTCATGAAATTGTCCATATGATATTGATTTAGTTAGCTCGCATACACTTATAAGTGTAGAGTGTGTAAATATGAATATTTAGATGCAGTTCAATGCAGCAAATTTCTCTGGCATTATACAATAAGTCGTTGCTACACAAAATACCAACAACTTATCTATCATTGGTGCTATTTTTCTTCCGCGGAATACAAACGACTTTATTAGAATTCAAGATTTGTAAAATAGCCCAACGGTGGGGGACATGCAGTGTAGAGCCAAGCTCATCCGTTAAAATCTTGCCCCTTTTCCCATAATCATGGTATTATAGCACTGAACTGACATTCTCATTTCGCTTGTTCAGTTCAACGAAAACCGGTATATATGCGATTTAAGTGTTTAATTCTCAATATGTTGGGCCACTATGGTCCGGCCAGCTGCCTTTTTTTGTTGAATTCTTTTACTGTTTACATAGATTACCAACGACTTAAAATGTTTGTATAAGTTACTGATTTGTCTTAATGATCATGATATGGTGTTTATTAAGTCACGATGCTAATTAAACAATATAGGGAACGTATTACTGTAGTACATATATAATCTCCTTTTCATGTCATTCCATAATAATAAGAAAATTAGCAAAAAGAAACTTGAATTATATTGAAGCAAATAATAATACATGAAACGAGTGAATGTCTAGATCATTTGGTTAATGACGACAAACACGAAAAAAGACTGGTAATTAATCAACACAAAAGAATGGTGTGTCAACATGAATATTTATGAAAATTAACCAGATCCACCAAGAACAGCCTTGAGCTTCTTCACTACTTCAATGGGAAGGAAAGTAGTGGTCTCCACCAATGATGATGGCAAGTCATTTGCGAACAATGCAAAATCAGTAATTTGTAGTCCAGGTGTTGCGCTACTGAAACTTGCAAAAGCAACTGCAGCAACTCCACCAGCATTCACTTGGAAATGCAACAACCCTTGTGGGAACACCATGATATCACCCTTCTTCAAGGTCTTAACATAGACGGCATTAGCAGAGGAGATAAAACCGGCCTTAATAAACCCTTGGGTCACCAAAAGGAGCTCAGAACCACCCGGGTGAGTGTGCATTGGGACAACACCACCAGGGGCTAGGTCCAATCGTGCAATGGAGATACCAAGACCATTCACACCCGGAAATTGAGCAGCAAATTCTGGAGTGACTGCAGCTTTGATGATGTTATCAGTGCTTCCTGCAGAGCGTAGACCCATTGAGACAAAGTCATCAACTGTGACATTTGCGGCGGGCTTGCAAGCAAAGCCAGATGGGCTTTCTGGGGCCATAAGGTCAGCGACACAAAAGTCTTGGACTGCGGCATGAGCAGAGAAGGTGAAAAGTGAAGAAAGAATCAAGAGAATGTGAATCATTTTCACAATGGGAGGTATGATATTTGAACTGAACTGTTGATGAGTGTTGTGGTATATTGAAGTGATGTTCGGGAGGTTTATATAAGGAAGATATTATGAGTGTAGTTTGGTGCAACTTGAAAAAGAGACTCATGCAAAGGAATTACAACCTTACGATTAGATCATCCAAAAAGTGCAAAAGCAAGCTGGCTTGGTAGTGACCTGCATGTTCCTGTAAGGACCATAAAACAGATTAGACCTTTAAGAGATTTTAGTTGACAATATCATATACTGCATAGAGTCTCAAATGATTGGTTATTCATTCTTATTTTACTTTCTAATGCCATTTTAGGACTTGTTTGTTCAACCAACTAATCCGCATGATTTCAACCAAAACCATTACATGCATAATTATTGTACTAAGTTTAAACTTCCAAACAAATGTGTGTACGTAGTAGACATGGAAGTGGAGCGGGTTGAAATTGTTGATTAGCACATCAAAATGTCCCTTTTAGCACAAAACCGTATGCTAAACTGCTAAGCAACCATACCTCCGCAAGTGGAGCTGCTCTAGTTTAAAAAAAATCTCTTTAAGTGGAAGTAAAATGTGGTTTAATTGGGTTAAGTTGGTGGTTAGTTTATTTATGACAGTGAATAATGACTAAGATTAGCAAAATCAGTGACTAATACTTTGAGCTAAAACTATAAGAATGTGACTAGCTAGTTCTATAAAGAATTAGGATTATACATTGGTCCAATAGGGAATTTAATTGATGATCTTTGTAATTTTGCTGCAATGTGGTGAAAAGTGCTATTGTTGCAATTTGCAAATGATGTATCACCAAAAAGATAATAGAATGAAGAATTGTACTTGAGAAGATAATGAATGGATGGATACTATTTTCCTCTTGTAGTTATTGTCTATGGCCCAAACTCTCAGCTGCATTACATACCCATAAGGCCATACCCTTTTGGCATTTATGATTGAGTTCATCAAACTTTATAAGCTTCTTTTTGTCTTCCTCAAATGAACGCGCAATTTAGGCCCCGCAGATGCATCTCGGGTAAGAATGCATTATAGTGTAACGACCCGGAATTGCTAATTGGATACTTAGGGGTGTTTGTTTTAGGTTATTTGTCCGGCTTATGGATTAGTGAAATTTTAAAAACCTAATAAGCCCCTACTTGTACATTTGCTAAGCTCATAATCCCAAATGAGCTTATTTTCCTCTTTATTGTTGGCAACCACAATGGAATACGACCCGAAACATGTGAATAAAATTGGTGTTGATGTAATGCGGCGGTCTTTAAACGCCATAATTCCAGCTTATGTATCCTAAGTCAATCAATCACAATGCATATTGTGAAATCATCAGCTAAATTAGTATACATTGTGGTCCTGGCTTTGAGTGCACATGGGAAGGAAGTTAAGCTCTTCATAAGAGGACACATTGAGACAGCTAATAAGAAACTATTCCCAGAATGATTCTAGTCGACTTCCTATTTATTTTCCACATAAGATTGATTTTATAAAAAAGATATTGTATTTAATGTATGGCCATAGCTAGTTCCCTTATTGGTAAGGTGCATTCTCATTGGTTTAGCCATGACCAAAGGGTCCACAGCTCTATCTTTTCCTAAGTGTTGTTTAAAGGAAGACGAAAAAAACAATCATAAATTCATGTTTATATATAAATGTGATTTGTAGGGCTAATAATATTTAAACATTTTGGCTTTGGTGGTTGAAACTACTAATCTCAGAATAGTGTACTCAAGTTAAGGTAAAAGTTTGTCTGCAATTATTTTTAATGCAACACTTCTAAGATAGTAGTGTACTCAATTAAGGGTTTAAGTTTGTCTGCGATCTTTTTAATTAATATGAAAAAACACAAGCAGTATATTATCATCCATATCGATCAGTTTGTTAACACTGAGACTTAAGCCTACAGACTCTTAGCTGATATGGGTACCACTAGCTAAGGTATCCGTTGGTGATACCAACTAGACTGTTACCGTAGATCTTGGTATATGATTCGTCATAAGATCGTCTAAGATGGGTCATTTCATGCATGGCAGCATGGGCATGATACTCTCCGCTGGGTTCTTTTGTTAATAAGGCATAATAAAATGTGAAATGAATGAAATAGACGCGGTAATGGAACAAACGATGTAATGGAATATATATAGCTAGCCTAATCTAATGATTCATTATAGTGTAACTAGATTCTTATTGAAACGTTCGTTTTTTTTATTAATTGAGTTCTTAGAGACTTCGTATATTCTTTAGGTTACCCTCAAGAACAATGCTTTGGTATATCTCTACAAAGAGAATCTAGATATTTATCATGCATCAAAAGAAAGCGAGGCCTACAAAAATGGGGAAATGAAGGGAGGACCCTTTTGTTATAGTAAAGGGAATTTCAGCAGTTATGCAAATAATAAGAACTTAATAAACTGAAAGCGTTGTCTTTGATTTAAATGCTTTTTTTTCTTTTCATCATAAAGTGAAATTTTCTAAGATTTTGTTTTTATAGTAAGACATAACAGTGTGATTTTCATGGATTCGATGACTATTATTAGTTCACAAGCTCGGCACTCCGTCTTTCCGAGAGCATCAAAGAGATTATCACTTTTGCAAAACATTTTTCTTGGTGGCTTATATGGGTGTGTTGTAGTTCCAAATGGGTTCTCTTCTTAATTTAACTTTCACGTTTACACGGAAAAGAACTTGAATAATGTGACAAACGTTAGCATAGTACTCCACAAATTAAGTTGGATAATTGATTATAGGCGTATTAAAATACGTAGTATTATGAATCAGCAAGTGCAAAGACAACATATGCTTAAACGTGAGCAAAACAAAATCACAAAGTTCGTTATGAGTACACATAAGATAAACTCCAAGTATCGTTCCTCGATTTTGCAAAAACGGTAATATTGTCACTAAGTCGGTAATATTGTCACTAAGTGCCCCTTCTCGCGTCATTTCCGATGCCCCTTCTCGCGTCAGCACATATCCAACCTCCCGTCCATGCAAAATGCGTCCCCAAGAGTTTTTTTCCCACCCGAAACGTTTTTTCCCACCTCTCGTTTATGCAAATTGCGTCCCTAAAACCGTTTTCACGCAAGAAAAAGTTGATGGTCCACATTCTGACACATTTTGAAGGACGTAATTTGCACGACCTTTGAGTTACTAAAATTTTTCAGGGACTTAAATTGCACGAACTTTTGGACGACTATATATTCTTACGATCGGTTGTTCATCGACATTCGCCAATTCAATTATCTGTAATCCTAACTCTTTCACAAACCCTTTCAACTAATCAATTTATCTCAAGTAAAATGAAGAACTCTAATCCTTAATGAATTGAAGTAAGTATGCGGAGATTCAGAGCTCAACGCGTGTATCGGTCTTGTACATCGGTCTGTCGTGCACGATCAGTGTGACGAGCTGAGTAAAACCCTAGGAAATATCAGAATGTTGATCGACGAGATCGAGACAAAGGTTGATGAAGATGAAGATGAAGATGGTTGGGTCGATGAAAGAAGTACGTGATAGCGACACACAAAAGTTTGTTGATCTGACCAAGTTGATTGAGAAAGCTAGGGATGTTATAAGCTAGAAGCAAGCTTATGTGGATGACATGGAAGATAGTGATTAGGATGTGTACCCTGTTTTTAATGTTTATGATGTTCTTCTTTTAATTACTTTGTTTTGATCGGGGTGTGTTTTCTTACCACCGTTGTTTACTAATGAAAGCAGCCGAACCATCTGCCCCATTTATTTTAAGGACCAAAATTGATCAATGTTTCAACTTTCAATTCTATATAACACATGACTCTATGCACAAACTTTCTCATTTGAATCCAACTTTCTTCTAGCATATAATGGCAAACATTCAATCTGAATCTACTTTCAAGTCAACTGACTTGGTTGAATGCCTAATTGGGTTTATGGAGAAGGAATTAGAGAATGAGCTTCAATTAAAGGATAAATTTAGAAGTCTATGTTCCGAGGTGGAGGAGATTGTCAGAAAGATATCAAGGTTCATTGAGGAGATGGAAAGTTATATACGGGGTGAGGATAATGATGACGCTTACCAAACTATAATCTTGAAGCATGCTAAAAAGAGGGACATATGGAAGGCAGTTGATCTCCAAATTATGAAGGACCAATACCATCTTGATGCGCGTGAGATGGTCAACCTTTTGGAGAAATTGAAGGACAAAATGGTAGGATAGTGTCTAGGTGCAACTGGTTTGTCGTGTGTATTTTGGATCTCTTGATGTACCCTCATTTTTCTAAGATTTAATTGAACGAAAAATATTTTGTTTTTGGTAGTTTGACATGGAATTGATAGGCTTCCATTGATGTTTACTATAGAATGTCAAACATCCTAAGAGTTTGATATTGATTTGCAAAAGCCAGTGACCAAAATTGTAAATGAATGATTGCCTAATCTTGTATCCAAAAACCCATGACAGTGAGCAATTGAAGATTGACATACATTTGCAGTCACCATATAGATAGTTTGGCATGGATTCTGGTAGGCTTCAAATGATGTTTGACTCTATAATGTCAATTATCATAAGAGTTTGATATGGAATTGCAAGAGCCAGCGACCAACATTGTAGTTTGACATAGATTTTTATCACCATTTAGACAAAATGCAAATGTAAGTCAAATATGCAAATGGTATCCAAATCCTATGTTAAGATCCTTCAAATTCATGTTTTAAATGGGTTTGCAATGATTTTTTTTAACAAACAACAAATCAATGACAAACTGCTCATACAAGTCCACTATTTTTGTCAAATTAGTCAAACTGCCTTGTTCATAAATTGTCAAACTTAGGCTTCCTATTACATAACCAAAATTTAGATTAAAACTTAACACCACATTGACATAATCTTCTACAACTTAGCCATAGCAAAAGATTAAGCTTGAAACCATTCATTTAGCTTTATTTTTATCTTGCTTGTTATCCGTCAATGCCATCACTCTTCTCCTCTTAAGGTCTTCCCCCAACTCTTGTGCAGTAGCATCATCACCATCATTTGCCTCTTTATTCACCTCAACAACCTCTTTCTCCACCTCAACAGCCTCTGTTTTCACTTCTTCATCTAGAATCACAAACTCAACATCTACTTCATCCATTTGTTACTGATAATAAGCAAAAATGTCATCCACATCTTCAGTTTGAGTTATTTACTAAAGCTCATCCAATACATGATCAATGTCATCAAACATGTCACAAATCTCTTCAGGCTCATCATCAAGATGGTATGGATCACTGTTACATGTAGAAAAATCCCCTGACTTGCCACTGATGCAATCACTATTATCAGTCTCATACTGATGAATCTCCATCCCCATATCAAAATAATCAAAATCAACCTCAGCAAAAGAAACATCATCGCAAGTGACATTATTTGAAACTTGTTTTTCCTCCTGGCTTGAATCATCAAACCCGAACACACTATCAAGCTCTTCCAGTATTCTCCTGAACTCATACTCATCACTCATCCTTCTACTCATATCTTCAAACATTTTTTTTGTTGGCCACGGTCGTGGGAACTCAATGTCATCATCACAAACATGAAAATTATTAGCCACTACGGTTTTGTCCCTCCCAACAAAGCTAGTTTGACAAAATGTCACCATCTTCTCATTGTTGACACTTTCTGGATCTAACTCTTTCACAACAACATCACCAACATTTTATTCTACCACCATAGTCTTACCCGTACGTAGGGCTGAGCAGGCCCGATCGAGCCCGAGTGTAACTGACCGAATCGACTGAACCGGTTGTACCGAGCCCGAAACCGAGTAAATCGATTTGATTTTTGGACCATAGTTAGTTACTTTTTCGGTTTTGGGTCGGGTCGATACGAAAACCGACTTAAAACCCGAATTGGCCCGACTACCCGATTTATTAATTAGGGTATGTTATTTATTGAGCCACTTATTCCAAATCCACATCTTACATCTCTCAAAAGTTCTAAACGAGGAGAAAAATAAAAAAAACCCAATTCATCAATGGATGAAGAACAACCAATTAATCAACAAAATAACACATTTGAATCTATTTCATATTCAATACCTACATATGAATCCTATTCATCAGAACAGAACACAATTGATGTTGAAGTAAGTTCATTTTAATTAATTTTCAATTTTAAATCATGTATACCCACTAATACCCACGGTTATATTTAGTGTTGAGAAGGTTGATTATACCCACTGTTATATGATTCATGTATAGCCAATCCCATTGTTATAATTCGTGTTGGGAAGGTTGATTTAATCAGCTTGATTATACCCACTGTTATAAACTTGATTTAATCAATTTTAATTCATTGACCCGTTGTTATATACTTATAATTCGTTTATACCCAATGTTATATGATTCTTGTATACCCACTGTTTATGATTCGTGTATACCCATTGTTCCATTGTTATAATTCGTTTATACCCATTGTTTATGATTCATGTAAATTAAGTTTGTTTATGTCTTTATGATTCGTTTCTATGATAACCATTGTTTTTTTATAATTCCTGTAAATATTATATTTTTTGTGGGATGATCACGTAGAGACTCTTGGCGATGAAGATAAGAAACGTAAAAAAAGCCCCAACAAATCCAAGGAAATCGAAAGCCGAATGTTGGAAATACTTTGATCAAAAGTTTAAAAAGGATGAAAATGGGGTACTTACTAAGATGGCATATTGCAAATGGTTTCCATCGGTTTTCAAATCCGACTCTGCTAAACATGGTACGCAACACTTGAAAAATCATTATGTTATTGTGATGAGAACCCTGATATTGAGAAACTTAAGAACCAAAACAAACTAGCATTTAAGAAAAAATTAGTGAGAATGATAAGGTTGGCACTAGTAGTGGGACTTTAGGAACGTGGAAGTATATTGAAAAAGTGATCAAAGAATCATTGACTAAGTTAGCTGTTCTAACCGAGCTTCCTTTTAAGTTTGTAGAACACCCGGGGTTCATTAAGTTCATGTCGGGCGTGCAACCTAAATATCACGTGCCCTCCCATTTTACTATTGCTAGGGATATTTCTAAGTTTTATTTAGAAGATAGGAAGAGCCTATTAAAATTCTTATGCAACGATTCCACCACGGTCCATTTAACCACCGATACTTGGACTTCTAGTTGTAAAAGAATGAACTTTATGGTTTTAACCGCACACTTTATAGATGATGATTGGGTAATGCACAAAAGCATTTAGACCAATAGATAGTCATAGAGGGGTGGATATTGGTAGGGCACTTTTGGAATGTATAAACGGATGGGGTTTAAAGAATGTTATGACTGTGACGGTTGATAACATTTCTTCAAATGAAAAAGCGCTCGAATACTAGGTATAGAATTTACCAAGTAAGTAAGATAACGGTAAACATTTTCACATATGGTGTATGACTCATATTTTAAACCTAATTGTCAAAGATGGTTTAAAACGTACAAAATAGAAGTTGATACCATATCCTTAGCCGTGAAATACATAAAACATTCGAGCTAAAGAGTTTCTAACTTTAAAAAAAGTGTTGAAAACTCTGCAGATTCAAAATAGTTTTTGACTTTCGAATGCCCTACACGATGGAATTCAACACATGATATGTTGAAACCCGCCATTGAGTTAAAATATGGTTTTTCATTATGATTTTAAGAACTCTTGTTTTGCACGAAACCTAGAGGAAACACCAACGCGAGCTGATTTTGTGGTTGTAAAAAGGTAGTTCAATTTTTGGAGAAATTTAAGGAAATAACCAAACTTGTGTTAAACGTATCAAATCTTGTTGCTCATTTGTGGTTTGAAGAGGTACTTGATATTGATAAGCATCTTCGTGAGTGACATAAAAAATTCTTCTTTTAAGGACATGGTTGGAGAAATGAAAAATGTATAAAAAATATTAGGGTGATTACAAAAAATCAACCGTTATATGTACTTTGCCATTATGTTAGATCCCACGATGAAGTCGAAAATATTACGATATGGTTTGAAGTGTTTGATAGATAATGGTTGTGTGCCAATGGAGCAAAGTGAGGAAGATAGTAATGAGACGCCATTTGGTTTTTTAACCCACGACGAATTAGCTAAAAATTTTGTTGAGAAGGATATGGGATTATTGTTTGCCATATACAAAGAGAAATATGGTACAACCACATCAACGACTTATCGAGATCAATGTTTAATAAAAGTAGTAGCTCTAGAAGTCGTCGTGGCAATGCTTTCTTAAGGGAGCATAAAGATACAATGAGAAATAAGTCGAGTGGGGTGAAAATGAGTTGAAGAAATATCTTAAAGAACCGCCTCTAGAGCTAGAGGCCGACGAAGACTTTGACATTCTTAATTGGTGGAAGTTAAATATTCTACGTTTTCCAATCGTATCAAAGATGGCGAAAGGTAATTTCTCATTTTTTTTCTATTTTTTATAGCCACTAATTTTTTTTATAGCCACTTTTACTTTTTTTGATTTTTTTTATATTTTTTGTGATTTTTTAAAAAATTTTCTAAGTAGTTTAAGTTAAAGACATAGCCATGTTCTATATAAATAAAATAAAAACCAAATAAAACAGTAGCTTCATTTTTCTGATTTTTTTATATTTTTATGTTTTTTAGAATTTTTCTAAGTAGCTTAAGTTAAAGACATAGCCATGTTATAAGAAATTAAAAAAACAGTGGGTTTATTTTTCTGATTTTTTAATACTTTTTATTTTTTTTTATTTTTTAGATATCTTGTGCATCCAAGTATCCACCGTTGCTTCCGAATCCGCCTTTAGCGCGAGCAGTCGAGTTTTGGACACATATAAAAAATTTTTAGCGCCAAACATTGTAGAGGCTTTGGTGTGCACGCAAGATTGGCTTTGTACATCAAGTACAAACATGACTATGGATACGTTTGAAGACTTTATGAAAGACGACGAGCTTGCTAAAGGTATGTTTTTTTTAGATTTCTAACTAATTTTGCTATTATAGTTATAGAATTGTAACTCATTTGTTATATTTTTGTAGAAATTCAAGACGAGTTAGAGAAATAATTGGGAGAACAAGAAATGGCCAAGAATTGAGTATTGACCCATTCATTTCTTTTGTTGTTATGTTTTGTTACTTGAATTTGTGAAATTTGGACTTATAATGTTACTATAAACCCACTGTTGAAACTTGTAATGTGGCTATAAACCCACTTTTATTTTTGTTGTTGCTAAAGGGGTGTTTGGATTATTTTTTCCTGATTTTTTTGTTGCTGCTAAGGGGATGTTTGGGGTTAGGTTTCGGTATAACTCGAATGAAACCCGACTATGACCGAGATTAAAAAAGAACCGAACCGAACCTTTTCGGTTTCGGTTTTGGTCCAGGTTTTTGGTCTTTTTCGGTTTCTGTATTTGTCGGGACGGGTCGAGTCAGTTCTGGCCCGAAGCTCAGCCCTGCCCTTATGTGCCTTTTGTTCCATCAGGTGCTGTTGTACCAACGAAACACGTGATTCAATATACACCTTCATTTACTAAACCTAAGAACATACTCAAAAAATATGTTAACGTCTTCTTTAAACGATGGTGGTAACAAAGCATCGTCCAATGACTGGCTATGTATCCTAAAATGCGGGAACAAAAGCATACCTTCTATGTACCCTAAATCCTTAAACATTTTTGCGAATGTGTACATACCAAACTTGTCACAGTGAACTAAGTCAAACCAACTTATAGTACCATTGCGATATATTCTTTTTGGCGGTGAGGTAAATTCACCATTGTGATGGATTTGCACATTAAACAAGTTTTGATTCGAATTTTTGAAACAAAAAAAACATAGATCAATTATAAATAGGCAACGTGCATAATATCAGCATATCTAAACTAAGCTTATCATATAGTAAACCTAAAGGAGACCGAACCTTACCATAAAGGAGACCCAAATCAAGGATGGTAGTATCGCGAGCACGATTTTGCCAAAACTTATCCATTTTATGATTGGTGTTCTTGTGGTGAGATACAAATGGAAGAAAATGAGATGATGTATTTATAACTTAAATGATGGATACTTTAGATTGCAAATTCAGACCTTGAAGTGAATTTTTTACCGGGAAAGAAATCATGTTGGGTGGGAAAAGCTTTCAGGGGCGCATTTTGTATGGACGAAAGGTGGGATATGTGTTGGCGCGAGAAGTGGTACTGTAAATAACAAAAATACCCTCACGTGCGTGGCAAGTGAGGGATTTAACGGAAAAAAATGGGTCAAAGTTAAAAAAAAGTTAATTGGGGGGTTGTTTGCATGAAAATGGAAAGTATATTGGCAAAATTGCTTAAAATTTGCACTCGGTGGTAAAATTTTTGTTTTTGCAAAGTCAATGGACGAAATTTGCAGTTTACCCAGTAAAGATATATATGTGTTAAATTCATCACTAAAAGATTTTTTAAATTCTCAGATAGAAAATCAATTTTAAATGTCTTAATTTTTACATTTTATAAAAATAAAGATGTTCAAATGATTTATAATATAGTAAGATATTTAAATAAATTTATTTTATGTATAAGTTTCGTACGTGGACGAAATTTATAACTAGTATCGATTAAAAAGTTAAATTAAATTGAGGGGGTGTGGGGAGTCTATGACTTGATTAGAATCGTTGACAAACCATGCCGTGGGAATCCAAAATAAGTAACCGAATTTCACCGAGAGTGAAGTTGTAACTAATCTATGCCGAGCTAATATAAAGTGTTTTGCATGTCGCTCTTATGTAACATTTAACAAGTCTAACCAAACCACAAGTGACCAAGATCACGGAATCAAGTTAGACAAGCTATTGTTTTTTTCTTGATAAAAGATCTATATGATATTAGAATACTAGCCTCAAGGCCCGCCCCATGGACGGCTAGTTTCAAGATTTATTCAGTGAAATTTTTTAAAATATACTTATAACTTTACGAGTATATCACAAAAATAGTATATTTTGATAAATTTAAAAGACTATAATAGAAGTATTGTCGTCAGACTTAAAATAAACATAATGTTTGACCAAATGATATAAAGCAAAATATATTAGCCTACATAACCCATTGATTGTCACAGATCGAAAAGTCACCCATTTACAACTATTTAGAAAAAAATGTTACAAATGAAATAATCCACGAGGGACCCATTAAACTCCTTCTCGGCTGCCACCTCATGAGTTTCACACAATAGAGTTGAAGCTTTTTGATCAAATAAGGAAAAAAATCGTAACAGGGACTCCTTTTGGCTGTCACCTCACTTCTTCGTCTACTATGACTAACTTGATATTTTTACCACCGTGGCCCTTGCCTTTATTTTTCTCCTGGAAACCTGGAAAATGATTATTTAGATTACGTCTAAAAATATATTTAACTTCTAGTACTTCCCAAAAGAGCACAAAGTTGCAAATATTACAAAGTTTCAGCAATTAGATTGCATTTAAAAACATTTTTTTCCTGTGCTATAAGTATGCACACATTTTTAGTGAACAAATTCCAACACAATACAAACTTAAGCAAAGATAACATGTTTTTACCCATTACCCAGCATGTCCATTTTGTACTCCTCATATAGGAGTAAATTCATATGATCTGTTATTTCAATCAAACCATAGAGGATATGTGAGGATATGTTTGTATATATTTTATAATGTGTTATTAATGATCATGGAAGCAATACGGAGTATTTGTTTGTAGTAGCAACTCAAAGTTTATGCAATAAAGCTAAACTATCGCCAATTTGACTCGTTCAATTCATTTGACAGATTCACCTGTAAGCTTAATGTATATGTTGACCAATTTGACTCAGTTGAGAGAAACACAATCCATACCACCTTTAAGCTAAGAGCAAACAAATCTGCGACGAAAAAAAGAAAATTGTTTACGCAGCTCAACTATGAGCTTTCCTTTAAAGAAAGTTTTTTTAACAATAATGCAGATTGCATAAGCTCCAACAACTCCAAAAACGCCTCATTTTCAGTCTCTTATTGCATTAACTATCGTAACCTCTTAATTAACCATCGGATGAACATCCTGAAATATGAATTGCCGATATATCCGCCTGCATACATTTGTCAACTATATAATTAGTTATTGCTTGCAATAAAATCTCGTATTTTTTGAATTTTATAATAGCTTGTGGATTCAACATACATCAGGAATATACTCGATCATTTTAATTTTATAGTAGCTTGACCATTAATGGATTGATAATTAAAGGGCTCAAACATGAATAAAAAAGATGACCATTTCCGTAAATACATCTCAAAGAGAACAATGGTTAATACGTACTCGAAGATGCGGAGTTAATAAAGTTCAGTTCTGATAAAAGCATTGCGCATAAAAAATAAACTTCCAAGTTCCACCAATACCATTGACAATAACATTTATCAACAATTTCGCTCATTTCCAAACACCCCTTAAATGTATATTTAAATACATAAATCTAAATGAGCTAAAAAGAACCTTCATGTTATCTTTGTATATTTAAATATGGAAACCTATATGAGCTAAAAAGAAAAGGTGTCCTTATGCTGAGTTTAAAGCAATCAATTAAACACTATTTATGTTCGTAGGATTTCTCACAAATACGTGCAGTACAATGTTAAAAACATATTATGCCGAGTTTAAGCAACCTGAAACATCCCATTAGACATCAGTAACCAAAAACTGAGTTAAACCAAACACCCTTTAAGCATCAACCAAGCACTTCTTAATACAACAATATACATAAACTATATAAGTTCGTATTGTAGAACTAGAAGGGGGGTTGAATAGTTTTTTCGGCTTATGTCCTAATTAAAAATCTTTTCAATTAGGTTTGTCTCAAAACTACCTTTTACTTGAAAGCTAGTTGCATAATGATTAGGTTCAATTCTAATGCATTAACAATGACAAATGTTTATGGTGTGTGATGTAATAATGAAAGTAAGTAAAGAGTAAGGAAAGAAATGACCTAATATGAAGACACCAAGATTTATAGTGGTTCGGCAACGAAGCTCTATCTTCGTTCCTACTCCACTCCTCGAGTACACCTTACTCGAGATTTACACTATATCCACAAGCTCCCTTCTTGGCGGAGAAAATCTTACAACGTCGCTTGCATTATTTTCCGACACTAAGCTAAATGTCGAGACCTAATCTTAGCTAGGACCAATCTACACAACGTCGCCTACTTCACCATTTTACGACACAAGGCTAGATGTCGAGTTCTAATCGGAAGCTAGAACCAATCTTCACAACGTTTCATACTTCACCATTTTCCGACACAAGGCTAGATGTCGAGTTCTAATCAAAAGCTAGAACCAATCTTCACGACTCTTCACTTTGAAGATAAGTGAGAACTCACAAGACACAACTACACATCACTTTATAGTTTAGTGAGAACTCACAAGACACAACCACAAGTCACTTTATAGTTTAGTGAGAACTAACAAGATACAACTTTTACAACTCAATAATACATATCCAAGTATACACATGTAACTTGGATCTACACAACACAAATCCAAGAATACACATATACAATAGATTTACACAAGACTTAATCCAAGTATTCACTAATACCATGGATTAACACAACTAATCCAAGTATACACAAATACCTTGGATCTACACAAGACTCAAATAAAACAAATGATGAATATGAGTAGATCTTTAGGAGAGGATGATCTTCATCAAGGCTTCATCTTTAATCACATCACAAGTGTGTGCGTGATATTCTCTTTAGACAAGGTAAAGAAGGAGATCAAGGGGATAATCATAAGTAAACATACTTAACACATAAAGTGATCATTTACAAATGATTAGGAATTAGAAAAGAGAAAGATGGCAGAAAGAGTGTCCAAAAAGGGTTGTGGAAAATGTAGATTTGATCCACTATTTATAGGAGACAAAGGCCAACGGCTCTTTAACCGCGGTTCCTTAGTTGTCTTGTGGTTCCTTATAACTATGGAACCGCATAGGCATTTAATGGGCCGTGGTAGTAGACTCCGATCCCTTTTGTCTTTTAGTGGGGAAGTAACATTTGAGGTAAGTTTTTACCTTCAAATGATATTCCTATGGCATTTGACATATTCCATATTCAAATTTATATTTTCCATTTTAATAAAACATTTTCTTAAAAAGAAACTTTATTAAAAAATCTTTTGTCACATTTGCAAAATGTAAGTTTAGGTCTAATCACTTTTATGATCACTAATCATGATTAAGATATGTTAGTGCAATACTTAAATGATTATTACCTTGATGATAGTGTTTGTTAGATAATTCGTCTTACGATTGTATTTGATGATAAATGTCTTTTTAATTTGTCGTGATCAAAACTAAGAAAGATTAGCTAACACTTATAATGTTTTTAGGCATTACTTTGCATTAACAATCTCCCCCTTTTTGATTACGTCAAACTATAAACTCATTTATGTAAAATCCAAAACTGTTCGAATTATTAACGAGTTTATCACTATCATTTATCCCCCTTTTTCGAAGCAAAAAGGTTAGCACAAGTCTTTGAGGAAGAGAATAAGTGACTTTGTTAGAAGCTCCCCCTTGGTGTTTACTCCCCCTTGCTTGGGGCACCAAGTGAATAAGCTAATGTGATGTGCTACACAAAGGTTAGTAAAAAGAAAAGAAACACCAATGTATATATAGTCACTACCTACTAAGTAACTTGAGAGGGAGGAAGAAAAGAAATCTCAAATTAGAAGTAACTATTTGCTAAGCATGTCCAAAGAGGGTGTTTTGACAAAATCAAAGTTCAATTGCTGGAATAGAGGTAGAAAAAAAACATCCACACCAATTGAATTGATAATATGTCAAAGGGTTAGAAACTTACGATTGATGGAACCACCCAAAAACAATTGTAGGTTTTAACCATGATCTACTCTAAACAATGTGTGAAAAAGAATTGATGAGAAAGGGAATAACACACATAACATTCATATTCAAAAATATGAAGGAACATACAAGAGAAATATTCATACACACAATATGAATATTTAAAACAACAAATGAGCAACATAAGCATAAACTAATCTAGTAGTGATAATCTTCCAAGATTGCTTAAGTTTTTATTTGACTCAAACAACTAAAACACAAAGTGTGCTTTGATTGGAAAAATAAGATGACGAGGCATCATTCGAAAATTTGTTCATGGGAACAAATACTTTGAGAGGAGGTCGAGTGAGAAGGAATTCAAGAAAAATTAGCTTGCATACACATGAGCAATTTCAATTTGTTGAAATCGACAACAAGCACACGAGCTTCCATGATGCAAAACAAAGTCGTTAGATGGGGAAGGACCATCAAGATGAGAAGGTGGTGGTGGAGAGGGAGATAATGGATAAGAAATGTTTTCACAATGCCTAGTGAGATTTGGGGAAGAAAAACGGTCATTGAGAGGTGGTATGTTGCCAGGTTTAGGTGGTGGTGGAAGAACTTATCTTTCTCTGATAATTGGATCGATTGAGAAAGTATCATTCCAATACACAATAGGAGAGAAAGATGAAGTATTGCAAGGTTTGGGAGAAGAGGAATCGTGATGATCCTTGTTCTTCTTGATCCAAAGTCGAACTGAGATTTTTGGTTTCTTGGAAAGCTTAGAAGAAGAAGCTTTAGGTTTAGAAGATTGTGACAAAGAGATGTCATGGTTAAGATTAGAAGAGTTAGACATTGTGAGGGATGAGAAAAAGAACTCCTAAAAGAAGAGAATTTAAAGAAAATAGAACGGCAAAGATTTGAACTGAAAACAAAATGTTTCAAGGAATGTTTAGCCAAAATTGGCAAACAAGGAATCTTGAGAAAGACTATGGTCAAAGAAGAAAGACCAAAAACGAGCCAGAAAATGGCTTTCTGTCTGCGGTTATTTAAAAGAACATGCGGTTCCTTATATATATATAAGGAACCGTGCGACTTTAAGGATCCGCACACAGTGGACTTGAAAATTCAATTTTACAAAGTTTTGAGAAAAAATAAGACTTTTTCAAAATTTTGCAAATCTTGGATTTTTACCTCTTTTTGCACTAGATTATGCTTTGGTTGCACAAAAGACAACACACTCACAAATTGTGTCTTGACAAAAGGTGACAAAATATTTAGATAACATTTTGATCCAATTTTAGTCAAGTTTTAGAGGTTGTGATAGATTAAGGTTCAATTTTAAATAATTTAAGGTTGATTAGTGTGAGCACATAGATTGACCCACACAAATGCTAAATCCGTAAACGTCTTAATGAAAACTCATGAAGGAAAGTAAATACAAGAAATGAAACAACAACTAACTATTACAAAGTTAGTTAAACTAGTTCTTAATAGATAGTCTTCCTTGGCTTGATTTTTCATTAAAAACATTTATTAAGAAAATCATCATTCATCTCCTAGGAGGTGGAGCCATGGAAAACAAGGTAAGCAAGAAGTCTTGCAACCTCCTAAGAAGTCCAAACATCTCTATTCTTAGATTTTGAATGATGTAGTTGTTATAGAGGCAACATGGAGAATTTGCACCATGGGCTTCTAGAAAACCAAAGAAGTATGGATCACCCATGAAATAGGAAATGGGAACACCCAAAATTGGAGTGTTTGAGGGAGGAGGAGGAGGAGGCATGGTGTCCAATGATGAGATGGGTGAATTTGGTTGAGTGAATGGAGAGGTTACCAAAGGCTCAACAAAGTCATTCACAATTGGAATGATTTGAAGAGGTTGAGGGTTCACATCCAAGAGAGGACTAGGAGTGAATGGTGAGGACAACTCATTCATCCTAGATTGGAATGAAGATGAGGTAGAACCATGTGAATGGTTAGTACCATGAGTTGAACTAGTCTTGCATGGTCCAAGAGGTGGTGAAGGTGATGAAGAAATGAGAATTGGATAAACCCTATTCTTGGGTGTGAGAAAAGATGAAGAACCAAGTTTAGGAAACTTTATATTGATCTTAAGGTTTCTTTTGGATGAGTATTGTTTGGAGGAATTTGATGATCTTGTGGACACCATGGTTGTGTGTTTAGGTTTAGAAAGAAGGTTTAGAGGATGAAGAAGAAGATCAACCAAGAGAGGTTTAAGAAGGAGAAGGGATGATCCATACTAGTAATGGGTTAAAAATAATTTTGATGAACAATGAAAATAGGTAGGCTAATCTGGGAAAAAGCTAGTTTTTAGCAAAAATTTCATCAATGTTTACAAAGATTTAGAGAAAATAGTGTAATGCAAAGATTCTAGCGAAACTAGAGCCTGCGGTTCCTTAATTAGGACTACGGTTCTTTATCACTAAGGAACCGCCAGTCTTTAAGGAACCATGGACAGTGGCCTCAGAAAGGTGATCCTCTAGCAATTTTCAAAACCCCAGATTTTTCACAAATATATATCAAGCCAAAGTAGACTATAAACCAAAATCTAGAGAGTTAACTAACACATAACATGCACAAAGATATGTGAATCGACACAACGATCACATAAAAATCTTAGGATTAAAATACTAAGCTTTCTAACACAAAGTATAAGTTAGTTAACACCAAATTATAAGAACAAGAAACATAAAAATGTCTAATGAAAGGAAAATGTTCAACATTTCAAAACATGTTCACAAACATGTTAATCCTTTTACCATTACCATAGCTTCATTTATTCTTTTTGCCAAAGCTCTTGATCATCTTCCCAATGATCTTGAGTGCACCCCTTTGCTCCACTCTAAAATCATGTAACTCACCACGCGTTTAAAGGTTTAAACGATAAACATGCTCAAGTCTGAGTTTTTTCGGAAGGTCACTTGTGGCATAGTGAGGAGGAGGAAAAATATGGTCTAACCCGTCTATGAAAGTGTTCATGGATGGGGTGGAGTCACTCGAAGAGCCGGAATGAGCACTAGTACCTTTGTCACCACCATCACTTGGTGACATAGGAGTGTCCTCATCATCGGACTCTTGTAGGTCACACCTTCTCGTACCACGATCACTTCTCGGCTTTCGTGGTTGTACCTCTCGAATAGGCATCATGACACGATTGAACAAACGAAAGCGAGAAAGATCGAGATCCGGAAAGTCTTCACCAACCTTTTTGAAAAGACGAGTGAGGAGCATGACATATGGTAGATTTGTGATTGGTCGAGAGAGAGCATAGGTAATACGTCGAGTGATCTAAAATGCAAGATTGTAATTGGTGTTGGTAAAGATGAAACATAACATATGTGCCATACACGTCGGGATTTGACCCCGGTTTCATCCAAGACAAAACACATTTTCCCTAAGAATGTCGGCTCATCGAACCAAACAATCATTAAGGTCGGTTACGAGTATCTCATGGCGATTCAAGGATTGATCAGTAGAGTGGATACTTTGTACAACAGTTTTACTACGCCCTTTGGTAATGACATCAAGGATGAGGTCAAGGTCGGGTTCTTCGTCGTCATTTGGAGGACTATCAAAAGAATCAATTAGAGCATCAAGTCTCCAAGCATCAGTGAAACGACAAGTAACAACAAATGGCACACGAAGAGCCGTGCCAAATTCCTCGAGAGTGTACAGGATAAGTTTGCCATTAATGGTGAACCTAACAAATACTCCATTATCATTATAGATAAGGGAATATCCGCTAAAGAACTCCAAAAGAAATTTGGGGTAAATATCTTCTTTGATATATAACAAACAATCAAAGCTAATTTAAGCAAACATTGTTTTGATGTATGTATAACCCCCAATGTTCGTTTCGACAACTCTACCCTCATGAAAGCAACGGTTTTGGAGTGAACGAAAGGTATTGACGAGGGTTGGTGAGGGACAAAAGTCGGCAAGGATTGGCATATAAGTTCTAGTTTTTTGGTGGTCTTTTTGATACTCTGAAGGCATGATTAGCTACCTATGAACAACACAAATAAAAAATTCCCTAATCACTGATATGCTAGAAAATGAACAAAAGTGAAAATCATGAGAGTGTGTTTGATCAAATGATTGTCAAATGAAGGATTAATACTTACCATTCCTATGTTCACAATGAACCAAATTCATCATTAACTATAACATATGAACAATGTAAAATCAACCATGAATTTTGAACAAAGGTTTTTCAAAAATATTTTTAGGTAAGCATTAACAATGCAATTACCAATTTGTTCATGGGTTCCTATCAATTCCATCATTTAACCAAAAATATTTAGTCAAAATTCAGATTGTTCTACAAGTGGGTTTTAGTGAAATCTCAATGAATTCGAACCTAAGGAATCATAGTAAAATAGCTATGTTAACCCACATTCCTAGCAAGGTTCTAATTCAATATTAATTTTAAAAATCCCCAATTATGAAAATAAGAAACCTAGAACAAATTAATTAAATTGAATGAAATTACTTACAATTTATTGATGCCGGAAGAGGGATGAGTGAAATCCACGACTTGGAATCAATTAATCTTGAGTGATTTGGAGTTTTTGAAGGTTTAACAATGGTGGGAAGGATGACCTCGTCGCCTCTATGGACAAGAAAAGGAAGGTTTGTTTGAAATAGTATTGTTTATTAAAACTGATTAATTTAGTCACCTGGTGGGGCTGCGGTTCCTTATCGATATGGAACCGTGGCTTGAACCGTGACAATTAAATAACCGCCGACAGTGGCAGGTTTTTAACAAAGAAACACAAAGAAATTTTCAAAACCAAGTTTTTCTAAAATACTTAAAAATATATCTTAAGCCTATTAGAAATCATTGGACCACTTCAATACTAGGTGATAATGCCTTAATGAAGGATTACGAGTTAAATCGAGATCGAAAAAGACCGAATAGGACCGAAGCAGAAAAACGACTACTCGTAACAAAGAAGCAAAGAAGAGAGAAACCAAGGGGAGTGAATCAAGACCAAGGTCAATTCTCAAGAGACAAGTGACAATCTTCAAGTAGTAGTAACGAAGAGCTTGTGTCATATATAGTGGTTTAAGACGTGCCTTTCCGACGAAAGTCTAAATGGCTTTGGTAATGAACCATACCAAGCAATTTTGTAGAAATAGATTAAGATCATTTTCAAAATTAGTTTTAATGCTATTTCAAACAATGAGAAAAGTATAGATTCACTTTCTCTCCCACATGATCAGACAACTCTTATTGCTAGGATTTACAATAACAACATCCTTGGAATATTTCAATTCCAAATGTATAATATCCTAACTACAACTTATGGAGTAGTTTGGTATCTCGAGATATTAATCAATCATCCTAGAGATGAGCTCAATTGCACATATTACACATGATATAGGTCCTACTAACCGTATGGGCGCAAACTATGAAAATCATGCTTGATACTTTACACTACCACTAACTCACTCTACATCTCCTAAGTGAGTCAAGTATCCAAGAAATGAAGGTTTGAGAGGGTATAAGAAAATAATCACATACCACAACATAATTGTCAAGGAAATGATGCCAAGAATGAGCATATAGTGAAGTAATGATCAAAAGAATGATCAATAGGGCGTGTGGGAGGACGAAAATGTACCTTAGCCGCAAAATGCATTCCATGTATACAAGGAACCAAATGCAAAGCCCAACCATGACTAAAGTGAATATTAAGTCTTCAAGGACTAGTATCACTCTCATCCATCTTGATATCATCATTCAATGATGTTGGAAATCAAAGAAGACGAGTCTTCTACAGGTGTAAGTAACTCAATCCACAATCAATTGAATGATTAATCTTCATGAGTACCTACACATAGCAAGATACAAACTAGTAGAAACCTTTCAACGATAAATTTAAAATGTACAAATACTACTAGTTTCGATGAGATGCTATATTACCAATTAAAAGGCCTATTTTCAATGAAAAATAGTTTTGACCAAATAGAAACTTTAGTACAACGAAACCTTCTAATTTGAGGAGACAATGGATCGATCCAAGTTTTAAAGTACAATATACTTCAATGATCTTGAGTGACCATCGCTCTAATACAAATTGTAGAAACTAGAAGGAGGGGGGTTGAATAGTTTCTCTTTGGTTTATGTCTTAATTAAAAATCCTTTCAATTAGGTTTGTCTCAAAACTACCTTTTACTTGAAAGCTAGTTGCATAATGATTAGATTCAGTTCTAATGCATTAACAAGTTTATGGTGTGTGATGTAATAATAAAAGTAAGTAAAGAGTAAGGAAAGAAACGACCTAATATGAAGACACCAAGATTTATAGTGGTCCGGCAACGAAGCTCTATCTTCGTTCCTACTCCACTCCCGAGTACACCTTACTCGATATTTCCACTATATCCACAAGCTCCCTTCTTGGCGGAGAAAACTTTACAACGTTGCTTACATTATTTTCCGACACTAAGCTAAATGTCGAGACCTAATCTTAGCTAGGACCAATCTACACAACGTCGCCTACTTCACCATTTTACGACACAAGGCTAGATGTCGAGTTCTAATCGAAAGCTAGAACCAATCTTCACAACGTTGCCTACTTCACCATTTTCCGACACAAGGCTAGTCGTGTTCTAATCGAAAGCTAGAACCAATCTTCACGACTATTCACTTTGAAGATAAGTGAGAACTCACAAGACACAACCACACATCACTTTATAGTTTAGTGAGAACTCACAAGACACAACCACAAGTCACTTTATAGTCTACTGAGAACTAACAATACACAACTTTTACAACTCAATAATACATATCCAAGTATACAAACTTGGATCTACACAACACAAATCAAAGTATACACATATACAATGGATTTACACAAGACTTAATCCAAGTATTCACTAATACCATGGATTAACACAACTAATCCAAGTATACACAAATACATTGAATCTACACAATACTCTAATAAAACAAATGATGAAAATGACTATATCTTTAGGGGAGGATGATCTTCATCAAGGCTTAAACTTTAATCACATCACAAGTGTATGTGTGTTCTTTTCTTTGGACAAGGTAAAAAAGGAGATCAAGAGGATAATCATAAGTAAACATACTTAACACATTAAGTGATCATTTACAAATGATTAGGAATTAGAAAAGAGAAAGATGGTAGAAAGAGTGTCCAAAAAGGGTTGTGGAAAATGTAGATTTGATCCACTATTTATAGGAGACAAAGGCCAACGGCTCTCTGACCGCGGTTCCTTAATTGTCTTGTGGTTCCTTATCACTATGGAACCGCATAGGCATTTAATGAGCCGTGGTAGTAGACTCCGCTCTCTTTTATCTTTTAGTGGGGAAGTAATATATGAGGTAATTTTTTACCTTCAAAGGATATTCCTATGGCATTTGGAATATGCCATATACAAATTTACATTTTCCATTTTAATAAAACATTTTCTTAAAAAGAAAGTTTATTAAAAAATCTTTGTCACATTTGACAAACTGTAAGTTTAGGTCTAATCACTTTTATGATCACTAATCATGATTAAGATATGTTAGTTCAATACTTAAATGATTATTACCTTGATGATAGTGTTTGCTAGATAATTCGTCTTACCATTGTATTTGACGATAAATGTCTTTTTAATTTGTCGTGATCAAAAACTAAGAAAAATTAGTTAACCCTAATAATGTTTTTAAGTATTACTTTGCATTAACACGTATAAATCATAAAAGTTACATGAAAACCATTACCTTAGTTACTTCATTAGTCTTGTACTCAAATTTCTCGAGCCATAGTTCATATGAATCCTGCAAATTACATGAAAACCATTACCTATCTTACTCAACATCTTTGAGTATGTCAATTCTCCTTTTTTTTCTCTTTTCCATGATTTTCAAAAGGTATAAGATCACATATTGACAATATGGTACCAATGACATCTGTGTTTTAATTAAAAATAGATGTAAGAAACAAACATAGGTTATATTACTTACTAACCATATCTCTTCACCATACTTTTCGATCTTGAAATTCTAAAATGGTCCAAACTTAAAACCACGCATGTTTTGGTCAAAATGGTTGGCCCTAGTTACAATAGTCTTATTGTAAATGGTCTTGCATTTGTTTAAGCAAACGGTACTTCCTTTTGTTTTCACCAACGTCGAAATTCCCATGCCTATTGCATGAACCATCATCCAAAATAACAACCAAGAACTTATTCATCGACTTTAACTTGGTAGTCATTTGAATACGGTTGTCATACGGTACTTAAATAATATTCATAAATTAATAAGTAGTAAACAAATAAATTATGAAGGATTGATATTTAAGTAGTAAAAAATGAAATAAATACATCCTGATCTTGAAGAACAATATTTAAACCCCATGGTAAATTTGGCTTTCTTGGTCCATGAGTTTCCCATAGACTTATGCATCTCGCTACAACTTTTACATCATTCATCATAATTACGATATCACAAAACAAAGCAATTTGGTGCTCCATTGATTGAAGTACATGAATTAAAATGACAGTAGATTAATTATGCAAAATTAATAAAAATTATATGCGTTCAATAAACATGAATAAAATTATACATGGAGAATTGTACTAACATTGTATCGAAATTCAGAAAATTCCCGATTGTTAGCTTAGGTACGGATTTAATTGAATTAATAAGGCTAAACTATTAAACCTTAATTATTTGATCAACCTATAATTTAAATAAAATCATGACAACTGAAATTTAGAGTATAATGATGCATTTTCATGTTAATAAAAATTAAAAGTTATACTAATCAAATACAATCTAGAAATCATACGAAGCAATGAAAAAATAGAATAAAAAACTAAAAAAATGAAAAATAAACATGTAACATGAAACACCACAATGCACAAACAATTGTTTCCAATCCAAGGGTTCTGAGTCAAAACAATTAGGAATTTACGTCCACCAATAGTTTCAATATATTCCATGATTATAAATTTGGATTGGATTAAGTTTTTAGTACGAATCTTAAAGTTGGATCGAATTATTGTTGAAAGAAGTAACGACATAATTTTTCAAAGAATTTGGGGAAAGGAGATAGGTAAAATTATCTTTGGATGGTATTTGATCAAACGGTTATTAAAAACCACAATCATAGGTGTCAATTGATAAATGATTTTGTAAGAGAGTTTTTTAGTAAAAAAACTTTGCTTTAAATAAGAGATAGGTTGAGAGGTTTAAATAATAAGACTCTAGTTATTACTTACTATTTAAAATAAGACAAACTATAAAATGTGAAAAAATTAATAATCCTTATAATTAAAAGGATATATTAAATATTAAATCATCTTCTAAGTCCACAATGCCCAATTTACACTTCGAAGTGTCAAGTGGGCACATAAGTCTTTAGGTCGACCAACTTACCGGCTGGACAAATTAATGACAAGTGTATCCACTTACAATTTATTTTTTGAACAAATGTATCCATTTATGACTTACTAATTCAGCTATGAGTTAAAATCTATGTAGAATTTAAATTAGCATAAACATATTCAAACAATCATAATCATTCATTTTTTTTAAAACTCATTTCTCACCATTTTATAAAAATTAAATATATCACAAACGATAAATCGTCAAACAAAAAAAAAATACACCATTAAATTATCTATCTATCGAGGGGCACATGTATATACTTTTGACGAACTTTTTTCGACTTTTTTTTCTTAAGTCATGTATGAGATAATCATATATGATCGTCTATGAGATAATCATATATGATCGTCACGAATCATATATGATTCGTGATATGAATCATATATGATTTTATGAAAATCATATATGTTTCGTGACGAATCATATATGATTCTTTCAGACGTGACTTAAAAAAAATCGAAAAAAAGTTCGTCGAAAGTATATACATGTGCCTCTCGATAGATAGATGATTTAATTCTCGTCGCGATGATATGTTTTGTTTTACGTAATGATTAACGGCTTGTGAGATATTTAATTTTTTAAAAATGAGATTTTTTGTTATATGATAAAAATGGGTGGTTGTGATTGGTTAATTGAGTTTATGCTAAGAGGAATGATAGAACCACAAAATTTTTACAAAAAGTTATCCACATAATGATGTGTCATGTATATTATTGGATGTATGTGGGAGAGAGAAGACAAAAGTGAAATTGAAATGCCATTCATTTTATGACAACTCATTTTGTAAAATTTTTTATATAAATTCTTTTGTGGTTTTAGCATTTGCCTTATACTAAACTAAAGGTATATATTAAACTTTTCCTTCAGCTATATTTTCTAATTGAGAAAATGAGACAATAAATATGTGTTCGTTAAGTTCAAAAAAAGAAAAAAAATATGTGTTCGTCACTTTGGAATTTTATATGGAAAATAATTTGTGATGGATTGTTTTGACATTAATTTAGTTTTATAAATTAGGTCTTTCTATTATTATTGTTTTAAGCTCACAAATATGACTTTTGTAAAAGTGATACGGAAACAATCAAACATTCGTTCAACCAACAATCCATTGATGGCAGGAACAAAATTAAAATGGGTTCGGAACAATCATTAATTTCTGTTAAGCAGTGTTAAATTTGTTTAACTATTACTTTTGTTGTATTTTTGTTAAATGCACATGATCTCTAAAAATTATGTTTGTAGTATTGTATTTTTTGAACGACAAAGATTTATTAACTAACAAAGTGCTAAAACAAAAATTAAAAAAAATATTCAAATGAGGGCTTTTAAACGAATTATCCTTTGAAAATAACCTATTACATCTGTTAAAACACCAAAGAAAAGAAAAAAAGACGATATCGTCGAAAATCACCGATACGATTTCGCAACCCCATATAAACCATCAAGCAACAAAGAAAACTTCTTCTAATATGCTTTTAACTTTAGAAGCTAGCCGAATAGAAAAAAACCATACGTAGTGTGAATACAAATATCTTATTACAACAATATTTATATTTTAATCACTCTTAATGTTTTATTAATGACAAAACATTAAACATATTTTTATGTTTATGTTACAATCAACATTTAAGCTTTGTGATCTATGACATTATTCTTCTAAACTTTTATTAAAAGTTGGTACACTTTAATCCTTTTAGAGTAAACTTAAAATTGATAAAACATATCTCTGTCTCTCTACAAATCTGATAAATAAAACTCAAACATGACTCAATTCAATGGTTGAGTGTGATCTTGGACAAGTATTTATTAGGCAACAAAAGTCAGACCAGGCGGACCCCTGAGTGCAAAGGTCCAACGGGGTCCAGTTGTGTCTGATGTATTGCCTATAAATACCATGCTAAATTCAAGCTTTACACTCACCCCTCTTCCAATCTATCTTTCTAATTCTATGAATATATCTAACCTTATTCTTCTCTAATTTCTTGTCTTTTGTGATTTAGATCTTTGTTTGAAGATTATTTATGAGAAATATATCTCCAAACTTTGATCCTTCAAAGTTTACTTTGTGTGAATGTGTTAAGTGTTACCTACACAATCACCATTATTATACACATTCTTTTACCACTTGTGTAACAGTGTGGTTAATGTTGTAAACCACAAAGTATATAGTGTAAAGGGAGTTGTTGTACCTGTGTAAAGAATACGACATCCTAGCTAAGGTGTCGGTAAAGATTGTAAGATAAAGTGTAAAGGTTTCTCCACCGGTGTAAAGGAGATTATTAACTAGTGAAGTAGAACTTCGAGTGGATATTCGAGGAGTAGAAGTAGGGGCAAGATAAGTGAGATCTTACTAGGTCAAACCACTATTAATCATTTTGCATCGTGGTTATTTTATTATTTCTCTACCTCTATTACTTTTTCAATCACACTCGATCTATATCCAAATAATCACGAAAATGTTTCAAAGAAATTAAAACTAATCGATAAAAACTATTCAAGCCCCTTCTAGTTTTCTACAATTGGCATCAAGGGCTATGTACTCAAGATCTTTAAAGTATATTGTACTTTAAAACTGGAATCAGTCCATGGATTCTGAAAAATTACAAAGAAGGACAATCTATACAAAGACCACCACTCTTTTGAAACCGATGGTTTTATATATTAGAAAAATCGTTTTGAAACTTATGTGAAATCTAAGGATTATAAATCTTTGTTACATAATCATTGAAGGTGATTATGCACCAACGGTTAGAAATGTCACTACTAACCAATTTGAATCAGTTCCACGCGACAAGCTAACCGATGATAAAAAAAACGTTGACAAAAAATAATGAAGCCAAAATGATGCTTTACAATGCTCTACCTAAAAAGGAGTATGAAAGAATCTTCATGTGTCAAACCGCCAAAGAAATTTGTCATTCGTTAATAGTCACACATCAAGGAAACTCACAAGTCAAGGATAATAAAATTGATCTACTTGTCCAACAATATGAAAACTTTTATGTCCTTGAAGAAGAGTCAATTGATGTGGGATTCGCTCGGTTTAAAACTATCATAACCTCACTTAAAGCACTTGACGAATCTTTCTCCAATAAGAACTTTGTCAGGAAATTACTTAGAGCACTTCATCCAAAGTGGAGAGCAAAAGTCACTGCTATTGAAGAATCTAAAGATCTCTCAAACATGTCATTTGACGAGCTTATCAAGAATCTCAAAGTATACGAGATGGTGATGGAAAAGGACTCTGAGATAATCAAAGGAAGGAAAGAAAAACAAAGATCAATAGCGTTGAAAGCTATAGTTGAATCTAGTCTTGAATCTAGTGGTGATGAAGATTCCGATAGCGATGACGAAGAGTATGCCATGGTCGTTCGTGAATCCAATAAATTCTTCAAAAGGGGAGGAAGATTTGTGAAGCAACCATTTGACAAAAAAAAGACACCTCGAAAGCCCTTTAACAAACCAAAGAGGAAAGAAAATGCTTCCAATGTGGTGATCTGAATCACTTCATTGGTAATTTTCCAAAGTCCAAGCCAAAGACACAAAGAGCTTTCGTGAGTGGAGCTTGAAGTGCAAGTGATGACGAATGAGATGACTCCAAAAAGGGAGAGTTAGCTTTCATGGCACATGAAACCAACGAGGTACATTCTGACTCATCTAATTACTCCTCCTCATTAGATGATGACACCTTGCAAATTGAATATAACAAACTTTGTGAATTAGGTCTTAAAATCGTAAACAAGAACAAACTTTTAAAAACAAAAAATAAAAGTTTAGAAAACGAAGTTTAAAATAAAGGCAAAATTACAAAGATTAGAACGAGGTAGATTAACTAAAGATAAATGTGAAACATGTCAAGAACTCTTTGCCTTTAAGTTGAAAGACTTAAAACCAATTGAAAGGCGTTAATCAAACAAAACTTAAAATTTATAAAGTTTAATAAAAACGCACATTACATCGATGAGATGTTAAGTTTTCAAAGAGATACCAAAGAAAAATCAGGACTGGGGTTTGTTAAACAAGATATAACTTCTAGCTCGAAAACACCACCACAAAACGACAAATTAAACACTTTAGTCAAAACCCTCTACACAAGGGTCTGACACCCTGCAAAGGGTCCGTATGTCTGACAGAGGAGCAAAAACAAAATCTTGTCGAATTTGTGTTTGTATCCCGGAAACCAAAACAAATTAATCCAGAAAGATATAATAAAAACATTAGAAACATGGAAAGGAACATTAGAGCTAGAATATTCATACTCGACCAAGACCATCTTATCCCAAACTCCCCTTTCCAAAAAGTCACCAAGGTATACTAGGAAGATATAGTCAATTCTCATTCAACTATGACTATCATAATCAATTCACAATAGGATATTTGGTACCATGGGATGTGTTTGGTGGTACTCCAGTTGGAATTGCCATGAGAAGCATTTTAACCCAGATGGACCCATGAGATGATGAGGACCAAACGTTTGAGTTCTATAATGTGTAGGCATGATTGAAAGCCAGACTTGAACCGGATGAATGGATCAAGGACAACATTTTTTCAAGACATATGACGGGTAATATGAATCTCTTTAGTACATACAAATCTACGGACGGAGGTAATATTATTTTTGGTGGAAAGGTCAAAAGCAAAATCATGACAAAGGTATGATTTCTAATGACCACATCACCATAGATATTGTTGCTCATGTCAAAAACTTAGGATTTAATCTACTTAGCATAATTCAACTTTGTAGTAACAATGCAAAGTTCTCTTCCAAAAAAACGTAAGTAAAATACTAAAATATTTCATAACCATAGCAAAAGGAATTAGGAAAAATAACATATATGTGATGAATTTTGACTCATCAAAAGACGCCATTTGCTTGACCACTATAGATGACACCCGCACCCTTTGGCATAGACGTCTTGGTCATATCAACACGGGTCTTTTATAATCTTTGGCTAGCAAGGATCTTGTTAGAAATCTACCAAAAGTAAAATATGAACAACACTTTTGGTGATGCGTGTAAAATGAGAAAAGAAACATACTCAAGCCATAAGGCTAAAAATGGTATGTCCACAACTAAGTGTCTATAACTTTTACATATGGACTTGTTTGCTCTATCCGCGGTGCAAAGTTACGGAAGTAACCTTTACACTTTAGTTATCGTGGATGACTACTCAAGATATACATGGACAAAATATTTAAAAACTAGAAATGAGGCTTTTGACCATTTTGTAATTTTAAGCAAGAAAATTGAAAACCAACTAAATTGTCGTATTGTGTCAATTCGTACGGATCATGGTCTAGAATTTGATAATGAGGCGCAGATTAAAGCATTTTGTGACACCAAGGGTATCAGACATAATTTCTTGACTTCTAAAACTCCTCAATCAAACGGGGTAGTAGAATGTAAAAATCGAACACTTCAAGAAATGAGTAGAACAATGCTAAATGAGTCGGCTATACCACAAAAGTTTTGGTGTCATGCGGTAGATACCTCAGCATATATTCTCAATCGTCTTTTAATCTCACCAAGTTTGACCCAAAGTCGTACGAATGAGTTATTATTTGATATTCTCATAATAGTAAAGCTTACATAGTTCTAAATAAACAAACCATGTGTGTCGAGGAATAGTTGAACATAACCTTCGATGAAAGCTCACCTCCCTCTAGAACTTAACCTTTGGTAGATGACGATCTAGTTGAAAGCCAAGCCAATATCAACAAGTTAATCTTGAATATAACAAGGTAAATAAACCATTAAAACTTGAACCTTTAAAAATCAAAGAATAAAAAGGTCATTCTCTAAATAACGTCATTGGTAAACTAAATGAAAGGACCTTAAGGTCACAAGCTTAAAATGAAAGTAACTTCTTTTGCTTTGTATCTCAAACTGAACCTAAAAATATATATGAGGCCATCATAGATGAAAGTTGGTTACTAGCTATGCAATAAGAGTTAAATAAGTTTGTGATAAATGATGTTTGGTACTTAGTACCGAGACCTAAAAACCAAAAGGCAACTGGAACAAAATGGGTCTTTTGAAATAAACTAGATGAAAATTATGTTGTGTCGAGAAACAAAGCTAGGCTTGTTGCTCAAGGGTATAATCAATGATAACGATCTAAATATACATATTCAATCTATCATTATAATGCCACATTGTAGTATAAATAAGAGCTTCCGATACTTAATATGTTGCGTTTTATAGGCAGATATAAAGTTTGAAGGAGCAAAGTGAAAACATACAAAGAAGGGTCCTCAATATGCAAATAAGCCAAAGTTGTTGAAAGAATATTCTGGATCGCCAGAAGTGCGGCACACAAACTCAGAAGTGCGGCGCACATTCACGTCTCCAAAGTGCGGCACACTTTCAGAGAATTGTGGCGCACATTTGACCCCAGACAACATTATAAATAGAGGCCACTTCTACTCATTTTACACAAAGCTCTCTCTCTCTCTCTCAATACTCCATAGCTCGAGTATTTTAGCTTTCTTAGTAAAATTTCAGTATTATCCACTTTTGGGAGATACTTGTAACGAGAGTATTCCACTCTTCGATTCTTGGAGGAACGATACAATCGTGACACTTGTGTACTCGTTTATTCAAACCAATCTAAGTATGATGTTCTCTTACTCTTTTTCAATTGTTACTTTGATTACTATGTTAGGCTAAGCTATTTGTGACTATATGGGTATGTGGCTATAATTAGTGATGATGTTATGATATGATCCTTTATAAATGATTTCAAGCTAATGTTGTAGAACCATTTTACCACCTAGTTCTATAGACCATATTTTAGCTAAGTTGATTTGTTACGATAGTTTGGCGTTGAGAAACGCAAATTGTTATAATAAGTTTTCAAGAACTTGTCTATGGTCATGAATCTTTGGTTGGAGAGATCCGCTTAGAAACTTGATAAAATACTGAACTCGTTGGCAACTTGTTTTGAGCTTAGTCGCTTAATTAAACGTAAGTCTTGAATCAAACCCAAGTAAATTGTGTAAACGCCGTTTTGACGAAAAAGGATTATCACTCTTTACCTACATAAACATATCTCGATCATTATTATCATCATCACGAACTTATACGAACTATCTCATATTAGTCATACTTGTTACTATTGATATTATTTCAAGTATTTCTTTCTTCAATTATTATCTTGATTACCAAAACGAAACTAAGTCTCAGCGAACGATCATAGCTTACCACTACAAAGCTATATTACAAACGAAAGGGTATACTTGCCCGTGTTTTTCTTCTAGTCCCTTGTTTTGTCTAAACTTTGTAATATAAATTTAAGACTTGCAAACGAACATCAATCAACGAGAAGGTATAGATTATGATGAAACCTATGCCCTGGTTGCTCGGCTTATTCCATAAGAATTTTACTTTTTTATGATTGTGCTCATGATTTCAAACTCTATCAAATGGACGTCAAAAGTGCTTTCCTAAATGGTTTTATAAATGAGGAAGTTTATGTTGCAAAACCACCCGGTTTTGGAGACTTTGAAAAACCTAATCACGTTTACAAACTCAAAAAGGATCTCTATGGTCTCAATCAAGCACCCAAGGCATGGTATGACCGACTTAAGTATTTTCTAATTGAACATAAATATTCAATGAGTCAAGTAGACAACACCTTGTTCACTAAGAAAAGGGAGTCACCCATAATAATTGTCCAAATTTATGTCGATGATATTATTTTTGGGTCTATATGCCAAGAACTTAGTGATGATTTCTCTAAAATTATGTATGATGAATCTGAAATGAGCATGATTGATGAACTTAACTTTTTCTTGGGCTTACAGAAAGCAAATGGAAGAAGGTATTTTCTTTAATCAATCTAAACACATAAAAGAAATGCTCAAGAAATTTGGACTAGAAGAATCTAAAGCAACAAACACACCAATGTCAACAGAAACTAAACTAACCAAAGATGGAACTAACAATTATATTGATATTACCAAATATCGAGGTATGACTGGTAGTTTACTTTACCTCACAACAAGTAGGCTTGATATTATGTTTAGTGTTTGTATGTGTGCCTGTTTTCAAGACAATCCAAATGTATCACATCTTTAAGTCGTCAAGAGGATTTTTGGATATATCAAAGGAACAACTCATCTTGGTCTTTGGTATCCCAAGGGGACGGGAATGGAAACCATTGTTTATGCAGATCTGACCATATCGGTGACTATGTAGATAAAAAGAGTATAATGTACATTTATCGGGTGTTTTCTAACCTCGTGGTTCTCAAAAAAGCAAACGCCACTTGCAATTTCCACAACCGAGGTCGAGTATGTGTCGGCGGGTAAAGCATGTCAACAAGCATTATGCATGGAAGCAAGCCCTTGATGATTATGATATCAAGTTGGAGGAAGTCACTGATCTCAGCAAGAATCCATTCTACACTCGCGAACCAAACACGTCAAAATTTAGCATCACTTTCTAAGGGACAACGTTCAAAATGGTAATATCTCCATAGAAAATCCTTGAAAGATAACGTAGCCGGTATTTTAACCAAACCACTTAAGCGTGAATCATTTAACTTGTTAAGGCTAGGATTAGGATTAATGGAAATCTCATCATAAAACCAACCTTGTTGATCTCTGCATAGGCGGACCCAGTCAGACCCCTTCCCTTGGGGTCCGTGTAAGGGTCCGTGGGTCTGCAGGGAAGTTCTCCAAGTCCAAAACAAACTGCCAAAAACCAAAATTCTCACACTCCAACTCTTATTTTCTGCATACACGACCAAACCCACCACTCTATCATCTCTCTAACCCATCTAGGAAATAACCAACCATTTTATTCGTGTTTAATCATCCACTGTAAGTATCATTTACTTAATTCACTCGTTAATTACTTCATTTCTCTTAATCTGAGTCCAGGGTTCTATTTAATTTGCACAAATTGAAATTGGGGATTCCACTAGATTAGTAATTTCAATATATGCATTAGTTGATTATCATGTTAAAACCACTTGGTAAAAATAATTCTTTCAAACGAAATAAATAGACATTACTAGGAATCCCTATTGATTAAACGATTTTTCAAAATCCTTCTCACTACTTAATTCATGCTGAAAAACTGATTTTCACCATTTTAAAATACCAAATATCTAAGAACGATGCTTTAATCATGGCAATACGGACTCATGAACGCTTAAGTAATTTCATAATAAATATTCATTTTTGGGTACGTTCATTTGAAGCTACGTCAAACTTAAGGAGCGTTTAGGTTAGCTCAAAAAGATGCATTTAACACTCTTCTTTCAAAACAGTTTTTCTTTCGACATAACTACACCTTCACATTTGTTGCATATAGGCACACACTATGCATTCCTATAGTTATTTCTCAAAATTTGACTAACTTTGAAAAATTATGCCTAAGAGGGCATTGTACGGTCGCGTTATGGGTTGGATGGCCACTATAACCCGAGCCCACGACTCAGCCAACCACACCGTGGGTCGCGTTATGGGGGTTTGGCTGGCAAATACCAGCCGATGTTATGGCCCATAACACGAGTCCACGGCTCAGCCAACTGCACCGTGGCTCGCGTTGTCGTTTTTTTTTTATTTTTAAATATTTAAATTTATAGTTGTTGGGTTTTAGCGCAAACCAATGGGAAAGATTTTTTTAAATATTTGATTTTTTTTAAATATTTGAAAAGTGGTGTGGTCACGATAACACGAGAAATTTTGTGTTAACCAGTGTGGGTGTTTGTGCGGTTATGGGGTGTTTTGGTACTATGGGAAAAAGTGGTGATGTGGCACCACTTTTTGCCTATAGCACGAGCTTGACGGCTCAGCCGTACCGTCGCTCTTAGGACCAAACATGCCTCTCGCGTGGACTTATGATCACAAAGATACCGCTAGATACATACCCCCTTTTCATAGACCAAAACACCTAACCTCCTTACAAAAAGCCTTGTGTAAAGAACTAGAAAAACACATCTTTCATGAAGGTCGTGTAGTTGACCCATCATTCACTAATGAAACCAATATTCATGACATCTTCTCTAGAATCAATTTTGATTTCCTTTTACACATAGATGGGAAAATTTGTCCCCATTTTTTTCTTGAATTTTACATGTTTGTCAATGTCACCTTTGATGAAAACCGTATCCTTCTCCTAAACTTCCAAGCAAATGGACATGACTACACCTACTCTTTAGACCGTTTTTCTCAAATCCTTAGGATTCCTAGCAATGGTACTTGTTTCTACTCCAATTTCCCCTCTCTCTCAGCCCTTGACAAAACAAACATTCCTAGAGATACCCAATATAGGAACAACTCTAGAATTGATAGCAAAGATGTCGTTAGGGAAACAATATACAACCCTAGAACTTAATCAACTAGGATTCCCAATAAAAATAAAGTCATCAACAAGGACCCGTATGGAATGGAAGCTAAAGAAGTCAAGGAGGAGTATGTGAAATGGGAAAGAATCTTGCGTTGCAATGCTATGTGCTTGGTGGGCAATAGGGATCACATAAATGCATGTCTTAGTTACATGCTTTGTGTTTGAACAATAGCATACATTTCAACCTTGCCTACTATATAGCAAATAGGATGTCTCATATCTGAAACCTTGCTTCTACCATGCTCTCATATGGCATGTTACTCACCCGTATCTTCATCACATATCTCCCATTCCTGTAAGTCCTAGTGGTCGAGTAGGCATATATAATCTAGTCAATCATGTCATGACTCCCATTAGCAACCTTAGGGTAACAAGGCCATTAGGTAATCCACCTAGGGGACAAGGGCAGAGAGCTCATCCTCCCACTAGCTCATCCTCATCGGCTAGTGAAGAAGATGGTCTTCCGGATTCTAGGCTACCACCTCTCGAATACCTTAGTTGTTTACCCGAAAGCCTAAACGCCTCACTAGAATTTAAGCAAACGAAAGGGATGTGCAAGTGCCTTGGAAGATTTCTTGCCAAGATGGAGAATAAGAAAGGAAACTAAGACGTTAGTTGAATGGGTACTTATGAACGATGATCAATGTCCAAATGATGGTGTTTTGTAAAAATTTAACATTTGATTCCTTAACTATGTTTGCACACTAACGATTATGACTTATTGATTATGATGCTAGGATCTTTTTCTCATATGAAAATTGTGCTAGTTGCTTATACATGGCAAATCTTGGTTTGGCTAATAAAAAAGTTACATTCTTTTTATCTCTAGAGGTTTAATTATATCATACACATGTGAAACATTAACCTCCGTCATCCTCTATTATATACGCTTACGTTCGGGGTCAAAATCTCCTGTTTTTGTCATTTTAAACTGCTTGTTACAGTAGGTGTTGGACCCGTCGGACCCCTTCTAGAAAAGGTCTGACGACCACAAGGGTCCGTGACTTTCCCTCTTAAACGAATTTTTCAAAAATCTTATTATGCTTTGTCGGACCCCGTCAGACCCTTCCTCCCAAGGGTCTGTGGACCAAAAGGGCCCGTGGGTCTGCATATTACATACAGTTCTTCATCATTGCCTCAATTTAATACTTCATTTCCCAAAACACTCCTCCTTCTCTCATTTGGTTGGCCCTCAAACCTAATGGCTGCACATTAACACTCCTAATCATACTTTTCTTCCTTCAAATCCAACACCATCTTCATTAATTTATATCCTATCCAAATATTCTATTTAAATGCACACAATCTCATCTTCTTTCTCACTACCTATCACACCCATCTCTACACACCAACAACTAAATAAATCTTCCATCATCACCATGAACAAAAACTAAAATTCTTCGAATATCTCTAACTCTAAGACAACTATCCGTCTTCGTGTAAGACAATGTTGTATCACTCCCGAAACCACTTCTTCATCGTCACTATATTCTTTCTCTAACGCCATCTCAACTCTCCGGGATGAGATAACACAAAACCTTGGAACATTATTACGACACTCAATATCTCCGATCACACCACCTCTAACTAAAAATCCAATTGCTATAACTCCATCTCTCGCGCCAACTCATCCACCAATAATCATCTCCACAACTCCTAGAACCACCATACTTCAACCAATGGAGTTGTTTGTAACACCTCCAACCTCACCAATTCCATTCTTAGAAGAAGACGAGGACGCACCACCACGTTCTCCAGATGTCATCCTTTCTCATCACTCACCAAATCCCTTAGTTCACTTGTCTCAAACACCCCTTTCTCCGGACCTTCAACCTATTGATGGTCTTTCTCTTCTGTCGTGGGGGGGGGGGGGGAGGGGGACTTTCCCTATATCCTATCCTTTATGGGAATAAATAACTCCCCTTGGCTTGTAATATCAACTATGGAACCCTCATTTCCATACACCACTCACCTTGTTTACCAACAATTGTTCTTCCACCCGCTCAACAAAGGCAAGAACGCCTAAATGAGCTCAATCACCTTTACGCCTTCAATAGCATGATTAGCATGCACCTTCATGAAGCGGAACTCCTCAGCACCTTTACAAATACTCCCTCACAACCCACTCACCGTGAAATCCCAAACACTAACTCACCACTTGTATGCGATCATTTTCGCTATACACAAACCCTTGTCACAAACTTCCGTGATGAAATGAGGTTCATTCTGAACAATATTCTTCAAGGAGTTAATGCTCTTCTACACCCTCCATCTCAGTAACACTTTCATCACGAGTTCTCGGGGCCTCATATTCTTTTCCTCTCTGTCTGTCACAAAAGTTCTCGGACCTCGTCAGACCCCTCCAACAAGGTTCCGACACCCCAAAGGGTCCGTGAGCCTCTAATTTTATTTTTCTTTTTTATTTGTCAAATTTTAGGAAATGTAATTCATCTATGTACCAATGTATGCTTTGCTGTAATTTTACTTGGGCAAGATGAATGAACGCATTTTCTTTCTAAATCAATACTTGTAGATGTATGTTAATGTCTATGTTGTGATCATACTATGTTTCTCGTCTCTTTTTCTCTATGGCTAACTTTCTTTTATAGGAATTAAGAAAAAAATTTCTTGATCATTTAGGCATGAATCAAGGGGGAGTAATCTATGGCACACACCATGTGTCTACTTATTCAAAAAATTATGCAATCCTTTTTTACTTCTATAAATGTGTAATTCATAAGACTATGTGTTGGGTGTTACATGTACATGTATCTCTACCATCTATCTTCTAAATCATTTTTGCAGAATTTTCTTAATCCGTGTCTTCTGGTTCTCCAATCTAGGGGGAGTGTGAACCAAGGGGGAGGCAATGAAAAAATATTTTGATATCTATCTTTCTCTATTACTATCAAAATCTTTCTATCAAACTTTTCCATATATCCTTCCCTTTTTCTTTCGACAAAAAGGGGTAGAAGACAAACATAACATCATATTTCTAAAAACCTATATGTTGCTTGTAAACATCAACTAAAAATAATTTTATGTTTTGTCTTCAACAAAAAGGGAGAGATTGTGAATATGTATTAAAACGATGTTTATATTTTAATCACTCTTAACTTTTTATTAATGACAAAACATCAAACATATTTTTATGTTTATGTTACAATCAATACTTAAGCTTTTCTATCCATGATATTATACTTCTAAATTTTCATAAAAAGTTTTGTACACTTTAATCTTTTTAGAGTAAACTTAAAATGGATAAAACATATCTCTATCTCTCTACATATCTGATAAATAAAAGTCAAACATGACTCAATTCAATGGTTGAGTGTGATCTTAGATAAGTATTTATGAGGCAACAAAAGTCAACCAAGGCGGACCCCTCGAGAAGGGGAGGACCCTAGAGTGCAAGGCTCCGACGGGTTCCCGGTTCTGTCTAATGTATTGCCTATAAATACCATGCTAAATCGTGTTGGGTCAAATATTGAGTTGATGTGACAAAATAAACAAAATAAGAAGACAAGGACTAAAATGTACAAGAAGCAAGTCTACAAGCTGGTGTAGTCTTTTTATTATTATGTTAGCTTTCTTTGTAAGCTATGTTTTCTATTATATAAAGAAAACATACGTAGGTTTATAACAATTCATTCACAATGTAAACCTACAATTGAGTTTGTGTTCTAGGCGTGGGATTTAATGCATACACGCCTAGAGATTATTTGTTTTATTATTTAATACAACTAATCGTTGGGAAAATTCATCTTGTTCTTGTTAACATCTTGTTCATATTAATGTTCTATTCCGCTATGTTTTATACATATGAACATTGATAATCCTAGATATAATGGTTCATAACCATTGAGTCTAATGATCAATGGACTCCACAAGTGGTATCAGAGCTTGTTGAGAAACTTTGATCTTAAGAACACAAAAAACCCTAAATCGCCAAAAACCCTAATTTTCAAGAAACCCTAAAACTAAAACTCCATGTATACTCCAGAGTTAACCTCATCCTCCTCCTCAACCCCTAACATCAAGATTCCCATGCTAGACCCAGACAACTTTAAGATGTGGAAGTTTAACTTTGAACAGTATCTTCAAATTCATGATCACACCCTATGGGAAATTATTGAATATGGAAACACATTCAATAAGGCTGCCAAGATTGCAGCTGCAATCTTAGTAAGATCGACTCCGGGCTCTACAAAAGAGAATCGAAAAGAAAAGCCTGAAGATGGAAGAGCTGTCTCAGTTGAGGACGTTGGAAAAAGAAGGAATGACATGAAAACCCTCAGCATCCTCAAACTCTCTTTGGGACAAGCCAATCAGCACAAGTATAGAGGCTATGATTCTGCAAAAGATCTATGGGCAGCCCTTGAAGTTGCTTATGGTGGTAATGTTGATACCGTACAAGAGAAAAATAAGCAACTCTTGCATGACTATGCTGTTTTTAAAGCTCAACCCAATGAAAAGCTAAATGGAGTGAGAAGCAGACTTCTTGACATTACAAGCAAGCTGTCCTTTATGGAAACAGTGCTTGGTGATGTTGATATCATCACCACTTTTCTTAAAAGTCTTGGAGATGCATGGAAGATTGAAGCAAGGTCTATGATTGCTAATAATACTCACAAAAACTCCACTTTTGATGATGTTTACAATAAACTGAGGCTTGTAGAGAATGAAATTCTTTTGAATCAAGGAAGCAAGTCTACCAATGGAAACATGGCCTTCTTCTCACACAGTGAAGGTCAATTTGACCAAAGGGAGTCATACATGCACCCTGTTACTGGATCGTCTTGTATCAACGCTGGATCAAGCTTTGTCAGCGCCTCTCATTCAAACGTTGACACATAAAACGTTGACTCACCAAGAGTTACGCCTGCTGGCATTGATCTAGATATTGTGTGTGCATACATTGCTTCATTGCCCAATGGTTCAGTGATTACATATGAGGACCTTGAGAAAATTAGTGATGAGCATTTGGCGGAGATGGACATAAAGTGGAATATGGCTCTTGCAAGCATAAGGGCAAATAGATGGAATTGAAGATTTAAGAAGACGATGAATTTTAATCCTAAGGACACTGTTGGATTTGATAAATCCAAGGTTGAGTGTTATAATTGTCATCGAATGGGACACTTTATGAGAGAATTCAGATCTCCAAGAAGATCTAATGCTGGAAAACCCTCAAGCCAAATCATCAAGGCTCAGGATTCCAAAGCTATGGTTTCCATGCAAGACATTGATGGTGTTGGCTGGGATTGAAGCTATTTGGCCAAGGATGAGGAAGAAAACAAAGCTTTGGTTGCAGAAAAGGAAGAAGAAGAGCATGTTCACTATGCTCTTATGGCACACTCTTCATCTTCATCAGACAATGAGGTATATGATGATGCATTTTGTAGTAAGGGTTGTCGTCTAAACACTGAAAAACTTAACAAAGAAGTTTTAAAATTGACAACAGATGTGGTTAATGAAAGATGCAAGTTATCTAACTATCAACTTGCTCTTACTCAAACTGAAAAGACTGTAGCTGAGTATAAGAAAATGGAGTTTGACCTAAAAGATCAAATCAATATTTTAACTCATGACTTAAATGCTAGTGTTGAGGTTAGAAACATCATGGAGAGAGCCAATGGTGCTTTACAGGCTAAGTTAGATGAGGCTATCAAAAACAAAGATAATGTAGATCTTAAAATTCAGAGATTTGACAAAGCTTCAAAAACCCTAGAAAAATGTGTTAGTGAATAAAGGGATTCTAGGGATATGACTGGGATTGGGATGAAAGAGTATGCTGGTGTTCCACCACCTGCTGGGAACTTCTATGGTGTCCTTAGAAAGGACTTGTCTTGGACTGGTATACCAGAACTCCAAGAAGAGAAATTTATTCCTCCACCAAGGGTTCTTACCCCAGTAGAGGAATACAAGCAGAAGTTGACTGATTTGGACCAATGGAAGAAAGTCAACCCTACCTTGTTTGTTAAGGGTGGAATGCTTAGTGACAACCCAAATGAGTATACACCCATAAAGGTGACCAATCCTACTACTGGCAAGACTGTTGACCTTGGCTTAAACGTTGATAGAAAACCTAGTATTAAATATGCAGAAATGTATAGAAAACCTAGGTCACCAAAAAGCCAAATTAGTGATAATGGGACAGGTTTCTTTTCTTCTAGACCTAGAAAAGCCTGTTATTCTTGTGGAAGTTTTTCACATTTAGCTTATAAGTGTGTCAATGCTTCAAAGGTCAACGCTGATAGAAAGTCAAACACTATCAAACCCAAACCTTTTGTCCAGCAAAGTCCACAAGTTGTTAGACCAGTCCCATTCTTTACTAAAGGGTCTAATACTTATGGACAAAGACCTTTTCAGAAGACCAATACGTGGTCTAACAGACAATGGGTTCCTGTAGCAAACCCTAGGTTCAACGATGATAAGGGTAATTTCAGTGTTGACAAGAACAAACTAAATGCTGTCAGGAACGTTGCCAGAACAAGTAATGGAAAATATTTGCAACCAAAGGGAAAGGGGTCTAAAGCTTCTTCTAGCTTGACATGGAGACCTAAGCAAGACCAAAACCCTAATTTAGATGGGATTTATATGACCTGTAACAGATTTCAGTATATTTCAAAGGTCATAACAAAACCAATTGGGGTTAACTGGGTGTTTAATCCAAAAAGAGATGAACAAGGGGTTGTCATAAGGACTAAGTATGTTCTTCTTGAACAACCAAATGAATCCAAGTATGCTCAGGCTTGGGTTCCCAAAGAAAACTAATTTGTTTTCTTTATGTGCAGGGCATTCAAAAGTAGGTTAATGATTATGGCTATTGGGATAATGGATGCTCTAGGCACATGACGGGGAAGGAAGATTATCTGACAAATTTTATCCCCATTAAAGATGGTGACAAAGTGTACTTTGGAGGTGGATATGGGACTATCACTGGCAAAGGCACTCTTCTCACCAACAATTTGCGTTTTGAAAACGTGTTTCTGGTAAAAGAACTTGACTATAATTTGTTTAGTGTATCACAGGTATGTGATAAAAAATAAGGTTCTTTTACTGATACTGAATGCTTGGTGTTGAGCAAAGATTTTAAAATACTAGATGAGAAATTCATTGATTATAGAACACCTAGGCATAAGGACATTTATAATGTGAATCTTAATGGAATTAGGATGAATAATAATTTGTCATGTCTATATGTTAAGGCTTCAGTTGATGAGAGTAATCTTTGGCACAGAAGATTAGGGTACATTAATTTTAAAAATATAAATAGACTTGTGAGACATGGTTTAGTTGACGGTTTGCCTGAAAAGGTTTTCCACAATGACCACTCTTGTGTTGCATGTCTTAAAGGCAAACAACACAATGTCTCATTTAAGTCTAAACCAGTGCACTCTAGTTCTAAACCACTTCACTTACTGCATATGGACTTGTTTGGTCCAAGTAATATAGAAAGCTTAAATGGTAAATCCTACTGTTTTGTCATCACTGATGATTTTTCTAGATTTACTTAGACTTTCTTTTTAGCTTTGAAAAGCGACACTGCTGATACGTTGATTAACTTTATTACCCAAATTGAAAAGAAGTCTGGTAATGAGGTTAAGATGCTTAGAAGTGACAATGGTGGTGAGTTTAGAAATAAGTTATTAGATGACTTTTGTGCCAAGAAAGGGATTACTAGACAGTTTAGTATAGCTAGAACCCCACAACAAAATGGGGTAGCTGAGAGAAAGAATAGAACCCTCATAGAAGCAGCCAGGACTATGTTGGCTGATGCTCACTTTCCCATTGCTTTTTGGGCTGAGGCTGTGAATACAGCTTGTTATGTTCAGAATATGGCATTAGTCAACAAGATTCATAACAAAACACCTTATGAGTTACTTTGGGGGAGGAAACCTAATATTGGTTTTCTTAAACCTTTTGGATGTCATGTAGTTGTGTTGGACACTAGTGATGCCTTAGGTAAGTTTAGTGCTAAAGGTGATGAAGGCTACTTCATGGGTTATTCTGTGCAGAGTAGAGGATATAAAGTAAACGTATACTTGAAAAAGTACATGTTATGTTTTTAGAGTAAACCTAGTGATCCTGAAAGTGGTCCAAATTGGTTATTTGACTTGGAACCTCTATCTAGGACATTGAATTATATGCCTGTTACTAATCCAAACATTGTGAAGGTGACTTCAAATGTTGTGGAAGAACCAGTTGTTGATATTTCAAGTAAACAGGTTGATGAAGAGGTTGGATCACAAGCAGACAAAACAGCACCCATACTTGAGTATGTTACCATTCCCATATGGACAGATGCATTTGTTGCTGCTGCTGGAAAGGAAAAAGGTGGTCCCCAAGTATCACCAGTTGAAAACATGCATGATCCTTCAGGCGCTGACAAAGGAAATTTTAGCGCTGACAAGACAAATTCAGACATTGATGGCTTAAACGTTGACAACTTTGGTTCAGGCGTTGACAGATCTTTTGACCATCTTTTCTCTTCCAATAATTTTGAACAAGGTGAACCTTCAAACAGTCATGGAAGGGTTCATTCAGATGATGATGATGGAAGAGAGTCTGAAGAGGATATTGGTAACATGGAAGATGAGATTGAGGACAACACAATTATTGAGGGAGGAGTGCTTACTTCTACAATCAAAGATAATCATCCTTCTCTAATTATTGGTGATGTGATGAATCATGTGCAAACTAGAAGGTCTCATCAGAATCATGGAGGATTTATTGCCAATATTCAAAAGAAGGTTGATACCCCTCTTGTTCAAGCATGTTTGTTTGCATGTTTTCTGTCACAACAGGAACCCAAGAAGATTTTTGATGCTCTCAAAGAACCAAGTTGGGTGGAAGCAATGCAGGATGAGCTTCGGCAATTTGCTATTCAGGATGTTTGGGAGTTGGTTGATTGTCCCAGACATGTCAGACCTATTGGGACAAGATGGGTTCTTAGAAACAAAAAGGATGAGAGAGGCATTGTGGTCTGAAACAAGGCACGTTTAGTGGCACAAGGATATACACAAGAAGAAGGGATAGACTATGAGGAGGTCTTTGCACCTGTTGCAAGGATTGAGGCTATAAGGATTTTTCTAGCCTATGCTTCATGCATGGGATTTACAGTCTATCAAATGGATGTGAAGAGTGCTTTTCTTTATGGCACAATTGTAGAGGAGGTTTAAGTCATGCAGCCTCCTAGTTTTGAAGATTCAGAACATCCAAACAAGGTGTATAGAGTGAAGAAAGCTATGTATGGACTTCATCAAGCCCCAAGAGCATGGTATGACACATTGTCCACCTATCTGGTGGAAAATGGATTTAAAAGGGGCACCATAGACCAGACCTTGTTTACAAAGAAGACTGGTAAGGATTTCTTACTTGTATAGGTCTATGTGGATAATATCATCTTTGGCTCTTCTAGTCCAAAGATGAGTGAAGATTTTTCTAAACTCACGACAGACAAGTTCAAGATGAGTGCAATGGGGGAGATGAACTTCTTTCTAGAGTTACAAGTACAGCAGAAAGAAGATGGTATCTTTATCTCTCAAGATAAATATGTAGAAGAAATCTTGAAAAAGTTTGGCTTTTCTCCACATGAGAAACGGGCTAGCACACCTATGGATAGGGAACACCCTTGGGGAAAAGTTGGAGATTGAAAAGAGGTGGATGTCAGGCATTATAGGTCAATGACTGGTTCATTGATGTATCTCACAGCTTCAAGACCTGACATTATGTTTGCTGTGTGTGCATGTGCTCGCCATGAAGTGACTCCCAAGGAGTGTCATCTTCATGCTGTCAAGAGGATTTTTAGGTACCTTAGGTGTTATCCAGACCTGGGATTATAGTATCCAAAAGATTCCCCATTGGAGCTTATTGCTTATTCAGACAGTGATTATGGTGGTGACAAATTTGAAAGAAAATCCACAACTGGTGGATGCCAATGTCTTGGGAGTAGATTGATATCTTGGCAATGCAAGAAACAAACAGTGGTGGCCAATTCTACAACTGAAGCAGAGTATGTTGTTGCAGCTGCTTGTTGTGGACAAGTCTTATGGATTCAGAACTAGCTGTTGGATTATGGGTATAATTTCATGCATACCAAGATTTTTGTAGACAATAACAGTACTTTATGCATTATTAAAAATCATGTACATCACTCTAAGACAAAACACATAGAAATTAGACATCATTTTATAAGAGATTGTTTTAAAAAAGGTTTAATACAACCAGATAGGGTTGACACAGAATAAAATGTGTCTGATTTATTAACTAAACCTTTTGATACTGGAAGATTTCAATACTTGGTAACAAGTGTTGGAATGATCAATCTTACTTAATATGTGTTTCAGGAACTTATTGTAAAAGTATGTACAGGATATGCATTTGTTATTGGTCTTTATACAAAATTAGATTTTCCACTTTATTTGTCTAACGTTGACAAAGGTAATTTAACGCTGATAAGTGTTAAATTGACGTTGTCAGCAACATGTTAGTTTTGTGGTTTTTGATCTAATTATGCAGGCGTTGTTAGCATTGTACATTTGGATACAGAGTTGCTTATGGATTCTTGGAGCATTTTTAGAGCATGTTTCAGTTTATGGATGATGGTTGGAATATTTATATTCCTATCTTGACATAAATTTTTAATAACATGCATGTTATTTGACAACTTATGTATCATAGTTTAAGGGGAGGTTTAGGAATCCTTTAGGACTTTTTGGGTATTCTTATAATACTCTTATCACAATTCTAGATTGTGTCCACTGGTGAGTATGAATTAGTTTACTAACTCATGAGGCACTATAGCATGCAAAGTTGATATACTATGCACGCTGCCAAGACTTTTTGGCCTAGAATTGGGAGTGGTCTGTTGTGAGACTTGGGTATGATTTATATTGGGCTTACCTAGGAAGTTACAAAGGATTTTATGAGATAACTTCACTGTTAAGAACTTTGGTTAGCAAGGGACACTAGAGGACTGTTATGTCTATCTTGCTTAAGCAAGTATGCATGATTGGACAGTGCTTGCCACCCTATAGTAATTTTCAGTTTATAGGTTGTCTTCACTAGGATAAATTACTTTGTTAAGGTCCTTTTTCATTTTTATTATTTTTATTTTTGCACGTTGACAAGTTTATTTCCAAATGTGGTTATGACAAATTTAGACGTTGACATGACTTTTTCCAACGTTGACAAGAATATAGCCGTTGGGCGTTGATGGGTTATTTTTGACCGTTGACACTCCTTGGGTCCTACCCAGTTGTTATTTTTGACGAAAATTGGGGCCGTAATTTTAGGAGTTGGTAACTTTTAATTAATGAACAAGATAAGTTATTTTCTTTTCAAGATTTTCATCATTATATTTTGAAAATAACTGCCTCCTTCTTGACCAATCACATGTGCCTACCTCTCATATAAATTTGGCTCCTTCTTTTTAAACAAGGTAATTTCATATTCTTGTCTAACAAACTTTTCTCCTATATTCATCTTTCATAACCTTTCACACAGCTTTCTACATCAATGGCCCCTAAGTTTAAACCGAGTGACTTGGTATTGGGATTCAAAAGTCAGCATAACATGGTTGCCTATTTGGAGGCTGATGATGCTCTGTTTCCTCAATACACTCAGATGGTGGCGTATTTGAATGCATCCCCATTACGGTATGCACTTTCTCATGCTCCTCTTCTCCCTGTCACTCATATTAAACAGTTTTGGAACACTGTTAGTTCCTCAACGCTTAATAATGTGACTAAATTAACTGCTATTGTCCATGGGCGTCCATGGGTGGTTACTGAAGCCTTGGTTCGCCAGGCTTTGCATCTTAATGATGTAGATGGTATAACCACTCTACCCATTGGTGAGATAGAACAGGGACTTCAAGCTTTGGGGTATCCTTTCCCTGAAGAGGGTACTTTAAACAAATATAATAAACAGGAATTTCCCCCAGCTTGGAAGTACTTAATACATGTCACCCTACAATGTTTAAGTCCCAAAAGTACTGCACATAATGAAATTAACAGATCCATTGCTAGTGCCATTGTGTGTATTGCTAATGGGCAAAAGTATAATTTTTCTAAACTGATTTTTGATGGCATGTGTAAAAACAAGGGTAACAAGATGACTCTGGCTTACCCAAGATTTTTACAAATGATTTTTGATGAACAAAGGTATTGCACCAGGGATCATGATGACTTTTATGCGATCCCTGTGCAAAAGAAAGCTATTTTTAGTAAGATGAATTCACCCCCTCACAAAGACTTACCCCTTACCCAAGCCATGCTTGTTGTTATTGCAGCAGCACAACCTCAACCTGACCCACAACCACAACTTGACCCATTACCTGAACCATCACCTTCACCTCAACATATGGAACTTGACCAATATCTCTTCGACGCTGACACATTAAATGTTGGCGTTGATACTTCAAATCCAAACGTTGACAACGTTCTACAACAGACCCAAACACCCCTTAACCAAACTACTACCCAATTCACATCATCTTCTTCACCCCCAGACTCTAGGATGGAAAAACGCAAAAGGACCATTGGAGTGTTCTCCTCTGGTGGTCCTAGCCATGTTTCAGAGAGAACCACCACCACAAGTGTGGTTGGTGATATGGGTGAGGCTAGGACTATTGGTACTAGCTTAGATGCAGGCCAAGCCAGTCCTAACATCATTAAGACCTCATCCATGCCCCATGACTCTATTTTAGGAGGTTAAATCCCCACTCTAGAGGAGGGCAGATTGGAATTTCATATACAATGTTGGAATTGACGGCTGTCTGCATTAGCTTGCAAAAGCAAAATGCAGACCTGGTACATACTGTCTCTACCCAAGGCCTTGAACTCAAGCAATTGAGGGAGAGGATTGTTGTTTTGGAAACTGCTGAATCTAGGAGAAGGCAGAAAAGAGTCCTTTCATAAGAGGAGTATTCTTACAAAGGGGAGGAAGCTGCTACTGAGCCAATTAATTTGAGTGACAAAGGCTCACATGAAGCTGCTACAGAGCCAATTGATTTGAGTGGCAAAGGCTCATATGATGGAGAATCTTTGGGTGTGGCTGAAGCTCTTACATATTTGAAGAAGCAACCAGGTTTTGATGTCTCTTTGGTTAATCCTACAAATTTGAATTTGTCCTTTACAGAAATGATGGAGCGGTTCACAAGAAGCATTGATAAGAGTAAGTTAGGCGTTGACACACAAGTTTTGGACATTGATAGACCTGCAGATATGGTTGATGTATTCCAGTCATCATCTATAATCAAGGAAGTGTCTTCACAGGTACCATCATCATCTTTACCCATCATTGATACATTAGATAAGGGTAAAGAAATTATGGTAGAAACAGAGGTTCCCAAGGATGTAGCACAAGTAAAATTTGATTCAATGTTGGCTGCACAACTTATGGAACAAGAAAAGAAGAAGGTTGTTGAGTCACCATTTGTAGTTACTTCTAAGGAACAACAAGGAAGTAATGATGAGAGGACAGATTCAAGTGTTATGATTATTGAAGAACCAGAAAGACTTGAATATGGTGATGTGTTGGCAAGGGAAAACTTGCAGAATTGAAGTTGAAGGTAGATTATGATATGCCAGAAGTTGGCCAGATGTACTTTGCTTGGGAGAAAAAGATCATGGAGAATCCAGATATGTCTTTGTCAGATCAAATTTGGGGATTGGAGATTCTTCTCAGGATTCAAAAGGATTGCCAGGTAATTCTAAAGTATAAGGCCAGCAAAGTTTTCTCACAGTCTAAGAGAGAAAGAAGGGAGCTTTATTATATGTTGCTTAGATGTCATCAAGGAGGTTGGACTTTTCAGAAGTTGCAGGAATTATCCTTTGATGAATTAGAGTATAAGGCTTATCCTATTTGGGCAAGAGTGCAAGAGATGAACACTATCAGACTTCTTTCAAATGAAAGGAAAGAAGAACTTGCAGAGGAGATGGAGATTCAAAGGGCTATGATTGTTCCAAGACCATTAAAGAAGGGAGTTCCACTTGAGTTTCCTTCAAATTTGAAGAGAGTGAATCCCAGTGAAGCTGTTATTAGAAAGAGTATTAAGCTCTCACCCATGGAAGCTTCACATATGGTAAAAGTATTACCTCATGATTCCAGAAACCCTATCATTAGTTATGAAGAAGATGCAAGTGGGTTTTGGATGATTGGCAGATATGGGAAAGAGGTACATACTTTTACTACTCTTATGTCTTTGTTTGCAAGTATGGATAGAGAAGACTTGGCAGACCTTTGGAGGTTACTGCAGGCCAAGTATGAGACTGAAGCACCTACTTCAGTCAATGGAATAAAGCTTTGGTCAACATTCAAGAGAATGTGTGCACCAGATGAAGAAGATCCAGTTTGGAAGGATCTTGAGGATGATATCAGTGGACTTCAATGGCGTCTATATTCAGCAGCTGGTGTGTATCATTTGATTTCTACAAAGTTTTCTGAATATCTTCTTGTGGATGCTGAGTATCCTATGTCCAAAGAAGTTTTGGAAAAGATGAAGACAACACAGCTGGAAATTGACTACTCAAGTGACGTGGCCAAAGATTTGATTAGATATGTTTATTTCCAATTTGATAAGATTTGTAAGAATCCTCCTAATCTTAGTTTTTATTTAGAAACTTGATTACTAGAGTAGATATCAAGTTTAGGGGAGGATTGTTGGGAATAAAATGTAGCCAATACACTTGGACGCTGACAAGAGCAATCTGGACGTTGTTAAGAAGAAAACAAGCATTGACAGGACGAGCGTTGACAGGAAGAAGTCAAGCGTTGATAATAATAAGTCAAGCACTGATAGAAGACTTAGTCTACATGTATTATGTTTCTAGTATGTTTCTAGTAAAGATATGACCGACAATGTATTTCTTATGTTTATCTTTTCCTAAAATAGCTGATACGTAGACTCTTGTACAAGGCTCCTTATTCTATAAAAGGAGGCCTTTTGGTTTTAGTTTAAGATACGTTTAGCACTTTCATTGTACGCAAGTTCGATTTATTAAGAAAAGTGAAAGTTTGGTTTATATTGTTTGTGTGTTCTTGTTTAAGTATTAATTCCGCATAATACTTGAATTGTTACATATACAACAAAGTTTCTCTACGTGTTTAACTTGATTTTATCTCGTTTACACAAGCTAAATCGATCTAAGTTTGGGATCAACAAATCGAAGCTTCACACTCACCCATCTTCCAATCTATCTTTCTAATTCTCTAAGTATATGTAACCTTATAACCTCTATTCGTCTCTTACTTCTTGTCTTGTGTGATTTAGATCTTTGTTAAGTTGAAGATCAATTACGAGAATTATCTCCAAGCTTTGATCCTTCAAAGTTTACTTTGTGTGAATGTGTTAAGTGTTACCTACACAATCACCATTGGTGTACTCATTCTTCTACCACTTGTGTAATAGTGTGGTTGGTGTTGTAAACCACAAAGTATATAGTGTAAAGGGAGTTGTTGTACCCGTGTAAAGAACACGACATCCTAGCTTAGGTGTCGGTAAAGATTGTAAGCTAAAGTGTAAAGGTTTCTCCACCGGTGTGTAGGAGATTCTTAACTAGTGAAGTAGAACTCTCAAGTGGATACTCGAGGAGTGAAAGTAAGGGCAAGATAAGTGAGATCTTTCCAGGCCGAACCACTATTAATCATTGTGCATTGTGGTTTGTTTTATTCTTTCTCTCCCTCTATTACTTTGTCAATCACATCGATCTATATCCATAATAATCACGAAAAAGTTCAAAGAAATTAAACTAATTGGTAAAAACTATTCAACCCCGTTATAGTTTTCTACACGTACCATTCCGAGAACGAATCACATTTCTGATAATCCAATTCCCACCAATTGCACAGGCGCCGGAGAACATCCCGAGCCAGCGGACACCTTAAGAAAACATGGCTGACATCTTCATCACCTGCTAGACACAACGGACAAGAAGAAGACTCCAACAAAACTCCTTTTCGAATAAGATTAGATCTCGTAGGTAAACAATCACGTCAAGCTCTCCATGGGAAAATATTAATTTTACTTGGAAAAACCTTCACCCACCACTTTGATTCTGACTACGAAGATAAATATAGATCATCAAGAAGATTTTGAACCTCTTTAACTGTAATCGCCATCGCTAGACAATAAGCACACCCAACGATGAGCGAAAGATGAAAGAGACACAGATTCTATAAACGAAGCTAACTCTAAAAACTGTTGATGCTCCATACCTCCTCTCACATGTCTACGAAAAGATTCACCCAGAGGACTCGTCATCCTCTCAGCCATAGACACCTGCCTGCTTGACTCGAGGGAAAAAAGACGTGGGAAGGCATGACAAAAAGGTTTTTCCCCTTTCCAAATATCTAACCAAAAGCGAGTATTGTTCCCGTCTCCTATGCGTTTAGAACAGTTTGAAAGAAAATCAAAACCAGTGTCCTTAAGAACTTGAACCTCCTTTAGAATAGAACTCCAAATTGAAGCATTCTTAAACGAATGAGAATCAATCAAAGTCCCATGAACCGCCTGAATAACACGAAACCAAATAGAACCGTCTTGAGAAACGAATCTTTACATCCATTTAAGCAGAAGAGCACGGTTAAGAGCGTGAAAACTCAAAACACTTAAACCCCTTTTTTTGGATGATAAAATTTTGTCCCACGCCACCCACTAAAATTTCTTCTCCGAAGGCTCTGCCCCCTTAATCAAAACTACTCCTAATATATTCCATAACCTTAAGAAACCCTTTAGGAACTTTGTAAGACATCATGTAAAGAGGAGACGTACCAAGAACTGACTTCAAAAGAGTAATTATACCACCAATCGATAATGTTTTTGCCTTCCACTTAGGAAGTCGTGTTTTCAACCTAACCACCACCTCATACCAAGCCTTGTGACGAGACGTACACTCTCCCACAATTACACCAAGATACACTTACTTTGAATAATAGAACATCCAATGAAAGCCGCCATATCCTCAACAAAATTACTTGGAACACCAACACCCATAACTTGGCTCTTATTAATATTAATTTGTAACCCCGACACTAGATAAAAACTATTGAGAATATTAATGACTCCCCTTAAGTTCCAATCAGACCATTCCCCTATAAACAAGGCATCATCCGCATTAAATAGATGAGATAAACAAAGAGAGCCATTAAGTTGAATGCCTTTAAACAACCCTTAATTAATCGCTCTATTGACGGATAAATATAAAGACTCCATAATGAGAATAAAACGGTAAGGTGATAGAGGATCACCTTTTTAAGCCCACAATGAAATTGAAACTCATTAGACGGACTCCTATTCACAAAAATCGAAGCCTTGGCAAAAGCAAACGTACCTCGAATCCACTTACACCAAGTTTGACCAAACCCAAATGCCTCGAGGACATCAATTAAAAAATCCCAACGAACCGAATCATATGCCTTGTAAAAATACACTTTGAAGAATATCGCTTTCTTATTCTTCCTCTTACACCAATGAAGAACTTCATTGAGAAAAAAAGGTCCATCCATAATCTGTCTCTTATCTATAAAAGCAGATTGAGTATCCAAAAACTATATCCGCAATAACCAAGGCCAACCGATTAGCCAAAATCTTCGTAACCACTTTATAAACACTCCCTATAAGACTAATAGGACAATACTCATTAACAAATTTAGCATCCAAAACTTTAGGAATTAAAGCAATGAAGGAAGAATTACAATCCTTGAAGAACGATCCCTTAGTAAAAAAAAGGCTCAACCGCACCACAAAAATCAGGCCAATGAAGCGCCAATATTTTCTAAAAAATTCAAAAGTGAACCCGTCTGGCCCGAGGACTTATTGTCCCCACAGTGCCTCACTGTCGAACGAATATCATCCTTGGAAACCACTCTCTCCATATATTCATCTTGTTGCTTTAACCTGTTAGGAAAAGAGAAATTAGGTTTAAGCCCAGCCGTCGTAGATTTTTAAATCGAGATCCATGATGATCAAGAAAAGCCTCCTTGACCTGACCCGGATAAGTAATCCAAATACCCCCTCAAATACTCTACGAATAGCTAGGTGGGAGCTTTCTTATTAATGATACCATGAAAATATTTCGAATTCTCATCCCCTTCGATCGCACATCTAACTTTGGATTTTTGCACCGAGTCCTAGCTTCCATTACTTTAACATCACTAAGCTGTCATTTCATCTCATTACGCCTAAAAACACCAAATTAGAACCCCCACCCTGATACAACTCCTTATGAATCTTACACAACTCCTCTAGAATCGATTGCTTGGAACATGATAATTTCTTGTTTATATCCTAAATCCAACACCGAACAATCTTCTTAAGCTCCTACAATTTCTTTTTAAACTGTATGTTGATCCCTTTGAATGGATTTATATTCTGCTAAGAATTTGTATATTAGTTTGTAATCAAACTAGAACACTTGAGAACTCTTACTCAACCAAATAAGTTATGCGGAATCAGACTTATAAAGCAAAGAAGAACATAATTACTTTTAACTATTCGATTCTCTATTAATCGACTTTCAATGAGGTACAATAAACTCATTATACCTATGTTCCTTTTATAGAGTAAGGAACCCTAGAAACTGTAGAATATTCTATAATGATAAGTATATCACACACGATATCTTATCAATATTCTAAACTATTAAAGTATATCACATAAGATATACTCTAATTATAACTATGACATATCTTTTCTAAAGATATATTCGTCCTAATCAATATAGCAGTACATACAATATAACTAACAGTACTTGCTATGTACCACGTTAACACTAACGGTACTTGCCAACACTAACAGTACTTGTACTTGTACTAACGGTACTTGATACTTTACAAATAATTCTCAACAATCCTCCCCTAAACAAGAATGATAACTTATTTTCTTCTTGTTTCTCTATGTACTGATGTATTAAAATACATGTCTTCCGTTTTCTCTTTAATCTTGGATTGACCTTGGTAATCTTGTATTTGTATCCAACTGAATGTAGCCAAACACTTTATGTAGATCTTCTTCTGATAAGATAATCTTCAAGTCTCATGAATATCATCTTTGTCTTCAAATTATGATCTTCTTGTGTCTTGTAAACATTCACTTTGCAACAATTTTGTTTGTCATTTCATATGTCTTCTTCCCCTTTTTCTCATCATCAAATAGGAGTCTTATGCATATAAAGAACCTATGAATCAAAAATTCTGCTTGTATCTTCTTACTGAAATAAAACAGTTAACAACAAAAACCAATCTGTATCAGCGTCATGATTTTTAGCAAATCATCAGCTATCAACGGATTTGATTTATTCTTTACCAGTTAGCCGTACACTCTGGAATAGCCAATACTTTATTCATAAAGAATAAGGTGTACTGATAACCTTACAATCTTTGGTAAAATTTCAACCATCAACGGATTTGATAATGTCTTTACCTAGTAACGTTTGCCCTAGGACTAGCCAAATCTTTGTCTCGAAACATGGTGAGTTAGAACCATATAGTTTTTAGCAAACTACCATCTATCAACGGATTTGAGAAGTCTTTACCAGAAACCGTTTGCTTATGGACTAGCCAGTTCTTATGTGTGTTAGACATGGTGAACTGAGAACCATTTTTGAAGTGTGACTGAAAGTCAAACACTTAAGGCTCTTTCTCAGCTTCTTCTTCTTGCTCCAAATCCTTGATTTGCTGTTTAACCATTGTGATTAACTCCAAAACACCATTAGATTCTTCTAAAACTTCTAATTGTTGTTCTAACATCCTTTACAACAATCTTCTTCCAAAAGGGTATATTTTCTCTTGAAGCATGTAATAGGTTATATCATCTATATCCAAAGTGTGTATGCCACATGATCGATAATATCTCTAGTAACTAGGACCCTGATTCTCTAAGTCCTTCAACATTCTTTGATCACTGTTGTATGGCTCATACAAGAACTTCAATTCATTTCTGAATAGTGATACTTCTTCTTGACCTTTACTTCCTCCTTGAACAAATCCGTTAAGGTCTTGAATGTCTTGTATGTCAAGGATATGTAGAATCTCTTCTAGTAATCTAAAAATCCTAAATGTTCCATTTGATCTAGTAATTCCATGAATTTCTAATCCTTGTTTTATAGCACCTGTCCATCTTATGATATCTGACTTCTTTCCAAAGATTTCTGTGTCAATACATTGATCTTCAAATTTGACTATATTCAAGTGCTTTCTACAACTTTCATCATCATCACTATCTTGATCTATAGACTTTACCTTTTTCTTAGCTTCTTGATTTTTCTTGGTTGATCTCTTCCTTTTGATACCTTTGGATGTTCCTTCAAATTCAATTGATCCCTCCTCCAAATTAGTATGTACTGTTCCTTTAAGTACTGTTGACTGTGTATGTACCGCTTGTACATTTTCAGTCTCTTTTTCAACACTATGAGCTGCATTTCCCTCATCCATCCCTTGATTAGTCTTCGCTTCTTTTAAAACTTATGTCACCCTTTTCTTCTTTCTAGCATATGTAGTCTTGATATATGGAGATGCTTCTTTCTGTCCAGTAGTACTCGCATCAAGTCTGGGGGTACTTCTAAATTGTCTTTGTTGTTGGAGATGCTTCTTGACATCTACAATATCCTTTTATCCTTTTCGAATCCAATCTCCACAAAATTTAATTTGCTCCTCTTGTGTTGTTCATAAAAAGCCTTTACTTCATCAATGGTCTTTCTGACTAATTGAGCATGGGTAAGATGCTTAACTTTCTTGAGATAAGACATCATCTGATTCCTGATTTGCATAGTAGTTGGAGGCTTAACTCTTTCTCTACTTCTCTTTTCTACAAAGAATCTTTGTTGCTCCCTTACCAAATCATTAATCAACTTATCTTTTTCTTCTTCATCATAAGGATCCCTTTCTTCAGCTACTAAGGATTTTGCAAGAAGTTCACTTGCCTTTAGTTCAGCCTGAATCCTATCATATTCTGCTATGTTCCATTCTTGCTGCACTCTTTGGGCTTCAAGCAAATGTTGCTTTGCTGCAAGTTCTTCTTGTAGCTCTTCATCACGTAATTATGCTTGTAGTCTGAAAGCTACATCTTCATCATGCTCTAGTTGATGAAATTTGTTCATGACTTTGCTTATGTCATCATCTGAATCACTTTCATCTTCAGATTTAGATTGTAGTTTCTTTTTGCCCTTATCCTTTGGATTTATCTTATGTAGTTTCTTTAATAATCTTGAAGATCTTCTTTCTTCATATTTATTGGATTGTTGTTGAATGATAATACCTTTTGTAGTGGGATATGAAGCTTGAATTTTCTTACCTTTACTTTTTCTTTAATGGCAAGAATTTATTGTTGTGTCTTTATTTCTGCTTCTGCTTGTCTTGCTTTCTCAGCTAAGCTTTTTTCTCTGAGATGAAGCAGTACTTGTGCTAAAGTCTCATCTTCTCCAAAAGATAGAGTTTTACTTTTTGTAGAAGAAGGTAGTGAATCTTTTTCACCAGCAGTACTTGTAGTTGGCCTAGCAGTACTTGGCTCTTCAACAGTATTTACTTCACTAGTTATAGACACACTTGTTTCTTGTATCACCAAAGTATCTCCAGATACTTTTTCTCCTTTGGAAGTTGTCTTCTTAATTTCTAACTCCTCAGTCTTGTCTGATTCAACATTCATTCTTGATCTTGACAGTACTTGGAAAGATTGTTTCTTGTGAAACCAAAATTGTCTTTGTGGTGGAGTTGAAGACACAGGAAACTTAATAGTTATTTCCTATAGCTTCTCATAAAAACTACTCCGATTAGCTTGTAGTTGTGGTGATGGAGGTTGTGGCTGAGTTACCAACATTTCTTCATCTTGTGGATCCTCATGAGCAGTTTGTGGTTCCTCATGTTGAAGCTCCATATTTGTATGCTCCAAACTTGCATTATCCACATCATTTTATATGCCATCAACATCTTCAAAATTTTCAGTGCCATCATCATCTTGAAAATTGACGTCATTGCCAGAGATCCTTGTATGAATATCAAAAGAAGGTCCTTGTTCTTCATCATTCCTCCCTTGTTTGGTTGCATTCAGTTGCTTCTTCTTGAAGTTTCTAAACCTTTGCTTCTTAAGAGCAGCTTTTTGAATTACTCTGTGTTGCCTCATCCAATGAGTGACTTTATTCCTTAGCTTGGTTAAGTTGGCTTCCAATTCAGTAATTCTCTTATCCTGAGCAAGCTTCTCTTTTTGCAAAACCTGTACAGTAAGCGCAAAACGTACATGACTTCGAGAGATAAAGCCAAGTATCGCATGAAAACCAATAGAATCATCATTCTAAGTAAGGTTAGCAACCTGGTTGTTCTTAGAGATCACTTGTAGAGCAGCCATTAGTATTCTTGATGATCAAAAATTAGAGAGAAGGTTATAGATACAAGAGATAAGAGTAAAAGATTAGGTGAATCAATTGTATAATTGGAGTTAGTATTTATGTATATAACAAACCCAAGCGCGAAGAAACCGCCAAATTTACAAAAGAGACCCTCAACGGTACAACGGTTATGTAGCGGTACATGGAACATACACGGTATTTCAAATATGCTTAGCGGTACTTGGTTCCAAAACGGTACTTCAAAAATTAGACCGGTTCATGCATTCCACTATCATTGTAACCTCTTTTATCTTAATCTACTAACCTGCAATCACATCAAAAACACAAAAAACAAACACTATACAATAAAAATTAGCATAAAAATTATACAACTGTTACCTCCCCTTAACATATGCAGCAGTTATTGGTTGAGCATACCAATATGTGTTACCAAGAACTTAAATCTCTTTGCATCAAATGCCTTGGTTAATAAATCAGCTACATTGTTATCTTTATGAATCTTCAAGACCTGAATAAGCTTTTTGTCATAAGCATCTCTTATAAAGTGATGTCTTATCTCAATGTGCTTTGTCTTGGAGTGAAAGACCGGATTCTTGACAATGCAAATAGTACTTTCATTATCAATGTAGATCTTGGTGTTCATGAAGTTGAAACCATAATCTAATAACTGATTTTGAATCCAAAGTACTTGTCCACAACAATGAGCAGCAGCTACATATTCAACTTCAGTTGTAGAAGTAGCAACAATGGTTTGCTTCTTACACTGCCATGATATGAGTCTTCTACCTAGGAATTGACAACCTCCTGTTGTGGATTTCCTATTATGATTGGCTCCAACATAATCACTATCTGAGTAAGCTACCAAATCAAATGTTGAATATCTAGGATACCATAATCCAAAATTAGGTTGACTTTTAAGATACTTAAAAATCCTTTTCACAGCATGTAGATGTGACACCTTTAGATTGCCTTGAAACCTTAAACAGGCACACACAGCAAACATAATATCTGGTCTTGAAGTAGTAAGATACATCAATGAATCAATCATTGATCTATATAGGTGAATATCAACATTTTTACCATGTTCATCTTTTGACAAAGATTTATTAGCTTCAAAAGGTGTGCTTGTACTCCTTATATCCATACTTGAAAATTTCTTTAAGACTTCAGCAACATATTTATCTTGGCTGATAAATATTCCATCCTGCATTTGTTTGACTTGTAGTCCTAAAAAGAAGGTAAGTTCTCCCATAGAACTCATCTGAAATCTTCCTTTCATTAAAGCTTCAAACTCTTCACACCATGATTTCTTGGTTGAACCAAAAATAATGTCATCAACATAAACTTGAACTAGGATGATATTCTTAACATTCTTTTTGATGAAGAGAGTTTAATCAATGGTCCCTCTCCTATATCCATGTTCCAAAAGAAAAGCGGATAAATTTGCATACCAAGCCCTTGGAGCTTGATGTAGACCATAAAGAGCTTTAATGACTTTGTAGACTATGTTGGGGAATTTAGGATCTACAAAACCTAGAGGTTGTGAAACATATACCTCCTCAGAAATAGTACCATAAAGAAAGGCACTTTCACATCCATCTGATAGACTATAAAACCCATATATGATGCAAAGGCCAAAAATAACCTAATGGCTTCTATTCTTGCCAATGGTGTAAAAACCTCACCATAGTCTATCCCTTCTTCTTGTCTATAGCCTTGAGCAACAAGCCTTACCTTGTTCCTCACAACAACACCTCTTTCATCCTTTTTATTCCTAAAAACCCACCTAGTACCAATAACTCTTTTTCCAGAGAGAAGATCCACAAGAATCCAAACCTTTTGTAGTTCAAATTGCATTAATTCTTCTTGCATGGCATCTACCCAACTTTCTTCATCAAGAGCTTAAGAAATGTTCTTAGGCTCTACTTGTGATAAGAAAAAAGCAAACAAACAATGTTGAGTATCCTTATGATTAGTTCTCTGTTGTTGTTTGACATAGCTCACAAGTGCATGAGTTTCAGTACTAGCTTGAAGTTGTCTTCTAGTTTGCACACAGACTTTGGGTCTCCAGTAATTTGAGTTGTAGGATGATTGTTGTTAACTTTATGACTGGGAATAGAACTGACTTGTCTTTTAGTTTCAAAATTATTGAAATCAGTTACTGCACCCAGCTCATCATAGGAAGCTTTGGAGAAGATCCCTTCATTTGGACTAGTATAAGCATCTTCACTGTCCATCGCTTATAAAACATCTTCTAATGAATCAACAAACTTTGCAGAATTTGGCTTTAGCAGTACTTGCAGATGAAGTACCGCTAGGTTGAATATGTACTTTTTAGTGTTGTGATTCCAAAGATTCTTCTCCTGAATGCTTATTAGCAGTTGTAGCATTCTTCTCTTGATCTTGAAGCGTCTGAAGCTCTTGTGAGGCTTGATCATCATTGGATGGCATTGGTTGCTTCTATTGGGGGCTGGCAACCATAGGAGAAACAATAGGCATACTTGATACATAAATGTTGGAAATACGTTTGTAGGTATTTAGAAAGGATCGATCACTCCAACGATATATACGTAGTATGGGCTCGTGATCTAATATGTAATAGTATAACCCATAAAGCCCACATGTAGGGTGGACTATATATACCCCCTCCTAGCATGTTAGGAGGGGTTGTTGGTTCTCATTTCTTTAATCAAACATTCCTTTCTCTTCATCCTCTCCTTTCTCCATCTACTTTCTCTCTCTAGTTCTTCATCTATCTCCCTCTCTTTAGATCATTACAACACATAAACAATCTAAGGATTACGTGGACCTACAAATGGTATTAGAGCCATGGGATGATTGGTTTGTTCTTGTGTATGTTTTGATTGATTTTAGTGGGTTTTGATCTAATCAAGATCAAATCTTGAAAAAATTTGCGTTTTTGTGGTTTAAGTTAATAGCCAAATCGACTACATAGATGTGGTAGTGATTTGGGTTAATTGATTCGGTCAAAATTACAAAAATTTTGGTTATTTGGGTGATTTTCGGGGTGTATTTTGAATATCAGTGGGTTCGATCCAATTTAAGTCGGATAAGGTATGTGTTATTCCGAAGTTGCTATTAGGGTTTTATGATTCCGAAGTAAAGTTTTAGCATATTCTGAAGTGAATTTTTTTAGAATATTCCGAAGTAACACAGTTTTATGATTCCGAAGTAAATTTTTTAGCTTATTCTAAAGTGAATTTTTTTAGAATATTCTTAAGTAACACAGTTTGGTGATTCCGAAGTGATTTTAGCATATTCCGAAGTAACACAGTTTGGTGATTCCGAAGTGAACTTTTAGCATATTCTGAAGTACCAGTTTTTTATTTGTCATTGCGAAGTTCTTTCCAAAGTCGATTTCGAAGTCAAATCCGAAATCCATTTGCGAAGTCAATTCTGAAGTCCATTTGCGAAGTTCTTTGGAAAGTTTATTGCGAAGTTCATTGCGAAGTGACATTACACCATATTGCGAAGTTAATATATTTCATTGGGATTCTAAAGTATTATTCCGAAGTGGATTGCGAAGAGAAATTCCGAAGTGAAATTTCGAAGATAATTACTCCGAAGATAATTATTCGGAAGATAATTATTCCGAAGAAAAATATTCAAAAGTCATCAAGATCCTGACTCGACTCCAGACTCGGCTAGACTCAGACTCAAGACTCGAACACACTCTCGAATCACACCGACGCCTCCAACACCAAACTGACTCACCAACACTAGACTCACGAACACAAGACAGACTTCAACAACTAAAGGGACTCGACTCAACAAACAGCCTCGACATATCAATAACACTCGACTGACAAACTCTCGACTGACAAACTCACAAACAGACTCATCTCGACTCAACCAAACAAACAGAATGACTGGACTATCCTTTCCTAACTGACTTGAACGAAAAATCCCAACACCCATTACAACCCAAACCTTTTAGACTCAGACTCGGACTCTCAACCTTATCCAAGACTCCAACCTCGACTCGACACATAAACCTGACTAAACATTCTCGACTCAAACCCAAACTAACTGACTCCTCAATAGCCTAGACCCCAGACACACAGACTCGACCCAACCAACAGCCTTGAATCCTAAACCTATTCGAGACTCAACACAATTTCTAGATTAAACAAAGACTCTCAACACACTCAAAAACCCAAGATCTCAGTCAAACATAACTATCATTGATCCAAACCCACAAATAAAACAAAAACACCTACCCGAGATTCATGTATGAATCTTGAAGATTTATCTCTTTCGATTCGGCGTCTTCCCTTTGATTCGCTTAATCAAGTTGAATACTCAGTCTTGGGTATGAGTTAGGGGATTGATATCTGCGTTGAGATTCGTGGGTTTTGATATTGATAATATCATATGCGAGTGGAGTGGAGTAAACGTGTAACAAAGAGCAGATTGGTGGATTGATATTCAGTCTTGGGTAAGAGAGATATAGGATCAAAGATAACAGGCGGAGGTTACAATTTGTGTGTGATAAAAGTTTTAATATTGTCTTGTTTGTGAGGCGGAGTTTACAAGAAATGGAGGAGAGTGGTGATTTTAAAGGTAGGAGATAAGATTGGACGGAGATATATATGTGCATGTGTGGGATAAATGATGTTTCCATCTCTTATCTACAAGCCCCACGTTTCACATCATAAGGCCACAAATGGTTTGGTAAAGCCACGTATTTGTTCCCATTTACTCAAATGAAACGAACTATCCTCATACATTATTCCCATTAACATGTGTTTGCAATTATTGAACCAGTCCACATTTTGATTTAACATTTTATTTTATTTTATTTTATTTTATTTCGGGTTATATGCTTTCGTCAAAGTAAATGTTGGGCTGAAGTGATTTACGGGTATTTTTATTGGATTTTTTCGGTTATTTGTTATTTTTCAAACGAAAGTGCTTAATCGTCAAAAATATTTCTCGGTCTTACCAAATAAGATTCTTAAAGAATTTTTTACGGTTTATTCGTTGGTGTGTAAAATCTCGAAAATTCGACTTCACGGTTTCTCCACGAATTGTCAAATCTCGTATTGGTCTTTCGACAATTAACACAATTACCTTTATCGAACTTCAATGGAATCGTTGAATTCGACATTTCAAGAGGGAGACTTGCATCCAATGCAAGACAAAGCTAGAGAAAGTGACATCACTTCATTTCGACTACTTCAGTCTCATCTTGTGACCATTTCATGGCTTCAGAGAGGGAGAGAATTTATGACGCTCTTTGGTCAAGATCGTTATATATTCATGGAATCGATGTTCGTTATCTTGAACCAACTAGCAGAGCAACTCCACAATGAAGAATTTAATCACTCTGCATTGGCACTTGCATATAAGGTTCTTGTGACACAACTCACGCCTTTCCTCCAATTCAATATCGTCAAGTCTGAAAGTTTAGTGATTTGCCAGTCATTTCTTCGAGACATTCATACGAGCTTCAAAATTTTCGTGGTACACTATTGAAACTCATGACATCGGTGTCATCGTCGATTTATGAAAGATCCTGACTTCAGTAAGAGTATGATCATGGAGTGCAAGAATTTACGATGCAAGAGGATAATGGTCATACGATTGACGAGTTAGAGACTACTAAAGAGTGAAAAGGCATGGAATCAACAGTTAAGCATGAAATCAGCAACACGTCAGGGAATGTTAAAGACATCTCTTATGATGACACCATACCCGTTTATGACGAAGAACCTACAAACATGGTACACTGTAATGTTGTAGATGATGTATATGCTGATGAAATGCCGCATATTGAGCATTTCGAACCTAATTATGACAAACATGGGATGGAAAAGAGTGATAGCGATACCATTCTTGATTCATCCGATACACGTCATAATGGGGGAGAAAGTGTTCAAAATGCTACCAATCATGATAATTGCCTTATGACTATTTCATTATCTGCTTCTGATTCCAAGATTAAAGAGCTCGAAACGATCGTAGCTCAGCAATCAAAAGATCTTGAGGATGCCAAACTAGAATTTTCCAAGAAAACGAACAAATTAGAAACATATTTTGAAAAACCTGAAAAGTCAAACGTTGTTCCTGAACGAAAATTGGATCAAAAAGTTCTAGATTCTAAAGCTGAAAAGGATAATCTTTTGAAACAAATTAAGTTGCTAGAGTCTAAGTTGGCATCCCAAGACAAATTGCTTAAAGATAATGAGACTTTAAAAGCTTAGGTTCAAGAAAAGGTTTTTGCTATAGTTGCTTTGAGAAATGAATTAAGGAAAACTAAAGAAACTAGTGTGGACACTAAGATTGAAAAACCATCAATCTTGGGGAAACCGCCTCAAATTCAGTTTGTTAGACAACCGACTGCATTTAGATCCGAGCGACCAAAATCCTCGAGACCGCGGTTTGCCTCCCAAGTTGATATGGTTCATCTTTCTAGACCAGTCACTCCACCAACTAGGGCCAATGTGACTTAAACAGCTTTTGCAAGACCTAATCACATGATTGCCTCTAGTCTCCCTAGATATAGTCAAAAGAACACGTCTCGAACTAGTTCAAATGACGTTAACCATAAATTTGGTCTAAGGGAAGCTATTCAAAAGACACAAGTAAGAGATAGGAATTTCAAACCTAGCCAGATGCCTTCTAGATTACCCAACACTGCTAACCATAGCATGTCATATACTAGGAGCATCAATCAATCATCTAGGAATTCTAGATCTTACTCAGACATTAAATATGCTACTTGTAAAACATGTAGAAAATGTGTCTTTAAGGCAAATCATGACTCTTGTTTCAAGAAATTCCTTCATGACGTGAACTCCCATGCTAGAATTAAATCCCAGTGGCTAGCTAAAATCAAACCCATTGGTAAAGTTTGGCGCCCGACTGGTAGAACTTTTACGCTTGTAGGAAATGAGTGCCCTTTAACTAGGATAGTCTCCGATTATACTAACACTACTAGGGAGGAAATTGAAAACGATGATACATCACTTAAGCCTGAACTTAGGATATTCTATAAAAGGAAACGTTTCCCAGTTAAGACAAGTGAATCATCCCCTCAGGTCACCTCTGGCACAAAAGAAAACTGTAATTTCCATGCATAGTTCTAAGATAGATATCGCTAACCCATATAAAAGCATACAAACTCCAAATGAGAATGCAGGTACCAAAGTTAAGGATCAACAAAAACAAACCGGTCCGAGATTTATATACCGCTCAACTAAGGACACTCTCAGATTTTGGTTACTGAAGAAGCAGATATCAGAGAAACAAGTGTCTCGGGGGATTTGCAGTTAAGCTTCGTGTATAGTGGCTCATTGTTAAATATCAGACAATGACCCGATCTTCAAATAAAGTAAAGTTTATCGCCGATGATAACCTTATCCTCACAAACGAGAAATTAAGCTTTTCTCGGACACGAGCTTACACTAAAACTATTCAAAGGTTTTAAGCTCGTGTACATGGCTCATAGTCAAATCACAATCTATGACTCGAACTTCAAAGAAAGGGAAGTTTATCTCGTCAACGATAACTTACCCTTAAAACGAGAAATTAAATTTTCTCGTACACGAGCTATTATTAAAACTATTCAAAAGTTTTAAGCTCGTGTATTTGGTTCATTGTTAAATGACAAACGATGACCCAGACTTCAAATAAAGGAAAGTTTATCTATGCAACGATAACTTACCCTCAAAACGAGAAATTAACTTTTCTAGGACACGAGCTTACATTAAAACTATTCAAAGGTTTTAAGCTCGTGTATAAGGTTTGCAGTCACATGACAGATTGTAATTCGCGCTTCAAAGAAAGGAAAGTTTATCGCTGATGATAAACTTATCCTCGCAACGAGAAAATAAATTTTCTCGGGCATGAGCTTATATTAAAAAACATTCGAATTTTTTAAGCTCATTCCCAATGACTTACAGTTAAATATCAGACTGTAACTCGGACTTCAATTTTAGGAAAGCCTATCTTTTATGATAACTTATCCTCGTAACGGGAAATTAATGTTTCTCGGTCATGAGCTTGTATTGAAACATTCCAAGTTTTAAGCTCAGAAAGGAAAGTGTATCTTTTAAATAAGAGAAATTTTTCTCATAACGAGAAATTCATCTTTCTCGGTCATGAGCTTTACGTTAAGACATTCAAAGTTTTTCAATCTCATGAAAACGACTTCTAAGTAAATGTCAACTTAGGACTCGTTCTTTAGTTAAAAGGAAAGTTTATCGCCGATGGTAACTTATCCTTAACAACGGGAAGTTTACAACTTCTCGGACTTGAGCATGTTTAGTAAGATATTCAAATTCTTAAGCTCAAGTAATTTGTTTTTCAAAACATTGAACACAATTTTTCGATAATTTTTCAAAAGGTTTTTCTAAATCTTTCAAAGTTGTGTGTTCAAAAATTTTTTGATCAAAAGAGCATGTCTTCTGGAATCGATAATATTTACGATCCTAGAAATGTCGCTCAATAATGATACGGGGTTGCAAATAAAGTTCGAGCAGAAGTTTAAATGATTTAAAACATGCTCAAAATGGTTTGCTATTATTTCAGATAGTAACCCGCTTTTCATATTAAAATCAAGCATTTCACTAAAAAGCTTTGACTCAAAAACGGGAATTAATTTTCTCGGGCATGGTCTATTTATAACCATGTAAGGGATTGTGTTTACAGGTTAATGTGGAAACCTTGGTTTCCTCGATCTTTTAGCTACTAGGAACGAATCTCATTCACTTGATTGAATCAAGGCGGAATAGAATGAAACACGTTTAACAAGGTGTTTAGGCACAAAGAACATGAATAAAAACAAATGGATTGCTAATTATATTAATAATCAACAATCACTAGGTGTGTATACATTGAATCCCACACCTAGTCGACACACGCTTTAGGTTTACATTGTATATGAAAGTTATGAATAAACCTAATATCCTTGGTTCCTTTTATAGTGTAAGGGATAGGGTTTACAAGAGATAATATCAAATAAACATGTAAATCTTCTATTTAAATAACTATATACAAAATATATCCTGAATGTTTATCTAAATAGAAGCTTCCAAAGGCTTCTTGTCTACGTTTCTGTCAATGCTTAGTTTGTACATGACAATGCTTGGATTGTACATGACAATGCTTGAGCCATCAACCTCCGATTTGCTCTTGTCAACGCTTGTTTTGCTCTTGACAACTCTTAGACAAATGTCTTCATGTTTTCTTCGTTTTCGAGTTTCTGAACTTTGACCCAACAATCTTCCCCTAGTTGATGTCGGCAAAACTCTTTGTGTATCTCTTGTAAGTTGTACATCATCTTCAAATTGCTTCCCCTCAATTGAAGCATGTATATAATTGTGGAAACCTTGGTTTCCTCGATCTTTTAGCTACTAGGAACGAATCTCATTCACTTGATTGAATCAAGGCAGAATAGAATGAAACACGTTTAACAAGGTGTTTAGGCACAAAGAACATGAATAAAAACAAATGGGTTGCTAATTATATTAATAATCAACAATCACTAGGTGTGTATACATTGAATCCCACACCTAGTCGACACACGCTTTAGGTTTACATTGTATATGAAAGTTATGAATGAACCTAATACCATTGGTTCCTTTTATAGTGTAAGGAATAGGGTTTACAAGAGATAATATCAAATAAACATGTAAATCTTCTATTTAAATAACTATATACAGAATATATCCTGCATGTTTATCTAAATAGAAGCTTCCAAAGGCTTCTTGTCTATGTTTCTGTCAATGCTTAGTTTGTACATGACAATGCTTGGATTGTACATGACAATGCTTGAGCCATCAACCTCCGATTTGCTCTTGTCAACGCTTGTTTTGCTCTTGACAACGCTTAGACAAATGTCTTCATGTTTTCTTCGTTTTTGAGTTTCTGCCACATCAACTTTTTGACCAAACAATCTTCCCCTAGTTGATGTCGGCAAAACTCTTTGTGTATCTCTTGTAAGTTGTACATCATCTTCAAATTGCTTCCCCTCAATTGTAGCATGTATATCTTCCCCTTTTTGTCACATCAACAGGGAAGTAAACAATGTATGCAATCTTGAAGATTCTCCAAATGTAGCTCTAAGTAATGATCTTGAAGAAAAATAAATAAAGTATTCTTGATGTAGAAGTAGAATAACCCAACCTTGTGTTCCATGTCTTGCACTATCCATGTGATGAAGAACTTATACTGATGACTAAATATAAGTAGACCTCGATCCCTTGTAAATATTCTCATCCTTTGTGAGACACTGAGCACGATAATGTAACTCCTTCAAGTGTTATGACAAGTCTTCGTCACCAACCGTGTAAGTATGAACAAGTTACCTTTAAAGAATAATGTTGACTAGGCACCATCTTTAAAGATATGATAGAACACAAACTCGCAAAAATCTTCTTCAATCATCAAACTTACCATATGAATTCTTCCCCTTAAGCCAACACCTCTTCATAACGAATTTAATGAAATAACATCTTCATACCATATGTAAAAGTATCTGATGGATAACTCTTTCACAAGGCTATCCCGATTACATAATAAAATATTCATCAAATTCCCATGAATAGATGTTAACTCGCATAAAATCATTAATCCCTTTTAAAAATATCTGAGCCATAAATATCAACTTGATATTCTAAATAAAAACGGAGATTCTATGTACCTTCGTGTGTAAATTCCTCCTTTTTGTGTGCTAAAAACGTACCAATTTTCTCAACAGCAGCTATTCTTTTGTCATCCGAGAACCCTTACTGTCTAATATCCTAACCAAATGCTTTGTCCAATATCGGACAAAACCTAACAGCGTTTGAACAAGCCTTTTCTCGGACAACTCATGTCAACGCCTGTTCTGTCAGCGTTCACTTATTCCTTGTCAGCGTCAAATTAACAAACATCAGCGGCTAACTCCATCTGTGGCTTCTGTGACCACTTTCATATAACTTCATTCCGATCCATAGATTAATATTATATAAGCCAAAAAGCAATCTTCCCATGTGATAAGATTGTACATGTTGTCTCCTTTTTGCCTAAACAAACCATCACACGTGATAACAAAGTATAATGAATCTCATGTAAATTTGTCATCCAATCACCTTTATTGGCCCACAAGTAACTTCACGTCACAATCAACTTCTAACCTTTTTCTTTTGCTATATTCGTGTGAACACACGATCACCAAAACGTGGACCACCAAACAACGTATGCGAACAATAGCAATGTGGGGACCATAGAACCATAGCGTTCCAAATACTTTTCATCAGAGAATCACGACTTGCTTGTGTACTGTTATATTATATCATTCTTGTACCATTCCAATATATGCAAAGAGATAAAACAGTACCTTATCACCTCCCTTGTTCTTGATCCCTCGAATCACAGAAAAGCTCCATGTTTCTTACTGAATAAATAATAACGTGATCTCTTTTCCCTTTACTACGTCAAAACCTTTCTTTTGGTTCTGCTCCACTGGGACCACAACAGCTTTTTTTTCGTTGAACAGAGAACATGGTTGTACGAATGTGAAACTCCAAAAAGTTTATTGTATGTCATGCGTACTACATACCTTTTTCTCCTTTGGCATCATACGAATTGAGACACAATCGTCAAACAAACTGCTACGTCCTCCATCTTCGAAGATCTTCCATAATTACAGCAGCACCATCAAATATACCATGACTACATGTTTTGTACGACCTGCTGTTTAATAAGGACGGATCAAGGGTTTATGCAAACCCTAAAACGAAGATCGTCACAGCTTCAAACATGACAACTAGCTACATATTAAGGGTTCACAAATAAAGGAACCCTACACAATCGTCTTCACAGCAACGCAAATCACCATCTTTTCTGTTCTAAACTCGATCTAGGGTTTATAGCTTTATTCATCGAAACCCTAACTTAGGGTTTGTAAATAAACCTTAGATAGTGTATTATATTAAATTACAACAGCCACAAACCTCATAACCTTCTGCTTTTTATGTCGATCTAGGGTTTTGTGAAACCCTAGTTCATGATTTCATGTGAAAAAGCAAAAACGTTAATACCTTAACCAACAAACTTCGACCTTGAATAACTTCTTCATTAGGGCTCAGATAGAAAATCCCTTCGGTGAGATTCTAGACACAAGTGCCAAGAATCTACAGTTCAAAAATCATGAAGATCCAACGGTTAACGAAGGAGAAAACATGTTTTGAACATGGCTGTTTACAGAAAACTGCATATACTCACTGCTGACTTTGACGCTTAATAAATTTTTCTTGGGGACAAAACTCGACAATCCCTCTGGTGGATGTCTAGATATATGTGTATAGAACACACACAAGAAATTTCGTGACGATCCAATGGTTCAATCAAAAGTATGACCTTCTGAATACTGCTGCGCACACAAAAATGTCCAGAAAAACCCTATACGGATTTTTCTTCTTTTCACCATACACGAACACCTTGTTGGTCCTAGCATCACGAGCCACGAGGCTCTGATACCAATTGTGGAAACCTTGGTTTCCTCGATCTTTTTGCTACTAGGAACGAATCTCATTCACTTGATTGAATCAAGGCGGTATAGAATGAAACACGTTTAACAAGGTGTTTAGGCACAAAAAACATGAATAAAAACAAATGGATTGCTAATTATATTAATAATCAACAATCACTAGGTATGTATACATTGAATCCCACACCTAGTCGACACACGCTTTAGGTTTACATTGTATATGAAAGATGAATAAACCTAATACCCTTGGTTCCTTTTATAGTGTAAGGAATAGGGTTTACAAGAGATAATATCAAATAAACATGTAAATCTTCTATTTAAATAACTATATACAGAAAATATCCTGCATGTTTATCTAAATAGAAGCTTCCAAAGGCTTCTTGACTACGTTTCTGTCAATGCTTAGTTTGTACATGACAATGCTTGGATTGTATGTGACAATGCTTGAGCCATCAACCTCCGATTTTCTCTTGTCAACGCTTGTTTTGCTCTTGACAACGCTTAGACAAATGTCTTCATGTTTTCTTCGTTTTTTAGTTTCTGCCACATCAACTTTTTGACCCAACAGTTAACACAATCTAACACGAATATATGTAGTTATGTACGTTTCAGTGCATTTATTTGTTAAAACGAGAGAAATCTTGTTTTTATGAAGTTATCATCTCCACAACCCGCATCAATACATTTGATACCTACATACTCGACGATGCGACTACTCAAACAGCGACTACAGCTCTTTCAAATAACATGGGTAAACAATTGAGGGGGAGCAATTGTCAAGCGTTCAAAATCTTTGATTCCGAAAGTGCCAAGTTCGCAAATTGGTGTCAAGACAACGATATCAATCGTACACATGGTGTCAAGAGATAACTTCTGACGTGACGAGGCGACCAACATTCGTAAACAAGAACCATGTGATTCTATCATATGATGTTCTCCATCATTCAGGTCTAACCTCGTAAATTGCTAATCTTGCAAATACATTATCATATATGATCTTTGCACGTGATAAATACCTTACATTTGTGTTTAACATGTATTTAATTTTCGTTTCAAGTACACCCTCATTAATTTGAGGGGGAGCTTGTAAAAATCATGAAGATAATTGGATTTTCATTTTTCTTCCCAAATTTTCTTAAAATGCAATTAAATCAATTGATATTAAAAACATCGATTGGGTTAATATTTTTAATATGGAGGAGAAAATGCGATTTAATATGGGAAATGATTAATCACAAATGGTTTGACTTAACGTGATAGCTCATCCCGACATATGCGAAATGTTTTCGGATATCGTGGCATATGTTAAGGGGGAAATAGATTTGGATATCAACATGGATTTCATGGTGACTTACACTTACCCAAAACATCTCTATTCACGACGGTGAAGATTGCGGTGACATAAGGATGGCAGGATAGGTTAAAGTCCAATGATTCCTCTAGAACCGGAGGAATCTTCCCAAGGACATTCCATAGCTAGAAATAGTAGTCCTTAGGAAAGATGGAGAAAGGTTATGAACGTAGCTGAATGCCGACCAAGTATTTAAGTTAGCACTGGAACAATCACAACAAGGTGCTAGTTATGACGTATTGGTAAGCATTGAAGGGGTTGAAGAATGAAAAAGAATTATAAAGATAAAGGGTGTAAAGAAAGTATCCCTCCTTACAACCTTAGGCAGAAACCGGGTCAACACATATGCTATTGAGATCATCTTTAATGATGCTCGATATTGAAGATAGACATCATAGACCCAGTGATGCAATGCACCACCCATCCCAGCTAACTCAGATATCTCTTAAAAGGTATTTGTTTTATTCACACGGAGACAACGCATTATCTATCGATTTATTCACTCCAAATAAATTGGTATTGAAATGATGGCACTCCTCTCCAGCCTCCGATCACGAAAAATCCAAAATGCACGATAGAGCCTAGAGCCATTTGAGATCATCAAATATCTCATTAGGACACACTTTCATAATTCATTGCTTCTTCACACATTGTGAAAAGTAAGAAAGATCTTAAGAGTCCTACACAAAATCTTTATGATCTTGCCTAAACATCTAAGTAATACGAAAGTATTTACAATGAAGATGGAAATCCTTCTTGAGCGAATATCAAAAAGCTCATGGTAGGTGACTTGTGCGATTCTTTATGAATCAAACGTGTGATAACTGGAAAGCAACAGTGGTTTAATTCTTAACTGAACTTAAACACGTTCCAGGCCTCTACGTAATATCTAAGTGATCTTGCCAGAACACTCAGAGTGACACTCTATAGTGTTCACAGTGATGATTGGACATCCTTCTAGTGTTAACATCAAACAACACTTGGTAGGTAACTTGCAAGATTCTATATGAATCAAGCTCGTGACAACTAGAAAGCAACGATGGTGGGGTTCTTAATTGAATCAAACTTGTTCCAGGAATCGGATTTGACGGCTTCAAATCATGCGGATAATTTTATCCAAATGATTCACTCTTTACGTTCGCAGTCAGCTTTGGACGGTCGAGTAAAGAGAGCGGGTTTACCCGCGAAATCTTGTCAAGGAGGTTATTTATTGAGACTACATGCCACAACTACGATATTTAATATCGTCCAACGGTCTTCACCGGCTGGAGGTAAAATGCTACCGAATTAGAATGAAATGTTCAAGGCCATTTCATTCGTGTATATGTTTTGTTGCTAACTGTCTTATGCAGCATAACAAGAAGGTGGCATTGCGGTGTACAATCCAGAAGAAGTCGTCAACACATGCTTATACTGTATGCACTTAATACTTCAACAAATTCAAGATAGTCTAATAGTCAAGTCTTCTGTTGTATCAAACTCTGAAGCTTTCAAGAATTTATAAAAGTATAAGTGTGTGGAACATGAAGTCATGAGGAGGAAAATTTCACAAGTGATGAAAGCACAAGGTCAAGGAGAGGAAACATGTTCAAGACTAAGGTCAAAGATCTCATTTGCATATTCACAAGAACAAGATCGAAGACTCAAGCATAGTATGCTAGGTTTAAGATTTTGTAAAATGGTGTGACCTCCCTTAGGGGAGATTGTTGGAAATAAATTTTTCCAAAGAAAGTCTCGGTCACATCATTGTTAGCATAGATCACGAGCTATAGACTATTAAGGACATTGTAACTTGGAGTGACCTCCCTTAGGGGGAGATTGTTGGAAATACGTTTTTACGTATTTAGAAAGGACCAGTCACTCTAACGATATATACGTAGTATATGCTCGTGATCTAATATGTAATAGTATAACCCATAAAGCCCACATGTAGGGTGGGTATATATACCCCCTCCTAGCATGTTAGGAGGGGTTGTTGGTTCTCATTTATTTAATCAAACATTCTTGTCTCTTCATCCTCTTCTTTCTCCCTCTACTTTCTCTCTCTAGTTCTTCACCTCTCTCCCTCTCTTTAGATCATTACAACACATAGACAATCTAAGGATTACGTGGACCTACAATAAATGTGAATATCATCATCCTGAGAATCTGATGAAGAAGGTCCTTCTTGAGTACCTAACTTTGTTGTACTAGTCTCTTTACCTGCATTGTTAGTTTGAAAATCTTTTTGCACAGAATAATAATCCATGGAGTTAGTTAAATAATACAAATCAAACATCCAAGCATAACCTATTCCTGGGACATTGGGCTTATTTTCTAAGAAATTAACATGGGCATTTTGTTTAACTTTTCTAGATGCTAAGTTATAAATCCTATATGCTTTACTCTACAAAGAATATCTTACGAGATATCTTGAATCAGATTTTCCATCAAACTTCCCCAATTGATCAAGAGTATTCAAAATAGACACATGACACCCAAAAGGTTTCAATTGACTTATGGTTGGCTTAACACCAGTCAAAAGTTCATAAGGTTTTTTGTTTTGAGGCTTGGTCACTAAGACTCTATTTAACACATAGCATGCAGTATTGATTACTTCTGCCCAAAATGTATTTGGCAAAAGAGAATCAGCTAGCATAGTCCTAGCAGCCTCAATTAGTATCCTATTTTCCTTTCAGCTACACCATTTTGTTGTGTAGTCCTATGATTACTAAATTTGTCTCTTAATTCCTTTAGACCTACAGAATTCATCAAATTCAACATTCTTAAATTATGTCCCATTATCTGTCTAATGATCAAGACTTGTTTAGTGAACTGCTTTTCAACTAAAGTGACAAAGTCCATAATTCACTGGTTTCATTCTTATGGGCTAAAAAGAAAACCCAACTGAATCTACTAAAATCATCAGTTATAACTAGGCAAAAGGTCTTATGGCTAATACTCCTAACAGAAACTGGACCAAACAAATCCATATACAAGAGTTGCAAAGGCTTAGTCACAGAATTGACAGTCTTGGTCTTACAAAAGACTCTATGTTGTTTACCTTTTTGACAACCAGCACATGTGAAATCATTTTAACAAGATTTGTTAGGTAACCTTGTAACCAAATTTCCATTAACCAATCTATTTAAAATTCACATGACCTAACCTCCTAATGCCATAGATTAGACTCATCATTAGAAGCTTTAGCCAGTAAACATGTAATGCCACCTGTTGGAGTAATAGTATGAAGATTGAAGGTGTACATATTTTCTTGCCTGGGTACCTTAAGTAGTACTTGAGATTCCTTTGGCATCTCAAAGTCTTTGGAAAGCACCAAGCAGTCTGTATCTGTAAAGAGCACCTTGTTCTTTATATCACACATTTGTGATACAGAAAAGAGATTGAACTCATTTAATCCTTTTACAAAGAACACATCTTCAAATTACAACTTCCTTGTATTGATTTTTCCTTTTCCAGTGATCTTGCCTTTACTACCACCAAAGGCTACTGGTCCACCTCTGAATTCTTTAAATTCAGCAAGGAAATCTCTATTCTCTGTCATGTGCCTTGAGCATCCACTCTCTACAATACCTTTATCTTGCAATTCATCAATTAGATGCCCCCGCACATACACAAAACTCATTAGTTTTTAACAGGGACCCAAGCCACATTTGGCTCGGATCTTGTGGGACCTACATACTTAAGAGTTTGATAAGTAGTTTTTACAGTAAGACTACACACACTCTTATATTTCATGGTTCTTGTTAAATAGTCAAAGACATAAGTGGGTTTATTGTCCTTGGACCCTTTTGACTTAAGTACTGTTTTAGCATTACTTGCTTGAACATGTGATTTTTCTCCTTTAGGGACCCACATTTACACTGGTTTGTTATAAGACTTACTTCTAGGTATTTTAACATTCTCAAATAAACTTCTAGAAGATTTATGGGACACTGGTTTGATAGAATTTTGACCAACAGTATTTGCTTTTGTCTAGCAGTACTTTCAATTCTAGGCTTGCCGGTACTTGGCTTGCTAGACTTCAGAGGTACTAGACCTTGTTTCATAAGTACTACTCTTGGAACAAATTCATTGGTAGTAAGAGGGTGATTGAGCTTATTTTACTTATGAGGCTTATTTACCCTCTGAGCATGATCAAACTTAGGTTTGTCATCTCTAGGTCCCATTTGCCTTTTTATCTGTGCATTTTTCTCATTACCTTTCTTTGTGACCTTTTGTGCAGCCTTCTGTTTGCAATTTTATCTTCATGTAAAGTGAAATCTTTGATAAAATGATTTAGACTACCACAAACATAACATCCTTTTCTTCTCAAAGAAGATCCAAAAGGTTGTTCTGACTTAATGTTCTTAAAACCTAGTCCACCCCTCTTGGTATTACTATTATGTTTTGCATTATTATCCATTGCCTTACTAGGATTTTTTACCTACTTGGGAGCATAACTAGTTGTAAACACATGTCCTTCAGGCACAAAGGTGCTCATAAAGGTGGATAAATAATGTTTTTTGTCACAATCGGTTTATCTTGGGTCAAGGTACTAGAGTTTGACTCTGAATCATTTGACTTAATATCAATAGCAGCTTTTGACTCACCTAACTCTATACCTATATCATTATTAGAGGGCATGAAAATTCCTGATAAAGGTGGAGGAACTGTCTTCATTTCTTCAGCATACCTATCATTTTTAGGAGTATCAACTGACTCATTGGAACTATCAAAAATCCCCTTTGATAAGTCCTTGACAGTTAGGGTTATCCCAGGTTGGTCTTCTATATAACCTAGGCATGTTTTATCATAATACCCCATTTGTGAATTAATCGGCTTTTCCATACCTTTTGAGGATTTTTGCCATTGATTAATCACTTACCTTTCATTAAAAAGACTGGCTTTTAAAACTTCATTTTCTGTTGTTATTTTCATAAGTTGTTTTTCGAAGGCTTTAATTTCCACATCTTTTTCCCTCATTTGAAAAGTCAAAATTCTAATTTTATCTTCATAGTTTTGTTGACACTTTTTATACAAAACTATATTTGCCTCTAACTTAGCAACACCTTGTTTAAAAGCATTTGCTTCTATAGTACATATGTTTACTTTTTGATATTGTTCATCAAGTTCTACTTTTAGACTATTAAATTTAAGAACACAATCTTTAGAACAAGGATGTACCTCAGTATCTTCATGAGAGAGAGCCATCAAACCAAGCTCTTCTTCTTCTTCCTCTTCAGCCCAGTTAACCACTTCATCTACAGTTACCAATGCTTTAGTTCCTTTGGGACTTCTGCTATCTCCTTTTGGAAAGCTTTCAGATACTCTTGGACTGGTTCTATAGCTATTCTTGAACTTTTGACTGCTTCCTTCAGCCTTATCCCTATTGCACTCCCTTGCAAAGTGTCCATTCCTTTCACAGTTATAGCATTCAACTTAGGATTTGTCATATCCTAATGGTTCATTAGGATCAAATATCAACATTTATCTTCCTTCCAGTCCTTTTGAAGAGCCTATTGGATCTTACAAAGACCATAGCAGCTTGCCATTTGAGATCTATCTCTTCAATATCAGCATCATCCATTTGGAATAAGTCATTGAGGGTTAACCTTGGTCTGTTGTCTTGTCCAGCAAAGAATGAGAAGACGTCATTGTCACTAAATAGTGATGAGGATCTTCCTTGTGAATTCTGAGATGTTAATAGACTGCCTTCAGTACCTTGAGAGTAAGTACTACTTGTTAGTCCTCTAGCGGTATTATGGAAGTAAGTACCGCTGCTTGATCCACTAGCGGTATTTTGAAAGTAAGTACCGCTACTTGATCCTCCAGCGGTATTTTGAGAGTAAAGACCGTTGTTCCTTCTGACACAAAAGCCAAGTTAGACTTTGTTGTTGTTGCTGCTTTGGTCACTTCAATGCCTTTAACATCCATCTAATAAACTCTAAGATTGTTATAGAGATGATCAAAAGGAGTTGTATCCAAATCATCCCTTGTGATGAAGTGCATAGCCATTACTTTCCATTCTTGTGGAACACTTCTTAAGAATTTTAGATTGGCTTCTTCATTAGGAATTACTAGTCCATAAACTGCCAATTAAATGAGCAATTTACTGAACCTTCCATAACCACTATGGATTCCTTCTGTACTGGAAATTGAGAAGTTATCAAATTCTTATTTCAAAACAATCTTCTTCATCTTCTTAGACTTGTCATTGCCTCCAAATCTAAGTTTGATGGCATCCCATATAGCCTTTGCATCTTTGTAGTGATGAAAGCTAGGTAAAATGTCTTCTGAAAGTGTCATAACCAAAGCAGTTTTGGCCTTTCTTTCTCTGATCTCTGCTTGTACCTGTTCAGCAGTGACAGCAGGTAAAGCATAACATGTACCATCAGGTAACCAATGCAACTTCTTAGGAGTATTTCATTCTTGATAACCTGCCACAAAGTGTGATCTGTGTGGTTCAAGTAATGTTCCATCTGCATTGCCCATGTCTCATAGTTATCACTTTTGAGAACAGGGAGTTTGACAGCAAATAGAGTATGGGAAGAAGGTGTAGTTGTAGAAGTAACTACAATATCTATGGCTTGTACACCTTGTGGAGGTGCAGGATGCACAACTTGAGGTTGTCCCTGTGGTATGGGATCAGGATCTGGAATTTCTTCCAAGTGATGGTCATCACCGGCTTGAGACATTGATTTTAGTGTGAGTGGCGATTTAGGGTTGTGTTCTTCTTATTTAGTTTCTCAACAAGCTCTGATACCACTTGTTGATCCCTTTGAATGGATTTATATTCTGCTAAGAATTTGTATAATAGTTTGAAATCAAACTAGAACACTTGAGAACTTTTACTCAACCAAATAAGTTATGCGGAATCTAACTTATAAAGCAAAGAAGAACGTAATTACTTTTAACTATTCGATTCTCTATTAATCGACTTTCAATGTGGTACAATAAACTCATTATACCTATGTTCCTTTTATAGAGTAAGGAACCCTAGAAACTTTAGAATATTCTATAATGATAAGTATATCACACACATATCTTATCAATATTCTAAACTATTAAGTATATCACATAAGATATACTCTAACTATAACTATGACATATCTTTTCTAAAGATATATTCGTCCTAATCAATACAGCAGTACTTACAATATAACTAACAGTACTTGCTATGTACCGCGTTAACACTAACGGTACTTGCCAACACTAACAGTACTTGTACTTTCACTAACGGTACTTGATACTTTACAAATAATTCCCAACACTGTACCATATAATCTTTATTAGAATAAGAGAGAGCACCACGTTTGTTCAACCATAGCATCAAAACCAGCGTAATCAAACCATGAATGGTACAACCGAAAAGGAGTTGGACCATAATCCAATTTAACTTCATGAAGAAGAATCCGATGATGATCCGATAAATGTCGATCAATACAAACCGCAATAATAGATGGAAAGAGAGAAATCACACCTTCCAAGACAAAAAACCTATCTACCTTACTCATTTTATTCGCCGAAGGATGAGACCAAGTAAAATCATACCCCTCCATCTTAACGTCAACAAGCCCCGCTTATAAAATAAATTGATCAAAAAACTAGTTTTAGAAGAATTAAACCATGATCCGCGTCTCTCCTCTTTCTTTATGACATCATTAAAATCACCTATGAAAATTGACTCATCGTTCCATCGACTCAACAAAATCGACAAAAAAATACCATAGAAGTCGTCTATACACTGGTTGTTGTGGAGCATAAACAGAAATCATAAGAACCTTAACGTTATTTGGAATCCACCTCCCATAAATAGCAATAAAACTATCAGAAATTGTAGCATGATCTTTCATAAAACCGACTCCTCCAAATGCATAGATACCACCTGATTTCCCAACAAAATTACTACATACAAAATCTTAATTTGAGCTCCCCCACATAAACTTCACATACATATGAGACACTGCTTCCATCTTAGTTTCTTGAATAACAATGAAATTAATTTTATTTTTAGTTGTTAACTCCTTTACCCACTCCTTTTTAGTCTTGTTACCAAGACCTTGAATATTAATGGGCATATTATTCATCTAAACACCACGTATTCTCCTTGATTCCTAATAATAGACTCTGCATCTTTCTCACATCCCTCCATAGAAAACCTCATGGCTTGACCGACGCAAATCACCTCCTCTAAAACCCCCAAAACAGACCCACGTGTTTTAACATTACCTTGACCAAATGAATTATATGAAACCTCCTCTAGGACATATTTAGAACTATGCATAAATTTGTCACTAATTATCGGCGAACACTCCTATCCTGGTTAGCGCCCTCCTTCCCAACACCCAGGTCTCTAGTGTCCCAACACCTAGGCCTCACCACAGATCCATCCTGAGTGAAACGTGGAGGATGAGATACAGATGGAATCAACTTCTGCAACTCCACTTCTATTTTATTTTGTTTCAGTAACTCATAAACCCCAAATGGATCCTTAGAATGTCGCTCACCCGATACTTCCTTATTTTTAGCCGAAGCAGAGTTATCACCAACGATTGTTTCAACAACTCCATCAGCATCACTATAATTAAATTCACCTTCCTCTTCATCACTTATATGAGAATGCACTCCCTAAATATTATCTCCATGTACCGATTCACCATATGACGAACCCGCCTTCTCCTTATAAGGAAGAAAAGTAGGATTCCAGGTAAATAAATCTTTAGCACGAACCATAAACACTTTACCCTTTACTATAATCTTTTAACGACTCAAGAATGGAAACAAGGTGCTTAGTAATGATACACATCCGTTTAAGACCAAAAGAGGAGTCACAATTATCCTCAATATTCATTGTCTCCCTCCGCTTGCTCCCAATTCTTGTAAACGTTTCACGTGACCAAGCATGAAGAGGAACACCCTCAATATCACTCCACACAACACGTTCATCGCTAACAAAATCTTGATTAACTGTTGGATATCATGAAACCAAGAGTTAACCCAAACGAGATTCATTATTTTCACCCTAGTCTCACCCTTATCGAATTCAAACACCACCCATCGTCCCTCAAGGTAAAATAATTTAACATCTTCAAACCCTTCATCAAAAAGTATGGTCTTTAAACTCGGAATAGCATTAAAATATTTGACTCTTCCCATAGCCCACTTGGAAAAGTGCCGTTCAATATTACACCCATCGTCTAAAACCATTGCTGGTGAAGGAGAAATCAAAGGGCCAGGACGACCCGAAGGAGAAGCCCCATTAACAGCCGACACAAACGACACTAAATCCCATTACTCGTTTTAATCCTAGGACCTTTACCCGTATTCAGGGGAGGGAAATAAGATTTATTTTGAAGAGGTTTATGAGGCCTATCAAAATGAACCTGATTCACAAACAAATGATAACGACCAATCCATATAGTACAAAAATTCTTCACCAGAAGGTCCCGATTAGCAACCTTAATGAAACGAATAAATGCAAATCACTTAACTACCTTTGATTTCTATAGGGAATAAACACATCCACCACCGTGCCATAATCGCTGCATTCTCTCCACAAATCCCGAGCGAAAACCAAATCAGGAAAATTAGTAACAAAAATGGAATGAGAGATCTTCTGAGTAAGATCTACATCTGATTTTTGAAAATGCCTGGTATTATAACCATTCCTCTGGTGACTAACAACCATTTGGATCGAATGAAGATCTAATATTCAGATTAAAAAAAGGAAAAGATAAAAAAACGAACGAATCTAAAACTAACTGCGCCGACAAACTTAAAATTGTTAACACGTCGAATCAATTAATAACAGTTAAAAGAAGAAAATCAAAAATCAATTCTGATCTCCAGTTTATTAGATGTTCATGGTAAGGATAAGGAACGAACGAATCGCAAGCCTAACCCACTCACATATAACATCGACAAAATCGAGATTAATAAGAGATAAAATCAATGTGTTTGTAGTATTGTTTAATTTATTATAATTTTGTCTTGATTTTATCTTTTATTGATGATTTACTTTTATGATAACAAGATACACATATCATAAGTGTCCAATACCAGTGTTTGTCACAAATTACAAAAGGAACAGGATAATACCAAAACGGATGTTATCTAAATATAAAACTTGATATGAAAAAGATCGAACATTAGAAACTAAAACCACATGATAAACTTGATATGAAAACTTTAGAGAGAATTGCAACTAGAAACTAAAACCACATGATAAACTTGATATACAAACTTTAGAGAGAATTGCATATGAAAAGATAACAGGATGAGAAACCCTAACTCGGTTTTTAACTTATATAGTACCAAGTTTCATATTCAACTTTGTAAAATACAAACATTGATAAACACATCTAAAATTTAAAATTAGTTTTAGAAATCTTATTTTCTTTAAAAATATTTAGGACATTTTATATTTAGAAAGTCTGAAAAATTAAAAATTATTAACAAGTTTTACCCTCCCAGATTTATAGTAAGAGCAGCTTGAGCTACTACTGCTTTTAGCAACAATTGCTTTTAAAAAAAACAAAAATAACTTTTATGAATACATTCATTTTGTAATTGACCATACATCTACTTTTGTAACAAATTTTAATATCTTTTTATCTAATTATTATTTTCATAATCTAATTTTATTATATTTTCTAAAATTTTGTGTTTTTTTATTCAATATCAATTTTGATATATTTTAATTAATTTTTAATTTTACTTTTTTTAGAGTTTATTTTATTTTTATTTTATTTTTTTACAACTTTAATCTCTAAATTCAAATTTAACGGGTAAGAGTAGTAACACCCGTCGTCTCAAAAATCGTCAACGATTAACCGACGTCGCATTACGCGAGTACCATGCTAGTGTTACATAAAAACCCCTCAAGATCTGTAAGAATGCCATATAAACATTAACATTTTAAACAAAAACTTAGCAGTTGTTGATACTCGAGTAATGAAACTAATGCAATTGGATCGATCGGTTCGAACCAGAACGTAAGCTAGAGTTTGTCTAACGTATGTTATAAATTCAAGTAAGAGCGTGTGTCAATTTTTTTAGATAGATTTCTATTTTAGCATTGTTCAACAAATAAATGAGTTGCATTTAGTTCTTGACTCGAGCACTGCGTGTTTTTTTTTTTCTTCAAAAAAAATTCGTTATTTTTTACACATTTAAAGGGTTGTTTATTTTAACTTATATAACGTAAGTTTATTTTAATTATATAAAGGCTTGTGGACTTATATAAAAATTGAAGTTTATGAAATACAAGTCGAAATATAGTTTATTTTGACTTTATATAAAATAAGCTACAATTTTGTGGCTTACTTTGAGATTTAGGGGCTTATATAAATTTATCATGATATAATAAACTTATATAAAACCACAAAATTGATGTTTATATTACATAAACCGAAACATGTCTATGTTTTATAAGCCAAACCAAAACACCACCTAAATATTACGTTGTGATATTGAACAGAGAATTGATTAACACATTTAAATTTTTTATTAGGACACTCAAATGTATAATCTGTTAAAATAACATTACAACTGTTAATGCTTAGGATGTCATAATCAAATTTTAAAGGTACAAATCATTAGCCTTACGAGAGATCCATTTAAGGCTATTGGACTCAGGATCACAGCCCAAAACATACTCCTAGAGATATCATTAGGCTCATTCATTATTAACTCAACTATCATATTTTTAGTGTATTAAGTATTAACCGTTCAAAATTTCAAAATACGTGTGCGCATCATTTGAAAGAAAACCGAAAAAACAGAATACGGGAATAGTAATTCTAGTTCGATTCTCATCTCCAGTTTCCGAAAAGATGGTTCTTTGGTTGATTCGATACACGCGGTCAATCCCCGAGCGCCATTTTTTTTACATAAATGAAACGACGTTGTTTCATTCATGACCGCCACCTAACATCAATGAAACTGATACGACCCTAGTTGGATAGTATCGATAGTTAGCACCACTTTAAGCGGGCGCTTGCTCCTGAGAAGTTAAGAAGACGAAGAGAGTTTATTTTGACTGAAAGCTGCTGAATTCATTATCATAATCTGGCTTAAATAGCCTCACGACACAAGGGAAATCCCACACAAACACAGACTCTTACCTACTTGATAATGATCAACTATGGTTCTTATCCTAACACATTGACTCCATGACAATCCTAGAAAAGATAAACATAAAGATAATTAGTGTAGCTTATAATCCTTCTGCCACACAGGTGCCACTGAAACCCTTGAACTTCTGCGAAGTTGCTCTGGACCCCCTGGCGTATCATTCCCCATTTCTTCAAAATTAACCTTGTCCCCAAGGTCATAAGTCGGGTAAGCATTTTGGAATTCCGACGGCCCTTCCCACGTGGCTTCTTCAGGAGCACGTCCAACCCACTGCACCAACACCTGACGAACCACCTGCCCATTCTGTAGCACATCACGCGACCCACAAACAGCCATGGGCTGCTCCACCGGATACCCGTAATCACCGACTTCAGGAATAACCGTGGCTGCCTGAGTATCCGTCCCCTTGAAAGGCTTAAGAAGCGAAACATGAAAAACAGGATGAATCTTACTTTCCACGGGCAAAGCAAGACGATAAGCCACGCTGCCGATCCGGGCCACAATTTCATACGGACCATAGTATCGCTTGGCCAACTTGTTAGATAATCGCTTAGCCAATGTTAGTTGGCGATACGGTTGAAGTTTAACGAATACTTTATCCCCCACATTGAACTCCAGCTCCCTACGATTGCGATTGGCCTTCGTCTCCATCCGATTCTTAGCAGCCAAAAGGTTTTGTCTTAACTGCCGCAACAAGGCGTCACGTTCACACAAAGCATCATCAACAGCAGCAACCTTAGAGGTTCCTGGCGCATACGGAATGATTGACAACGGAGCCTTACCATACAAAGCTTGGAATGGAGTCATCTTTATACTACTATGATAGGTAGTATTATAGCAATATTCGGCCCATGGTAAAAAGCGTACCCAATGCGACGGACGATCAGCCACCATTGCACGAAGATACTGCTCTAACCCACGATTTACCACCTCCGTCTGCCCATCGGATTGCGGATGATAAGCCGTACTATGATTAAGTTGTGTTCCACTTAATTTAAAAAGCTGCTTCCAAAACTGACTAACAAAGATTGGATCTCGATCCGACACAATGGTCTGAGGCAGTCCGTGAAGCTTAACAATCGTCTCCACAAAAACCTCCGCCACCTTATGCGCATTAAAACTCGTTGGCAAAGGAGCAAAGTGAGCGTATTTGGAAAAACGATCCACCACAACAAACACCACCGTAAACCCATTAGACACGGGCATTCCCGTAATAAAATCCATGGAAACATCTTCCCAAACCCCAGTGGGAGTAACTAGTGGCTGCAAATAACCCCCTACGGCTTGCGTGGAATACTTAGTCTCTTGGCAAATCCGACAGTTCCGAACATATTCTTCAACCGTTTTCCGCATCCCTTCCCAAGCACAAACTGCTGATAAACTTACCATCATTTTCTTAACCCCACCATGACCCGAACTAGGGGTGTCATGGAACTCACGTAGCAACAATGGTTTCAACGCAGATTCTGCCCCTAAATAGTATCGATCCCGAAACAAGATGACACCCTCCTGACGTCTAAAACCAACCGCGGCCGTACCCGCATCTAACTGCTCATGCAACCGGAGCAAATCCTCCAAACTACGATTCTCCGACTTAAGAATCCCCATAAACTCCCCCAATGGTTGGCTCAAACTGAGAAAAGAAGCAGACATAGACTCTTCATTCTCATAAACACGAGAAAACGCATCAGCAACTTGATTTTGACTTCCCGGCTTGTATTCAATGCTAAAATCAAAACCCAACAATTTCCGCACATATTTCTGTTGAACCGGAGTCTGGATGACTTGTTGCAAAAGTTCCTTGATACTCCGATGATCAGTTCGAATAATGAAACGCCTCCCGAGCAAGTATTGCCTCCATTTATAAACAGCTTCGACAATAGCAAACAATTCCTTCTGATATGTAGCAGCCCCTTGCATGCGTGGACCCAAACGACGACTAAAATAACATATAGGTCTATCATGTTGGAGTAAAACCGCCCCAATCCCCACGTCCGAAGCATCGGTCTCCACAATAAAGATTTGGTCAAAGTTGGGTAAGGCCAACACCGGGGTAGTGGTCAATTGCTCCTTAAGTGCTGAAAATGCCGCTGCCTCCGTTTCCCCCCATTTGAACCCGTCTTTGCGCAATAAATCTGTTAAAGAAGCTGCCATAGTAGCATACCCTTTAATAAACCGTCGGTAGTACCCGGCTAAGCCAAGGAATGCTCGCACTTGACGCTGTGTTGTTGGTATAGGCCACTCACTAACGGCTGCAATCTTTTTCGGATCCACTTCGATCCCATGTCCTGAAATTATGTGACCCAAATATTCCAAGGTCGTTGCACCAAACGCACACTTGGATTTCTTGACAAAAAAATTGTGTTCCTGCAAACGAGACAACACACACTCCAAGTGCTCAACATGAGCAGTCAATGATGTACTATAAATCAAAATATCGTCAAAGAAAACGATAACAAATTTCCGTAAGTAAGCCGAAAACAACCGATTCATAGTAGCCTGAAAAGTCGACGGAGCATTGGTAAGCCCGAATGGCATAACCAAAAATTCGTAGTGCCCATCATGCGTCCGAAAGGCTGTCTTATAAATATCCCGCTCATGAACACGAATCTGATGATAGCCTGCCCTTAAATCCAATTTAGTAAAGACAACTGCACCTCCAAGCTCGTCAAACATTTCATCCGCTGTTGGAATGGGGAATTTATCCTTAACCGTAACCTCATTTAATGCGCGGTAATCCACACAAAAGCGATAGCTCCCATCTTTCTTTTTAACCAAAAGTACTGGCGAAGAAAAAGGGCTTTGGCTAAAGCGAATAATCCCCTGCTCTAACATTTCCCCAACAAGTTTTTCCATTTCCCCCTTTTGAAAGTGAGGATAGCGGTACGGACGAACATTAACTGGTTTGGTATTCGGAAGCAAATGAATTCTATGGTCAATGACACGACGAGGGGGTAAGGCCGTAGGTACCTGAAAAAGGGACGCATAGCGCTCCAAAAGCTGCTCAACTTCTGGCGGCGTGCTCCTGGTTGACCCCGTATCCTCTTCACTAGCCGTTGCCAAAGTATGAAACTCATACACGCCGTAGACCTCATCCGAACCAAGTAACGCGTGCATATGATGAAGGCTAATGCGTTTCATCCGAAGTGACTCGTCCCCTTTGAGCCTATGAGTAACATTTTCCAATGAAAATTCCATTGTTTGCTGCGCGTAATCATGTGTAACCTTGCCAAGTTGTTGAAGCCATTGTATCCCCAATACGAGATCCGGACCCTGCATCGGCAACACATACAGATCCACCTCCATTGCGAACCCCTGCATAGCAAGTGAAACCTTCGGACACAACTTTTCACATAATAACGATTCGCCACTTCCGATGTATACCTTGAAAGCCTTGGTTGCTTGAACCGGTAAATGCATCTTTTCGACTACACTAGGTTGCACAAAATTATGCGTACTCCCATTATCAATTAACACATGGACACTACCCATACCAATAGTACCCCACAACTGAAGAGACCGAGGACTCCCCTGCCCGAGCAAGGAATTTAAGATGGATATATCGCCACTTTCCACAGCCTCGGTTGACGGGTTCTCGTCGTAAGACGTTGCCTCACTATCATCCTCCTGCATCATCAACAAGAACTTACCCGCACACTTATGCCCTCGCATCCACTTCTGATCACAATTAAAGCATAACCCTTTACTCAGGCGTTCTTGGCGTTCAGTGGCCGAGATCCACTTAATAGCAAGTGGCTTTGAACCAGTCGTCACAGTCTGAGTTGGTGTCGGTAACAATGGAGATTTATTGCTGCTAACTGTGGACAGGCCCGTCCCCAAACGGGTAGGCGTGGCCCGGTGCCCCCCATAATTGGTTGCTGCCTTAGAAGTAGTAACGGATACCGCCGTCGCCTGGTCTTCCAAGCGAGCCTCCGTAACACGAGCAAGCGAGAAGGCATCACCCAATGTAGATGGTTTGGCGACCAACAACTCCCGTTGGAGATGAAGTTTAAGACCGGAAATATAAAAAGAGATAAGCAATGTTTCGGGAATATTAGTAACCCGATTCATTAACTTTTCAAAATCCCGTTGATAATCCTCCACTGTTCCCAACTGTAGAAGTTTGGATAAAGCCCCTTGCGGGTCTTCAAATTTAGATGGCCCAAAACGGTCACGAACACTCTCCACAAACCGATCCCAGTCGGTGAGCAATCCATTCCGCGACATCCAACGAAACCATTCTGCCGCTGCACCCTCCAGGTTAAAGCCTACGATCTTTAATCGTTGATCGGCTGGTGTGTTAAGGAGAGTAAAATATTCCTCAATTGCAAAAATCCACGAATCCGGATCCTCCCCAGTGAACTTGGGAACGTCTAAACGCATGGAGCGTGGTAACAACCCTTGGTCACCACCACCGCCACCCCGTCCCGCCAATAACAACCTCGTTGCCTGCAGCTCCTCCCGCAAGGTATCAAATTGAAGTTGAAAAGCCTCGGCCTGTTGTTGTGCCAAGGTTTCGGCTCGGTCCTGTTGGTCCTTAAGCCATCCGCGAACGGTCTTTTCATCCATGAGATCGATGAAAGCACCAATTGATACGACCCTAGTTGGATAGTATCGATAGTTAGCACCACTTTAAGCGGGCGCTTGCTCCTGAGAAGTTAAGAAGACGAAGAGAGTTTATTTTGACTGAAAGCTGCTGAATTCATTATCATAATCTGGCTTAAATAGCCTCACGACACAAGGGAAATCCCACACAAACACAGACTCTTACCTACTTGATAATGATCAACTATGGTTCTTATCCTAACACATTGACTCCATGACAATCCTAGAAAAGATAAACATAAAGATAATTAGTGTAGCTTATAATCCTTCTGCCACACAGGTGCCACTGAAACCCTTGAACTTCTGCGAAGTTGCTCTGGACCCCCTGGCGTATCAGAAACCACGTCGTTTAGACAACATAATCAAGTTACATGGTACTGGTATACAATAATTTCTAAGTTCAAAACTTACAATTTGCTAAAATTATCTATAAAAGAATTTACAATTCTTGAATGATAAAAAATGGTTAGTGAATGAGATGTCCATATTTAGTGTTTTATCAAACTTTTCTATATGATATATATGATATGTGTATATTTATAGTCTTTTCTTTTTACTATTTTGTTTTCTATAGCATATTTTTCAAAAGATCCATTGATGAATTATGATCGTTTAGTTTTTCACCAAACTAAAATAATTCGCTGAAGAATCATGTCATTACAATGAGAATCAAATAAATCCTCTCACAAAAACATTTTTACATATTTTCGATATTTTTTTTTGGAGTTTTTATCGGTAATTTTAGTGTCATCACATATTTTTTTTGTGTAATTGTATTTTACTCGAGATTAAAGGCTTAATCGAGTATAGTTTACAAGTGAGTCAATGGTGTGGAGTGTACGCTCGTTCTATCCAGCATGATGCGGCCACGAGCAAATGCAGGGGTTGAGGGGTTGCGCCTCCTAGCGGTGTCAAATTCAGTTGTTACAGTTTCTTAAAACCGGTTTTTCCCCTAACATATGACACACGTTTTCACCAACATTTGTGTCTCTTCACCAACCTTATTTTAACTGTTTGTAACTAAGTTTCGGTTTAGGTTACACAACCAGAATTGATATCTTTCAAGATAGAACAAACATAACAACTTTTGGTGCATTTTTAGATCTCTCATTTCTTAGAGACTGGGTGCAATTTATTGAATCATCTAATTGAGGTTTTCGTGATACTCGGAAACATATAAAGTCAGAATACTTTAATCTAAAAATAATGTTTACACGATTCAAAAAATATATCAAAATTATTGATAATTATCACCCACAAGCATCTATAAATTCTAACAGTCCTTTTATTGAGTATTAGAAATTATGCTCTAAAAATTCATATGTGATTTGTAAAATGACACTTGCTGTGTTATAAATAAAATTTCATGTGATTTATGGTATTATATGTGATTTGAGTTAACGTGATTTGTGACTTTTAAGCTAACAAATCGCATTTATGACGGAAATTTTCAAAACGAGGAAAGAAAGCTCGGAAAATAAGTTCCGAACTATCAAAGTGCGAAAGATAAAAACAAATTTTGTCAGGATTGTTTTTATTCATTGTCGTTTAAGGATTTACTGTTTGTAAAAAAAAAATTAACAGTGAAAGCGAGTTTTTTTATGTTTTCACGAAATAATAAATGATCAAAAATTGTCATATAATCTTTAAACAATTTGTGATTTATGTTGACTTCACTTCTAGTGATCAACAATTTAAAGTCAAAAATTCTTCTTGAGAATAGACTATGAAGTAATCTTTACAGGAAGTAATGAAAACGATAATTGCACATCAAAATTGCTCGTATAAACCAAGTTTATATGTTTAAGGTCATAGAAACTGCACCTGCAAGCTGCCCACGATGACTGTTTTTACATTTTACTTTTTTCATATTTTGTTTTGACTAAAACAGAAGACACAAGAACTGTAATAAAGCCTGCAAATTTAGTTGAATAGTTCGAAGAAACATGCATGAGTTACGAGTTAAGGTTTCGAAAGCTACTTACACCGACCTATAGGGGTCATCATTGGACAAACCCTCAAATCCCTTGTACACTCAATTAGCTTCAAATATTTGTCTTTCTTCACTGCAATTGAAGACACTGCCTACTAATAAGGAAACACTAATAGGATAGTTCGTCAGCTAGGACCAACTCGGTTCAATCCACGCATGAGGGGTGAAAGGATAATGCTTGGTTCCCACAAAATCCTCAAAACTTTCTTCAATGTTTTTGGCATTCAAAGTGTGATACATGCCAGTTTCGAGTGAATAGAACACCACCTTCCCATTCTTATTATACAATCGTGCAAAGAAGACTTTGTTTTCCATTTCCGACATTTTGGCTTTTCTGCAGAGGCATACATTTTCGGAGATATAAATCACGTGCCTTCCTATACTATTTGTTTTCTCCCACTCTCCTTCCTCTAAATCATTCAGCTTGAAAACCTCGACAGATTCCCCAAAATGGTCCACAAAGACGAGTAAAAGTTGTTGATCACATTTAGTAAGGAAATATTCTACCGGATATCTGCAACTACTTCTCGGGGAATCGACTATACCATCCCACTCGAAATCTTCTTGACAAATTTTTTTGAAGGTATGAAGTCCTCCAGCGTCATCCAAAGCATAAAGATCTTGGCCATACAATGTTGGAAAATAAAACTGATGACGATAACCATCATCCTCATCCAGACCAACCAACCGCCAGGATTTTTCGCCACTTACAAAGTGAACGTAAAAACCTTCTTCACCAAATCCAACAACCATGCAGTCCGGGGAAGTAGGTGGTGCTGAGAAGCATAACCAATAGAAATGAAAACCCTCCGTGTCGGGAAGACAAAGGACAACATCTGTGAAGGGGTTACAGAACTTTAATCCGCCGTAATAACTGTAAAACAATAACCAACCATACCCAGAATAAATGCTTTCACAATCATGCATCTTATAAGGTAGACTTTTCATAAAGTAGTTGTTACCGAACAAAGGATCAACAAAAGTGACAATGTCTCGTTTTTGGTCTACCACCATTAGCCACGGCGAAAGTAGATGATAATCCTGCAATCTCTTTAGTTCTGCTTCACCCCTACATTGTAAAACAGGCGCTGCTAGATGACAAGATTTGCATGTAGCGCGAAAGTTCAAGTACTCCAAGCCAATACAAAACTTCATAATCATCTCCACAACATCAAGCGGAAGATCGAGTAGTTGTAATCCATTAAGTTCCACATCATCATCAGTTACTACTCTGACCATTGTTTCACGGTCCTTGTGCTCCACTCCTTGTTTAGATTTAGGGTAATCACCTGCTAACCTACACAAGATAAGATTTTTTAAGGTTAACATAATAATGCTAGTACAATGAATAAACACAGTTCAATAAAAAGAAATACCTGCGTTCTCCCACTGAGACATGGCTCGTTGGTAGCACCGGAGGAGGAAACATAGAATTCAGCAAGATTGTTCTATCATTCAAATTGTAAGAATATATTATTTTCCCCAATTTGCTACGAATATGTATTTTACCCCCAGCTGAGGCAATTGCAGGACTATAAACCACCGAGTTATCACGAGCCAGATCCACAAAAATGTTAGCATCCTTAAGGTTTTCCATTTCTTCCCAGAGTTTCACGCTCTTGTACAACTTGTTAAAGTCTTCCGGTTTCAAGGACAGTCCTTCAGGGTCTATACCAGTTAGGTCCCACTTTTTGATGCCCTCCAGTCCAGCCAAGTTTACACAAGACATATCTACTTTATGCAAAGTCACACAAGAAAATGTTGTATCATATGTTTCCGCGGGATACTTAAAAGCTATTATAATGCAGAACAATTCTGTATTATAACTTCCCAGAAAATACATGTAAGTATCCCCGCAATGCATGAGAGAATGAGGGCATCCACTAAATAGCATAAGTTCTATCACAACTTCTCCAGCCTTAACCACGATGTCAATCTCAATGATAAGAGGCATAATACCATTTTCTTGACACACAGCATATACTTTCCCATTACAACAACTTAGGCTATGTAACAAAAAGCCATGCCCGCTTAACCTCTTGAGTTGTTTATCGTATGACATTTCAGTCCACCTTAACCTCTTTCTTTTACGGTCTAGCCGGCAAAAAACAAAGGTAGGTTTATCTGTTCTCGCTAGCAGTAGAATTGATTTGGGATCCTCAGGCGGTAACGACAAACAACATTCTTTGATAAATGCTGACTCCGCGTCTTTTAAAATCAAGGGAGGGAGACGTACGATCTTAGAACTAACAGGGTTCCAAAGAGACCACATGTTATCGTTGGAAAGAATCAACCAACCATGAAAGCTGCCTCGAATACGTTTCCCGAGCAACTCAGGGATCCGACACCGATAATAAGATGGTGGGTCATGTATGTTGTAAAAAAACTGGTCTTCGTCAGCTTCAGGGCTCTGAGCAACGAGCCATTGGTAAGTTTCTGATAGGGGGGGTAATCGATCATATACCGGACCACTATAAATCTGCTTCTGCTCCATCTAGATATCATAAGAAAAATTCAAACTCAACCAATAAGATAACGTATGATAAACCAGAAGCACATACAAGTACATTTTTAAAAAAAAACATACTAATGAATCATTAGATAAAGCTAATCAGAACAGCTATAACGAATTATGCATGTTAACATACGTAAAAATCTTAACCGTCATGGCTTCAACCTTGGGACTCAAGGAATCTACTTTGCAGCTAAGAAAGGCTAAACATAAATTCAAAATAATTGTTTTCTAAAAACCCACGCAGAAGCTATTGTATGATAGCAAAATCAGTAGTTATATATATACTTTAACTATAAACTGAGTCAATGAATCTGCTAAGAAAGAGCAAGTGATTTATCAAATTACTATTAAGATTAACAAAGCATGTGACAATCTGTGGCTATCCTTGAATGACTGGACCAATAAACATGGAAGCTAATAAAAACTATTCTAATGAGCAGCAGGCCGGGGAAGACAATCTACCTAGAAGCTAAAAAAGACTTGACTTTCACTTACAGGGCACCCGTGTAATAAAAACTACCTAGAAGCTAAAAAAGACTTGACTTCCACTTATAGGGCTGCAATTTCTGACCTGACACGAGAACGAAGATAAACAGGTCGGGATGGGTCGTGTAATGTGACTTATCAAGATGAACTGGTTAAGTGTGTAAACCAGAAACCTGTTTAAATGGATTATTTAGATGGTTTGTGTTAGGGTTGGGGATTTTCTAACCCGAGCCCCTGAACCCGAATTGCCACCCAATATATGAGAATCTCGAATAGATAACTGAGTAAAAGTAACTACTAAAAAATCTTAAAAATTTTTTGTACGTTTAATTTGATCGTATCAAAACCAATAGCATGTGAAAAGACCAACTAGTTTATCAAATAATCAAGATTTGACGATATATGGCTATCCCTAAAACACTTGACTAATCAACGTGGTAGGAAGCTAATAAAAAACTAATCAAATGAAGAATGTGGGTGGACAAACCATCTGGAAGCTAAAAAAGGCTTGGACATTCACTCATAATATTAGGGGCGGCAATTTCTAACCTGACATGAAAATAAACATGTCAGGTTTGGGTAGGGTATGAGTTGAACGGGTCAACCAGATTTTTGTTACCCTTTAACTTTAACACTTTATTAATGAACAAATAAGAAAATACGAATCAAATTAAATAAAAAAATTCCTTAATGTATGAGATAGTACAGTAGCTATAAAGAATCATTAAACATGAGGGGGTGTTTGGTTAAGCTTATGAGTTGGGCTTAGCTTATATTATGTAAGCCATTTATGGCTTATATAATATAAGCTTATAAGCCCATGTTTAGCGCTTGGTTTAGCTTGTTAAAATTAAGAAAGTAAAATGACAAAAAAACACATAAACATTAAATGTTGTAGTTACTAAATGTGGGTATAAAAGTCTTTTTATATAATATTGTTATATAAGCCCACAATTCCTTAGCCGCAAATGTTTGGCTTAGCAAAACCCCTTTATATAAGCTTATACGCCTACTTACATAAGCTTAACCAAACACTTGATTTCGGCTTATAAGCTAATAGGCTTATAAGCCCACTATATAAGCTAAAACAAACACCCCGACCTAATCTACATGGAAGGAAAAAAAAAGACTGATTAAACAACAAGGAAGCTGAATAATAAGAATATACAAATATGATGATAGCAAAATTAGCATCAGAAACGATAGAGTTCCATACCTCAAACAATGTCTTATTATATTATTCGACAAATAAAAAAACAACAAGGTTTTTTTGTTTATATAGGCGAATTCCAAATCCCTCCCGGATGGACTCAAATTGTCTAGTTTCCATTGTTTTGAAAACCATCGACCCGGCAACGTCACCGGGTCAACCCGGTTTTATGTACATGCCCAAACACCCCCATTTTATACCATCTAAACACTGATATGAGAACCATTTGGTGGCTTATCTTTAGGATTCATACTCTGAAAAAAAATATATATATATAAAGTCAAAGTAAACACTATTATATCTCTAATCAATCTATGCATGAATCCACAAATCAAAGAAAACACCACTTAAAGTATAGAAAACAAAAAAGTAAAGAATACATCCATCAATTATGTTATGTTAGGCTTTTTGTCTGTGCGACTGACCTGGATTCCTTCACTCTAATTTCGTCATTCTAAGTTTGATTTAGTACTACATTTGGGTGATAGGTGAAGTTAAGTACTACAGTATGTTTGTGGCTGGAAAGTGGAACTAGGTAATTTCAACTTTGATATGTACTACTTTAATGGTACACTTTTTATTTTTCTAATTTTAATCTTAAATAATTTTGTTTCTTTTATGTAATACTTGATAAAATATATAATTTTGAATTGATTTTTAAATGTATTTTTATTAATATCATTTTTTTAATCAAATATTATAATACATAAACAAAATAATTAAAGATTAAATTTGATAAAGTAAGACTTTAAAAAATCAAATGAGGACAATAAAAATGAGACGGAGGTAGTAATAAAATAGACCCAGCGAGGATTGTCCACCCGGGTTGAACGGGTTTCGCAAAAACCCGACGGTTTGATTTTTTACTGCTAGTTTCCTAATTAAATGAAAAAAAAGACAATCAAAGCTTTCCTAATAAAGATTCCATGGGTCCGTTTGGTTTGAAGTCTGGTTTTACTTTGAATGTAGGCTTATAAAGTGGATGGTTTAGATTTAAGTTTAAATTTGAGTTTTGAATATAATATTAGTTGAATATTATATTGTTTTTTAATATTGTTTATACTATAAAATGATATTAATATTATTAAAAAAATCTAATAACAAATATAAAAAGAAAAAAGATTGTGGTGGAGGATTGAAGAGGACCTACAAAATAAGTACACTCCGGATATGTTTTGTAAAGTTGGCACCTATGTGTAGATTTGCAAATTATATAAATGTGGAACTTAATACCAACATCCATTTTATACTTTAATGTCAAAAACCTAAAGTTAAAGAGGGATACCAAACGGCCCCTTAGATTTTTATTAAAACAAATTATTACTATATACAGTTTTAGGAAGCACGTTGTTTTTTTATTATTTCCTGTGTTTTTTGAGGGAAAAAAATCCTCCACGTGTCCTTCCACACATTGCAACGTGTCCCCCATTTCCCTCCTCTTTACTAAACCAAATCACCAGATCTGATAAATAAACCACCGCCCGCACACACTAATTGATCATCAAACAATCCTCTTCCGACCCTTTCATATTTGTATTTGAAAACGCAGATGTCATTCAATGAAACCCACAACTAAGGGCCGATTTCTTAGGTCTAATGTGAGGTCGATGTGGTGGAGTAGACTATCTAATTCGTCGTTGCAACCGATTATGGTGTGTGGTGTTGGTGTCGTTGGTAGATTTTCTTGATGATTGGTGGTGGGATTTTGTGATTGGCCGTTGCTTTTGGTTGTAATAATCATCCACACATCTCCAGAAAATAATGGCGAAATCGATAAAAAGAAATTAAAGTCGCTTGGTGTACCACCATCATCTGCCATACAATTCATATGTAAGTAGATTTTTGTTTATTTTTGAATATTATTTACTCAATTAGGGTTTCAATTAAAAGGGTTTCTTTTTATTCGTTTGTTTTCTTTTTAAATTCTGTTTATTATTGATTCAAGTAGAGGGTTGAATTAAAAGTCGTGTTTTTTTTATTAATGAAGATAAATTCTGGAGGTTTATTGTTTTGTTTTCATGTCACTTAAGATTCAACATGAATTCTGTTTCTTTTTGTTGATATTCTTATGCAATGGGGATGAAGGGGATTTAGGTTACTAGACCCTTTGAAAAACTTAAATGCATCTCCTCATACTTAAATGGCTGCAAATGTTGTTTTCTACTTATTGGCATATCGGCTCTTGACATTTAGAGTGCCAAAGCTACGGTTTGGTGATGTGACGGTTGTATGGGTTTGTGTCACTATATGGAACGATATGATGAGTCTAAAAGTCTCTAAAAAACAGAAATAATTTGTCGTTTGGCATGGCAACCAACTGCGGTTGCAGCCACGACGAGTGTATCCTGTTTCGTCTATGACGAGTCTAACAAGCCACAAAAAAGCTCAAATGTTGCGTTGTTTGGCGTGGCATGTTTGTTTGTGATTTTTGACTCATATATGTATGTTATTGTCTTCGTAACCGTAGATTAGGTATCAGTTTAGGGATCTCAGGTTTTCTTATATTAGTAGAAACTAAGCGGTTGTTGACCGTATTATTTTTACATTATTTGCTAATTTTAAGCATTTTCTTTTTTCAAGCTGAACTTCCATACATACATGACAATGCAACTCCTGTACTTTTTTTATAACAAAGAACATGTTTTCTTTGGCTCAACGTCTTTATGCTTATGGTGTACTAATTTTAAAGTATCTTTAAATATAAGCAGATAATTGAACTCCCGCAAGGCATCTGACATTCGTGACGTTGAGGGAGAATATCGCCGTTGTCATTGATGTGAAGCGGCGGAGATGGTGTTTGAGTATCGTGGTTTCTGAGACATATGTATGCCTTACAAGTACTCTGAATCGAGAATGTAATGAGTTTTGTGGTAATTAGGCTATTTAGGTGGCAGTGTTGTGCTGAATTTTTAGAACCAGTATCGGCAGGTGAGTATGCATCATTAGTTTTGCAACTTATAGGGCTTTGATTTGATCGATGATTAATAAGTTGGCCCACGTTTGAATTTATAACAAGAAATTGAAAAGATTTTGTATTATTCAAAATTGGGGTCTATAAAGTTTTCTACCGATTGAATAAATAAAAGATACTGAATTATCCCAAAAAATGTGGTTGGTTAAAAGGTACTGAATTGCTCAATAAAACTCTGTTCAATAACAGGAGGCGCAACTGACGTAGTGGTGGGGAAAGCTTGCTAAGCTTGCAGCGACAACAGATATATATCCTCTTTTTTGAGATGGTTTCGCTATCGGCGTGTAACACCCCACTTTGATAAGTAGACTGTTACATGATAATTATGGCGTGTCATCAAAGCATGCAAGGTAATATCTCTTAAAACATACATGACCATAAAGGAAATCCGAAATCAAACATCGGCTCCCAAACATAAGCCCAAAACATGTATAAAGTAAATGAAGTAGAAAAACTAAACAAGTGTCCAAGCAAGCATAAGTATATGAAATGAAAAAGGAGAAGAAGTCTAAGTTAGCTTCCATCCTAAGCACGTGCTCTCAAATGCTCAAGTCAGTCCTTGGGTACCTGCCGTTTTGGGACATGAAAGAAAATACGGCTGAGCAATACGCTCAGTGAACGAATATAATGACGTGATAAGAATAACTGAAAGATAAGTAACTGATAAGAAATGCAGCGGAATATGTGTAAGTCCTGGAAAACCTAGAACATGTTGTATAAGAAATGAAGAATAAGTGAAATTTCATGAGTCAAGCATGAAATAACATGTATGTTCTAGAAAATCTGATATAGCTCATGCAATTTAAAATGATGGCATGGCAAACATGAAAAGTTTAATAACATGTAAACTGGAAAAACAGATAGCAGCAAACGGGGAATCCTAATCATGCATAAAAAGAGAATGTCCTTACTGAAGGACGGGAAATCTGTACCTTATGTCCAGTAACGATGAAAGATGAAAGGCGGATAGTACTACTCCGACTTCACGAGTGTTATATAATAAAGGACGTGAATGAGTTATATGTTCATGTATAACTTACTGATTCTTAGTTTCCTTTACTTGTTCTTGACTTGTCTCACTTGTTTTTGACTTGTATTACTTGTTCATGTCTTGTTTTACTTGTTCATGTCTTGTTTCACTGTTTCATGTTTTATCATGTATTTCTTAGTGTTTCATGTGTTCTTGATTAACGTATTACGTGTTTCATGTGTTATTATACTTGATGTTTCATAATAAGTAACTTTCCAAAAATAGCAGGTTTCCATATATAGTAACTTTCCAAAATAGCAGGTCTCCATAAATAGCAAGTTTCTAAAAATAGTAAGTTTCCAAAAAATAGAAAGTTTCCATAAATAGTAAGTTTCTATAAATAATAATAAGCTTGTTAAATAAGCATATAATATAAGCTGAGGCTTAATGAACATATTTTATAAGTCATGATTCATTTAAATGATAATATAGTAAAGTTTATTTAATAAATAATATAACATGTCATAATCTTATAGTTAATTATTAACTAATAATATAAATTGGTTTAACTAATTATTAATTAATAATAAAGCATGATTTATATTTTAATAAAACTTTATCTTAAGCTTGATAATTGTATAATTAAATTACACATTAATTAATTTAATTAGACCATGGTAAATAATATAATTATCATGTTAATAAGTCATGTTTAATAATTAACTTTAATATAATAAAGTTTACAAATAATTATTAATTAATAATGTATATCGTGATTTATTCCTTGATTATTAGTTATTAATATCCGTGAATTAAAATTAAATGTACCCATTTGAAATAAACCTTATTATTATTAAGTAAAATAAATAAGTCGTGGTTAAATAAGTCGTGAGTTATTCATGTGCGTGTTCAAATTAATTTACATGTTTATTTAATAAGCCCGAAAATAATTAACCGAATAAAATAATAATCCAAAATAGCCCTTTTGCGTTTTTCTTGTTTAACCGAGCCAGACAAGCAATGCCCACCGAGACCTTGCGGTCTCGGTTGTCCAACAACAAACACCACCACCGCAACCTAGTCGATGCGGTTCCCACTGCCTGGCATTTAATACCCGTCGGCAGCCCTGTTTTTCCCACCAGTAGTAATAGCCACCACCCCCCCCCCCCCACCAGCATAATCGGTTGCCACCGTCATGCACACCACAACCACTACGACCCCTGTTGGGGTTGCGGCTGCCATGTACCACGTACCCACGGGCCCCATTGCCTTCCCACTATCCAGCAGGAATACACACCGAGACCTCATTGTAGGCCCTCGGTCTGCCAACAGTACACAAGCCGAGACCCCTGTGGGGCTTTCAGTTGCTGCGAACCAAAAGAAAAAGACCCCCGAGCAAAGTCTTGTAAAAGATTATGATTTGTTCTTGTTTATATAATCAAAACATGCATCATTTTATTTCTAAAACTTACTTTGTGATTCCATGAAAATAAATAGAGATTTAGATTGATGATTACCGAACGAGACGTGATCAAGATATGATCCACCACGAACACACACACTATAATTAAGATCAAAAAGCTTTTCTCCCATCCTTTTTGTCCCATATGGTCGGCGGCTATGGAGTCCCCCTAGGGTTTCCTTATGTTTTTCATGTGTTTGTTAAATGGAAAATAATACTATGCGTGTGTTTGTTTTTGTTTCCTTAAGTGGACTGGGCCTTGGCCCATTTAGCTTGTAAGGGTTTAAAGAAGTTTAAACATGGAGCCCGTTTCGTTATTTCGTGTTATATTTCATATTCCCATGTGTTCGTGTACTTGTGATTTTAATTACTTTCATGGTATATCGTGTCTTGTCGTATTTTAAATATACATAGATACTTCTCGTGCATTAAAATTAATTATACGTAAATGCTTGTTGTGAATTAATTACATAATCTTCCTGATATAAATAAAGTATGTGTTTTTACTTGTCGTGAACTTCATGATTTTTAATTCTGTCATATCATGTCGTGTCGCATTTAATGTACATATTTATTTGTCGTGATTATATTAATAATAAGTGTTTTAAATTCATGTTATTTTTATGCGGGTTTTACAACTCTTCCCCTCTAAAAAGAATAATTCATCCTCGAATTAGAAACTTGATATGGCTGAAAGAACATGGACATGACGTGGCTGAAGAGAACATGGAACGTGACGTGGCTGAAAAGGACATACTCGGATTATGGAAGGGAATGAGGATAAGAAATCCAGATGGACTCCTCCGTTTCCCAAGTGGCTTCCCGTTTAGGATGGTTCCTCCAAAGGATCTTGACGAAAAGATTACTCTTGGTCTTCATGACCCTGTCTTGACGATACGGAAAAGTTTCTGGTCCCTCAACGTAAGATAGATCCTCACGAGTCTGATCGAGTGGATAAGAATAATGTAAAGAAGATACATGAAATGATACGATACGAAATAACATGAAAAGAATGATATTAGTAACCTCTGAGTAATGATACGACAGACATATTGTGTACATAGTATGTGAACAATTGTGAACGTGATACGTGAACAGTTGTGAACGTGATACGTGGACATATGATGAATGTGATACATGAAACATATGGTGAAGTGAAACATATCGTGAACGTGTGATAACTGAGGAGGTAACGCCAAATGATACGAGATGAGACGTGAAATGTGACGTGAAACGTCTGTCTGAGGATGGAAAGTTGTACTAAACTTGAGTCTGGTCTCCCAAGCTTTTTGCAACCCTTTTCCAGAACAAAATATGAAACGTAAAACGTGAGATAGAATACGATCATGAACGTGAACAATGTCATGAACGTGAATTTGAAAAACAAATAGTAAAATAGAACAAGGACGTAAACGCGTGCAAGATCGTGATCGCGAACGTGAGACGTAACTGTGAGCGTCAACGTAAACGTGAACGTGAGTGTAAATTTATGTCTGATGTTATTGTTGACGGAACACCGTGAAATCGTACCATATCTTGTTGAATTATCCTTGTCAACTGGTTAACTACATAATTCTTACGGATAGGAAGGAAATGTGTAGACTTGGTCACGATTGACACGACCCAGGTAGCATCATGCTTCCTCTAAGTCTGTGGTAGTCTGGTAAAAAAATCCACGGAGATCTTGTCCACTTCCATTCGGAAATTTCTAATCGTTGAAATAACTACTAGCATGTTGGCGTTCTATCTTATCCTGCTGGTATGTCAGGCATTTAGATATGAACGTAACTGCATCTTGTTTCACACCGCTCCACCAAATGTGGTTTGAGATCATGATGCATCTTGTAGAACCTGGATACATAGAAGTTGGAAAACTATGAGTCTCGGTAAATTAGACCTCTCTTAGTGTAGGATCCTCTGGAACACATAATTTAGTGTAGGATTCTCTCCTTTACGCGTAAGCTTAGTCATGGTAAAACTAACCGTGAGAAACAATGTGATTCAGAGTGTCACTATAATCAACCAAAATTCGTACTTGAAAAATTCCATGTACAGTTTCTTCTGTCGTAGCATTTGTAACATAGTGCGAAGATGATCGTCGTGCTCTTCTCTAGACTTGGAGAAGATCAGAATGTTATCAGTGAACGTAATGACGAACTTGTCCAAGAATTCATGAAAATTCGATTTATCAAGCCCATAATTACAGCTGGGGCATTCGTGAGACCAAAAAGGCATAACCACGAATTCATAATGACCATAACGTGTGCGAAGAGCAGTTACGGAATGTCCTGCTCTTTCACTCGCAACTGGTGGTAACCTGATCGTAAATCGATATTGGAAAAGTGCTTAACACCCTGTAGTTGATTAAACATGTTATCAAGACGTGAAAGGGAATAACGATGACGAATGGTGATCTTGTTCAATTTACGATAGTCGATACATAATCTTATACTATCGTATTTTTTCTTGACAAACAGAATCGGTGCACACCGTGGTGATATACCTGGGCGAATATAACCTTGTTCCAACAACTCTTGTCGTTGATCCTTCGACTTTTTTAACTCATAGAGAGCCATGCGATAAGGAGCTTTGGAGACAGGGTCTGTTTCCGAAGAAACTCGATGCTAAATTCCACCTCGCGGATAGGTAGTATACTCGAAAGTTCTTCTAGAAATACATCCAAAAACTCGGAAACAACCGGCTGATCGTGAACAAAATGACTTCAGAAGTCGTTTCCTGAATGGTAGCTAGAAAATCTTCGTAGCTATAGAATAGTAAAACACGTGCTTGTAAAGCAGAAATACTTTGTATAGATTTTCCGTGGTATAAAACCGTGATGAATGTATTCAAGAGCTTGAATATCGCCGAATATGACCCGGTATGAATGGCAATCAATCGTAACGTGATGTGCTGTTAACCAATCCATACTCAGAATCACATCGAACTCGCACATCTCCATGAAAAGTACGTTAGCAGAATGGATCTTGTCGTCGGACTGAAAGGAAAGCCTTTGTACACATGGGTGATATGAACGGCGTCTTTTTATGGACATGGATGTATGTAATATGTGATCAATAAATGAAAGTACCGTGTCAATAAATGAAGTAAACGTGGTAGATCTCACTAAATGTGTTTCGCCCGTCTCACACAGAATGAACATTGCGTGTCCAAACATAAATAACACGCTAGTGATGGTACCTGAAATTTTAGTAGCCTTATCCATACGTAGTACAATAGAATGGGTATACCCCTTGGAGGGTACCCTGAATTACTTAGGGCCTGGTTCAGAAGATATACGTGAGTCATGTGTCTTGACTCGTGTCTTGAGAAATATACGTATGACATGTGTCTTGACTGGCGTCTTGACATGTTTCTTCTGAGAATATACTTGAGACATGTGTCTTGACTGATGTCTTGTCATGTGTCTTCAGAAAATATATGTGAGACATGTGTCTTGACTGATGTCTTGACATGTGTCTTCAGAAAATATACGTGAGACATGTGTCTTGACTGATGTCTTGACATGTGTCTTCAAAATATACGTGAGGCATGTGTCTTGACGGGTGTCTTGACATAATTCTCGAGATGTGAAACGAATAAAATTGAAACTTTTAGGTTCTAATGCTAGAATTGGCGGGTCGGTTGGACTGCTGACCCTTGTATTTCAGATCACGTCCGACACCGGAGTTTCTGTTGTTATTTCCAGAGTAGTTGTTGTCGCGTTAGTTGTTACTATCGCCTTGCCTGTCAGTTCCATGACAGTGATTATTTTGACCGTAATTCATGTAACTATTCGACTGAGTGATCGGCTGGTACCTGTTTCCACTCATATGCTTGAAAAGACAACTGAATGGTACGTGACATATAACTAAGAAGATAAAGACATGGAATGAAATGGTAACGTCTGGTGGATGCAGTATATTTCTTGTCTGGTAGTTCCGATCTATCGCCTTCGTCTTTGTTTTGTAGAATCTCCAAGCTGCGAGCAGCATCGTCACTTGAGCACATCGGTAAGTGGAAAACGACTGAGATGATTGAGAATCGACTAGCGAATACACATGGAGTAAGGTAAGGGAATACACATGGAACACGGTACGTGGAGTACACATGGGATACGGTATATGGAGTACACCTGGAATACTGTACATGGATTACACATGGAGTACACATGAAATACTATACATGGAGTACACATGGAATACGATACATAGAGTACACATGGAATATTGTACATGGAGCACACATGGAATACGGTACATGGAGTACACATGGAATATTGTACATGGGGTACATATGGAATACGATACATGGAGTACACATGGAACATGGTACATGGGGTACATATAGAATACAGTACCTGGAGTACACATGGAACATGGTACATGGGGTACATATGGAATACGGTACCTGAAGTACACATGAAACACGGTACATGGGGTACACATGGATTGAACATGAGATGATTGGTACGGTTGTCAACCATCCGACATGATTTTAGAGGAGGCAAATGATTTAATGGTCTGAAGACCAACTGAAAAGGGTAACATGGTAGCCTAGTTATTCCAGCGTAGACATAATTCCAGTTGTATAAGAAGTACAAAAGAATGATTAGACAAAATCAAATAATGGCCAGCATGAAAGCATGATTAATGAAACCCAACCATGATTATCATGAGAGCATGATTAAATGAAATTCACTAATGACTAGCATGAAGCATAATCAACATGAAGAAACATGAACACCCAAATCAACACAAGGAAACATGAAAACCTAAACAGCATGAAAACATAATCAACATGAAAAGTATAAAATCAAAATCTACATAACGAAACATAAAAGCATAATCAACAGATATTTAACATTGACTGGTGTGGACGACTACGGTTCAGCCCACAAAATGAAAGTTTATGGACTTATATTTAATAGTCGTGTGATAGGATCGAACTTGAGATTACGGGATTGCACTCAATATGTAAAGAGTTAATTTATTTAATAAATATATTTATTATATTTATTAATTTATTTAATAAATATATATTTATGTATTTATTAAATTAAACCGAGATATAACTTTAACGATCATTACATAATTAAGAGTTAAGTATTAACGAGCGTTAAATAAATTTATAGATAAGTAAGTAAAATAGAAAGAAGGATGGAAGATTCCGGAACACCCCAAATGGGGTGTTAGCCGTCGGTTATGGAGGAAGAGAAGGGGAAGGAAAAACTTTCCTTTTATTTGTTTTAGGTCAAGAATTAAGCCTATATAAACAACCCCTCACCTCATAATTCAAGACACACTAAATCTCTCCCTCCTCCTCTCTCTTTGGATCGCAAGACAAACCTACACAAGGGTTTGGTTGGTTTTCTTGTTTGATCAGTTTTACTTATAATCTAGTCCTAGACCATCTCTAGGGTTGTTGGGTATATTTTCTACAAGCGTATAAGCTCGGTTTACACGTGCTAGAATCACGGTTAGCTCGTTGTATTACGTGTGTACAAGATCGTAATATAGTCTTACTTTAGACTATATCTTGGTGGTGTTCGTTATAAACCCTAATTGGTGATTTGTTCTTCGTCTTGTGGATTTGCTTTAGCGTAAAGGTATGTATCTCTAATTCGAAAATTATAATTGTGTTAATTATGATCTTGTTAAATCGCTTCCGCTATATGTGTGCTTTGATCTCGTTTAGGGTTTTATATAATTGTTATGATGTTAATAATCCTTCAGTGGCATCGAGAGCCGTTTTAACATGTTATAATTATCGAAAATCTAAAGTTTTTAACTAATAATTTTTTTGAGTTAAAACTACATGTTTTTTAGGTTTTCTTAAAATTAGGGTTTTGTTTTTTAAAATTAGGGTTTCGTGGCCGAATTTTTATAAAAAAAAAAAAGAATTGTTTTGAAACCCTAAATTACATGTGGGATAATTTTAGATTAAATTGCATGATTAGTTGTTTTGTCATGTATGGTAAAATTATATGTTTATATTTGTCAGAGAATCCATGATAACGTGCATGTTTTCATGGATCGTAAAATTCTATGTTTATATGATTTTATGTGCTATGTGATTATTTGATTTAATAAATCTTGAATTAGGGAAGACTTTTATATGAATATAAGAACCTAGATTTGATGATTATTGAATAAATCGTATGTATGTGACTATTTGATTTATTTATCGCACATATAAATTGTTATTATGTGTTTATGATTTAGTTTTTTTACTTGTTTATATTTAAATTGTTGAATTGTTGTAAACAAGGGTTTTTTTAGAAAAAAACTAATATGGACTAAATCATATTTAAATAAAGATTTGTTAGAGATCTAAATTACATAAGATTATGTTGATTGGTGAATTGCAATAATAATCTAACGGCCTACTCCTTTTGACAAACTATAAAGTGGGTTTAACGCACCGCTGGTCATGTACCCGGTTAAGGCAGGAGGTGTTATGCCATTAGTAGCTGACCAAATTCTTGGCTCACTTGTGCGTCAAATTGAAATTACCTACGATTATTAATTGAAGGGTAAAAGTTATACAATACCAACGTACTTATTCAAATGTACCGACTTTAAACACTTATAATTTAATCGCTAAGCTTTACCAATGAACTTTCAAATTTGTTCCGCCTTTACCAATATGACCGTAAAATGACTGTATTACCCTTATCTTCTTTAACATAATTACATACATTGCCACATTCACCATATCTCAGATCTTAAAATACTACAATGCTAAATAAACTACCCTAACTGCCAAAAAACCACCCAGACATTTTGAAATTATCCATTTGGTTTAAGGATGGTTATTTTGATCCTACACCATCTTACGTTTCTAGCTAATCTTTTTAATTTGAACAATCGGGCCAATTTTATTTTATTTTTTGGTAAAACATAATATGATCAAAAAGAAGTTTTGACCTAGATATGATAAACTATATAAATGATGATAATATGGTATCTTTCTATGTAGGCCAGTGGACATATGTTTGCAAGAAACAACCTCAGTGTTTATTGCCAATAAACATGATCCAGAATGTGGATCCTAATGTAGCAATAAATAATAACATGGATCTAGAATCTCCAAATACGTTTGACAATGTTTAGTACCAGAATTTAGTAGCGAGAAAGGGCATCTTTACATCAGATCGGATTTTATTCACGGACACATCATCTCAGCCGAGAAAGGGTATTTTAGTCATTTAAAAGGGTAATACAGTCATTTCACAGTCATATTGGTAAATACGGAACAAATTTGAAAGTTCATTGGTAAAGCCTAGCGATTAAATTGTAAGTGTTTAAAGTCGATACATTTGAATAAGTAAGTTGGTATTGTATAACTTTTACCCTTAATTGAACTATACCTTAAGGGTGATTTACCAAAAATTTACATCCGAAACACGATGAATAAGGGTATTGCTTTGTGCGTAGCCGAGTTCTAGCAAAAGTACGTTGTGAATAGTTGTGGGTAAATTCTTTAATTGGTTTAACCAATACCTCAACATAATTTATGTAAAAATTTAGTCTCGTGAAAAAGTTAATAAATGTTTTATTAAACTTATGCTGTGGAGTTGTATGCATGCTTCTCCATACATTGATTTTGACATCAAAATTTATACCCTTAAAATTTAAGTCGAATGCTCCTAATTGACGAACACTTGAAATTACTACGTCATCAAATGAGATTTTTGGGTGATGTTGTAATGGAGAGGAAACTTTCATAGAATGAGAATAGGTATGATGGTTTTACGTTATTCAAATTAGAAAATTTAATTAAGTTACTCAGTAAGATCTGGAAATTTAAGGCATTCAGAAGGGATGAAACATGTTTACAATGCAAAACGTTTTTTGGCAATGTAAATCCCATAAAAATCTAGAAATTGAAAATTGTTTGTCAATTGAATTGTTCGACAAGTCGCTACATTGAGTACATTCATTACTAGCAGATCAACTGATGTAATGGATCTATGTCAATATAGTTCTAGGATTCAAGGAAAATAATATGGTTTTTATACCGGGGTATTTTTATTTTCTTGAAAGTATTTTGTTATTGAAAATACTAATATTTGAACTTATTTCTGTAGAAATGGCTCAACCCGACAATAACACTATAAGTTCTGCATTCAAAGTATTTTTTTGATCGTCCTGAACTTACTGGCCCAAACTTCAATGATTGGTACCGCTCACTAAGAATTGTCTTGAGAGTAGCGGGTACTATTGATATCTTGACTACCCCTTATTCGGAGGATCATGCTGAAGGAGCATCTGATGCGCAAAGGCTTGAACACGCTGCTAATGTTAAGAAGCACTCTGAGGTGGCTTGCTTAATGCTAGGTAAAATGGCTCCTCCACTTCAACAGAAGTATGAGTTATTTTCACCAAAGCGAATGCTTGATGAGCTCAAGGCTATGTTCAAAAACCGCAAGCTGTGGAGATCTACGACTTAGTAGATGCTTTGCATAGCTGCAAACAAGCTCCTAGAAAGTTTGTTAGTACCCATTACTTGGAGATGAGGGGTTATATGGAACATCTCATTGCACTATGACAACCCTATGATCATAATATGGCTATCAACTTGATCAATAGGTCCATTAACAAGGACTTCAATGATTTTGTTCGAAACTATAATATGCATTGCACGGGGAAAACAGTTAATGATTTGCATGCAGTGCTCATTGATTATGAGAAGGGGCTAAAGGACAAGGCATCTATTTCTACACCTTCTGTACTAATCATACAAAAGGGTAGAGTGAGTAAGCCAAAACCGCAAGCAAACAAGAAGAAAGGCAAAGGCGATAAGGACAAACAAGTTGCGACTTATTCAAAACCTAAGAAAAACTTTGTCAAGAAGAATAGATCTAAGAAGGATGAGACTTGTCACCATTGCAAGGCAAGTGGTCACTAGAAGAGGAATTGCCCTCTTTACCTCGAAGAGTTGTGAGAAATAAAGAAGAAGTATGAGCAGAGCGCTACAGCTTCAAGTACTTTATTTATGATTGAATTATTCAATTTAACATACAAACTAAATTCCTGGGTATATGATACGGGATGCGGTATTAACATTTTTAATACGCTGCAGGAATTTAACCTGGAAAGGAAGCTTTCTTATGGGGATCAATTTCTGCAAGTGGGCAATGGCGCACAAGCAGCAGTTGAAGCTATAGGAACATTTAATTTAGTTTTACCTTCGGGTTTCGTACTGATTTTAAATGATTGTCATTATGCACCTACAATTGTTAGGTGTGTTATTTCCTTTTCTTGTTTGTTGAATAATGGATTCGTTCACCCACGATTGATAATAATGGAATTTCTATTTGGAAAGATGGTATTTTCTATTTTAATGCAATTTCTATGAATGGTGGGTTTGAAATAGACATGCATGATAATGAATCTAAGAATAATAATAATTCTGTCTTTAGCATGAAAAAAAAGAGAAAGTTTGACAAGAACTCTTCTTATCTTTGGCATTGTAGACTTGCCCATATTGGGAAGACTCGTATACAAAAGCTTCAATGTGAAGGTCTTCTGAAAAATATCAATGATGAATCATTTGATAAATGTGAGTCTTGTATCTCTGGAAAGATGACCAAGAAACCTTTTAATAGCAATATTGAAAGAGCTACTGATCTACTTGGATTAATACATACTGATGTGTGTGGACCACTTAGACATGTGTCAAGGAAAGGTGCTAGCTACTTCTTAACATTTACGGATGATTATAGCCGTTATGGTTATGTTTATTTGCTTAAACATAAACATAAGGTATTTGAAACATTCAACGTGTTTAAAGCAGAAGTAGAACTACAACTAGGGAAGAAGATCAAAGCTCTTCGTTCTGTTAGAGGTGGTAAATATTTAAGTCAAGAGTTTATATATTATCTAAGTGAGAATGGAATTGCTCATCATCTTACTTCTCCATATACTCCACAACAAAATGGTGTATCCGAAAGGAGAAATCGTACATTATTAGATACGGTACGATCTATGTTTAATCTTACAACTTTACCTTTATCCTTTTGGGATTATGCTTTAGAGTCTGTTGTTCGCATTTTAAATATGGTTCCCACAAAAAAGGTCGATAAGACACCATATGAACTATGACATGGCAAGAAGCCATATTTGTATTATTTAAAGGTCTGGGGTTGCGAGGCATATGTGAAACATGACTCGGGTGACAAACTCCAACAACGATCTATGAAATGTATCTTTGTAGGATGCCCTAAGGAAACTATGGGTTACTACTTTTATTATCTAAAGGTTTATAACATCATAAAAATTATATAAAACCCTGAACGAGATCAAAGCACATATAGCGGAAGCGATTTAACAAGATCATAATAATAACACAATTATAATTAATCGAATTAGGGTTACTACCTTTATGCTAAAGCAAATCCACAAGACGAAGAACGAATCACCAATTCGGTTTTATACCGTATATTACCAAGATATAGTCTAAAGTAAGACTATATTACGATCTTGTACACACGTAATACAACGAGCTAACCGTGATTCTAGCACGTGTAAACCGGGCTATAACGCTTGTAGAAAATCTACCCAATAACCCTAGAGAGGGGCTAGGACTAGATTATAAGTAAAATTGATCAAACAAGAAAACCAACCAAAACCCTTGTGCGGGTTTGTCTTGTGATCGCAAAGAGAGAGAAGGAGGGGAGAGATTTTGTGTGTCTTGAATTATGAGGTAAGGGTTTGTTTATATATGCTTGATTCTTGTAACCTAAAACAAATAAAAGAAAAGTGTTTCTTTCCCCTTCCCTTCCTCCATAACCGACGGCTAACACCCCCTTATGGGGTGTTCCAGAATCTTCCATCCTTCTTTCTATTAATCTTACTTACTATAAATTTATTTAACGATCGTTAAAGTTATGTCTCAGTTTAATTTAATAAATACATAAATATATATTTATTAAATAAATTAATAAATACAATAAATATATTTATTAAATAAATTAACTCTTTACGTATCGAGTGCAATCTCGAGTTCGATCTAATCACACGACTATTAAATATAAGTCCATAAACTTTAAGCTCCCACTTGGATATATTTCGAATATCGCGATTACACTGACTAGCGTCTAGTTACACTTAGCAATGTCTCTAGTACAACTCGAGTAAGGTCTCTTGGATAAAACCTTTTAATGATTCATCATTATTATTATCCTTTTATTTCTAATACAACGTTAATAAGGATATGGATCTTAGTCATTCCTTTCATTAACCATTCTGTTTCTCGTTCACAGATTTAGCAAGATTACCAAAACAAATTTGGGTGTGGCCACACAAACATCTTACTAATCCCACGAGGGGCCCAGCTGTATTAAACTCCAAAACAAAATTGGAGGAAATAAATCTCAAATTGACTACCAGCAAAACTTATGAATTTTGCAACACTTTTGAAAATAATCCTTATAGCTACCAGTTACGTTTAGCGTTATATTATTCCACAGAGATGCACTAGACTCATAACCATCTCCTGGTATCTCAAGTATAAGGATAACTATTTATGATTTACTTGATGACAAAGATCCATAAAGTAAAATCATATAGTTGGGTCAAGTCCAATATTCGATTCATCGAATATCATCCAAAATCCATCAATATACTTTCAAGTATACTCTATCACTATTTTGTTTTGTCTTAATTTAATAATATTCCCATATTATTAATCGACAACGGACATTTAGCATAACATTTATTCGTGGATTAAAACATGTAAAATAGGATACAAAATTAAGTAATAAGAATAAACGAAACCCAATCTTTATTTTGTTAAATAATAATGTCTTAACATCCGTTATCCAAATACTAATCACAGATTCATTGCATGAGTTCGCTAGCTAGTTGCAGCCCAATCGCCTTGGCATGCTTAACTACCTTTGGTCTAGGAAAAGCCTTAGTTAAAGGATCAACTACGTTATCATCTGTGTGACCTTTTATTAATTTGATTTCACGAGCTTTAACTTGTTCTCGGACGTAGTGATGTCTACGTTTAAAGTGTCTGGCGCCTTTCATGACTCCAGATCATTGGCGAATATTTTTGCGGCAGAATTGTCACAATATATAATTATATATCAATAGGTTCTTTAATTGAAGGCATCACTCCAAGATCTCCAATAAACTTCCTAATCCAAACAGCTTCCATTGCAACTTCTGAATCAGCCATGTACTCAGATTGATTAGCATGCATTGCAATCGTTGTCTGCTTCTTGCTCTTCCAGTCGACTGCTCCTTCATTGACAACAAAAACGTAACCCATCTGAGACTTCGTATCGTCTTTATCACATTGCCATGATGCATCACAGAAACCTGTCACATTCAGTTCTGTGTCTGGTTTCCCTCCAAATACCAAAAAGATATCTTTTGTATTCCTCAAATAATTTAGAATATGTTTAACAGAAGTCCAATGGAGCTTCCCTAGATTCTGTTGGTATCTACTAACCAAGTTCTGATCAAACGCCACATCAGGCCTTGTGCATCTAACAACATACATAATTGATCCTACAGCCAAAGCATAAGGCACCTTCTACATGTATGCCTCCTCTTCAAGAGTAGATGCATCCATCTCATGACTCAGATTATGCTTAACTTCCATAGGTTGAAAACCTTTCTTGTAATTATGCATATTATACTTCTTTAATATCTTATCAATATAAGCATCTTGACTTAGACCAATTAACCGTATTTTCCTATCCCCATAGATCTTAATTCCCAGAATGTATGCAGCTTCTCCTGAATACTTCATAGAAAAACATTTACTAAGATAATCCTTAACAACTTTAAGTCTTGGAATGTTACTTCCCATGATTAATATGTCATCAACATATAGGACTAGGAATACTACATCACTCCCACTAGCTTTGCGATATACACATGGCTCATCACGATTTTGAATAAATCTAAACTTTTTTATTTCTTCATCAAATCGCTTATTCCATTGATGTGATTCTTGCTTCAAACCATAAATGGATCTTTGAAGTTTGCACACGTGTCCTGAATTCTTAGGATCAACATACCCTTCTGGTTGCTGCATATAGATGTCTTCATCTAAGCGACCGTTCAAGAAGGAAGATTTAACATCCATTTGCCATATCTCATAGTCATAGTATGCTGCTATAGCTATGAGAATCCTAATAGCTCTTAAGTCTGCTACAAGATAAAATGTCTCCTCGTAGTCTATGCCAAAAGTTTGAGTAAAACCTTTAGCTACTAAACGAGCTTTATAGGATTGTAATTTTCCGTCCATGTCGGTTTTCTTCTTGTATATCCACTTATGTCTCACTACATTAGCATTTGGTGGTGGATCTACAAGAATCCAAACATCATTAACTTTCATGGATTTCATTTTCTCATCCATAACAACCATCCACTTATCCTTCTCAAGATCAAGTATAGCGGATTTATAATTAACAGTTTCTCTAAGATCCCCTACTTCATCATCATCCTCTATGTTCAGACATATATTGCTATTTTCGTTTTTAATCCTTGTGGATCTACGCAGAGGAACTAATTCCGGTGGAACCGCCAAACTTTCTGGTTCTACAGGAATTATATCGCTAGTGTTTTCAGAAGGTAATGTAACTATATGACTCTCTTCAAGATCATAATTTCTCCCACTGAATTCTTGATTTACAAGATCAGATTCAAGGAAGTCTCCATACCTAGCAACAATCACTTTGTTCTCAGGTGGATAATAAAAGTAGTAACCCATAGTTTCCTTATGGTATCCTACAAAGATAAATTTTATAGATCATTGTTGGAGTTTACCGCCCGAGTCATGTTTCACATACGCCTCGCAACCCTAGACCTTTAAATAAGACAAATATGGCTTCTTGCCATGCCATAGTTCATATGGTGTCTTATCAACCTTCTTTATGGAACCATATTTAAAATGCGAACAACAGACTCTAAAGCATAATCCCAAAAGGATAAAGGTAAATGTAAAACCTACAGTTTTCAGGTTTTGACTACGACATCATTGTACACGTCACCTCGTGATATATATATTTTTTCACCTTTGCATGAAACTTTGTACAATCATATGCATCATACATGAGCATACATCATTTTGATCACTAGAGCTTTGAGCAATTTATCATATCTGGGAACAGTTGAAACGTTTGAGCAACAAGAACTTTGAACAATACATTATGATTATGAGGGTTCAATCATAAGATCACAAGAACACTTCGTATGACTATATTTTTATGAGCATACAGACGAACTATATTTCATTAAACATTAAGTATGACTACATCTTTATGAGCATACAGAACCTACAAACAATCATTTTTGGGACTATTAAGTCACCTGTAAACACATGAGCATATTCATGCATCATTTTAGTGTTATGAAACCTAAGACCATGATCACAATTAATAACGTTTATCTAGTATCACATTACTACAAAGTATATATATCCTATATATTTTCTATACACTATAAGTGTTACTTCAAGTCAACAAAAGCTATTGTCACAGTATAATTTTGTACCTAACAAAATTTATAACATTTTATTTAAGTGTCTCATACTTTAAATATAAAACTATACGTTTATTAATTTAATACTATACTTTCACCAAAAACCCTAAAACCTAACCAAATCGACTTGGACTCGAACCTACACTCACACTACATTACTTAGACTCCTAATAACTCTACCAAATCACTAGACTTGAACCTAAAACTATCCTATACACTCTAACGTAGCCGAATACTACATAAAACACTTATACACTAACTTAAAACCTTATAAACTTACACTAGACTTTAAATTAAACATGTACAACACTTCCTTATTAAACCGAACACTATACACACACCACTTGTGTCCCCTTGACTTGTATGCGACAGCTAGAAAGGAAAGACAAAGGGTCAAATATATATCTTGGCATTTAAACCTTGTACAAACAAATCTTACAACTAAGATTACCTAGTACTAACCAAGATTACATGAATCTTGCTCCATTCTTCTCTCTTGTCGTGTCTACAAGTCGAACCACACACACTTTCCAAGTCTAGATATTTAGCTAACATCAACATCCTCCAATCTCACTTACAAGCTTCCATTTTCGGATCACACTAAACTCCTACACGAAACACATTCACACTTCATTTAATATCCTTAAATCTTTGTCTCAAGAACATTAAGTGAAAGCATTGAATACTACATCTTGATTATTGGCTCACAAGGCAAACAAAACCATCCTAGGTCGCGGTTAAGGAAGGCTAGACGTGTAGATCCATACGAAATCCTAACTAGTCTCATTCATTTGTCACATCTTCACTAAACAAGTAAGTATATCATCCTCCTTTCCTTCCATTCGTATATACTTCATAAACATGCAAATCCACGTACCCATATTTGGAAACCTATATAAAACGTGATAAGATGAACATGCATACGTGAAACTTGTTAGAACTCGAACCACAAGGGTACTAAAAACCCATGACTTGGATTTTTTGTATAGTAGTCGTGCTTAAACTATAGATCTAGAAACACATGTGATTCTTATCTAAACCTAAAGCTAATCTATGGAAACTTGTTAGAAAACCTTGTCCTAAAACCCTAGATAAGCTAACTTAATGAGCTAGACATGTACACTATATATAAGCCCATAGATCTCGGCTTATTTTAAAACCGGGTATAACACATTTGCCTAATAAGCCACTTAACTTAAAACAATTACTTAAGGTTAGATGAATGTTTAGAATTAAGTTAGAAGCTTAGATAATCCCACATGTATAAGCTCCTAAGCCATATAAGCCGCGAACTAAATAAGCTATAAGCCATATACAAATAAGCCGAATATTTAGTAAGCCAATAAGGCCCATGTAGTTAGTTGGATTATTTAGAAGGCCTAGTAAACTTGTACAACTATTAAACAAGCCCAATAGTAAGCCCATTAAATTCAAAAACTCAATCCGATCCATTAATGGGCCTAACGAGCCTATTTAGCTCCAAATTTACTATTCGGAGACTTTTGTGCCATTTTTGCCAAAACGTGAAAGTATTAGTCAAAATAGTAACATTATAAAATATGTATATTAAATTCGTGATCTTTGAAAATTTTAAGGACTAAAACTGACAATTTCAAAAGTATAAGGTTGCGTTTTGTGTTAACCGAGAATTTAACGAACCACAAGGACCATAATGGTCATTTCCCAAACTTATAACAAGCCCTAGTTTTCCCTTTTGTGCTTTGTAATTATTTTCGAGACTAGGGGGACTATATTTGCCATTTTACAAACTATAACCGAGCCCTAGGGACTCGGTTTGTCAATTGCCAAAAGATATTAAACCTTAGGGACTATATTTGACACTCTTCGAAACTATTGTGAGCCCTAGGGGTGTTTTGAAAGTTTGGTATAACGGACAAGGACTAACGATGCAATACATTTAACAAACGAAATCCTAGGGGTTATTTTGGAAACTATTATCTTTACAAGGACTAATATACAATTTATGTAATTAAAACATTAATAATATTGTTTCGAAATAAATTAAATTAAGTTGTTGTAATTATTTAAATTAAATAAACAATAAGAGTTTATTTACGACAATTGTATAACGAACGAACTATATTAGTGTATTCTAAAACGCTAAGGAAATTGGGTGAAACGTATTATTTTACAATCACTTAATTAAATAAAAATCTATTTATTTAATTAATTGCACTATTAACGTACGAACAAGTTAAATATATTTTTAGAAACTAAAAATATATTATTATCGATAACTTACTATAAGTTTAACGTTTAAACAATAGTAACAACTTATTAATTAATGATCATGCATTCTCATCAGTTACATTTATCTGTGCATTTTATTGTACATATACTGAGTCACATAAATTACTTAGGTAATTTTATTGCTCCGTGATCATACCATATCAGCATACCCAGTGACATTCTACCACTGCTTTATCATTGAGGTGTGTTCATGACCACATCTTTTACTGTTTTATAACCGGGGGAGAAAACATACTTAATTATTGTATATGCAAACACTTACAGACAACAACAGATTACTGCCTATCGTTTGCCCCATTTATTCCCGTGGACTGTAATAGTTAACAGTGTAGCGCAAAATGTTATAAATAGATCTATTTGGGTATTGACAACACCCGGCATGCGTGACTTGCTATCACGAAACGCTTAGGCCAAGCAACAGGTTTATTTCATTGTCAGACTGAGGGTCTCACATCAGGACGATCCAGATAGGCACCTGAGAAACATTGTCTAGCATCTATTACAGGGCAATAGGAACTACTATAGTAGGAAGCTTGGTGCTCTACTATCTTCGTGGTGTTTTGCATATCAATACATTTACTTTCTAACTAAACTTGTGAATTCACAACTTCGTGTTGACCCCCACATTTTACTTTTTATGTTTTCTCAGGAAAGTAAGCAGGTGCATGCATTGGATTCCAGCATCATAGGAAGCATTCATGTTTACCATCGGGCTGGGATATTCCTACAATTAATAATAAATATGTTTTCAAGACAATTTACTTAATTTGCACAATTAAATTTATTTGATATGTTTTAATGACATTTGATGATCATTGCTCTATATACTGTGTGCTATCGATCCGCCAAAAAGTAACACCTCACGTACTATTCCGCTGCATTTGACCATTTGAAGGTGTTACATAAATGGTATCAGAGCGCATAGTTATAGAGAACTAGATCTAAACCTAACATTTTAAATACTAAAATTTATAACTGGACTATAACTGAATTAATAATCAATTGGTTTACAAAAATTGATTTTTGGGGAACCCCTATAGTTAGGCATACACATATAGAGCATACATATTTTGTGAACTAACTGTGCATTGATATATAGTTTCTGCTATATGATCACCTAAGTACCTACGTAATTGTGATTACACTACCATATGCATGCATAATATCACATATGCATTCTTTTTGAAAACTTTTTGAATTGTGTAATCTAATACCTACTCAACTTTGAAATGCTATTATTTTCAGATTATCATGACATCACCGACTATCGTGACTACTTTCGACGCTCTCATGAATGCTACTACGCCCGTATCACCTACATCAGTATTGAACAGCATGAGTCCGATGCAGAGTCTGGGGATCACCCGACTGACGGAGTGATCGTACTATCAGATTCTCCCTCTTCATCACCACCAGTTGTACCTACTTCCCCACCTAGGGAAACAGAGTAGGTCGTATCTACTCTACCACCTCTACCACCACTCTCTACGCTCCACTACTACCCCATCAGAGCTTTGCTGCCTCGCAAGAGGAGGCACATCTCTACTCCTGTCTCCACATTCGAGATACGGGAGGGATCGGGAGCCGGCCAGGCAACACCCGACACTATTCAGGCGCAGCTAGATGCGCTGACTGTTAGGCAGGCACATGATACCGCTGTTATCCATGCCTTGCTACGCGCGGACCATCAGGGACGCGTGGTACTTCAGGAGAGACTTAAAACTCTCTACTGGTCAGTTGCTGCTGAGTCATAGGCTGCTCAGGGTTCATGGACGACTGTCCAGAACACCTTGCAGTGGCTACTTAAGGAGAACTCTTATCTCCGCCATCGCTTATCATCTCTTGAGGGTCATCAGTACGAGACCCACACAGCCGTCTTGACCCAGAGGAGACCTTCAAGATCTTCTTCGACTTGGCTGAGGTTCGTCATCAGGGGACGACCGCAGAGACAGATTATCCGAGGAGTGTAGACACCACTCGCCAGATCCAGCTTTTGGATGCTCTCAGACTTACTAGAGAGACCAGAGACGCTATGATCGTGTTGAAGGATGCTCAGGCACCTATACCACCAGCTGCACCAGCTGCACCAGCGTACCAGCAGACAGACACACTAGTGTAGCTTAGATATCTTGTATATCATGCCAAGCATTGAGTTGCATCTCAGCTTGCATGACTTAGGACTTTTGTACTATATCTCTTATTTTTCAGTTGTATTCCTATCCTTAGCACCTAACCGTAGTAGGTAGGTTATCTTTTGTTGTACTAAAAACATCTGTACCATTATTTCAGACAGGCATGTTGTATCCTTGTCTTAGATCGGTTGTACTTGTATGATATCGTTATTTTCCAGAAATGACTTGTACCAACATTACTCTATTATCTCTTGTACTTATATTATTATGAACTCTTGACAGGTTATCCAATTTGTTGTGAATTCTATGCATACAATTTCCATGCAGTTTAATATAACCATTATATTGATCAACTAATAAATCTCATTCTTGTGTGTAATAGAAAAATGGCACAAAGAGTTACCCGACAAAATCCTAGAGCTGCTCCCACAACAACTATTTCGGAAGCACAACTTAGAGTGCTCATTGGTCAAGGCATTGTTGACGCCCTAGCCGCCAGGGAAACACATCCCAGTGGAAATCAAGGTGATAGTCAGAACTCCAATGCTAGAAACCGAGTTTCTAGGGGATGCACTTACCCCGACTTCTTAAAATGCAAGCCCAGTTACTTCAGGGGCAAAGAAGGAGTAGTCGAGCTCATGCAATGGTTCGAGAGAACTGAGACTGTGTTCCGTATTAGTGACTGTACGGTTTAGAACAAGGTAAAATTTGCTACTTGTACACTACTGGAACATGCTCTCACCTGGTGGAATTTACTAGTTTCTACCCTTGGGCATGATGATGCATATGGGATGACTTGGACTGCATTGAAAGAAAGGCTTACTGTGAAATATTGTCCTCGCGGTGAAATCAAGAAGCTAGAGATTGAGCTATGGAATCTCAATTGCACCAACTATGACATCACAGCCTACAACCAAAGGTTTCAAGAGTTGACCTTGATGTGTACCAGGATGTTTCCTGAGGGGAAGGAAAAGATCGAGAAGTACGTTAGTGGACTTCCAGAATCTGTTCATGACAGTGTGCTAGCATCTCGACCCACTACAGTCGAGAGTGCCATCGAGTTTGCCACTGAACTGATGGACAAACGAGGCCGTGATCATGCAATCAGATAGACCGAGCACAAGAGGAAAGCTGATGAGAACTTCTGTAATCATCATCAGACCCAACCAAAGAGGTAGAACTCAGGGCAGATTTACAGTGATACTCTCTCAGGACCACCTCCATATGTAGGCAACAAGCCTAAGTGTCCCAAGTGCAATTTTCACCACTACAGTGACGCATCTTGCCGAAGTCCAGGAAAAGGCAATACATATGTTTCGACTGATAGAAACAACTCTAGCACCACCTTCAAGCCCAACAACGGAAATGGCCAGAACTTCCGTGGAAATAAACAACAGGGAAATCGTCCTCCTACAGGTGGAAATGATGTGAAATGGAAGGAGGTTCGTTGATATGCTTGTGGAGAGACATGACATATCCGACCCGAGTGCCCAAAGAAAGTAAGTAAGAGCAGGAATGGTGGAGGAGCACCATCCAGAGTTTACGTGATAGAGAGACCAGGACCGACTCCAATGTGGTTACCGGTACGTTTCTTTTAAACAATCGATATGCATCTATTTTGTTTGATACCGGAGCTGATAGGAGTTTCATATCTACCGAGTTTAGTAATTTACTAGACATCATTCCTACCTAGTTAGACAACTGTTACAGAGTCAAATTAGCCGACGACAAAATCATCGAAACCAATGCTATTTTAGGGGGTTGTACCCTAAACCTTTTGAACCATCCCTTTGATATCAACCTAATCCCAGTAAATCTTGGTAGTTTTGACGTTATCATTGGTATGGACTGGTTAGCAAAATATCACGCGACCATTATGCGTGACGAAAAGCTAGTCCGTATATCGTGGGGGAAAGAAAACTTAACTGTACGAGGAGAAGGGAATTTGGACAGGACTGACACTAGACTGAGTGTCATCTCATGCACCAAAGTCCAGAAATACATACTGAAAGGATTTTCTATCTTTTTAGCACATATTTCCCTAGCAGCCACGGGAGATAAACCCGAGAAGAAACAAATCAAGGACGTACCAATTGTCCGCGATTATTCTGAAGTTTTCCCAGACGACTTACCTGGTTTACCACCAACTCGTCAAGTAGAATTTCAGATTGACTTGATGCCAGGAGCTGCACCTGTAGCTAAAGCACCATACCGGTTAGCACCAACCGAGATGAAAGAACTCGCAGAACAACTCCAAGAACTGTCAAACAAAGGTTTTATTAGACCCGGTTCCTCACCTTGGGGAGCTCCAGTACTTTTTGTCAAAAAGAAAGACGGTTCTTTCCGAATGTGTATTGATTACAGAGAACTGAATAAGTTAACTGTGAAAAATCGTTACCCACTTCCTCGAATCGATAACCTATTTGATTAACTACAAGGATTAAGTGTGTACTATAAGATCGACTTACGATCCGGATACCATCAGTTGAGGGTCAGAGAGGAAGACATACCAAAGACAGCTTTCAGATTTCGTTAGGGTCACTACGAATTTCAGGTCATGTCATTTGGATTGACCAATGCACCAGCCATATTCATGGACCTCATGGATCGAGTGTGCAGACCGTATCTGGATAAATTCGTTATCGTGTTCATCGACGACATACTCATTTATTCCAAGAATGAGCAGGAGCACGGAGAACAACTTGCACAAGTACTGAAATTGCTTAAGGAAGAGAAGCTGTACGCCAAGTTCTCCAAATGTGATTTTCGGATTCCTAAGTTACATTTCCTTGGTCACGTGATCGATAGCAAGGGAAGTAGACCCCGCAAAAGTCGAATCCATAAAGGATTGGGCATCACCTACATCACCAAAATAGATTCGCCAATTCTTAGGTCTTGCCGGTTACTATAGGAGATTTATAGAAGGATTCTCTAAGATAGCTAAGTCTATGACGAAGCTTACTCAGAAAGGCATGAAGTTTGAATAGGGAGAAAAAGAAGAAGCATCATTCCAAACTATTAAACAGAAGTTGTGTAACGCACCTATTCTAGCCTTGCCAGAAGGCAACAAGGACTTTGTTGTCTACTGTGATGCCTCACACAAAGGCTTAGGTGCTGTGCTGATGCAAAGAAAGAAAGTAATTGCCTATGCTTCAAGACAACTGAAGAAGCACGAGCAGAATTACTCTACTCATGATCTAGAACTTAGATCCGTGGTTTTTGCTTTAAAAAACTAGAGGCACTACCTGTACGGAACAAAGTGTACTGTGCATACCGACCACAAGAGTTTGCAACACATTCTAGACCAAAAGGAGCTGAACATGAGACAATGTCGTTGGATAGAGCTGCTTAGTGACTACGATTGTGAAATCAAATACCACCCAGGTAAAGCCAACGTGGTTGTAGATGCACTAAGCCACAAGGGAACTGATCCTCCCATGAGAGTTCGAGCCTTAGTTATGACTATTAGCTTGGATCTACCCAAGCAGACATTAGAGGCTCAACTCCAAGCACAGAAGCGTAAAAACATTGGGAAAGAAGACATAGGGGGAATGCTTAGGACGGATCTAAGTAAGGAGAAGTTAGAACCAAGAGCAGACGGAACGTTATTTCTGCATGGAAGAAGTGGGTTACCATGTTACGGAGACTTGAGAGCGTGATCATGTTGATAGCCATATTATGATCGTAGGGTTGTCCTAGTGCGATGATCTGTTCTATATAACCCCTCATCTCCAAGTGATGGGCACTTACAAACTTTCCAGGAGCTTGCTTGCAGCTATGCAAAGCATCTACTAAATCGTAGATCTCCGCAGCTTGCGACTTTTCGAACATAGCCTTGAGCTCATCAAGCATTCTCTTTGGTGAAAATATCTCATATTTCTGTAGAAGTGGAGGGGCCATTTTACCTAGCATTAAGCAAGCCACCTCATAGTGCTTCTTAACATTAGCAACGTGTTCAAGCCTTTGCGTATCAGATGCTCCTTCAGCAAGATCCTCTTGATAAGGAGTAGTCAAGATATCAATAGTACCCGCTACTCTCAAGACAATTCTCCGTGAGTGGTACCAATCATTGAAGTTTGGGCCAGTAAGTTCAGGACGATCAAAGAATGCTTTGAACATAGAACTTATAGTGTTATTTTCGGGTTGATCCATTTCTATAGAAATAAGTTCAAATATTAGTATTATCAATAACAAAATACTTTCAAGAAAATAAAATTACCCCGGTATATAAACCATAGTATTTTCCTTGAATCCTAGAACTATATTGACATAGATCCATTACATCAGTTGATGTGCAAGTAATGAATGTACTCAATGTAGCGACTTATCGAACAATTCATTTGACAAGCAATTTTCAGTTTCTAGATATTTAAGGGATTTACATTGCCAAAAGAACGTTTTGCATTGTAAACATGTTTCATCCCTTCTGAATGCGTTAAGTTTCCAGATCTCACTGAGTAACTTAATTAAGTCATTTAATCTGAGTAACGTAAAACCATCATACGAATTCTCATTCTATGAAAGTTTTCTCTCCATCACAACATCATCCAAAAATCTCATTTGATGACGTAGCAATTTCAAGTGTTCGTCAATTAGGAGCATTCGACTTAAATATTAAGGGTATAAATTTGATGTCAAAATCAATGTATGGAGAAGCATGCATATAAGTCCATTGCATAAGTTTAATAAAATATTTAGTAAAAATTTTCACGAGACTAAATTTATACATAAATTATGTTGAGGTATTGGTTAAACCAGTTAAAGAATTTACCCACAACTATTCACAACGTACTTTTGTTAGAACTCGGCTACGCACAAAGCAATACCCTTATTCATTGTATTTCGGATGTGAATTTGTGTTAAATCACCCTTAAGGTATAATGCAATTAATAATCGTAGGTAATTTCAATTTGACGCACATGCGAGCCAGGAATTTGGTCAGCGACTAATGGCATAACACCCCCTTCCTTAATCGGGTACATGATCAGCGGTGCGTTAAACCCACTTTATAGTTTGTTAAAAGGAGTAGGCCGTTAGATTATTATTGCAATTCACCAATCAACGTAATCTTATGTAATTTAGATCTCTAACAAATCTTTATTTTAATATGATTTAGTCCATATTATGAATTTTCATAAAAAAACCTTGTTTATAACAATTCAACATTTTTAATATAAACAAGTAAAAAAAAACTAAATCATAAACACATAATAACAATTTATATGTGCAATAAATAAATCAAATAGCCACATGCATACGATTTATTCAATAATCCTCAAATGTAGGTTTTTATATTCATATAAAAGTATTCCCTAATTCAAGATTTATTGAAACAAATAATCACATAGCATATAAAATCATATAAACATATAATTTTACAATCCATGAAAACATGTACATTATCATGGATCCTCCCACAAATCTTATCAATCAAATCTCTACGGATCGTATCCATACATGACATAACAATTAATTATGCAATTTAATCTAAAATTATCCCACATGTAATTTAGGGTTTCAAAACAATTCTTTTTTTTATAAAAAATTTGACCAAAACCCTATTTTTTAAAAACAAAACCCTAATTTTAAGAAAACCTAAAAAACATGTAGTTTTAAATCAAAACAATTATTAGTTAAAAAACTTTAGATTCTCGATAATTATAACTTGTTAAAACGGCTCCCTATGCCACTGAAGGTTTATTAACATCATAACAATTATATAAAACCCTGAACGAGATCAAAGCACAAGCGGAAGCGATTTAACAAGATCATAATAATAACACAATTATAATTAATCGAATTAGGGTTACATACCTTTATGCTAAACCAAACCCACAAGACGAAGAACGAATCACCAATTCGGGTTTATACCGTATATTACCAAGATATAGTCTAAAGTAAGACTATATTACGATCTTGTACACACGTAATACAACGAGCAAACCGTGATTCTAGCACGTGTAAACCGAGCTATAACGCTTGTAGAAAATCTACCCAACAACCCTAGAGAGGGGCTAGGACTAGATTATAAGTAAAATTGATCAAACAAGAAAACCAACCAAAACCCTTGTGTGGGTTTGTCTTGCGATCGCAAAGAGAGAGGAGGAGGGGAGAGATTTTGTGTGTCTTGAATTATGAGGTAAGGGTTTGTTTATATAGGCTTAATTGTTGTAACCAAAAACAAATAAAAGGAAAGTTTTTCTTTCCCCTTCCCTTCCTCCATAACCGACGGCTAACACCTCCTTATGGGGTGTTCTGGAATCTTCCATCCTTCTTTCTATTAATCTTACTTAATATAAATTTATTTAACGCTCATTAATACTTAACTCTTGATTATTTAACGATCATTAAAGTTATGTCTCGGTTTAATTTAATAATCACATAAATATATATTTATTAAATAAATTAATAAATACAATAAATATATTTATTAATTAAATTAACTCTTTACGTATTGAGTGCAATCCCGTAATCTCGAGTTTGATCCTATCACAAGACTATTAAATATAAGTCCATAAACTTTTATTATCCACATGAGAACAAAGTGATTGTTGCTAGGTATGGAGACTTCCTTGAAAGTGATCTTGTTAATCAAGAATTTAGTGGGAGAAATTATGATCTTGAAGAGAGTCATATAGACACATTACCTTCTGAAAACACTAGCGATGTTATTCCTGTAGAACCAGAAAGTCTGGCGGTTCCATCGGAATTAGTTCCTCTGCATAGATCCGCAAGGATTAAAAACGAAAATAGCAAAGTATGTCTTAACATAGAGGATGATGATGAAGTAGGGGATCTTGTTAAACCTGCTAATTATAAATCTGCCATACTTGATCCTGAAAAGGATAAGTGGATGGTTGCTATGGATGAGGAAATGAAATCTATGAAAGTTAATGATGTTTGAATTCTTGTAGATCCACCACCAAATGCTAAAGTAGTGAGACATAAGTGGATATAAAAGAAGAAAACTGACATGGACGGAAAAGTACAATCCTATAAAGCTCGTTTAGTAGCTAAAGGTTTTACTCTAACTTTTGGCGTGAACTACGAGGAGACATTTTCTCATGTAGCGGACTTAAGAACTATTAGGATTCTCATAGCTATAGCAGCATACTATGACTATGAGATATGGCAAATTAATGTTAAAACTGCCTTCTTGAATGGCCGCTTAGATGAAGACATCTATATGCAGCAACTAGAAGGGTATGTTGATCCTGAGAATCCAGGACACGTGTGCAAACTTCAAAGATCCATTTATGGTTTGAAGCAAGCATCACATCAATGGAATAAGTGATTGATGAAGAAATCAAAAAGTTTGGATTTACTCAAAATCGTGATGAGCCATGTGTATATCGCAAAGCTAGTGGAAGTGATGTAGTATTTCTAGTCCTATATGTTGATGACATATTAATCATTGGAAGTAACATTCCAAGACTTAAAGCTGTTAAGGATTATCTTGGTAAATGTTTTTCTATGAAGGATTTAGGAGAAGCTGCATACATTCTGGGAATTAAGATCTATCAAGATAGGGAAAGACGGTTAATTGGTCTAAGTCAAGATGCTTATATAGATAAGATATTGAAGAAGTATGATATGCATAATTCCAAGAAAGGTTCTCAACCTATGGAAGTTAAGCATAATCTGAGTCATGAGATGGATGCATCTACTCCTGAAGAGGAGGCATACATGCAGAAGGTGCCTTACGCTTCAACTGTAGGATCTATTATGTATGTTGTTAGATGCACAAGGCCTGATGTGGCGTTTGCTCAGAACTTGGTCAGTAGATACCAACAGAATCCAGGGAAGCTCCACTGGTCTGCTGTTAAACATATTCTAAAGTATTTGAGGAGTACGAAAGATATGTTTTGGTATTTGGAGGGAAACTAGACACATAACTGAATGTGAGAGGTTTATGTGATGCGTCCTGGCAATGTGATAAAGACGATACGAAGTCTCAGACGGGTTATGTTCTTGTTATCAATGGAGGAGCGGTTGACTGGAAGAGTAAGAAGCAGACAACGATTGCAATGCATGCTACTCAATCTGAGTACATGTCTGCTTCAGAAGCTGCAATGGAAGTTGTTTGGATTAGGAATTTTATTGGAGATCTTGGGATGATGCTTGCAATAAAAGAACCTAATAAATATGTATTGGGACAATTATGCCGCAATCATATTCGCCAATGATCCTGGAGTCATGAAAGGTGCCAGTCACTTTAAATGTAGACATCACTACATCCGAGAACAAGTTGAAGCTCGTGAGATCAAATTAATAAAAATTCACACATATGATAACGTAACTGATCCTTTAACTAAGGGTTTGCCTAGACCAAAGGTAGTTAAGCATGCCAAGGCTATTGGGCTGCAACTAGCTAGCGATTTCATGCAATAAATCTATGATTAGTATTTGTATAAAGGATGTTATGACATTATTATTTAATAAAGTAAAGATTGGGATTCGTTTATTCTTATTATTTAATTTTGTATCCTATTTTACAAGTTTTAATCCATGAATAAATGTTATGCTAAATGTCCGTTGTCGATTAGTAATATGGGAATATTATTAAATTAAGACAAATCAAAATAGCGATAGAGTGTACTTGAAAGTATATTGATCGATTTTGGATGATATTTGATGAATCGAATATTGGACTTATCCCAACTATATGATTTTACTTTTTGGATCTTTGTCATCATGTAAATCATAAATAGTTATCCTTAGACTTGAGATACCAGGAAACTGTTATGAATCCAGTACATCTCTGTGGCATAATCTAACGCTAAACGTAACTGGTAGCTATAAGGATTATTTTCAGAAATGTTGCAAAATTCATAAGTTTTGCTCGTAGTCAATATGAAATTTATTTCCTCCAATTTTGTTTTGGAGTTTAATACAGTTGGGGCCCTCGTGGGATTAGTAAGATGTTTGTGTGGCCACACCTAAATTTGTTTCGGTAATCTTGCTGAATCTGTGAACGAGAAACATAATGATTAATGAAAGGAATGACTTAGATCCATATCCTTATTAACGTTGTATTAGAAATAAAAGGATAATAATAATGATGAATCATTAAAAGGTTTTATCCAGGAGACCTTACTCGAGTTGTACTAGAGACATTGCTAAGTGTAACTAGACGCTAGTCAATGTAATCACGATATTTGAAATATGTCCAAGTGGGAGCTTAAAGTTTATGGACTTTTATTTAATAGTCGTGTGATAGGATCGAACTCGAGATTACGAGATTACACTCAATACGTAAAGAGTTAATTTATTTAATAAATATATTTATTGTATTTATTAATTTATTGAATAAATATACATTTATGTATTTATTAAATTAAACCGAGATATAACTTTAACGACCGTTAAATAACTAAGAGTTAAGTATTAACGAGCGTTAAATAAATTTATAGTAAGTAAGTAAAATAGAAAGAAGGATGGAAGATTCCAAAAACCCCAAAGGGGGTGTTAGTCGTCGGTTATGGAGGAAGGGAAGGGGAAGGAAAAACTTTCCTTTTATCTGTTTTAGGTTACAAGAATTAAGCCTATATAAACAACCCCTCACCTCATAATTTAAGACATACATAAATCTCTCCCTCCTCCTCTCTCTTTGCGATCGCAAGCCAAATCCACACAAGGGTTTTGGTTGGTTTTTTTTGTTTGATCAGTTTTACTTATAATCTAGTCGTAGCCCCTCTTTAGGGTTGTTAGGTAGATTTTATACAAGCGTAGAAGCTCGGTTTACACGTGCTAGAATCACGGTTAGCTCGTTGTATTACGTGTGTACAAGATCTTAATATAGTCTTACTTTAGACTATATCTTGGTGGTGTTCGTTATAAACCCTGATTAGTGATTCGTTCTTCGTCTTGTGGATTTGCTTTAGCGTAAAGGTATGTAACCCTAATTTGATTAATTATAATTGTGTTAATTATGATCTTTTTAAAGCGCTTCCGCTATATGTGTGCTTTGATCTCGTTTATGCTTTTATATAATTGTTATGATGTTAATAATCCTTCACAAAATTCGAAAGAAAGACATGTGACTGAGTATGGACGACTATGGTTCAACCCAATACCAGTCTAAATTCAAAATAACACATGTGACTAAGCATGAACGACTATGGTTCAATCCACACTAGTCAAAATTCGAAAGAAAACATGCGACCAAGTATAAACGACTATGGTTCAATCCACACTAGTCAAAATTCGAAAGAGCACACGTGACTAAGTATGAACGACTATGGTTCAATTCATACTAGTCAAAATTTAAGGGAAAATATCATGAGTAAAGACTGACGACATGTGACTAAGTATGGACGACTATGGTACAATCCATACTAGTCAAAATTCAAAAGAAAACATCATGCTTAAAACCAACACGTTTGTAAAAATATAAGTACATGGGAATAACAACGTCGGTTTAGGAAGATCTTGGTGACTACCCACTAGGCATAGGCCAAGTTTTAGAGCCTACAGGTCGAAACCTTGGGCTCTGATACCATAATTGTAACACCTCACTTTGATAAGTAGACCGTTACATGATAATTATGGTATGTCATCAAAGCATGCAAGGTAATATGTCTTAAAACATACATGACCATAAAGGAAAGCCGAAATCAAACATCGGCTCAAACATAAGCCCAAAACATGTATAAAGTAAATGAAGTAGAAAACTAAACAAGTGTCCAAGCAAGAATAAGTATATGAAATGCAAAAGGAGAAGAATTCTAAGGTAGCTTCCATCCAAAGCACGTGCTCTCAAATGCTCAAGTCTTTCCTTGGGTACCTGCCGTTTTGGGACATGAAAGAAAATACGGTTGAGCAATACGTTTAGTGAACGGATATAATGACGTGATAAGAATAACCGAAACATAAGTAACTGGTAAGAAATGCAACAGAATATGTGTAAGTCCTGGAAAACCTAGAACATATTGTATAAGAAATGAAGAATAACTGAAAGGTCATGAGTCATGCATGAAATAACATGTATGCTATGGAAAATCAGGAGTATGTTTTATAAACTGGTTTATACTGAAAAGTCTGATGTTTATACATGCAAATGTAATTTAAATGCCAAATAGCTCATATAGGTCATGAAATATATCAATGTGCATGAATACATTGAGGGGTGATCTCATCATGAAATTAGAGGGGTGACCTATAATTATATAAGTCTCGATGGAGGGATCAGCTCAAATGTGATGGATGTAGAGCACACACCACAATCACCATGTAAACCTGCAAAACATGTACTAGGATACACCCATACGTCCCACGTGATAATAATAATGCCTAATATGAAACGTGAAGGGACGCCACGAGAAGTCACTCTCGTTGCAGAAGAGTTATAACACCGGTGTCTCAAGTGTCATGGTTATGGTACCTCCATAACTAGGTGAACATGGTCATGCGTGTATATAGCTCAGACAATTTAAAATGATGGCATGGCAAATATGAAAAGTTTTATAACATGTAAACTGGGAAAACAGATGGCAGCAAACGGGGAATCCTAATCATGCATAGAAAGAGAATGTCCTTACTGAAGGACGAGAAATCCATACCTTATGTCCAGTAACGATGAAAGATGAAAGGCGCATAGTACTACTCCGACTTCACGAGTGCTACACAATAAAGGACGTGAATGAGTTGTATGTTCGCGTATAACTTACCGATTCTTAGTTTACTTTACTTGTTCTTGACTTGTCTCACTTATTCTTGACTTGTATTAATTGTTCATGTCTTGTTTTACTTGTTCATGTCTTGTTTCACTGTTTCATGTTTTATCATGTATTTCTTAGTGTTTCATGTATTCTTAATTAACGTATTACGTGTTTCATGTGTTATTATACTTGATTTTTCATTATAAGTAACTCTCCAAAAATAGCAGGTTTCCATATATAGTAACTCTCCAAAAAGAGCAGGTTTCCATAAATAGCAAGTTTCTAAAAATAGTAAGTTTCCAAAAATAGAAAGTTTTCATAAATAGTAAGTTTTCATAAATACTAAAAAGCTTGTTAAATAAGCATATAATATAAGCTGAGGCTTAATGAACATATTTTATAAGTCAGGATTCATTTAAATGATAATATAGTAAAGTTTATTTAATAAATAATATAACATGTCATAATCTTATAGTTAATTATTAATTAATAATATAACATGATTTAACTAATTATTAATTAATAATAAAGCATGATTTAGATTTGAATAAAACTTTAATTTAAGCTTGATAATTGTATAATTAAATTACACATTAATTAATTTAATTAGACCATAGTAAATAATATTATTATCATGTTAATAAGTCATGCTTAATAATTCACTCTAATATAATAAAGTTTACAAATAATTACTGTAATAATTAGTAATGTATATCATTATTTATTCCTTGATTATTAATTAATAATATTCGTGAATTAAAATTAAATGTACCCATGTGAAATAAACCTTATTATTATTAAGTAAAATAAATAATTCGCGGTTAAATAAGTCGTGAGTTGTTCATGTGCGTGTTCAAATTAATTTACATGTTTATTTAATAAGCCTGAAAATAATTAACCGAATAAAATAATAATCCAAAATACCCCTTTTGCGTTTTTCTTGTTTAACAGAGCCAGACAAACAACGCCCACCGAGACCTTGCCGTCTCGGTTGTCCAACAACAAACACCACCACCGCAGCTTAGTCGCTGCGGTTCCCACTGCCTGGCATTAAATACCCGCCGACGACCTTGTTTTTCCCACCAGCAGTAATAGCCACCCCCCCCCCCCGACTGCACAATCGGTTGCCACCGTCCTTCACACCACATCCACTGCAGCCCCTGTTGGGGTTGCGGCTGCCATGTACCACGTACCTACAGGCCCCATTGCCTTCCTACTGTCCCGCAGGAATACATACCAAGACCTCATTGGAGGCTTTCGGTCTACCAACAGAACACAAGCCGAGACCCCCTGTGGGGCTTTCGGTTGCTGTGAACCAAAAGAAAAAGACCCCCGAGCCAAGTCTTGTAGATTATTATGATTTGTTCTTGTTTATATAATCAAAACATGTATCATTTTATTTCCAAAACTTACTTTGTGATTCCATGAAAATAAATAGAGATTTAGATTGATGATTACCTAATGAGACGTGATCAAGATATGATCCACCACGAACACATACACTATAATTAAGATATTCTCCCATCCTTTTTGTCCCATATGGCTGGCGGATATGGAGTCCCCCTAGGGCTTCCTTATGTTTTTCTTGTGTTTGTTAAATGGAAAATAATACTATGCGTGTGTTTATTTTTGTTTCCTTAAGTGGACCGGGCCTTGGCCCTTTTAGCTTGTAAGGGTTTAAAGAAGTTTAAACATGGAGCCCATGTTGTTATTTCGTGTTATATTTCATATTCCCGTGTGTTCGTGTATTTGTGATTTTAGTTACTTTCATGGTATATCGTGTCTTGTCGTATTTTAAATATACGTAGATACTTCTCGTGCATTAAAATTAATTATACGTAAATGCTTGTTGTGATTTAATTATATAATCTTCGTGATATAATTAAAGTATGTGTTTTTACTTGTCGTGAACTTCATGATTTTTAATTCTGTCATATCTTGTCATGTCGCATTTAATGTACGTATTAATTTGTCGTGATTATATTAAATAATAAAAGTTTTAAATTCATGGTATTTTTATGCGGGTTTTACACGGCGTCTCATAATATGTGTCTGGAAAAACATATATCTGATAAAGGAAGATGCCGGCTCGTTTGCCTTGGCGACTTATGATGGTTGTTAAATAACATTTGCCACTGATGCTTATCAAGCTTGGCCCGGAATGGCGCAAATGATCTCAGTATTTACCCGAATCTACCGGAACCGTGTCGGCGTGCCACCAATATTATATTTGCTATTTATTGCATCCGAAGGTATGCAAAGTGTACATTTAGAATTTGCGGTGATTTAATGAAATTATTTTGGGCCGCAAGGAACATCTCAGCAGTCAAAGTAAACTGTGACATTTTTTTGTTTACCTTTTTTGGTCTTATAAGAGTTGACGATGTTTGTCGTTATAAGTTTTCGATCAGCTGTGATCCTATTTCTCGCTCTTAAAAATAACAATTCCCAATTGTTCAGGTACTACTTCAACGCTAAGCTTTCATCACAGAGATTTGAAATACTCTTAAAAAGGTGAACGAGATTTATGCAAAATGTAAGTAATCTTTATATCTTATTGGTACATATTCTCTTTTCTTTTTATGCGTTTGCTAAATGTGTTACTTTTAAAGGTTGAATTTCGTATCATCTTCATCGAAATTGCTCTTGGAGAACTGAATTAAAAAGTACAATTTAAGTGAAAAAGTACATTTTGATTTATGTGTACTAAGTTCAACGATGCGAAAGATTTTAATTTTGTTAATGGGTAATTGGTATAGACAAATCTAAGTGATACATTGGTTCAAATTGCTTGGTGTTGAGCTTCACATATAAAGTTCATAATGTTCACTCACAAATACTTTAAAAGGCACTTGATTTTGATTACATGTCATTTGAGAAAGTATTTGAAATAAGAATCAGTACGTAGTGCTATTGAAAAATCTTAATAACAGATCTTACGTATTTCAATAGAATTTTGAACCCCTATTAACCATAAGGTGGAATATGTCTGATAGGTGTGTAAACACCCATCTTTTCTACCACTTAATTACAATAATAACCGGACCAAAACGTGTATTTTATGTCTTTTATGTCGGAATTATGCGTGGTTTGTGTTTTTGTTGTGATTTAGGACGAAAAGGTGAAAAGTGGAGAAAACACGGGAATTCACGGGCATTTACGGACTTTTATTGAAGAAAAAGATGAAAGACTGAGTCAAGAAGTCAAGAGTGTAAAAAGAACGGAAGTCCACGACCAATTCTGAAGATTTATCGAAGAAAAAGTCAAAAGACGGAAGTTTATCAAAAGCCGAAGAATTCAAGTCTATTTTATTGAAGAATTTAAAGACGAGTTCAAAAGAAATCCCAAGCCACAAGTCATTATAGTCCAAGTTTAAAGAAGATTAGAAGGAAAAATGACTAATGATGCAATTAATGAAGAATATATGCTTAAGGGACTTAATCCCGCAATTAACAAGAAATGAAGGAGGGGAGGAAGCTTCCTTAATCCTCCCCTATAAATAGCATTAGTTGTTAATCATTTGTTGTTGTTGGATAGCTTGACAAACTATCTCTTCCATTTTTAATTACCTTGCACCTTTAATTACTTGTCCATTTAATTACCTTGTTTTGCACCTTAATTACCATTTAATTTCAAGTAAGTTTTTCTTTTAATTCTTGTTAATCTTTATCTTTATCTTGTTAATCTCATTCTACCTTTCTTTAATCTTTGTGTTGATTTGTTTATGTTCATGATCTTAATTTTTGTTGATTTATTTAAGTGGGTTTTAATTATTTTGATTATCTTGTTTAGTTTTATTGTTTTGGATTGATTGTTTATGCTTAATAGTTGTTTATTTACTTGTTTGATTTAATCTTTTTGTTGATTTGGTTAAGTTTTTGTTAAATTCGTGCTTTATATTATCCCTTGTTCTTCGGATCTTGTTACTGTTCTTTCTCTGGACGCAGCCCCAAGTATTCCGCATAAGGGTTTAGCAGTGAGCACTATTCGGAATATCCATTATTCCGAATAGGGAAGGTTTTCCGAATAGGAAATATTCCGAGTAAGGCCATTATTCCGTATAGGGCAATATTCCGAATAGGGTGACAATATTCCGAATAGAGCTATATTCCGGATAGTGAATTTATTCCGAATAGGGGAAATATTCCGAATAGAGCTGACTTTCCGAATAGGCCTGGATATTCCGAATAGGAAGTTTATTCCGGATAGAGCACTTATTCCGAATAGGGACAGATATTCCGAATAGGGGAAATATTCCGAGTAGACTAAATATTCCGAATAAGGATAGTATTCCGAATAGGGCATTATTCAGGATAGGTGACATATTCCGAATTGCCATATATTCCGAATAGGAAGTTTATTCCGGATAGAGCACTTATTCCGAATAGGGACAAATATTCCGAATAGGGGAAATATTCCGAGTAGACTAAATATTCCGAATAAGGATAGTATTCCGAATAGGGCATTATTCAGGATAGGTGACATATTCCGAATTGCCATATATTCCGAATAGGGTTTATTCCGGATAGAGCTTATTTTTAGTTTCTTTAATTTTAGTGTTTAAGTTTCTACCTTGTTATTCGAAGCTTTATTTTTCCCGCCTTTTTCCTTACTCGCACTTTAAGTTTATTTGCCTTAGTTTAAAATTTAGTTTTAGTTGCATTTTAAGTTTGCCTTAGTTAGATTTAAGTTTGCGTTATTTAATTTAGTGCCCTTTAAGTTTAGTCTTGCTTTTTAATACTTGCACATTTATTTTAATTAGAGTTAGATTTACTTTTAAGTCATTTACTTTAATTGTTCTGCACATTTTATTTACTACAACGACACATCTTTGTTTCACCAAAGATCAATAGAGTCACACATTAAACACAAGTTTTTCAATTCGAAGAGAACAACACAACGAACTTAATTTTTATACAGGGTGTAAAAAGCCGTGTATCAAATGGCGCCGCTGCCGGGTCTTTTCGTAAAGATCAACAGTTTTTTGTGAGAGACACGTTGCTTTTTGGGATCCGCTCACTTGTGAACGTTATTTTTCTTGCATAAAAAATTAAAAAATCATAAAAATTAAAAATTGATAAAAATCCATAAAAATTAAAAATTTCAAAAATCCAAAAAGAATTTATCTTTATTGTGTATATATATTGTCTTTGCGTTTGGTTTCTTTTTCTTTTGCATTTTCAGGTGTATGCGTACTAGATCTTCTAATTATCAAGAGCCCAAGCCTCAAGAAGATTTAGATATGGCAGGTGTTAACAACAACAACATTCCACCGAACCACAATAATAATAATAATAACAACAATGCTCTTCCACAGCCCGATCTTCGGACCATGGAGGAACTTTGTCAACCAACCATGTTTGGACGAGGAGGACCGATTGCGCCGATGCAAATCAACGCTCCTGAGTTTTCGTTGAAGCACCACATGATTCAGCAAGTACAAACAAACCCATTTCGTGGATTGCCTGATGATGATGCCAACAAACACCTCGACAAGTTCATTACAATCACCCAAAGCATGAAGTTGCCTGGGGCCACAATGGATGTTCTCCGCCTACAACTCTTCCCACATACTTTATCGCATCATGCCGAGAAATGGTTTGATCGTCTCCCGAAGAATTCTATTCACACTTGGGATGATATGACTCAACGCTTTCTATCGCGCTACTTTCCACCATCCATGGTCACAAGCCTTCGCAATCAGATCAGCGGTTTCATGCAAGATCCCGATGAATCTCTTTTTGACGCTTGGGAGAGATATAATGTCTTGATCGATAGATGTCCAAACCACAACATGCTTCCCGTCACATTGATTGATACTTTCTACAACGGATTGACTTTTCGAGATCGTGATACGATCAATGCAGCCGCCGGTGGCACATTCATGAAAAGGAGACCCGAGGAGTGTAGAGAGTTATTTGAGAACATGACTACCCACCACAAGAACTGGGATTCCTCTGCTTCTTCTAGGAACAACCCGAGAGTCAATGTTTCTTCTACCTCAGCAACCCCTGAGATGACCGAACTCACCCGCATGATGGCTGAAATGAGCAAAAGTATTACGCTTCTCGCTTCAAACCAACAACAACAACAAGTTAAAGCGGTTGCTAATCCTTGTGAAACATGTGGCGGTCCTCACTCATACACCGATTGTCCTTCGACACAAGGAAATACGGAAAATGTGTATGCAGCTTACGGTAATTATTCACCGGAAAATTACCAAGCTAGACAACAAGGGGATAGAAATCTGTTGAGCTACCGTTCAAACAATTACCTTTCACCCGGTTTTTCTCCTCAAAACCAAAACCCCGCCAACAACTACAATAGAAGCAACCAAATCCCACCTCGTGCTTCTAACCCTTATCAACCACCCACCCAACAACACCCACCCATTAATCCCGATGTTGACACCATCATGAGAACTCAAGGTGAGCAAATCAAGAATCTACAGAGCCAAATAATCAATTTGAAAGGAGATATCTTGAAGCAAGGTAATGACATCAGAACCGAGGTTCGTGATAATCTTCAATCCTCCTTCATCACTCAAACAACTGAATTAAAGAATCTGTTGGCTAGTTTCTTGCCCGAAGCTCAACCTTCTTCTTCTTCGGGTTCTCTACCTTCAAACACCGTCACAAATCCGCGAGCTAATGTGAGTGCTATCACTACGCGTAGTGGAATTACCATTGTCAATCCACCTGACCCACCACCATCATCTACACCTCCTCCTCCACCATATATCCCTACTCCTCCTACACCTAGTGTTAGTACACCATTACCGTCTCCGCCTCGTCATGACGATGTATCTCGGAAGGACCCTTCAACATCACAACCTTCACCTAACCCTTATCAACCTAGAATCCCATACCCTTCTCGCATAGGCAAGACCAATGATCTAACCAAGAATGACTGCCAAGTATCGAAATATGTGGATATGCTATCTAAAATGACCATCAACATTAGCCTTGTTGAAGCACTTTGCCACATGCCGAAATTTGTCAAAGCATTCAAGGAATTGCTTAGCAAGAAAGAGAAGTTGATTGAACTCGCCAACACACGATTAAATGAAAACTGCTCCGCAGTCCTTCTTAGAGAACTTCCGGAAAAACTTGGAGATCCCGGTCGTTTTGTGTTGCCTTGCGTGTTCAACAAAACTGAAGAATTTACTGCCCTTGCTGATCTCGGGGCTAGTATTAATTTGATGCCACTCAGTGTTTGGAAAACACTATCATTACCCGATCTCATTCCAACAAAGATGACTCTCGAACTTGCAAATCGCACTCTCGCTTACCCCGTTGGTATAGCCGAAGACGTGTTTATCAAAGTTGGCACATTTACTTTCCCGGTCGATTTTGTCGTAGTTGATTATGAAATGGACCCTCGTATTCCTTTAATACTTGGTCGGCCATTCTTGAGAACCGGACGAGCTTTAGTAGATGTGGCCGAAGGTGAGTTAATCTTACGAGTCGGGGATGATTCAAAAGTTTTTAAAATGGGGAAGCTTACAGGCAAATCCTTTGGAGGCCGAGAATCAGTGAATATGATAAATGTGCTCGATGACTTTACCGTCTATGACAATCCTCTATTCGAGTCTTCCACTGATAATCCACTCTTTGAAGATAATGTGGATGATTCTCACTCTACTTTGGACGCTTCCCCCATTTTTGATTCACCACCGGTCTTTGATGCTTATGATGATGATTCTAGCTCAGATTCGGATGATTTTGATTATATTTCTGAGTATCCCGAGCTGCCCACTTTCGATGATTTTGATGAGACTGATACTCTCTCGAGCGATTCTTCACATGATGAAGATCCTCCGCCATCACTCGATCCTACTTTGGATGATTATTCATTTGAGGAAGATTTCTCTGAATTTCTCAACACATACTTCCCTCATGAGAGTGATGCTCCTCCTTTGGACTTTGAAGAGTATCGTCTTGATCCTACTTTGGATTTGATGAGCATTTTGTCCAAGGAGAAGAAATCGGTCGACACCGAAATCCGTTGCACTTATGATTTGACACCTCTTTGTCCCCCTTCTGAGGACAAGGTTGTGCTTCTTTGCGGATCTTCTTCACACTCGGCTGAGCCTGAGTGCTATTTTCCCTTAAAGGAAAAGGTGTTCGACCCCGGTATTGAAGTCTTTAAGCCATCTCAGTATCCACCTGATGAAATAAAAGGAAAAATCTTTGGACCCATTGAAGACATGCTTGCACCACTTCATCCTTGCTTCTACTGTGCTCCATCACTACTTAAGGGAACCTTGCCACTTCTCTTTTGGCTTGCCTTGTTCGCCTTAAGTTCTTGTTATTTGATGGATGAAAACTATGTCTTTGATCCGGGTGGATATGTCTCATGCTTCTTCCGTTGATGATCAAGGTCGAGTCAGGCTCACTACTCGGTAACAAAAAGAAGCGCTTCTTGGGAGGCAACCCATGCATCTATCTTTCCGCTTTCTTTACCATAAGTGTAGGGGGACCCTTTGGTTTGCTATTTCCTCTCCTCACTTCTTAATCAGGGATTCGAGCTTCAATGATCCACTTTTGATGATTCTTGACGACCCGTGATTCCGTGTTCTACTTCTTCCCGGTTCTATCCTAAACTCTTTTCGATTCACTATTTTATATTTTCTCAATATTAAAATAGGAATCTCTTTAGTTGTCTTTTCCTTAGCAAGATTTAAACAACGTGCACAATGTCCTAAGTGTAGGGGAGTTTACTCCCACATGCTTAAACATTGAGGACAATGTTTATCTTAAGTGTAGGGGGGACTTCTATCGAAGTTAAGTGGTCTTTTCCTTGTATTTGTCCTCAGTTTAACCGGAAAATCAATTTTTCGACATTTTTCAAATTTTTTGATCTATTTTGGCCTATTAGTTTTTCCTTTGTATAGTTATTTTCTTTCTTTGCTAGAATAAATGTTAATAAGTGGTTTTAATTTTTAAACGTTGTGAATCTTTTGACTCAATCCGAGTTTACTCTAGCTAGTATCCTTAACATGTTTAAGTCAAGTTTTGCTAGGCTTTTATATAGGGAGCTATAAAACGCGAAAGTCTTAACTCTCACGGGTTAAGAACAAGAACTTTTCGCAAGTTCCTATAATTGATCCTAGAGAGTCGTTTATCAAGGAAACTTTAAAATGCGATTTCTAAACTTGAAAAAGTCTAAGAATTTGCAAGATCCTATAGGCGACTCGAAAACCCAAAACTTTGATTTAATAGGCTAAGTATCCACGAGTCTCATTACTTGAGATTTTAAACTGTGGAGAACGAGAGATGATAGAGCCAATTATAAGTTCGGTATTCTTTCGTGAATTTATGTGAGTTAATTATAAGCCTATTCTCCCGTCGCTTGCTAATAATTTATCTGCTAATAAATAAGGTTGTACGATTTGAAAAGTTACTTAGCTACTAGCCCCAGATCGTTTAAAAGTTGCTCGGTATGGATTAGAGTTCATAGCCAAGGCATAACTTATTAAAGCGGGATTCGAAGATTGGCGAGTCCGAAAAGGCCCTAACAAGGCATGAGGGCTATATTTTGTTGCTAAAGATCCAAAGTGATGTGAAGAATCATTTATCAAAAATCAATATGAAGGATCGAGACACACGACGAAAAGCAAATACTCCCCAAAAGTCATGGAGAAGTGTATCCGAAAAGACCCTAGCAAGGTATGAGGATAAATAGATCCAAGTCATAAAAGGAGGCGGATCGTTGTATATCAAAGTCCAAAATAAAGATTGGAGAAAAATAAAGAAGTCGTGGTCCAAGTATGAATCTCTCAAAACGTCAAGTGAAGAAATTCCTATATGAAGAGAAGACCATTATTTCATGAACATCTCTCAAAGATTTGAAGTATGAAGTCGCTGCCAAATATCGGTCCGAGAAAGGTCTCAAATCGCGAAACGAGTTATGCCAAGATATGAACTTTATGAGGTCCCGAGAAGCAGTTTTAAAATATTTGGTCCTTTAGCTAACTATTGATTAAATCGTTCACTTTATTTTCAGACTTAATAACTATCGAACTAAGTCAAACAATGCATCCTCGTGATCATTCAAGACAACAATAAAATATAAGAGATACACCTAGGAATAAGGGAGTCTAAGTGAATAATTGGCCCAAATGAGTTCGTGTTAGTTTACTAACTTATAATAACAATGATCTCGTTTTTAAGCTTGGTTTGGAGAAAGTGAAAACTTGAGGATGATGATTATTCATGACATTTCCAAAACCCAAGGTATGCTTTTGATTTCTTTATTTTGTATGTTTTTAATTTTCTATTTCTTTAATAAAGGCCAACGTGGATTGATTATGATGAAAAGTGTAATCTTGCTTTGTAACTAATGCATTGCATGAGGACATTGCAATGGTCAAGTGTAGGGGATTTGATAGGTGTGTAAACACCCATCTTTTCTACCACTTAATTACAATAATAACCGGACCAAAACGTGTATTTTATGTCTTTTATGTCGGAATTATGCGTGGTTTGTGTTTTTGTTGTGATTTAGGACGAAAAGGTGAAAAGTGGAGAAAACACGGGAATTCACAGGCATTTACGGACTTTTATTGAAGAAAAAGATGAAAGACTGAGTCAAGAAGTCAAGAGTGTAAAAAGAACGGAAGTCCACGACCAATTCTGAAGATTTATCGAAGAAAAAGTCAAAAGACGGAAGTTTATCAAAAGCCGAAGAATTCAAGTCTATTTTATTGAAGAATTTAAAGACGAGTTCAAAAGAAATCCCAAGCCACAAGTCATTATAGTCCAAGTTTAAAGAAGATTAGAAGGAAAAATGACTAATGATGCAATTAATGAAGAATATATGCTTAAGGGACTTAATCCCGCAATTAACAAGAAATGAAGGAGGGGAGGAAGCTTCCTTAATCCTCCCCTATAAATAGCATTAGTTGTTAATCATTTGTTGTTGTTGGATAGCTTGACAAACTATCTCTTCCATTTTTAATTACCTTGCACCTTTAATTACTTGTCCATTTAATTACCTTGTTTTGCACCTTAATTACCATTTAATTTCAAGTAAGTTTTTCTTTTAATTCTTGTTAATCTTTATCTTTATCTTGTTAATCTCATTCTACCTTTCTTTAATCTTTGTGTTGATTTGTTTATGTTCATGATCTTAATTTTTGTTGATTTATTTAAGTGAGTTTTAATTATTTTGATTATCTTGTTTAGTTTTATTGTTTTGGATTGATTGTTTATGCTTAATAGTTGTTTATTTACTTGTTTGATTTAATCTTTTTGTTGATTTGGTTAAGTTTTTGTTAAATTCGTGCTTTATATTATCCCTTGTTCTTCGGATCTTGTTACTGTTCTTTCTCTGGACGCAGCCCCAAGTATTCCGCATAAGGGTTTAGCAGTGAGCACTATTCGGAATATCCATTATTCCGAATAGGGAAGGTTTTCCGAATAGGAAATATTCCGAGTAAGGCCATTATTCCGTATAGGGCAATATTCCGAATAGGGTGACAATATTCCGAATAGAGCTATATTCCGGATAGTGAATTTATTCCGAATAGGGGAAATATTCCGAATAGAGCTGACTTTCCGAATAGGCCTGGATATTCCGAATAGGAAGTTTATTCCGGATAGAGCACTTATTCCGAATAGGGACAGATATTCCGAATAGGGGAAATATTCCGAGTAGACTAAATATTCCGAATAAGGATAGTATTCCGAATAGGGCATTATTCAGGATAGGTGACATATTCCGAATTGCCATATATTCCGAATAGGAAGTTTATTCCGGATAGAGCACTTATTCCGAATAGGGACAAATATTCCGAATAGGGGAAATATTCCGAGTAGACTAAATATTCCGAATAAGGATAGTATTCCGAATAGGGCATTATTCAGGATAGGTGACATATTCCGAATTGCCATATATTCCGAATAGGGTTTATTCCGGATAGAGCTTATTTTTAGTTTCTTTAATTTTAGTGTTTAAGTTTCTACCTTGTTATTCGAAGCTTTATTTTTCCCGCCTTTTTCCTTACTCGCACTTTAAGTTTATTTGCCTTAGTTTAAAATTTAGTTTTAGTTGCGTTTTAAGTTTGCCTTAGTTAGATTTAAGTTTGCGTTATTTAATTTAGTGCCCTTTAAGTTTAGTCTTGCTTTTTAATACTTGCACATTTATTTTAATTAGAGTTAGATTTACTTTTAAGTCATTTACTTTAATTGTTCTGCACATTTTATTTACTACAACGACACATCTTTGTTTCACCAAAGATCAATAGAGTCACACATTAAACACAAGTTTTTCAATTCGAAGAGAACAACACAACGAACTTAATTTTTATACAGGGTGTAAAAAGCCGTGTATCAAATGGCGCCGCTGCCGGGTCTTTTCGTAAAGATCAACAGTTTTTTGTGAGAGACACGTTGCTTTTTGGGATCCGCTCACTTGTGAACGTTATTTTTCTTGCATAAAAAATTAAAAAATCATAAAAATTAAAAATTGATAAAAATCCATAAAAATTAAAAATTTCAAAAATCCAAAAAGAATTTATCTTTATTGTGTATATATATTGTCTTTGCGTTTGGTTTCTTTTTCTTTTGCATTTTCAGGTGTATGCGTACTAGATCTTCTAATTATCAAGAGCCCGAGCCTCAAGAAGATTTAGATATGGCAGGTGTTAACAACAACAACATTCCACCGAACCACAATAATAATAATAATAATAACAACAATGCTCTTCCACAGCCCGATCTTCGGACCATGGAGGAACTTTGTCAACCAACCATGTTTGGACGAGGAGGACCGATTGCGCCGATGCAAATCAACGCTCCTGAGTTTTCGTTGAAGCACCACATGATTCAGCAAGTACAAACAAACCCATTTCGTGGATTGCCTGATGATGATGCCAACAAACACCTCGACAAGTTCATTACAATCACCCAAAGCATGAAGTTGCTTGGGGCCACAATGGATGTTCTCCGCCTACAACTCTTCCCACATACTTTATCGCATCATGCCGAGAAATGGTTTGATCGTCTCCCGAAGAATTCTATTCACACTTGGGATGATATGACTCAACGCTTTCTATCGCGCTACTTTCCACCATCCATGGTCACAAGCCTTCGCAATCAGATCAGCGGTTTCATGCAAGATCCCGATGAATCTCTTTTTGACGCTTGGGAGAGATATAATGTCTTGATCGATAGATGTCCAAACCACAACATGCTTCCCGTCACATTGATTGATACTTTCTACAACGGATTGACTTTTCGAGATCGTGATACGATCAATGCAGCCGCCGGTGGCACATTCATGAAAAGGAGACCCGAGGAGTGTAGAGAGTTAATTGAGAACATGACTACCCACCACAAGAACTGGGATTCCTCTGCTTCTTCTAGGAACAACCCGAGAGTCAATGTTTCTTCTACCTCAGCAACCCCTGAGATGACCGAACTCACCCGCATGATGGCTGAAATGAGCAAAAGTATTACGCTTCTCGCTTCAAACCAACAACAACAACAAGTTAAAGCGGTTGCTAATCCTTGTGAAACATGTGGCGGTCCTCACTCATACACCGATTGTCCTTCGACACAAGGAAATCCGGAAAATGTGTATGCAGCTTACGGTAATTATTCACCGGAAAATTACCAAGCTAGACAACAAGGGGATAGAAATCTGCTGAGCTACCGTTCAAACATTTACCTTTCACCCGGTTTTTCTCCTCAAAACCAAAACCCCGCCAACAACTACAATAGAAGCAACCAAATCCCACCTCGTGCTTCTAACCCTTATCAACCACCCACCCAACAACACCCACCCATTAATCCCGATGTTGACACCATCATGAGAACTCAAGGTGAGCAAATCAAGAATCTACAGAGCCAAATAATCAATTTGAAAGGAGATATCTTGAAGCAAGGTAATGACATCAGAACCGAGGTTCGTGATAATCTTCAATCCTCCTTCATCACTCAAACAACTGAATTAAAGAATCTGTTGGCTAGTTTCTTGCCCGAAGCTCAACCTTCTTCTTCTTCGGGTTCTCTACCTTCAAACACCGTCACAAATCCGCGAGCTAATGTAAGTGCTATCACTACGCGTAGTGGAATTACCATTGTCAATCCACCTGACCCACCACCATCATCTACACCTCCTCCACCACCATATATCCCTACTCCTCCTACACCTAGTGTTAGTACACCATTACCGTCTCCGACTCGTCATGACGATGTATCTCGGAAGGACCCTTCAACATCACAACCTTCACCTAACCCTTATCAACCTAGAATCCCATACCCTTCTCGCATAGGCAAGACCAATGATCTAACCAAGAATGACTGCCAAGTATCGAAATATGTGGATATGCTATCTAAAATGACCATCAACATTAGCCTTGTTGAAGCACTTTGCCACATGCCGAAATTTGTCAAAGCATTCAAGGAATTGCTTAGCAAGAAAGACAAGCTGATTGAACTCGCCAACACACGATTAAATGAAAACTGCTCCGCAGTCCTTCTTAGAGAACTTCCAGAAAAACTTGGAGATCCCGGTCGTTTTGTGTTGCCTTGCGTGTTCAACAAAACTGAAGAATTTACTGCCCTTGCTGATCTCGGGGCTAGTATTAATTTGATGCCACTCAGTGTTTGGAAAACACTATCATTACCCGATCTCATTCCAACAAAGATGATAGCCCTTGGACCAAGCTAGACTAATCAGTTTTGTCAGAGTATAGAACTTAGAGGGACCTTTTAACAAGCTACATTTTCAATCTCACTATTTGTAGTGTTAATAGACAACTAGAGGGGATCTTGGTGCTGAATTGCGGCTAAAAGGGGTGATGGTTATAGCTTTAAGGGGAGTTTGGCTATTGTTGCTTAAGAGGTGAGGTTATCAGCATATTATTATTAATCAGATTGACTAAGAATGATAGCAGGACAACTGATTTTTATGGCCAATTTTATCACCTATAATACTTTCTTTATGTAGCACTTTGTCATCATTCTTAATGGTCTTATCATTTTTTGAGTTGCGCATATCTTATAGTATCACCTTCAAATGTTGCACCAGTACCTTAATGGTGAAGAAAACATGCGCTTCATGTACCCAAAGTTAGGATTAAGGATCTTTGTGAATTTCCAGTAAAGACTTAAAAAATATGAATATTATGTGTGTAATATTCGTGTTCAAGTTTTATTTTAGTTCCAAAAGTGAAACAAACACTCCCGCATGATTTTACTGCATTTCCTTTCAGCTTATAATGTTTTAGATATGTGTGTACTTCCATCTTGCATCTAAAAGACGATACAAAAGAAGACCCCCGCAGCGAAGCGCGGGTCTTCCATCCTTGTACAAGCTATATAAGGAAAAACTCGATTTTTTTATCAAAACAGTAAAAACTCGATTTTTATCAAAACAGAACAAACTCGATTCTTATTGAAATTTGATTATTATCAAAACATTCTTAAAAGATCTAAGATGATTATTATTATAAAAAAACATATGAAGAAAACAGAGGAACACTGCTTATTATCTTTTTATTTATTAAAGATCTACGATCTATATTTACTAATAAACCAAAATAATTTTCAAGCTCCTCAAGCTTGCAAAATTAAAAACATTTTCTAAATTAACCCATAAGTACAAGTATTATAAGCTTGAGCATTAAAAATATAATAAAAATATTTCCATACAAAACATATTTTTTGTAAACCTGAGTCAATTTAAAGATAAATAAAAAAATACTTTATTATTTTTCTTATTTTTGTAGTTATTATAACAAAAACACAATGTACTTCTTTAATACATGATCTTATTTAATAAAAATAAACTTAATTAACACAAATGTATTTCTTTAGGCCTAAAACTAATGAAGCATGGAAAAAAATTTTTGATCTAAAAATATTCAACTAAAAGGCAATAATGTGTGAATTGAATGTGTCATACAAACATTTCTCAAGTCATTCCAATTCTAAATATTTTTAAAAGAACAACCAGTTTTATAATTTTAAATGTTTAAAGGTTACATAAATAAATTTATTTAAGCTATTGTAAAAACACTAAATACCTAAAAACAATTAACTAAATTAAAAATAATATTACGTAGACATCAAATATATATTTTCTAATTATATTCAAATCTAAATTTTAATAATTATAGAAAGTCATAAGATTTATTTAAATTAAATTCATAATTTTGATTTAAATGAAAATAATAACTATATAATTATGAAAAGTAATAACACTAATTTAAATAAAAACTATATATAATTTCTAAAAAAACAAACCGGTGTAAACTTTTTTTTAAAACAAGAACGCGCGTCTTCAATTTATGTTATTTTTGGTAGCACATTAGAACCATGGAGCGTTTTATTTTTATCAAAAAACTTTTAAAAGGGAATGACCTGTTTTTTTACTTTTTATCTTTAGCATTTCATTTGAAATTGAAAAGAATAATATGGAACGTGATTAATTTGTTTTCAATTCCTAAGTTTAAGGGAAAAGTTTAGTTGTGCGTTTCAAGTCAATACCCGAAATACCACTATATCGGGATGCAAAATCTTGGTGATTGAATACAAACCGAGAATGTTTAAGCACTAATGCCACTATCAACGGTTTTGAATTTGAAGTAAATGATTCGGTTAGAATATTCGTGTTATTAGGGTTCCGACTACTTCTATATAAACCACAAGGTGTGTTGTAAATTCTGCGCACCACTAATTATTCGATCATATAAATCCAATCAATTGAAATTTAAGGGTATTTTCTTCTTGTAATTGTTGATTTTGCAATTTTATTTTGTCCTTTGATACTCAGTGGTAGATATTTTTTTGTTATAATTATTGAATTTTGCTCGGAATATTGATGTCACTACTTCTTTGTTTGTCACAGATAGAAGCCATGCATAAAATAGGTGTCCTGAATATGAGTATGCTTGCTATATGTGCGAGTGAGTCCGTTTAGCATCTAATGGAATTAAGGAGTGGATAGTAGGTTATTTCCCCTCTAATACAGGTTGTACATATACATATAGGTGAAAACGAAGCCTTACAATAAAATTCATTATTCATTGCTTCATACTACTACACCATTTTGTAAAATAACACTTCTTTTTTGCCATTTAGTCTCATTACAATAAACTTCATTATTGAATGAACTATTAGGTATGAATTTAGTATAGAATAATGAAAATGTAAGTTTTTACATTATTATTAATATTTGCTTTTTTCCCTATCACTGACATAAGGTTTGTAATTGCGTTGTGTACGAAGATAATAGATGGATGAGAAATTTATGAAACGGGCATTAGAAAGAAGACATTCTCAGCGTAAGGTATGTACTTTGATAGTAGTTGCTAAAGTCTAAAAATGAGTTAGACAAAATAAGGTTAATTGCTTAGCTAATCCGAAAATATGTTATGTTTTTCCCATATAATATGGTGTTTGCTTTTTTTTAATTCACGGTTCATACATGAGAGTTATTAGAAAAGAATATGCGACATGCAATTGTGGGTCACTTTTCTGGCGTTTAACCTTAGAATTGTTTTTTGAAATTTTAATACATTAGATAAATAATTTTGTTAAGTGTTTTGGATATAAGCCAATGATTTTTGAATGTTGAATGTTCTCTAAGGTGCTTAAGGTTTGCTTATTTAGGTAGGCTATTGCGGTTTGATGTGAAGAACATGTTTGTGATTTACGATAGAACTAGACAACTTGACATGAGGTGATAAACTCTTACGCGCATTTTGGTAGAACCAACACCTTACACCTTGACATAAGGTTTTAAGCCAAGTCAGACACTATATCCTACATTTTGATATGTATATTGAACGTAGGTTTATACCCTCGCTATTTATAATGTTTTTAAAATAGGTTATGGAATAACTTATGTTGCTTAAGCTGAGTTATTTTTGTAGGATCTGGAGTCATTGACTAATGAGAATACAACAGCTACAAGAGCTACAACGCTCAACAAAGCACGACTACAAGTCCGGTGAACCAAGGAGTGAGTGTACTAATTGAAAAAGGAAGGTTATGTAGGTGAAGATAGAAAAATATCCTTGAAAATATTGGCAATTGTTGTGAACTTCACTGAAACTAGTGGGAGTGGGGTGAAACCCACTTACCTCCATCTCAGCGTCACGTCAGCTTTTTACCAAACTCACCAAAACTCACCCAAACTCACCACATTTGGTAATGACACTCACCAAACTCACCCAAACTCACTCCACATCACCCCATTTTTCCATTAAATATTTTTTATTCATATAATTAAAACATTTATTCATACATTTAATTAAAACACGGGTACATATAAAATTAAAACACAGTAGAAAGAAACATCGGATAAGTTTTCAAAACCTTCCAACAATTAAGAAGCTGAAATGGGCACCTATGCTCAGTTTCATATTCACGAATGGCGTTGTTAATTATATCCTCGTCACTTTCTCCAATTACCCGTGCACGCGTTGCGTTGTTGTGACATCTAACAAACCTACGCATGGCACACTTTACGCCCTTCCATTTCCAGATTAGCGTATGGTGTCTTTTTTTCCTTGGATCTTCTAAATGACCCTCCATCATTTGCACAACTAAATTCCAAAAAACCCGAGTATCAGTTCGATTACTTGGCATGGTGTTTTGAGCAACCGAGTACCAAGCATGACACAAAACTATTTCTTCCGCGGGGGTCCAAACTATAGATGCCATTGGAGTAATGAAAGATGGAGATGAAGATGAGATGTTTGATTTTGTGTGTGTGAAAAATGAAGAAGATGATATGGGTATTTATAAGTAAATTTTGGGTAAAAAAAATTTTCTTTTTTTAATTTGAGAAAAAACGGTAAGATTAAAAATTGGTGGGGCCAATAGTCAGAAACTCACTGGGTGAGTTTGCATAGGATTTTAGCTTGCCAGCAAATGACTCGCGCGCGGGTTGGGTGGGCAGGGGTGGCAGCTGCGCGTGGGTGAAGGGAGTTCACGGGTGGGTTGGAACCCACTCCCACCAGCCTGACAGTAAGTTTATGTACTTTTCATTTTGAATTTATTTCAAACACTTGGTGTTTTTGGCTTGGTTTATCCCAGTCAGCTTGAATTGTTTGGTTGGTTTTTTGAGATACGATGAGTTTATTGTTTATGTAGTCTTTTTTATAAATATCCATGAATATTCTTAATGTTATTACCTGTACAAAATAGGTTTTTTTTTCTTAAGAAAGACGCTTAAGAGTGTGTTTGGTACGAGTGAATCATAAAGAATGGAAATACAGAATATGGTTGTAGAGAAAGAGAATGGTTGTGAAAAAATTAAACGTAATTCATTGTTTGGGAAGAGCAGAGAATGAAGTGCTCGATTTTAGCAGAGAATGGAGTGCTCAAATTGACCAGAGAATCGACTCCTCTGTTTGGTACGACCAAAGAGTCTTTCCGTATTGAATAATCATACATAATTCCAAACACTATGTAACTTGCACGTGATAGTATGTCCCTTATTTATTTGTTGTGCTAATTCACAGGGAAATACATGGCGAGAATGGTATGTTGTTCATCCATGTTAAGATGGTCTTATGCTACTTACTTAAGATGCCTTTGAAGCAAGTTGCCTTTATGACTGAAAGCTACTATACATATTGTGTTATAACTAGATTTACAGTAAAGAACTGAAGCATAATGAGCACTTTATTAATTATTCTTTTATACTTGCTTTGAGTTGATTATAGAAAAAATTTAGATGTGTTATGCAATTTTTGTGTAGAAGTTTTGTTTACTAATCTTTGAATGAGAAGTATTTAGTATAAAAAAGCTCTTTTTTTTACTCGGAATTGATTCAGTTAAAACCAAAGGCGGTTAACTACGATATGTTGTCGAGTAATGGTTTGTTCACATCTCCAAAGGATTTAATATGAAAACAATGTATTCATGACGGAGGCAACCGATTAGTTTTTGGGCTACAAGAAGTAAAGTCTCTTTTTTTAAGTAGACATTTATTGTAAAAGGGAATTTAAATGTAATGTACACGGGTATGTCAACACTTTTTAACCTTCCTAAACATTCATTATTCTAAGCACATCTTTTTTATTTTAAAATGTGTGTTTAAAATAATACTCTATAATATTAATATATATCAAAGGTAAGTAATTTTATTAAAAAACAATTTAAGTAAACAGATTTATGTATTTTAAAAGATAAGTTTTAATGTTTTAGTATCACATCACGAAATTTATTATGTCATATACAAATGATTACAAATGTCTTCTATAAAGAAGTGACTCATGGTCTATGAATGCGCACAATGTATATGACATGTTATCATACCAAGGTTGGTAATTAGGCCATCCGACGAGCGTTTAACACTAAAGACCGTCCGAAATTAGTTTCTAATTTTCAGTTTCATTTGTAATGACCATTAACAAAAGGTAGGGACAATCACTTTCAAAAGTAGGTTTGTATCTAGCACGTCATGTTTTCACTCACGAACAACTATACATAGTTGTTTTAATAGTGAATAGAAAGAAATGGTTTGAAGGTTTTAGTTTGTGATCCAGTAGGTAATGTATCTAAAACAACAACAAATGTGGTCTACTTACACAATATATATTGAACAAGGTTTAATGGTATCAGAATATATACTTTTAAATGCTTTTCCCATATTTTGTAAATTATAACTACATACATATTATTGTTAACAATTTTCTTTTAATTGTTTTTGTTTTCAACTGTTAGGTGTTCACGTCATGCGCATTAGCTGTTAACTTTATTCGCTCTCACATACGTCAATTTAAAGACCAAAATGATTGAAAATATATTATTATGACTGTTACGAAGTTAAACGCTTATCGAATACTTCATGTTATTTTTTATGAATTCTTTTCATTTATTACCAAAACCCGTTTTGTTTCTTTTAATATTAAGACCTGTTTGTTATTATTTACAAAAATCACTTATTAAGCTATACCCAACGTTAGACGGGTCTTTAAGCTAGTGATTAATGCATGAAGAAAACAGGGAAACACTGCTTATTATCTTTTTATTTATTAAAGATCTATAATGATTAATACATGAAGAAAACAGAGAAACACTGCTTATTATCTTTTTATTTATTATAGATCTATGATGATACATGAAGAAAACATAGAAACACTGCTTATTATCTTTTCATTTATTAAAGATCTATGATGATTAATACATGAGGAAAACAGAGAAACACTATTTATAATTATACAAAACAGGGGAAATAGATAAAGATATATTTTTAATTCATATAAATCATTATTTTTGGTGGCACCATCGGTGGATTCATCATTTGAGTGTTTGGATATTAGCGGCGACATACAAGAGAGAGAGAGAGAGAGAGAGAGAGAGAGAGGTACGTGTGTTCTAGATGTTTGGTTTTTCAGTTCATCAAAATGTCGGGCCCAAATTAAGCTAAGCTAACTGATTAAGGCTGCTTGTATACATCACATCAAAAGAGAAAATTTATGTTTTGGTCATGTCTCCATGCTGTAGCCTTTATAGGCCAGACAACAAAATATTTCTTGCTATGACCATGCTTTATTCAAACGTGCTTTATCTATGCTAGCGTTTGACACGTGTCGTGCTCTACCTTACTTTTTTAGACCCACTAATTATTGGGTTACCCCACCCTGGCTCACTTTATCCACTTAGTATTTGTTGTATAATAAAAAAAAAATTATTAAGAGTTAAGGCATTTCAGTACTAGAGCTTAAGCCTACTTACTCATCAAGTTACTATAGATGGTACTCATACACAATAATTTCTAAGTTCAAAAATACAATATGTTATAATTATGTTTTACTAGGAAAAAGTTTTATGTAGAACCTTCTTTTAGCATAGACCCCAACAACCAATCTCAGCAACCCATTTTTTTCATCTAACAAACAAACATATTTCTTTAAAAATTAAATATCTCACAAACCGTTAATCGTTACGCAAAATGAAACATAACATCGCGACGAGAATTAAATCATCTATCTATCGAGGGGCACATGTATATACTTTCGACGAACTTTTTTTCGATTTTTTTTCTTAAGTCACGTCACAAAAAATCATATATAATTCGTATCTCGAATCATATATGATTTTCAGAAATCATATATGATTTCATGAAATCATATATGATTTGTGAACGAATCATATATGATTTTCTCAGACGTGACTTAAGAAAACAAATAAAAAAAAAGTTCTTCGAAATTATATACATGTGCCCCTCGATAGAAAGATAATTTAATTCTCGTTGCAATGGTATATTATTTTTTTTCGTTTGACGATTTATCGTTTGTGAGATATTTAATTTTTAAAAAAGTGGTAAAATGTGGGTTTTTTATAAAATGGGTGGTTGTGATTGGTTAATTGGGTCTATGTTATTTTAAAGGTTACATGGATCTCAACTTTGTTTTACTATTGTTCAACTTTCAAAATATATAAAAAAAAAGTCCTATGAATTAAATTGATAATAAAAATATGCAAAATAAAATGACAAGGAAGAAGTAAATGAAAAAGTTATTATCATAAAAAAAAGAATTCACAAATTTTGAATGATAAAAGAATGGTTAATAAATGAGATGTCATCTTTCTATATCTCTACTACTTATAAAGAAAAAACCCCAAAACCTTGAATGTTGAAAAATGACTTAATTATGGAATTGTTGAAAAATTTAATGCATAGAAGTTGGATATTAATTATGAAATTGTTGAAAAATTAAATGCACATAAGTTAGATAAAATAAGAAATGTTGAAAAATTAAACCATAAACAATTGCATAATTTACCGGGTCACGGGTTCCACCATCGGATTAATTCGGTCGAGTAACTTGGTCACGGGTTCCACCAACGGGTCAACCCGGTTGAGTCATCAGGTCACGGATCGACCATCGGACTAAGCCGATTGAGTCACCTGGTAACGGGTTCGGCCATCGAGCCAATCTTTTCGAGTCACGAGTTCGACCATCGGGTTAACCCGATCGAGTCACCGGGTCACGAGTTCGACAACCGGGTCAATCCTGTCGAGCCACCGGGTCACCGGTTTCGACCACCGGGTCAATCCTATCGAGTCGGGTCACGGGTTCAACCACCGGGACACGGGTTCGACCACCGAGTCAACCCGATCGAGTCTATGGGAACAGGATCGCCTACCGGTTCAACACGGACGAGTCACCAGGTTACCGATTCGACCATCGGGTCAATTAATAAATCATTAACTATCTATCGCTAAGCAATTATTGGGTCACGCGTTCGACCATCAAATCAATTAGCATATCATTAATTACATGTCTTTAGGTAATTCCGCTGCTATGCGCGGGTAATCGTCTATACCCTATAAAGGGTGTATCCCAATTGTTGAATGTTGAAACTTGAAAAATATTTATGGAATGTATTGAAAATGTCAAACCTTACGAAGGAAGCATCTAAAAATCCGGCCAAGTTATAATTTCACACTGATACCATCATTATTCACAAACCCGTTTGCAATCTCACTAAAAAACCTTAACTCGCCATCATCATCATATGAAAAAACACAATAGCTTCTAGGACGTAGCCGAGCCACTAGTGGAGTGGCCAAGGAGGCCTACTATACCGATACTGGATTAGTAACCGGTGAAATACTCAAATCAAAATTTCAGGGAACTATTGAAGCTATCAGTGTGATTGATCAGACAAGTACCAAGGCTTTCGGTAGACTTCTTTAATTTCCGAATTTGCTTGCGACAAGTCCTAGCATTAGTATGAGTTCGTTGACCGCGTAAGGGTGATCCATCTTGATGACGAATTCCACGATAACAAGAAATAGAAATTAATCGTTCGATGTCTGCTCGTTCTCGCCTCTTCAATTCCCAATGAACAACATGATCTTGACCTATCATTTGTTCAATTTGGTCGATCTGATACTTAGTTAATTCTTTTATCTTTATGTTCACACTGATACCTAATCGACAACGAACCAAAAATGCTTCATTCAAATTTAAAACTTGTCGTCTACTTGAAGGAAATATTTGGAACAGGGAACTTACAATAACGAGTTCTTTACATGTTTCTCTTTTCTTTTGGAAGCTGAAAATGCTTCAACTGTTCCCAATCGATGGGGAGAATCAAAGTATTTCTTTTGCATTGCTTCAATAACAACAGATGCACCACCATACAACAAAATCATCTACACAACCCTCATTACTGCCGCCTTAGCCTTTGCACCATGAGTTAGTGGTTTATGTTTGTTGACGCGGTTTAGGTCGTTTGGTGGTTTCAGTGTGCTTTCTTGTTTTAATATGCTAAGATCTACTAACTTTGTGGTCTTTTTTCTTTTTGGTGGTTTCGAGTGTGTTTGTGAGATATTCATGTTTGTTAAGATTTATACAGATGTGATAATATCTTTGATTCTTTGTCCATCTGTTTTTTCATCCATTGATATGGGATAACTGAGGCTGGTGTTGAGTTGTTGTGGCATGGTTAAATGATCAGGTTTGATAATCACTTTAATATTTCTACTTTTTTTTATTGTTTTTAGTTATTTTGAGATTTATTCTACGTGCAATCTTTTTTTAGTTATTTTGAGATTTATTCTACGTGCTTCAGGTTAGAGGACAAGATATCAAACTGCCCAACTTTATTCATACTTTTTTTATACTTTATACTAAATTAATACTGTATTAAGCGCTTTTGACATGAAGACACTGGTTATTTGGTTAGATATAATAACATGGACTAACTTTTCCAATATAGCAAGTTGAAACTTGATTAGTGTGTAGCTATAATTACGTTCTAGGGTTATTTTAAAGTTTTAGGCGCAATTGCAACTGATGTTATATGTCGTAACCCGGATGAGTGTTATTCGAAAATAATGTATTTAAAACGGATTCTATTTTTTTTATTTTTACAGATTTTTGCGTGATGGAGCCGATTCGTCTGATGGGGTGAATTAACATGTGCAAAGACACTTTTACATCTTCTAGCAGCTGCAAACAACCTTTGACATGAACTTAATGTTTTGGCATACTTTTCGTTGCATGGATTTGTTCCAAATCCCACGTCGATCTTGTGTTCAACAGAGGAAAGCGCCCTTCCTTGTTCAGCTTGAAAGACAAATCAGGAAGCCATTAATTACGTATGTGAACATTACCTAACGAATATTTTATAATCAAGTAGATCAGGTTGATGGAACTTATTTGATATCTGGTTTGAGCCCCTAACTTGCAGGTATAGGCCATTTCAAGCACTATTCTATGAGCTTTTTTAGAAATAGTGAATTAGGATATTAACCCCAACAGTATGACTCGAATTTGGTGAGTCTACTTATGGTCACAAATCAATATCGTTATGTATGTGATTTTAACAAAGCTCTTTCTCATTTGCCGGCGTCGTTTCATTTTGTTCGATTATTTCGTTTTCGTTGGCCCAAAATTGTGAAGCACATTTGGTTAATTGCTTCTTATATATTACATCTTCTTCATCATCTCTTGAAATATCTAGAACTAGCCTTCCCCCTTCCATCATCATCCACTTAACAGGTTTGATGCTTGGCCTTTTTTTTACTCTTCGCATATTACGATGTGCGGCTTTGTTTCACACCAATGGTATTCCTTAACTTAGGTATATGTTATGTTTTACCTGAATATTCATATAATTTTCTTTCTCGCGTTATTAGACCCGGATCATTCTTGGATTGGCAAATGAACAAGTTTGATTTCATATACGAGCTTGATCGTTAATATAATCCTAACTGTTATTTATAAATCCTATCCGTTTCTCAGTTTTGTTTGTTTCTAAATACATATATATTTTATTTTTTATGAAATTTTAGTGTGAGTAAAAATTTAAGGGTGATTGATTTGTGGGTTTTACTTTGATATTTTTTGTTTTTATATGGCTTTTTAAGTTTCATGTTTTTGGGCAGTTGGTAAAATTTGCATGTATGAACAACAACATGAAATCATTGATCATAAGGGTTTTTCCAGCCTTTGGATGGAAACTCCAGATTGTAAACCAGGTAAAAGAATAGAAAAAATGACTGCAAATCAGTTGTGGGTCTTTTTTACACTCTCACTACAACCTATGTATAGTGATATCCATTAGTATGAGTAAGTACGATAGATATGAACTTTACATATTTCATTTTCTTAATATAGCGTACAAGTTGTTTAGATTTTATAATCAATCATAAACAACTGTATATGTTTTATGTGAATCTATTGCGTTATTTGATGAGCAGGGCAAAGGCTGAAAATGATTTTGAAGTTGATGTTGAAGCTTTGGATCTTGGCAGGCCTTGGCTAATCCTCCCGTCGTCTATCGGCAAAAGACTTCACTACAGGTAGTTGTAACCAATGCAGAAGATTCACGCGAACAAATCGACAGTGCAATCTCGACTGATTTGAACCAAGAAAGTTTGTATACATCAATATAAGTTTTAATTTGCGAGGAATCCCTAATTATACTTTCGGCAACAACGCATGCCTTTCTTATAACTTATGCCTCGCATCTCCTATAGATTGAGCCACCCTTTAGAACTTGATAATGCTTCGGTTTAGCTGGCACGTGAATATGGGAATGGCATTTGGAGTCATAAGTGATACTTTACACTTGTATATTACTGTATTGTATTTTTACATTCTTCCGATTATACTTGTCTAGGACAAAATATGGTTAAGCATGACATTCACGTACCGTTATAATGTAGTGTAAAATGACGCCTTCTCATTTTGTTGTTAATACACGTTATGTACTTCTATTATAACACAAGCTGCTCTTATTTAATTTCGAATTAGGTTTATTATGATTCTATTGTAGCATAGACCAATCATGATTTGTGGTTCTCTAATGTAAACGTAATTGGGCTTTACAGTTTAACGCCCACTTTCAATTCCTCTTGCAACTTGATCTTGATAGAGAGGATGGGATTTGTATAAGGTGGATACTATTAAGTTATCGCATGTTACGAGTATTTGTAGTTTCATTCTGATATTTTCACGATTTATTTTAAACGTTATACGAAACACTTACCGCAATATTATATATCATCAAAAATTTGTCGCTAGACATTCCCGCCGCTATGCGCGGGTACTCGTCTAGTATTTAGTAGTTCATCAAACATTTCTAAATATTGAGAAAAATCAAATGTAATCCACTTAATTTTCAGAACAAAACAATAAACTAATAAGCCTTATTCCAACAAATGGGCTAAAGATGAGGATTAGTTATGCCTAATTTCTAGTAATAATTTCAATGGTACCAAAACAATTGAATCAACACACTAACAGTACTGTAACTATAAGTTAGTGTAAGAAAACATTTTGCAACATGATTAATTAATTCTAACAGACTTATGTATTAATTTTTGTTTATATATTTCATTAAGAAAGTGTAAATACTAAATCAATATATTACCTATATCTTTTATATACCCTATTCTCATAAATATGATACGGAGTATGTGTTTATCCATAGTGTTTGATGATGACGTATAGTCCCCAGCCGGGTCATGAACCCGGCCCATGGGTACTACTCGTATCCGGCCTATCACAGATGGGTGGAATAATGTCATTCAGGCTTATGGGCTTGGATGAACAGTGATCGCACACATGTGTGCGGCCCACGGCCCGGTGCGGCCGACATAGGGTTAGACAGAATCATATTCTGTCTAGGAATATCTTTATCCCAGTGGAGGAGGATATTCACTACCAAAATTAGAAGATAACAATCATTCTAATTTTGATAGTTATCCTTTCCTTGGGGCCGAAGTATCAAGTGGTAGCCCACTAGGGTTCCACTGTCTATAAAAGGAACCCCCAAGGGTTCCACAAAGGTATTACGTTCTACACTCTCAACTCACATAAACCCTAACCGATTACTTACTCTCACGCTGGAGTCTAATCGTGGGAAACACTCCCACGGTAAGCCTAACGCGTGTTGTTTAGTGTGCAGGATCCCAACCAAACGATTCACTTGGTGCAGGAGCCGGAGTCCAGCCAACCCGAAATAAGCCTAATTCGGGTCTAGCAAGGATCACCCAACTTTTGCATCAACAAGTTGGCGCCATCCGTGGGACCCATTACACTAAGCTAGAACAAAAACCTCATTTTGAATTTTCAATGACGAAGGGACACCAGCAAGCCAATCCCAGGAATACGAATCCTGGAAATCGGAAGTCCCAAGGGGAAGCGATACTCATCCCCAATCAATCACCCAGCCGCCTCGCAGGCGGACCTGGTAACCGTGGCGGCTTTCAGCCCCTGGGGGTGACGAGCACGATCTCCATGACACCCCCACCTACTTCAACCCTGGACAACCCTGACCCAGGGAGTGCACCCAACCCTCCTAACAAGGAGCCGCGCAGACCATCGGTAGAGGAAGAAGTAGAGGTCCTACCACTCAGCGAGGAGGATCTTACTCGAGTTCTCACGCAGAACTTCGATAGGATCGTCCCGGGGATCGCGTCAAGGTTGAATCTGGGGAGGAACCTCCAATCCAGACTCAACTTTGGTGACACCGGACCAATCACCTCTTCCCAAAATCAGAGGAAAAGGAGAGCTCAGCCTCAGGAGCAAAGCATCTTTGAGGAAACCCCTCAACCCAGGAATGTGTTTGAGCGCATAGGAGATCGCCTCATACAGGAACTAATGCAGTCTCGAGAAGGAGGAGATAAGTCTGATGGTTCACCCGAGCGGTCAGATCGAGAGTTGGCCAGAACCGCTCGTCGCACGAGCGTGTGGGACAGGATGAACACTGGGAAGAAGGCTTCCGGTTCATCCCAAAAAAGTGGTCCCTACCCAAAGGATGGGGCACCACCACCGTCTCCAGACCCGTCAGGAGAAGACTCAAATGACCATCCGCCTAAGCGTCGCCGACCTAGGCGCACCCCTCCACCACCACCAAACAATGATGGGTATTATGGTGTCCCTTATTATCGTGATGCAGACGCGGAGGATCTTTCGCGTCCATGGTGTGAACCATGGGATGACCCTAGGCTCACCCGGCCATGGGCGGATCCCAGGGAAGACCCGTTCACCCTCCGTATACGGAACTATTCTGAGGACACCAAACGTCGCATGCCGGCGTGTGTCAAGACCTATGATGGGACTGGTGATCCGGTTGATCACCTTAAAATATTCGATACGCAGGCTAAAATTGAGCGATGGCCCATGCCTATATGGTGCCAAATGTTCAATTCAACTTTGATCGGAAATGCCCGTGACTGGTTTGAGGCACTCCCTCCACGGAGCATTGATAGTTTCACGGAACTACTCACTGCGTTCGAGAACAATTATACTCAGAGGAAGAAGTATAATAGGGATCCGGTCTCATTGGCGACTGTCAAACAACGGTCGGGGGAGTCCACGGAAGCTTTCACTGTACGCTTCAATGATGAGTGCACGCGCACAAAAACAATGCCAGAGCTCCTGAAAATCTCTGACTACATGCACGCCATAACAGACAGGGAGTTGATCAGGCGCCTCAATGACAAGCTTCCAGAGAGATATGATGACCTCATGGAAAGGGTCAGAAATTTCATAGAAGGAGAAACAGCTGTTGCCGCGGCCTACCCATCCAGAGGAAATGGGTACCGGGCAAATGACCAGTCTCGGAGACAGTCGGGCGGTCAAGGCAATCAGAACAATAGCAAGGGCTCAGACTATAAGAGCCAGAGCAAAGGAGGACGACCGAACGATAAGTTCACCCCCCTAAAGATGTCCTACCGGGAGATCTTGCTGACGGAAGGGGCGAACTTTCCAAGACCTCCCCCAATGACCACTCCGCCAGAACGTCGGCAAGGAAATCGCTTCTGCGAGTTCCATAATGACAAAGGCCACGGTACAGAGGAGTGTATCCAGCTCAAGAAGCATATTGAGTCGCTGATCAAATCAGGTAAACTCAAGCACCAAGTTAAGGATTGGAAGGATGGAAAAGACAACAACAAGAAGTACGATAAGAAGGATCCCCAAAAGGACAAACCTTCGACCATATACATGATCCAATCCAGACAACGCCGCACGAGGCAGAAAGTTGGCCAAAAATTTTCACGCGACAGGGAAATCTCGTTCCCTCCCATCACAGCAAGCGATGTGACCGATGCGCCTCTCACTATTGAGATAAGCATTGGAACACACAATGTTCGTCGCATGTATATGGATGGAGGGTCATCAGCAGAGGTACTGTATGAACACTGTTTTGTACAGTTATGCCCAAAAATAAGAAGCCAATTGGTACCGGCCACGGCGCCGCTCACCGGCTTTAGTGGAGACACTATCTGGCCAATAGGGCAACTACGGCTGCTTGTAACCATTGGGAATGAGGAACACTCCACTACGGCGTGGATGAACTTCATGGTGATACGCTCACATTCTCCGTACAATGGGATCATAGGCAGACCAGGTATTTTGGCTATACGGGCGGTACCCTCCACGGCGCACGGAATGATCAAATTCCCCGTTGAGGGGGGGATTGTTACCATTTACAACACAATCGTACCGGCATCCGAGTGTCACACCGTGACAACATCGGCTCCACCTGTTCCACCCATGGATGGATCACCACCTCCCAATTGGAAGGTAGCAATTCACCCTGACTATCCGGAACAGGAAGTATCCATAGGAGGGGCGCTCTCGGATAGCGGCAAAAGGGCCATGTGCTCTCTTTTAAGTGCAAACTTAGATATATTCGCATGGGAGCCAAAGCATATGACAGGCGTGCCACGTGCGATAGCAGAACATAAGCTCCAGATCCGCCAAGGATACCAACCCGTCAAGCAAAAGAAGCGCGGCCAGGCGCCTGAGCGCAGCCAAGTGATATTGGAGGAAGTATGGAAACTAGTGGACGAAGGCATCATGCGCGAGGTATACTACCACGAGTGGTTATCCAATCCGGTCATGGTCAAGAAACATGACGGAAGTTGGCGCATGTGTGTGGATTTTACGGATCTAAACAAGGCCTGCCCACAAGATTGTTACCCGTTACCGGAAATCGACTGGAAGGTGGAATCCCTATGTGGGTATCCTTTTAAATTCTTTTTGGACGCATATAAAGGATATCACCAGATCCAGATGGCGGAGGAGGATGCAGAAAAAACGGCGTTCCATACGAGCCAGGGCGTATATTGCTATACGAAAATGTCGTTTGGACTGAAGAACGCCGGTGCTACATATCAACGGCTTGTGGACAAAGCTTTTGAATCACAGACAGGCCGCAACTTGGAAGTCTATGTGGATGACTTGGTTATAAAAAGTCACACGGAGGAGGCACTTCTCCGGGATGTCCAAGAGACATTCGACACACTGAGAAGGATTAACATAAAGTTAAATCCAAAGAAATGTACGTTTTGGGCAACGGAGGGAATGTTCCTTGTATATTTGATTGATCCAAACGGCATCAAACCTTGCCCAGAGAAGACGGATGCAGTAATACAACTGTCATCCCCCCAGACACGGAAGGAGGTGCAATCCTTAAACGGGAAACTAGCCAGGCTGAATAGGTTCTTATCTAAATCCGCAGAGAAGTCATTACCCCTATTTAAGACACTCAAGAAGTGCATCAGGAAGGGAGACTTCCGGTGGACGAAGGAAGCCAAGGAAGCTTTCGGCCAACTCAAGCAGCATCTTGCATCCCTCCCTATGCTAGTAGCTCCCCGGCCAAAGGAGGAACTCATTATGTATCTCTCAGCCACTCATGGCGCAATAAGTGCAGTACTTATGACAGATAGAGATACAGTGCAAACTCCGGTCTACTTTATAATTAGAACATTACAAGGACCGGAGCTGAATTACTCCTCTATGGAAAAATTGGTGTTAGCACTAGTGTTTGCTACAAAGCGGCTGCGCCGGTACTTTCAGGCGCACCCAATTGTAGTCATCATGGATCAGCCAATCAAGCAGGTTATTTCTAGACCGGACGTGGCAGGGAGGCTACAGAAATGGAGCATCTTATTGGGGGAGCACAATATATCTTATAGGCCAAGGACGGCTGTGAAAGGCCAGATCTTGGCAGATTTCCTAATCGAGAAGCCGGATGAGGAAGGGCCAATCGTTAAGCAAGACGAGACTCCAACAGAACCATGGGTGTTGTTCACGGATGGATCTTCGTGTACGGACGGGTCCGGAGCTGGTCTCATTCTCACAAATCTGGAAGGAATGGAATTCACGTATGCCATCCGCTTTGAGTTCACGGCCACCAACAACGAAGCGGAATATGAAGCATTAATTGCGGGTTTGAAAATCGCCGCTAGAATGGGAGTCCGCAACCTTGAGGCCTACATGGACTCACGGCTTGTCGCGAACCATATTCTAGGTGGATATGTGGCTAAGGAGGACAACATGGTCAGGTACTTAGAAAAAGTCAAGTCGCTAATCGTGGTTTTCAGAAAGTTTTCCATCAAGCAGGTGCCAAGGGGCGAGAACAAGAAGGCGGACGCTCTTAGTAAGATCGCATCCACAAGCTTCGCTCACTTGTCTAAACAAGTCTTGGTGGAAATACTCAAGGAGAAATCTATAACGGAAGGGGAGGTCGCTACTATAGTTGAGGAGGACGGACCTACATGGATGACCCCGATTATCAACTATTTGACTAGTGAGACCCTTCCAGACGAGGAAAAAGCAGCACGGCGCATCAGGAGGAAGTCGCAACACTTCGAACTTAGAGAAGGCATCCTTTACAAGCGCTCTTTCTTGCAGCCGTGGCTGCGGTGTGTTGGACCACGTCAGGCCGCATACGTAATCAGTGACATACATGAAGGATTGTGCGGCATGCATGCAGGTCCACGATCCATGGTAGCTAGAGCCTTACGGACAGGATATTACTGGCCTACCATGCACAGAGACACGCGCGACATGATTCGCAAGTGTAGTGACTGCCAAGTGCATAGGCCAGTGCCGCGGCACCCGCAGCAGGAGCTTACACCTATCACGTCCCCATGGCCATTCTATAAGTGGGGAATCGACATTGCAGGACCATTTCCTGTAGCTGCGGGGGGAGTTAAATTCTTGATTGTTGCGATGGACTACTTCACACGATGGATAGAGGCCAAGGCAGTCAAGTCCATCACAGGCAAACAAGTTAAAAAGTTTGTTTGGGAACATATTGTGTGCTGTTTTGGTCTACCAGGAGAAATCATCTCGGATAACGGTAAGCAGTTCACGGACAATCCATTCAAAGACTGGTGTGCATCATTGAACATCAAGCGGTGCTTCGCATCTGTTAAGCATCCGTAGACTAATGGCCTCGTCGAACGAGCAAATAGAAGCTTGGGAAATGGCATCAAGGCACGTTTGGATGAACGAAGTGCCAAATGGGTCGATGAGTTACCACATGTGCTATGGGCACACAGAACTATGATCAAAACAGCCAACGGAGATACACCATTTGCATTAGCTTACGGCACTGAAGCTGTTATACCAGCAGAAATAGGAATGCCTACCATCCGCACGGTGGAGGTTAATGTCGTCACGAACGATGAACAGCTGCGAATCAACCTGGATCTGTTGGAAGAAAAAAGGGAAATAGCAGCCATCAATGAGGCTAAGTCCAAGGCTAAAATGAAAGCTTATTATGACGTCAAGGTCAAGGGTGTTTCTTTTCGACCGGGAGACTATGTCTATCGTGCTAATGAAGCGAGTCGAGCGGAGAATACAGGAAAACTGGGCCCTAAGTGGGAAGGACCGTATGAAGTCACGGAGGCCTTGGAACGAGGCGCGTACAAGTTACGTGACATGGATGGCCGCGACCTAGAGCGCACATGGAACATTTCCAATCTCAAAAGGTGCTATCTTTGAAAGCTACGGCTTCCGCATGGGTGCTTCGATATATGTGGCTTTAATGAAGAACCATGCGGTCTATCTGTTTTGTTTTTCTTATGTTTGCTTAGTTTGTTTCTTGTTTTTTAGGACTTGTCATTATTGTTCAAACAAAAATGTAAATGTTCTAATAAAATGTCGTGGTGCCTAGCTAGCCCCACGGCTTGTTTCGTGCAAATCATTTTTTAGATTTTTTGTTAGTCGTATGAATTTTACTTATATTATAATATGCCATGTTTCATTCATATGCATTCTTTCAAACTATTGTACATGTACTATACGCCTCCAGGCGGGGTAAGAGGATTAAGTGAACCTACTAATTCAACTTGGCGCGTAAGAGGGATGCAACCCCAGCCGCATGGATCATGTATCCTTACTAGACACCTTACTCACAAGACGTTGGGGTAAGTTTCATATGTCGTAGTCACACAGTGCTCCGCATAGTAAAGACGCACGTCGCATGTCTAGTAAATTATAGACTTGTATGTATTTTCTTTCTTTGTGTGTAACACGCAGTATTGGTGTACAATATTCAACACAGTCAAAATACACAAGTTTCCAAAATAGATAACGAAATTGGCCGTGGTCAATCACGGACTTACATACAAAATGCACATGTTTTAGCCGTGTACATACACGGACGAATAAAAACGACAAATATTCAGCGGTTACAAACCAGAGTTGTCTAAAAGTGATCATAAAGTAGAAGCACCCTACATAGGGGGGAGAAGCTTACCTATTTCCACTTGTTCCTCGACCAAGGATGACAACCACTCACTACTTTCCTTCCGATTTCGGGCTTGAGCAGCGTTCCTCTCCAGCACCACACTTAAGGGTTCTTCATCGAGCACGATCCTGGTTACATCCTCATAGATGGGGAGCGTCAGGTGGCTGGGCGATGGGGAGAAGGAAGCACGGGAATGACTTTCATCTTGGGAGAACGCACTAAGACTTAGCCTCTTCATGATTTCCATATTTGATGCATCTTTGGTGGCCTCCAGCTCATCCAAGAATGGATATTGCAGATCCCGCATCGCGGCCATGGAAGCAGTCATCTTGTTAGCGGCTTCAGGATTAAAGAAGGCATGTCTGGTGAAGTTGGGGGCATAGCACGTCGTCACGCTCGGCGGTGAGGGCATCAATCATCAAATCTTTTTGGGCGAACGCCTCTTTCAGCTCTTGGGTGACAGCCCTCTCATCAGCAAGCTCCCCTTGTACCTTCTCCATGCTTTAGACGGCCAGGTGCGCGTCTTCTAGTTTCTTGTTAAGCACGTATACCTGGCTGGAGTACGACTGGGCAGACGCTTCCGCTGTGGATACCTATAAGAGATAAAATTTTAGAATATATTTCTTTTAGAAAATGGGTGGTGCGGCACGGATATGTACCTTGGTGGTCGCGACATCTAGTTTTGACTCAAGGTTGGCCACTTGTTGGTCGTACTCATTCGCGCGGGCCGATTGATTTTTTATGGTTGCCTCGGCGCTAGCCAGCTGGGATTAGAGGTCTGCAATTTGAGCTTCATTATCCACGATCATCTTCTCCCTCCGTCCAACCTTCCTCTTAAGAGATTCAACATGCCCAAGTGCGGCTTCAAACCTTACCCTCATCGAGGTGCCCATCGCCATTTGGTGTACCAAGGCACCATTATACTCATCCGCCAAATCCGCATGGCTGAGCGCGTTCACCTCTCGCACCAAGCCTGGTGGTATGCAGTTGTTGAGGTACTCCCGGCGTTCGTCAGCGTCCCTCATTCGTGATGCAGTTGTGATATTCCATATGGGGTTGAACGATTGAGGGGGGGCCGGACGTTGGGAGGTCTTGGGAGGCTGTGGGTGAACCTTCTTCAAAAACAGGGCCGGACTTTGTGGCGGCCGTGTGAGGCATGGGGTTTCTTTCCACTTCTTTTCCTTTTCCCTTCTCCATTTGGGTGTCAGGGGGAGGCACGACACCAGTTCGTTCATCCCTGTGAAACAAGTATTGGGAAACATATTAAGTGTTGCTTACAAGGAAATTTGTCATTCTTACGTGTTAGGATGGAGTCTTACATGTCATTTCTTGCTAATTCTGATGCGGTTGGGGCAATCTGAGTGACGGTGTAGAATATTGATAATCAATGAATCTATGAAGGGGTTTGTTGATTTCTAGAGAGAGAAAGTTAGAGAGAGAAAGTGAGAGAAACTATGTGAATTTTATTAAGTGGAAAATAAGAAATGACAACAACCAACCCCTTTCCTTAGTGGAAAGGGGTATTTATAGTCCAAGCCTAACATTGGGCTTGGGCCGGTCCATGACAAGCCCATGGACCGGTTCTTACTTAAGTTAATAAGCAAATAATAACTAATTACTAACTACGAGCTATTACAACATAAATCATATTGTGGAGTGACCGATACTTCTAAAATACATTAAAACGTATTTCTAACAATCTCCCCCTAAGGGAGGTCACTCCACGTTACAAAGTTCTAAACCTAGTATACTATATGTTGATGCAAAAGTTGGTTGATCCTTGCTAGACCCGAATTAGGTTTAATTCGGGTTGGCTGGGTACCGGCTCCTGCACCAAGTGAATCGTCTGGTTGGGATCCTGCACACTAAACAACACGCGTTAAGCTTACCGTGGGAAGGTTTCCCACGATTAGACTCCGGCGTGAGAGTAAGTAATCGATTTAGGGTTATATGTGAGTTTAGAGAGAATTGTGATACCTTTGTGGAACCCTTGGGGGTTCCTTTTATAGGCAGTGAAACCCCAGTGGGCTTTCACTGACCCTTCGGCCCCAAGGAAAAGATAAGCACCAGAATTTAGAATGATTGCTATCTTCTAATTCTGGCAATGAATATCTCTTCCTATTAGGATTAAGATATGCTTAGACAGAATATTATTCTGCCTGATCTTATGTCGGCCGCTTTGGGCCGTGGGCCGCACACATGTGCGAGCACTGTTCACTCAAGCCCATAAGCCTGAGTGATATTTATCCACCCATTTACGATGGGCCGGATACGGGTAGTACCCGTGGGCCGGGCTCATGACCCGGTTTGGGGGACTATACGTCATCATGTCCCCCCAGTCTAGTTGTTACAGCCGTAGGCGTAACCTCTAGACTATCAAGCTGCCCTCCGGTCTTACCAAGAAAGGCCTAAGAAATGATAATGGAAATTTAGTTCCGGCCGCACGTGGCAACCGGTCGTATAAATATCCCTTAGTGAATACTACCGCAGCCGCGCGCGATGGCCGAGACAAATTAAATGCAACATTTAATATGGTCTTACGTAAGAGCCGCATAACCCGACAAGAATCCCGTCGCATTAATGATATGCAACAATCCAGTCGTATATCTGCAAAAAGTGCATGATTACTGACCAGCCTCGAGCCACACGAAACTGTTTAAGAAATGACCCGTGGGTCCCCTACTGACGTTACAGAAATGTCAGAAATCCTATCCATTGGATAGGAAATGTGACTGACACGTGTCAAGAATCCATGGCACCTCGGAAACCGAAGCCACCCTATATAAGGGTGAGCATGCGTGTATGTTACACACACAATTCATTCATCCCCCCCGCCATTGTTAATCTTCAAGCTTTTCCTTCACAACTTTTGCCTTCATTTCCACGGACATCCATCACCGCAGGTTAGATCACCACGCCCTTAAAAACCTTTTCATAAATTATGGTTAAGGATAACCCCCTCATCACGGACGTCCTGAATGTGATGTCGGGAGAAAAATACCTCGACTTCCTGTCGAAGTACTATGTGCCTGAAAGCGTACACCCCACCTTTCCGGGTGATGGTGAAGCTATTACAGACGCACCGGCGGGGAAAATAGGCATATACACCCGCCTATTTGACTCAGCCAACTACCGTATTCCGCTATCGAAGTTCTTAGTAGATCTTCTCATGTACTATGACTTTCATATCACCCAGCTCCACTGCATAGGGGCGTGTAAGATCAACCAGTTTGAGATTACATGCCACACTTGTAGGGTAACCCCCACCGTTAACCTGTTTAGGGCTTTCTATTTTCCACAGTTGGTGAACGGGTGGTTGTCGTTCAAGAAACGTCCCGGCAATTCCCCGATGACATATAGGAAACCCCTTGACTCCCTGAAGAATTGGTACGACCATTACTTCTTTGTAGATGAGAAGGTATTCCCCACCCCCTTTGTACTTAAAACCAAAGCCCCAAGAGATTATCCGCCCAAGCCTAAAGACTATAGTAGCCGGGACCTGAAAATATTAGATACCCACCGCACGGAATTTCATAGAGGGTTGCCGGAGAACTTTCTGTGCTTGGTAGGAATAAGTCGTCGTTACTTTGGGAGGGATGACTTGTATCCGTGCTTCTTAACGGAGCAAGGCGAGGGTAGGTTATATATACCTTGTATATCCAATATGTCGCGTATATTTAAAATGTTACTAACCCACATACTTCTCCAATCATTTGCAGAGATGAACCTTCACGGATTGATTCGCCAAGGCGACCCCATGAAGGTGAGGGAAGGATTCCGGCCGTTGAAGCCGAATGAGCTCCCTTTGCTGGAAGCATTGGCCGACCGTACTATTCCATTGGAGGAGACAACCGAACCCAGGTCAGACGAGGAGGAACCTGTTATCGAAAAATCCCCATTGGATTTTCACAACGAAGATGGTGACGACCCATTGCTGGAGGGAGGCACCATTAACCAGGAGGAGGAGCGCGACCTGAATGAAGACAATACGCAAGCTTCCGGATCCTCCACACGTACTTCAAAAAAGAGGAAGACAACCAGGCGTGTGGCAAAAAAGATTGGGGAGGATGCCGGGGTTGCGAATGCTCCTCCCAAGAAGTTGCGACCAGACCATCCTCAATATCAGGGGGATGGCAACACCATGCCTGGTCAGGCCGACACTACCCCGACCATGGAAGGGCCCGTTCTTCGTGTCGCTCCAGTGAACGCCGTAGCCCCTACCGGCCCAGATCCTACTACTGGCACCTCGTAAGTACCCATCCCGATGATGATTTGTATCCTCGCATGATATATGTAGACTAAAAAAAAAGTTATCTTGTTTTTTAATCACAGGGTAAATCCGGCGGTCGCAACTCAAGGAGAAGAGGTGGGGAGAAATCCATCCCCCGCGGTTACTAACAATCCTCCTTCCCCCACCCATGCCAAGGAACCGTGCCACGAAGGGCCTGAGGAGAGCTTGCGTCTAGCCTGGAACCTATCAAGCTTGACACGGCTAGAAGCCGAATCAGAGTGCTCGGAGTTCATTGAACACATCACTCCGCCCGTCCTCGCACAGGATTTGGATGAGCTGGACCATGAGGCTTTAATCGAGCAGTTTGATGTGTCATCTGCACATCAGGTCACGGTGGGTGCCGCGCTGAGACGCAGACTGATCAAGGCCCTCACCAATGTGAGCCGTGCCGACAAAAGGATCGCCCGCCGGGAGGCTTTGGTTGTGAAGAGCGAGAAGACCATTGCGTCTTTGCAAGCGGCGTTGTTGACTGCTGAGGCGACGGTAAAGGAGCAGGCACTCCATGCCGAGACAAGAGAGAAGCGCATCGCTGAATTGGAGGCCCTTGTAGTCGCATCAAATGAGAAGGTAATCTTCCAAATATGTTGCTCATATATTTCTACTCCTTGTGTGTATGTAGCCCAAAAATATATTCGTACACTAACTCCCAATCTTATACGCAGGTGTCTGCGGCTGAGGCGGCTACCAAGGCGGTGACCGTGCAATCCTTCAGCATTGCTCAGGAGCGCGACGCACTGAAGGAGGAATTGAAGCAAGCTCAAAGCAACTTTGAAAATCACGTTGTCGCTGGCGATGAAGAGTTGAGCCGGGTGGTCGCCAGCTGTGTGGAGAGAGTATGCCCCCCCTACTGAGTGCAACAGCTGGCCGTAGGTGGATTATCGGGCAAGGGATGCGGCTTGCCATAAGCGGGGCTCTTAACGCTCCACACCTATTGCAAGCCTTTGCTGGGGTTGTATTTGACGGGATCGACCGTGGTAGGCATGAAGGCATGATCCAAGCTGCGGAAATGATCACCAAAGGTGAGGATATCACCCGGCATCCGTATCACAACCTCTCCGCAGCGGGGAAAATGACTGCGTCCATGGACGCCTTGGCCAACCTTCAACACCCACTTCTGGACGAGCTTGAAGCCTTGAAAGACGCTCCCAACGAAATAATAATGTCTCGGCTGAGTGCTAACCCAACCCCTTTGACGCTGGCTACCTATGACTGTATATCCAAGGCTGTGTCAGGTGAGAAGCCGCTTAATGAAGCTTTAGACACTCTTGCCGTCAAAGTTCAGAACGGGAAAGATGCTCGCGGGGAGGCTCTCCGTGCTTTGATTGAGGAAGGAAAGAAGGATCTAGAAGAATTCCTCCCCCCCATGTAACTTGTATGTTTGTAGACATTTGTATTTATATTCGTCCGTGTATGTACACGGCTAAGACATGCATGTAATAACTTGTCTTTTTATTTTAGAAGTCCGTGTCAACCACGGCCATTTTGTTTGTTTAATTTTTAAACTTGTGTATCTCATTGCAATCCAATGCTGCGTGACATATCACGTCTTACATACAAGTCCAATTTACTAGACATGCGACGTGCGTCTTTATTATGCGGATCACCGTATGGCTGTAGCATATGAAACTTACCCCAACGTCTTGTGAGTAAGGTGTCTAGTAAGGATACGTGATCCGTGCGGCTGGGGTTGCATCCCTCTTACGCGGCAAGTTGAATTAGTAGGTTCACTTAATCCTCTTACCCCACCTGGAGGCGTTTGGTACATGTACGGTATTTTGAGGGAATGCATACGAAAGAAGCATGGCATATTATAACACAATTAAAATTCATACGGCTAACAAAGAATCTAACAAAGAAGACAATAATTTGCACGAAACAGGCCGTGGAGCTAGCTAGGCACCACGTCATTTTATTAGAACATTTACATTTTTTGTTTGAACAATGATGACAAGTCCTAAAAAAGTCCATAAAGGAAACTTAAACAAACATAAGAAAAACAAATAAGACAAATAACCCGCATGGTTCTTTATTAAGACCACCTATAGCAAAGTATCCATGCGGGAGCCGTAGCTTTCAAAGATAGCACCTTTTTAGATTGGCGATGTTCCATGTGCGCTCTAGGTCGCGGCCATCCATATCGCGTAGCTTGTACGCGCCTCGTCCCAAGGCTTCAGTGACTTCATACGGTCCTTCCCATTTAGGGCCCAGTTTTCCTGTATTTTCCACGCGACTTGCTTCGTTAGCACGATAGACATAGTCTCCCGGTCGAAAAGAAACACCTTTGACCTTGGCATCGTAATAAGCCTTCATCTTAGCCTTGGACTTAGCTTCATTGATGGCTGCTAATTCCCTTTTTTCCTCCAACAGATCTAGGTTGATTCGCAGCTGTTCATCATTTGTGACGGCATTAACCTCCGCCGTGCGGATGGTAGGCATCCCTATTTCTGCTGGTATAACGGCTTCAGTGCCGTAAGCCAATGCAAACGGAGTATCTCCGTTGGCTGTTTTTATCATGGTTCTATGTGCCCATAGCACATGCGACAATTCCTCGACCCATTTGCCCTGTCGTTCATCCAGCCGCGCCTTAATCCCATTCCCCAAGCTCCTATTTGCTCGTTCGACAAGGCCGTTCGTTTGTGGATGCTTGACAGACGCGAAGCGCCGCTTGATGTTCAATGATGCACACCAGTCTTTGAATGGGTTATCCGTGAACTGTTTGCCGTTGTCTGATATAATTTCTCCAGGTAGACCGAAACGGCATACAATGTGTTCCCACACAAACTTCTTGACCTGCTTACCCGTGATAGATTTTACTGCCTTGGCTTCTATCCATCGTGTAAAGTAATCCATTGCAACAATCAAGAATTTAACCCCTCCCGCAGCTACAGGAAATGGTCCTGCGATGTCAATTCCCCACTTGTAGAATGGCCATGGGGACGTGATAGGTGTAAGCTCCTGCTGTGGGTGCCGCGGTACTGGCCTATGCACTTGGCAATCATTGCATCTGCGAATCATGTCGCGCGCGTCTCTGTGCATAGTGGGCCAATAGTATCCTGTTCGTAAGGCTCGAGCTACCACGGATCGTGGACCTGCATGCATGCCGCACAATCCTTCGTGTATGTCACTAATCACATAGGCCGCCTGGCGTGGTCCAACACACCGCAGCCACGGCTGCAAGAAAGAGCGCTTATAAAGGATGCCTTCCCGGAGTTCGAAATATTGTGACTTCCTTCTAACGCGCCTTGCTGCTTTTTCCTCGTCTGGGAGTGTTCCGCTAGCCAGATAGTTGATGATTGGGGTCATCCACGTAGGTCCCTCTTCTTCAACTATCGCAGTCACTTCCCCTTCCGTAATAGACTTTTCTTTGAGTATCTCCACCAAAACCTGTTTAGACAAGTGAGCGAAGCTTGTGGACGCGATTTTACTGAGGGCGTCCGCTTTCTTGTTCTCGCCCCTTGGTACCTGCTTGATGGAAAACTTACTGAAAGTTGCGATTAACGTCTTGACTTTTTCCAGATACCTGACCATGTTGTCCTCCTTAGCCACATACCCACCTAGAATATGGTTCGCGACAAGCCGTGAGTCCACGTAGGCCTCAAGGTTGCGAACTCCCATTCTAGCGGCGATTTTTAAACCCGCAATTAATGCTTCATATTCCGCTTCGTTGTTGGTGGCCGTGAACTCAAAACAGAGGGCGTACGTGAATTCCATACCTTCTGGATTTGTAAGGATGAGGCCTGCCCCGGATCCGTCTGTGCATGAGGACCCGTCCGTGAATAGCACCCAAGGTTCCGATAGGGCCTCCTCTTGCTTAATGATTGGTTCTCCCTCATCCGGCTTCTCGATCAGGAAATCTGCCAAGATCTGGCCTTTAACAGCCGTCCTTGGTCTGTACGATATATTATGCCCCCCCAGTAGGATGCTCCACTTCTCTAGTCTCCCTGCTACGTCTGGTCTAGATATAACCTGCTTGATTGGCTGATCCGTAATCACGACAATCGGGTGCGCCTGAAAGTACCGGCGCAGCCTCTTTGTAGCAAATACTAGTGCTAGTACCAATTTTTCCATGGGGGAATAGTTCAGCTCCGCTCCTTGTAATGTTCTACTTATAAAGTAGACCGGGGTCTGTATTGTGTCTCTGTCCGTCATCAGTACCGCGCTTATTGCGCCATGGGTAGCCGAGAGATACATAACAAGCTCCTCCTTTGGGCGGGGAGCTACCAACATGGGGAGAGATGCGAGATGCTGCTTGAGTTGGCCAAAGGCTTCCTCAGCTTCCTTCGTCCAACGAAAGTCTCCCTTTCTAATACACTTCTTCAGTGTCTTAAATAAGGGCAGTGACTTCTCTGCGGATTTGGATAGAAATCTATTTAGTCCGGCTAACTTCCCATTCAGGGATTGTACCTCCTTCCGTGTCTGTGGGGACGGTAGCCGTATCACTGCGTCCGTCTTCTCTGGACAAGGTTTGATGCCGTTTGGGTCAATCAAATATCCCAAGAACATTCCTTCTGTTGCACCAAACGTACATTTCTTTGGATTTAACTTCATATTAATCCTTCTCAGCGTGTCGAATGTCTCCTGGACATCCCGGAGGAGTGCCTCCTCCGTGTGGCTTTTTATCACCAAGTCATCAACATATACCTCCAAGTTGCGTCCTATTTGTGATTCGAAAGCTTTATCCACCAACCGCTGATACGTAGCGCCGGCGTTCTTTAATCCAAACGGCATTTTCGTATAGCAATATACGCCCTGGCTTGTGTGGAACGCAGTTTTTTCTTCATCCTCCTCCGCCATCTGGATTTAGTGATACCCTTTATATGCATCCAAGAAGCATTTGAAAGGATATCCACACAAAGATTCTACTTTCCAGTCAATTTCTGGAAGCGGGTAACAGTCTTGTGGGCAGGCCTTGTTCAGGTCCGTGAAATCCACGCACATGCGCCAACTTCCATCATGTTTCTTGACCATGACTGGATTGGATAACCACTCGTGGTAGTATACCTCGCGCATAATGCCTGCATCCACCAGTTTCCGCACTTCCTCCAATATAACTTGGCTTCTTTCGGGCGCCTGGCCGCGCTTCTTTTGCTTGATGGGTTGGTACCCTTGGCGGATCTGGAGCTTATGCTCTGCTATCGTACGTGGCACACCCGTCATATGTTTCGGCTCCCATGCGAATATGTCCAGATTTGCACTTAAAAGTGCACACATGGCCCTTTTGCCGCTATCTGAGAGTGCCCCTCCTATGGATACCTCCTGTTCCGGGTAGTCAGGGTGGATGGCCACCTTCCAATTGGGTGGTGGTGCCCCATCCTTGGGTGGTACAGGTGGTGCCGGTGTTGTCACGGTGTGACACTCGGACGTCGGCACGACTGTATTATAAATAGTAACGATTCCCCCATCAACTGGGAACTTAATCATTCCGTGTGCCGTAGAGGGTACTGCTCGGATAGCCAAAATGCCTGGTCGGCCTATGATTCCATTATAAGGGGAATGTGAACGTATCACCATGAAGTTCATCCACGTTGTAGTGGAATGTTCCTCATTCCCAATGGTGACAAGCAGACGCAACTGCCCTATTGGCCAGATAGTATCTCCACTAAAGCCAGTAAGCGGCGACGTGGCCGGTACTAATTGGCTTCTTATCTCTGGGCATAACTGCACAAAGCAGTGTTCATATAATACCTCTGCTGACGATCCTCCATCCACATACATGCGGCGGACATTGTGCGTTCCAATGCTTATCTCAATAGTGAGAGGCGCATCAACCACGTCACTTGCTGTGATGAGAGGGAATGAGATTTCCTTGCCGCGGGAAAATTTTTGGCCAATTTTCTGTCTAGTGCGGCGCTGTCTGGATTGGATCATGTATATGGTAGAAGGCTTGTCCTTTTGGGGGTCCTTCTTATCATACTTCTTGTTGTTGTCCTTTCCGTCTTTCCAATCCTTAACCAGGTGCTTAAGCTTGCCTGATTTGATTAGCGACTCAATATGCTTCTTTAGCTGGATACACTCCTCCGTGCCGTGTCCTTTGTCATTATGGAATTCGCAGAAGCGACTTCCCTGCCGACGTTCCGGGGGTGTGGTCATTGGGGGAGGCCTTGGAAAATTCGCCCCTTCAGTCAACAAGATCTCCCGGTAGGACATCTTTAGGGGGGTGAACTTGTCGTCTGACCGTCCGCCTTTGCTCTGGCTCTTATAGTCCGAGGCCTTGTTATTGTTCTGGTTGCCTTGACCACCCGACTGTCTCCTGGACTGGTCATTTGAGCGGTACCCATTCCCTCGGGATGGGTAGGCTGCGGCCACCGCTGTCTCTCCCTCTATGAAATTCCTCACTCTCTCCATGAGGTCATCATATCTTTCTGGACGCTTGTCGTTGAGACGCCTGATCAGTTCTCTGTCTGTTATGGCGTGCATGTAGTCCGAGATTTTCAGGAGCTCTGGCATGGTTCTCGTGCGTGTGCACTCATCATTGAAGCGTTCAGTGAAGGCTTCTGTGGACTCCCCCGGCCGTTGCTTAACGGTTGCCAATGAAACCGGATCCCTATTATACTTCTTCCTCTGAGTATAATTGTTTTCGAACGCAGTGCGTAGTTCCGTGAAACTATCAATGCTTCGTGGGGGGAGTGCCTCGAACCAGTCACGAGCGTTACCAATTAAGGTCGAATTGAACATTTGGCACCATATGGGCATGGGCCATCGCTCAATTTTAGCCTGAGTATCAAATATTTTGAGGTGATCGACAGGATCACCGGACCCATCATACGTTTTGATACATGCCGGCATGCGACGTTTGGTGTCCTCAGAGTAGTTCCGTATGCGAAGGGTAAACGGATCTTCCCTAGGATCAGCCCATGGCCGTGTGAGCCTAGGGTCATCCCATGGTTCACACCACGGACGCGAGAGGTCCTCTGCTTCCGTATCCCTATAGTGGGGGCCACCATAATACTCATCATTGCTTGGTGGTGGTGGCGTGCGCCTTGGCCGGCGGCGTTTGGGCGGATGGTCATCTGAGTCCTCCCCAGACGGATCTGGGGACGGTGGTGGTGCCCCGCCTTTCGAGTAGGGACCATTTTTTTGAGACGAGCCAGGAGCCTTCCTTCCTGTGTTCATTCTATCCCACACACTTGGGCGGCGTGTGGTTCTGGTCAGCTCTCGGTCTGGCCGCTCGGGTGAGCCATCCGACCTTTCCCCATCTTGAGGTTGCGTTAATTCTTGCATGATGCGATCCCCTATGCGTTCAAACACATTCCGGGGTTGAGGGTCTTCCTCAAAGGTTCCCTGCTCCCGAGGCTGGGTCCTCCTTTTTCTCCGATTTCGGGAAGGAGTGGATGGTCCACTGTCGCCAAAGTTGAGTCGGGCTTGGAGGTTCCTTCCCAGGCTCAATCTTGATGCGATCCCTGGGACGATCCTTTCAAAATTTTGAGTGAGAACTCGAGTGAGCTCGTCCTCGCTGAGTGGTTGAGCTTCCACTTCTTCCTCCATTAAGGGTCTACGTGGCTCCTTGTTAGGAGGGGCTGGCGCACTTCCCGGATCAGGGTTGTCCAGGGTTGAAGTGGGCGGGGGTGTCACCGAGACCGTGCTCGTCACCCCTGCGGACTGAAGACTGCTACGGTTACCTGGTCCGCCTGCGAGGCGGCTAGGTGATTGGTTGGGAATAAGAATCCCTTCCCCTGAGGGCTTCCGATTCCCAGGATTCACGTTCCTGGGGTTAACTGGCGGATGCCCCTTCGTCATTGAAACGATCGAGATGAGGTTTTGTTCTAGCTTAGTGTTAAGGTCCCACGGATGGCGCCAACTTGTTGATGCAAAAGTTGGTTGATCCTTGCTAGACCCGAATTAGGTTTAATTCGGGTTGGCTGGGTACCGGCTCCTGCACCAAGTGAATCGTCTGGTTGGGATCCTGCACACTAAACAACACGCGTTAAGCTTACCGTGGGAAGGTTTCCCACGATTAGACTCCGGCGTGAGAGTAAGTAATCGATTTAGGGTTATATGTGAGTTTAGAGAGAATTGTGATACCTTTGTGGAACCCTTGGGGGTTCCTTTTATAGGCAGTGAAACCCCAGTGGGCTTTCACTGACCCTTCGGCCCCAAGGAAAAGATAAGCACCAGAATTTAGAATGATTGCTATCTTCTAATTCTGGCAATGAATATCTCTTCCTATTAGGATTAAGATATGCTTAGACAGAATATTATTCTGCCTGATCTTATGTCGGCCGCTTTGGGCCGTGGGCCGCACACATGTGCGAGCACTGTTCACTCAAGCCCATAAGCCTGAGTGATATTTATCCACCCATTTACGATGGGCCGGATACGGGTAGTACCCGTGGGCCGGGCTCATGACCCGGTTTGGGGACTATACGTCATCACTATACTAAGTCTTCGTTCTTTAGCTCGTAGTCCTTTCTTCTTTTCTTTCTTTTGTTGTGAATATGTTGGTTTGATCTTTTTGGCTTTGACTTGAGAGCATTGTTCTTTGGCCTTTCACGTGCGATCTTTGCCTTTCTTGTGAATTTTGCCTCCTCGTGACTTCATGTTCCACACACTTACGTCTTTTTGTTGAATTCTTGAAAGCTTCAGAGTTTGGTACAGCGGAAGACTTCATCTTGTACTTTCTTGAATTTTTGTTGCAAAAGATATAAGCATGTGGGAACGACTTTTACAGGTACACCGCAACACCACCGTCTTTACTGGTACACAGCAACGCCACCGTCTTCAACAGGTACTCAGCAACGCCACCGTCTTTAGCAGGTACACAGCAACGACACGAATAAAATGGCTTTGAACATTTTATTCTAATTCGGTAGCATTTTACCTCCGGTCGGTGAAGACCGTTGGACGATATTAGATATCGTACCCGTGACGGATAGTTTCAATTAAGTAACTTCCTGACAGGATTTCGCGGGTAAACTCGTTCTCTTTATTCGACCGTCCAAAGCTGACTGCGAACATAAAGAGTGAATCACTTGGATAAATTATCCTTGTGATTAAAAGCCGTCAATACATGAAACCTGGAACAAGTGAATTTCAATTAAGATTTTCACCATCGTTGCTTTCCAGTTGTCACGAGCTCGATTCATAAAGAATCTTGCACGTTACCTACCAAGTGCTGTTTGATGTTGACACTAGAAGGATTTCCACTCGTCACTGTGGTCAATAAAGAGTCACTCTGAGTGTTCTGGCAAGATCATATGATAATGCGAAGAGGCCTGGAACGAGTTTAAGTTCAATTAAGAATTAAACCACTGTTACCTTCCAGTTTTTCACAAGATTGGTTCTAAAAGAACCGCACGTGTAACCTACCATGAGCTTGTTTGATGTTGGCTCAAGCAGGATTTCCATCTTCATTGTAATACTTACGTATTACTCGGATGTTCTGGCAATATTACAAGAATATTGCGTAGGACTCATGAAAATCTCTTACTTTTCACAGTGTGTGAGAAAGCAAGGAATAAATGGAAAGTGTCCTAATGAGACTTTTGATGATCTCTTGGCTCTAGACTCGATTGTGCGTTTTGATTTAGTGAGCGATGGCTGGAGAGGAGTGCCACCTTTTCAATACTAGTTTATTCGGAGTGAATAAACCAATAGATAACGTGTTGATCTCCGTGTGATTAAAACAAATACCTTTTGAGAGATATTTGAGTTAGCTGGGGAAGGGTTGTGCATTGCATCACTGGGTCCATGATGTCTTTCTTCAATACCGAGAATCATTAACAAAAATGACCTCAATAGCATATGTATTGACCCGGTTTCTGCCTAAAGTTGTAAGGAGGGCTTCTTTCTTTACACCCTTTATCTTTACATTTCTTTTTCATTCTTCAACCCCTTCAATGCATACCAATACGTCATCACTAGCACCTTGTTGTGATTGTTCCAGTGCTAGCTTAAGTACTTGGTCGGCATTCAGCTACGTTCACATTCTTTCTCCATCTTTCCTAGGACTTCTAATTCTATCTAGGGAATTGTCCTTGGGAAGATTCCATCGGCTCTGATGAATCATTGGACTAAACCTATTCCTACCACCCTTTTGTCACCACATCCGTCGTGAATTAAGCGTGTTTTGGGAAGGAATTGCCACCATGAAAAATCATTGAAAATCACCTAAAGTACTTGTGATATTGAAATCAAAAGTTTTGTACCTTAGGTGTTTTGTTCATCAAAAACGCTCCCCCTTAACACGTGCTTTACACATATTAAGTTGGATAATCTTTAAGTCTTTTTCATCTTTTAGCCAAGTATCACTTACGTCTCCTTAATCCCATTTTCTCCCCTTATCCAAAATGTTAACCATTAATATTTGGGATATTGAATGGATTAACCGGTCTTTGGGTAAAAATGAAATCGATGTTTTGGCCATAGAACAAGTTATTGCTCCCCCTTAAGTTAATAAGGGATAGTTGTAGTGCTTTGGTATGACATATTTTGAAAGAGTTAGAATCTCGTGATAAATTCTTGAAAAATTATCATACCTTAACACTACAGCAAGCCATACAAGCACATTATTCACAAATTTACATATTCACAATTGAAAACCAATATAAAGTGACCTGAGATGTACGACCCATCAGATGGATCGTTGCAGTAGCTTGTGGTGCACTAAATACGGTCTTCCACCCACGAATCTTTCCAAGCTCCTCATCAATCTTCGTTCACGGAGCTTTTGATCGATCTTTTTGATCACATACTTTGCCATCTGCCGGTAACCCGGATGCCAATCCTCCGTCATCTCTGGCAAAGTCCCACCCGAGTCCTAAGGGCGTTCTTGAAATGAGAGTTATCGAGAATGGCTATGGCGACCTTAAAACCATGGTGAGTGGATTTAGAGACTTGCTTCAGCCTATAGTTGTTGGGTATAAACTTAAGGGTTCGAGCTTTAGCAATATCGGCTTCTCTAGATTCTTGGATAGCTTGTACTGTTGGATTAGTCATTTTATCTGCTTAAGATAAGACATGAAAGGTTGATGCACAAAAACAGATAGATATATATCATTCTTACTTCTAAGCATAACACATTTCATAAGATAAAACAACAAGTACATAGATAGCATGCAAACAAGAATAATCAAACTCTTCATCCGGAACTTTTCCTCATTCGGAACATCTTCATCCGGAACTTTTCTTCATTCGGAACTTCTCCTCATTCGGAACTTCTTCATCCGGAAGTTCTTCATTCGGAACTTCCTTCATCCGGAAGTTCTTCATTCGGAACTTCTTTCATCCGGAAGTTCTTCATTCGGAACTTCCTTCATCCGGAAGTTCTTTCATTCGGAACTTCCTTCATCCGGAAGTTCTTCATTCGGAACTTCCTTCATTCGGAAGTTCTTCATTCGGAACTTCCTTCATCCGGAAGTTCTTCATTCGGAACTTCCTTCATTCGGAAGTTCTTCATTCGGAACTTCCTTCATTCGGAAGTTCTTCATTCGGAACTTCCTTCATTCGGAAGTTCTTCATTCGGAACTTCCTTCATTCGGAAGTTCTTCATTCGGAACTTCCTTCATTCGGAAGTTCTTCATTCGGAACTTTCTCATTCGGAAGTTTTTCAGAAGAAATCCTTCATTCGGAAGTTCTAAACCATGTTCATCCGGAACTTTTACCAACTAAACTCAGATGTTTGATCTAGCGCGTTTGTGAGTTTCTAAGGCAATCTAAAGCAATTTAAACATCATTTAACCTATTCCGAGCAAAACCCACCATAAATCCCTTATCAATTAACCTTAATTAAGGAATAACCCTAAACCTGATAATTGTTAATTTTCTGAATCAATTAAGGGGATATAGATGGCGATTTAGACGAATTCATAAGTCAAAATATGATGTTAATTACCTTATTTAGTGAATGAACAGGTAGGAATGATCAGACGAGATGTTTGTAAGAGTTTGTGTGTGTTTATGCAACAATGGCGGCAAAGGAATAGGAAAACAGTGATTAGAAAAATAGGGGGGCGGGGGGTGTGATATTTGACTTAGGTCAAAAATATTGACAAGTTAAACAATTAACACTTTAAGTCCCTCTATTTACACTCCTTTTTCTTTTTGTTTCTACTTTTTCCATTTCACCTAACTCTTGTTAAACGTACACACCATTTAGCAAACGCATCTATTAGCATATCTCCAAAATCTAAAAGCAACGCCTATCACTTAGAACGAACACAAGTCATATTCCAAAGCAAAACCACTCAATTACCATGTAGCCCTTAATTTTCACAATCACTTTTGAAAATCAATTTTAATGACGAAGATGATTTTACTATTTTCTCCCCCTTAAACGATGACCCGTTTTCTATTTAAATAGCTGTAGTCATTGTTTAAAGAGTCAAATAGTGATGAAAGCATTTCCAATTTATCTCTTGAAAAATTTTGATTCGTGGTTTTAATAAGATTTCTCTTATTTTAACAAATTAATGCACTGAGACGTACACAAATTCGTGTTAGACCAAGTTATAAAGTAAACTTGATCCCTTTGCATGATTTGGCTTGTAAATCACGCCCGAGAAAATTAATTCCCGTTCTGAGCCAACGTTTTCCAAGGAAATACGTGACTTTAATATGAAAACCGGGTTGCAGTCTGAAATAACTACAAGCCATAATGGGCATGTTTTTAAAAAATGTACAACTTTTATACGGACTCTATTTATGGCACCGTGTCAATATTAATCGACATTTCTAAGGCCGTAAATATTACCGTACTAAAAGACATGCCCGTTTTAAAACGAAAAATATTTTTGGTTTTTCTTGATTTTATAATTTTTATGGTTTTTGTTGGTTTTATATTTTTTATGGTTTTTGTTGGTTTTATATTTTTGTATTTTCTTTTTGTGGTTTATATATTTACGATAATATACATGATCACAACCAAAGGATACTCTGAATAGTTTACCACGACTATTCAGCTGATTCTTCTGCCAACTCTTTGAGAGTCGCTGGAGTGAATGATTTCATGCCAAGCTTGTCGATCAAAAACTCGATTCGTCCTCGATCTAAGGCTTTGGTGAACATATCCGCCAGCTGGTACTCAGTAGTGACAAAATACAGCTCGATCACTCCGTTCTCCACCTGCTCCTTAATGAAATGGTAGCGAATGTCAATGTGCTTGGCCCGGGAGTGTTGAACATAGTTGCAGCAAAGGGCAATGGCGCTCTTGTTGTCACAGTACATCGGGATTTTGTTAAATCCAAGACCGTAGTCAGTTAATTGTGATCTCATCCAAAGGACTTGAGCACAACAACCGGACATGGCGATGTATTCAGCCTCCGTGCTTGATATTGCAGCGCTTTTCTGCCTTTTTGAAGACCAACTGATCAATCTATCTCCTAGGAGTTGCACAGATCCAGAAGTGCTACGCCTCGTATCTTGACATCCAGCATGATCGGCATCTGCGTATGATATTAAAGCAATCGAGGAATCTTTCGGATACCATAGACCACGATGAAGTGTTCCTTTTAGATACCGAAAGATCCTTTTCACAACATGTAAGTGCTTTTCGGTAGGCCGAGCCTGATACCGGGCACACATGCATACAGCAAATTGCAAATCAGGCCTGCTAGCAGTCAGATAGAGAAGGGTGCCGATCATTCCACGGTAAAGTTTCGGATCGACAATAATCCCATCCCTATCTTCATCTAACTTGGATTTCTCCACCATTGGAGTGTCTACGGGGTCACAATTCTCAAAGTTATATTTCTTAAGAGACTCTAGAGCATATTTGGATTGATTAATAAAGATGCCTCTGGGATTCTGAGAAATCTGTAATCCTAAGAAAAATGAGATTTTTCCCATCATCGACATCTGAAAGCGTGTGGACATTATCTTCTCAAATTGTTTAGACAATTCTATGTTAGTGGCGGCAAATATTATATCATCAACATAAATTTGTACCAGAAGCATGTCGTTGCCGTCTTTGAGAGTGAATAGAGTGGGGTCCACTTTGCCTTTGGAGAAGCCTTCCGACATGAGATATGTTGACAGGAGATCATACCACGCGCGTGGAGCTTGTTTCAACCCATAGAGAGCCTTCTTAAGCTTGTACACATGGTTAGGAGACTCCGTACTCACGAACCCATCCGGTTGACTAACATAAACCTCTTCCCTTAGTTCACCGTTCAAAAATGCCGTCTTCACATCCATTTGATAGACGATCATGTTCATATGAGCAGCAAACGCAAGGAATAGTCTAATCGCCTCCAATCTAGCCACAGGAGCAAAAGATTCCTCAAAGTCTATACCCAAGGCTTGTTTATATCCTCTAGCGACCAATCTTGCTTTATTCTTCAATACCGCACCCATCTCATCAAGTTTAACCTTATAAACCCATAACAAAGTAAGGATGTTAACTTTGTCAGGGCGAGGAACCAATTCCCATACTTCTAGTCGTTTGAATTCATTGAGTTCCTCCTGCATAGCTTCAATCCAAGATGATTGGGTCATAGCCTGCTGCCAATTTTTGGGTTCAACTTCAGAGAGAAATGCATCAAAGTAACAATAAAGTGCACTCTCTTGTAATTGATGGCGTGTAGAGACTGGTCGATCTAGATCTCCAATAACATTCCTAATTGGGTGATCTTTTGTCCATTTAGTGCTATGGTTTTCAATCCTAGGTGGTCTGGAGTGAACAATAGATGGAGCTTCTTCTGAGGTAGACGCGGCTGAAGGGTTTTCAGGGATCGCTACACCAAAGAAAGGAAGCTCTTGCAAGTGAGCATATTCCAGGTCGTGATCAGTAGAATCCTCTTCCACATCATTAGGCACAAGTAGGGGTGATGATTCAGGTGTAGTTTGAGAATCACTTGGTGAAGGTGCATCCGGTTCAATGTGAATTGTAGATGCATTAGATAAAGGTTCATTAACTTGAGCAATCACTTCAGGTATTGGAGCAATTACTACAGGTGCTGGAACTTCATCAGTCGGGGGATCGAAGAATTCATCAAACAACGGTTGAAACAGTTTATCCCACTCGGGCCTTGATGGTGGTAAAAATGATGTAGAAGTAGGATTGTTGGGAACTAATCCGGAACTTATAGCACCGGGTCCCATCTCATGAAGCGCGGGTTCAGAGCTGTGTTGCTCAGAAGCCATCGCTGTCAGCTCGTCGAAATCTGCGTCCATAGTTTCTACAATCTTGCCAAGACGACGGTTATAGATTCGGTATGCTCTTTTGGACGGTGAGTAACCAATGAAAATACCTATATCGGCTTTTGGTTGAAGCTTACCCAAGTTCTCACTATTGATGTTTGGATAACACAGAGCACCAAACACATGGAAAAATGAAACATCGGGTTTGCGGTCATGTAGAAGCTCATAAGGTGTTTTTCCATGGCGTTTCCGAATGATAGAACGGTTTTGGGTGAAACATGCAGTAGAAATAGCCTCTGCCCACAAGAACAATGGAGCGTTCGCATAAATAAGCATGGTCCTAGCAGCTTCCATAAGTGTACGATTCCGTCTTTCAACGACACCGTTTTGTTGTGGAGTGCGTGCAGCGGATGTTTCATGTGATATACCAACTCCTTCATAATAATCACGAAGAGTCTGGTTGACGAACTCTGTACCATTGTCTGTACGAATACGGCGGACAGTGGTATTCAAACGTACCTGAATGAACTTCAGAAAAGTGATGATAGCCTTCGGAGCTTCATCCTTTGTACGTAGAAATCTAACCCATGTAAACCTTGAGAAATCATCCACAATGACGAGAATGAATTTCTTACCGCTCACACTTTCAGTTCTCATCGGTCCACAAAGATCCATATGCAAAAGATGAAGTTTTTCTTGATTAGTGTCTTCAGCTTTGGGTTTGTAAGATTTCTTGGTGCTTTTCCCCCTTGAACACGCGGAACATAAATGATCCTTGTGAAATTTAAGCTTGGGAAGACCACGAACTAACTCGTTTTTAGCCAGATGATTAATAGCATCAAAATTAAGATGAGATAATCTGCGATGCCATAACCATGACTTGGTCTTAGAAGCTTTAGAGAGAAGACATACTGGAGAAGCGGCCATCATGTCTTGTAAGGACAAAGTGTAAAGATTTGCATCACGAGATCCCTTCAACAAATCTTTTCCTTTCAAGTTGCGGATGAAACAAGTGTGTTGTCGAAAAGCAACCTCAAGGTTGGAATCACAAAACTGTCCTACTGAGAATAAGTTATGACCAAGACCTTCAACATAGTATACCCTAGAAATCGTCACGTTTCCAATCTGATATTCACCATACCCCATAATCTTTGCTATATGATCATTCCCAAATTTAACCGTACCAAGAAACTTGCTGACGAAATTTCGGAGCATCGAGCGATTTCCGGTCATATGTTTTGAACAACCGGAGTCCAAATACCACAGGATGATTTGGACCACCTGAAAATATCACCACACAAAGATAATGTAGAGGTATCGGAATCTGAGTGTTCCTTGTTATTAGCAGGTACAGATTTAATAATCTTAGATTTGCTAACTCTAGGTTTCTTAGATTTCCTAGCCTTTTTCTTCTTAATTGGTGGTGTAGATTCTAATTGGCTCAAATCCTGAGGTATTTCTACACTGATAGGCACTATAGTGGGGGCTAACCTAATTAAAGGGCGCTGTTTCCATACTTGAGTGCGAGTGTTCCTAGCCAAAGGACGCTCAGACCTAACCTCAATGGATGCATTCCTAGTTAAAGGGCACATTTTACCATCTAGTGTAAAGGTCCTACCAGTGGGACGCCATTGCCAGCCAACTTGGGCACGAGTTCTACCCGTTGGCTTCCATTCAAGACCATTCTTAATAGCATTCATTTCATTAACGTGATCAATCAGACACAAATCATGATGCTGGGAAAACATACATTCATTACAATTCCAACAATTTAAATCAGAATTCACGAATGGTTTAGGCTGCTGCACAGGCGCAGAGCTTTTAGTCTTAACATGATTCTTTTTATTTAAAACTGAACTAGCATTCCTATTGTGGACTTCTACTTTCTTCTTTGTGGCACTACTAGTGGAGGGCTTGATCTTAGCTTTCTTGAGTGGCGATCCTTTAGCCTTAGTAGTCTCTTTTAATCCTGTAGAAGGTAAATTGGGAACATTAGCAACAGATTTTAAAGGTGTCTTACTTGATTGTGCCAATGACGGTTTCGCTCCTGGAGTCTTATTAAATGGAGTGACAGCAATGGGCCTATTGTTAAGTAGTGCAGAACCTGGTGTACCTATGTATTGCAAATAAGCCAAGCAATATTGAACTCGCTTAACATATTCATGAGCCGAATAATAGTCGCTACTTGAGGGATCTAAGGCATAAAGATCGTCTAAAATATCCCTAAGAAGATCGACATGCTTAATGGCATTCCTCATATAATCATCATAGGTAAGCTGGTTTCTTTTATGAAGTGGATTCTTATAAAGCACTACTGACTTGGTTGTTGGAGCACTAGTGGACGGTGCAGAGTCGGTAGCTAAGTTATCAACAACTTCTTGTCGGGTGAGAAGAAGTGTCTCCTTTAACTCAGCCAAAACCATATTTTTGTCTATGAGCAGGATGTTCAAGTCAGAGATTTCTTCGCACTTTTGGTTCAGTTGTTCAACATAATATTGTTGCTGTGTCGCATTAAAAGCGAATCGATCTTCTAGTGAACCATAAAGAGCGGATAGTCCCTGCCTTGTCCGATCCATCTCCCCTAGAACAGTTGATAGTCTAATTTCTAAGACTTGGTTTTTAGACTCTGCAGCCTCTAGTTCCATTCTTAATGTTTCCTTTGATGAGACCTCTCTCTTCAATCTCATGATTTCTTCCTCTAATGTCTTAACAATTGCAATCATCTTGTCACTATTCTCAACACCGTTTTCACAAACATTTGATATCAAAAGATTTTCATTTTGAGCTTGTTGTTTTAATTCTAAAGATATACAATGTTGTTCTAGTTGATTAAAGCGTTGAGAAAGTAAATTATTAGAATCTTGTAGCTTTAAAAACTCAGCGTTAGATTCGTGACAAGAATGATTATCTACCTCATTTACAGTTTCAGCAACATTTACAGAAAGATCACAAACATCATCACAAATATCCTCACAAATATTCACAGCATTACAATTAATCATAGCAGATGTAAGCTCATTCGAATAATTAACATTGACAATAGTAAGCACATCACACGAGATTACTTCTGACAAGAATTGGTCATATTCGGTTAAAATCTTTTCCTTTTCAATTAGTTGCAGTTCGTAAGCGGTGTCCATTTCATAAAACACTTTTTGAACTTCACCAATTTCAAACTGAAGATTTTCCTTAAGAGATGCAAAACTTCTTTTTAGACTTTCGACAAACGGATTGATCTCAGTTTTAAACACCTCGTTCATGTGTTCGAAAGCCCATTCTCCGGCGTTTAAGCCATTTGAAGTCGTACATTCCAAAATGACCTTGTCAAAGTTAGTAAAGTATCGGTTAATCTCTTGCAAGTTTAACCATACAGTGCTAACAGGTGGAAGATTCTTTGGAATTTCCTTAGGACCTTCCATGTTGACAAGTGTAGGAAATGTACTAGGGCTTTCTTCCTCTATCATGTAGGTTGGTGCTGTGATGAGATCCTTATCCATATGGAAGCGAACTCTAAAATCAGTTTTTGCAAGCTCCTTATTCATCTTAAAATAATCACAATCGGGATATTTTGCTGAATTGTATGACCGATCCTCATCAACTAGAACCTTACTTGTTCGATCATTGGGAAAAACAATCGGGTCTAAAGCCAATCCTAATTGAGTTGCATTGTAAAGTCTAGGACTATGTCTTAAAGCTTGTTTTGCATATCGTGGATTAGGGGGAAGGCCTTTTAGACGTGATAAGTTAAACTCTTTAAACGAAGCATCAAATAAGTGAACCAGTTGTGAAGCAGCGTATTGTCTTAACAGCAAGTAGTCTAGACTTCTAATCTTATTAGTAGCATTAATCTCCATTTCAGTCTTCTTAGATTCGAGTAATTCAAAATCAGTTTGAAGTTTTTGAAAATTAGTGACCACTAACTCCTTTTCTCTAAGTTCATTAGACAGATTTGCTCTTAAGTTTTCGATTTCTTGCAAGTGACCCATTTGTTTGTTTCTAAAGTGATCATATTCGAGATTTGTGAGAACACTAGACGAAGGCACTAATTCCAAAGTTTGTACTTTCTCATTGCTTAAGGCAAGCTCATCAGACAAATTCTTATTCTTAGCTAAGGTTTCTAAGAGAGCAGCATTCATTTGGCTAAGTAATGTAGCAGGAACCATGACCAAATCTTGTTGAGCAGGAGTAGGCGTATGCGAACTGGGTCCCGGTTGTGATTCACTCAAAGTCTGGGAACTCACATTGATATTGCTATCATTGTTTGTCTCCTCATTTGAAAGACTCACCACCGAAGATTCATTCGAATCAGCACTCTCTTGCCCAACTTGATGTGGTTGAATACTAGCATCAGTGGCATTATTGGTGTTATTAATAAGTACCTCAGATTTCTTATCTGGCCCTAAGCTGGAGAAAGTTGCCATGAAAGCAGCCTTTGCAGTTTGAAAGTCATCATAGTCGGAATCATACGCATCAAGATCATCGGCTTGGTAAGCTGCATTCTGCGTAGTGACAACGTCTTGTTCAGCAATCCCTGGGTCAGCAAGAAATGCAAGCTCCTCTTCATCAAGTTCCCTTCCTTGCGCCTGAGCATTTACCAGATAGATCTTTTCTGCAAACCACTGTCCATCCCTTCTCCTCTTGGGTTTCTTACAATCCCTGGACATATGACCCTCTTCCTTGCAATTGTAGCATGTGATCATTCTCAACTTGCCTGTATTAGCCCGTGGAGGGTTGTTGACCATTGGAGCAGGAGCAGGATTGACGGTGCGAACATTGGTTGAAGTGGAAGTTCTCCCCTGATATGGTTGAATTGGCTGAACCATTACCCTGCCATTCTCAATTGTAGCTTGTTAGCGAGAATTGGATGAATTCCTCAACTGATTGTTGGTAGGAGCTGATCCTCTGAATCCTCGTTTGCTTAAAGTTTTTGTGAGATAAGCAGACATAGTAGTTAGCACTTCAACTGGGCCAGCTCCTTGTTGGAATACAGGAACGGGGACTTCTTCATCATCACAATACAGTGCTTGATCTGGATGAGCTGCATAATCAGTATAAGGAAGACTCATTTGATCAGGGTAGCTTGTTGGATATGCTGCATTCTCTTGATAAGAAGAATATGATGGCTGAGCATAAGGTGCAACATTTGCTGGATGAAGTTGTGAAGCATACTGTGGTGAGGGTGCATTGAACCGATATTGTTGCTGATGTGAGGTGGGTGGTTGTGGTAGAATCGAGTATTGGGGAAAGGCTGGTGTCAAGTAAGGTGATTGATGATAAGCTTGATGTCCCAAGATATAGGGTGTGTTGTTGTGGGACAAGCTTGGTTGATTCGCCATCAAAGCTAAGGAATCTGGGTGCATACCACGAGGAGAACGGTGCATAATCACATGCTTCTCATGTTGCTGAAGGAAGGCATAGATTTGATCTAAATTGCACTTATGCAAATCCCGGGTTAACTTCACATCGGTAATATACTCACCCCATTCAGCTTGAGGTAGAGTATTCAAGAATTTGGTGTTAACCTGGAATGGTGCAATCACAAGATTGTATACATTCAGATCATTCATGAGTGTGGTGAATCTGAAGTAATAATCGTGGAGCGTTTCCCCTGGGTTGTAGGTGAATCTATCAAACAAATCATACAGCTGACACTCCCTTTCTTGTTTGGTGAGAGACGTGCCTTGTAGCAACACCTTTAACCGTTCCCATAGATCCTTTGCCACCGTATACTGACTCACCATCCTATAGATGTCATGGGGAAGAGCTTGGAGAATTGTTTGAAGAGCTTTTTCATCTGCATCTGCAACAAGTTGTTGAGCTGGAGTAAGTTCTTCAAATTCTCGTGGTCTAGTCACGTTATCAACCGTAATGGTACCATAGTCGAGTGGACCATTCAAAATCGATTTGACCATAAGTCTTCCGTATGTCGGTTTCCCCTTTAGATATTGCATCATTCGACCTTGCCATGCCTCAAACACCTCTTTAATGAGCATCGGTGGACGGCTATCAGTTCCCGTTATGATTGATATATCCGTAAGAGATGTCATCTGAGGCATTACTGAATTTGGATTCATTTTGTTTTTCTTCAAAGAAACAGAGATTATCGGTTGATCGAGCAGTGAAGTAAAGCTTGTGAATTGTGTTGTGTTTTTGTTGTAAGAAACCAAGATTAAATCCTCTAAAAAATCGTCGAAAAAACAAGCAAAATAACCCTTGATTCGGAACTTTTTTTTTGATTCGGAAGTTTGATTCGGAAGATTACCTTGATTCGGAACTTGTTTTTGATTCGGAAGATTACCTTGATTCGGAACTTTTTGGCTTGATCCGGAACTTCTTGACTCGGAAGTTCTTGGTTCGGAACTTTTGAGCTTGATCCGGAACTTCTTGGTTCGGAAGTTCTTGGTTCGGAACTTTGGCTTGATCCGGAACTTCTTGACTCGGAAGTTCTTGGTTCGGAAGTTTCTTGATCCGGAACTTCTTGGTTCGGAAGTTTCTTGATCCGGAACTTCTTGGTTCGGAAGTTTCTTGATTCGGAACTTCTTGACTCGGAACTCCTTGATCCGGAACTCCTTGATCCGGAACTTCTTGATCCGGAACTCCTTGATCCGGAAGTTTTGCTGAATGAACAGAAACTTTGTCCGATGAACAGTCGAACAGTAAAACTTAAGATTAAGCCCAGATTTTAACCAAATAACCCAAAAAGTTTTGTGCTTTTGACTAAAATAAGTAACAACTAATACTTATCCACTAATCCCAATCACAAAAACACCAAAAACACCAAGAATCAAGATGATTTTTCTTAAAGAACACTAACACAATCAAAAACTAAAAAATCACACAAATCACCACCTTAAATCACCCCATAGCTCTTGATACCAAATGTAGAATATTGATAATCAATGAATCTATGAAGGGGTTTGTTGATTTCTAGAGAGAGAAAGTTAGAGAGAGAAAGTGAGAGAAACTATGTGAATTTTATTAAGTGGAAAATAAGAAATGACAACAACCAACCCCTTTCCTTAGTGGAAAGGGGTATTTATAGTCCAAGCCTAACATTGGGCTTGGGCCGGTCCATGACAAGCCCATGGACCGGTTCTTACTTAAGTTAATAAGCAAATAATAACTAATTACTAACTACGAGCTATTACAACATAAATCATATTGTGGAGTGACCGATACTTCTAAAATACGTTAAAACGTATTTCTAACAGACGGGATCGACATGTGCGGCCCGGATAGTCTCGGAACCCTAGGTAGTACTCCCAACAGATTGGTACAAGGGGTGGTCTTCTCGAAGTTTCTTGGGAGGGGCGTTGTGTTCGCCAATCTCGGCTGAAGCAGCTTTCCTCACTCGTTTGTTTCTTTTACGGGTACGCCTGGCGACAGGCTGAGCTGTTGCCTCTTTAGTCTCCTCCTCGGCTTCTTTTTCCACTTCTTACTCTTCCTCTGAGTCCAGATTGACTTGTTGTACTTCTTCATCATCATCGCCCATCATCCGGCGAAGGCTGGAGGTGGTTAAGTCAATATTATCTCCCTGCTCTTCCCTATGTGGCGAGGAGGGCCCGGCTCCTCCTTCCCTCATCCTGTTATCACCACCCTCATTGTCTCCTTGCTCTCCCTCGTCCGAGTGTGGATCTGGCACGGCTTCAAGAGCAACCGTCACGTTTCGGGTATGCTCCAGAAGGGGTAGTTCATTCTCACGGAGGAGACGGGAACCCTCCGGTACGAGCTTCGGGTCGCCCTGGCGTAAAAGTCCAAAGAAGTTCATTTCTGCCCACCAAAAACAAAATATGTTAGCCATTTATAAAATGATTGCATAAATTTTTGCGTACGGATGTCATCCTACCTTCACCCTGCCTTCTCCAAAACACAGGATACCTATTGGACGGGCCAAAGTAATTACGGCTAATCCCTAGCAAACATAGAAATGACTCGGGAAGACTTCTATGGAACCCGGTCCTATTCAGATCTAATTCTTGTGAATGTTGGGGTTGTATGTACTTGTGTGCGGCTTGGGGTCGTGGGGTATCCTATTTCTAAAGGTGTAATCAGCCGGCCATACTACTGCGTCAATGAAAAAGTAGTGGTCATACCAGTTTTTCAATGAATCCATTGGATTATTGTGCGATTGGGGACTGTTAGGGGATCCTTTCTTAAAAGATACACAACCATTTACTATGTTGGGAACATAAAAGAGCCGGAATAATTCTACGGTTGGGGGGATTCTCCTAGCGCGGCAGAGGATCTCGAATTGACTAATCTTACAGGCGCCTATACAGTGAAGCTGACTAATATGTACATCATAGTATCCTAAAAGATCTACGAGAAAACGGGTAAATGGAATGCGGTAATTGGCCGCATCAAAAAGGCGAGTGTACAGGCCAATCTTACCCGCTGGAGCCTCAGTTATGAGGTCTCCAGCGCCAGGAAGTGAGGGGTGTAGGTTGGTAGGGATGAAATAGTTTGTACAAAAGTGGTTTAGTTGGTCCTGGGTCATTACATTCAGCACGGATCCAATGGTAGGGTTGTTTCTGTGAGCCATTGCTAAATAAAAAAGTAAGGGCGTGGTGTTCTAACCTGTGGAAGAAGGGATCCGTGCGTGATTGGTTCGAGCTAAGAGGAAAGCTTTAATGGCAGAAATGGAGGTTATAACTGTGTGTTTCACACAGCCGTAGGGGTGGCTTATTTATAGGGTTGCCTCGTGGGTCATGACCTGTTGGATGTGTGACACGTGTCTGCCACTATTCTTGATCGTGTGGTTAGGGGGCGAGTGGCAAGTGAAACGTCAGGCGGGACCCACGGGTCACTTCTGACTCAAACGTTTGCACTGCTCAAGGTTCTGACTGTTTGCACTTTTGTCAGTCAACATGTCAGGTGAACAGTTATTAATGTCGGGATATGCGGCTCTTACGTAAGACTTGACATTTAATGTTATATTTAATTTGTTTCGGTCGCCATATGCGGCTGAGATACTGATGGAATAACTTCCTAAGTCAGGTTGCCACGTGCGGCCAATACAAATTCTTGGACAACTTATCATTCCCTATTTTTTCCTTGGTACGTCCAGGGAGCATCTTGGTAGTCTAGAGGTTACGCCTATGGTTGTAACAACTAAACTGGGGGGACATGATGAAGTATAGTCCCCAGCCGGGTCATGAACCCGGCCCATGGGTACTACCCGTATCCGGCCCATCACAGATGGGTGGAATAATGTCATTCAGGCTTATGGGCTTGGATGAACAGTGACTGCACACATGTGTGCGGCCCACGGTCCGGTGCGGCCGACATAGGGTTAGACAGAATCATATTCTGTCTAGGAATATCTTTATCCCAATGGAGGAGGATATTCACTACCAAAATTAGAAGATAACAATCATTCTAATTTTGATAGTTATCCTTTCCTTGGGGCCGAAGTATCAAGTGGTAGCCCACTAGGGTTCCACTGCCTATAAAAGGAACCCCCAATGGTTCCACAAAGGTATTACGTTCTACACTCTCAACTCACATAAACCCTAACCGATTACTTACTCTCACGCCGGAGTCTAATCGTGGGAAACACTCCCACGGTAAGCCTAACGCGTGTTGTTTAGTGTGCAGGATCCCAACCAAACGATTCACTTGGTGCAGGAGCCGGAGCCCAGCCAACCCGAAATAAGCCTAATTCGGGTCTAGCAAGGATCACCCAACTTTTGCATCAACATTTGACAATATAAAATTATGATCGTACGTTTTTTTAAACCAAAATAGTTCACTTTCATTTTTTTTAATGATTAAATATGAGTGAAAGTGTTAATCATTACACGATGATGAATATGTCATTACAACGAGAACTAAAAATCTTTCATAAATTAATAGTTTTATATAGTTTTGATGAACAATTTTTTCGAGTTCTTTTATTAGGTTTAGAAATTTATGCTCTAAAATTTACACACGATTTGTAAAATTATAGTTGATATGTTATTGTAAAAATTTCGCGTGGTTTATAAAGTTACATGGGATTTGGGATTATGTGATTTGTTACTTTTAATCTAACAAATTGTATTTGTGACGGAAATTTTAAAACAAGAATAAAAAGTTTGGAAAAAAGATTGTTCAAAGTATATTGAAATGTTCGTCTATCGAAAGATAAAAAAAAATTTATCGCAAATATGTATTTATTGTCGTTTGACAATTTACCGTTTGTAAGATTTTTCTTTAATGTGAAAATTAGTTTTTTTTTTAAGAAACAATAAATGATTATAATTTGTCATATGATCTTTAAAGAATTTGTGATTTATGTTGATCTAGACTGCGGTGCAGGCGCAATCCTTACAGCTTTGAACGTGCAAACACGTACTTTATGAGAAACTTAAAAGTATAATTACATGTAATGGCGTGAGTACAAAAAACTTCCAACACGCACGAGTAGTCCTTCTCAAAAAGATAATTCTCGTATAAACCAAGTTTACATTTTTAAAGTTGTAGAAAATAAAACCTATATTTACGATTTACTTTTTTCGTATTTTATTTTGACTAAAACAGAAGATACAAGAAATGTATTGAAGGTTGCAAATTTAGTTGAAATAGTTGAAAGAAACATGAGGCTAGCCGCAACGGCTCGGTCGTCTAATCGGTTGGTCGACTGTCGGACCCGGTCGTATCATTATGGCGACCGAGTCACAGGGAAGTGGTCGCCTTGCGATCTAGTTGTGTAAGTGTGTGTGAGTATTTTTTCTTTTATGTAAATCGTCTTACTGAACAAAAGATCGTTTTAGATCGTAACTGAGAAAAGACTAATATAACAAGTGTTTTTATAAATCAAACCCGGTCATTGTTGATCACCGGCCTAAGTAGTGAGTTAGAGTTTTGAAAGCTACTTACACCGACAAAATGGGGTCATTGGACAAACCCTCAAATCCCTTGTACACTCAATTGGCTTCAAATATTTGTCTTTCCTCACTAGTACAATCGAAGACACTACCTACTAATCATTCAATTTCACTATTCAACCCCTAAAGATGTCTCAAAATATACATATATGTAAACATAATTTAATGAATAAATTTGGTTATTTAATTTGAAGTACATAATACACGTAGTTGCACTTGCAACTGTCCATTAAACTAACTAATCTCTTTTTTGTATTTTAAGGGTAAATTAAGAGATGCAATATTTAAAATTTATAACAGCTAGACTAAGATCAAACTAGAAATGGTGTGTAAGGAATTACTACTTCTTTTAGGCTTAAAAAATTGCTTTACTATGTCACATACTCTTGTCTCATGTATAGTAACCTTTTCTGAATCATCTTTAAGTATTTTTGTACTTGCTAATAGTTAAACAGCCAGCTATTTATAATATGTTCTTGATACTCTATAGTTATAAGTTGGTTATACTCTCGCTCGCCTGTGATTTTTAACTCGCCAAGAGAACGTTTTGCTCATGCAGTCGGACTAGGAGTCATTGCAGTCGGAAGATTATGAACAAACTACGGTTAACGCCTAGAATGTATATCTAACTATCTTCCTTACGCGACTATTAGTTAGAAGTTGTGCGCAAACAGTAAAACGTCATAAAAAACATGATGTGATAACAACATTTCTATCTAAACTCTTGAGATGTTTCCCATCATAGTTTTATGAGGGTCAGTAGAATATTTGGAAGACTTGCATGTTTTCTTGCATAACAATCTTGTCTTTACAAGATTTCCCCTAGAATGCATCTTTGACTGACAAGGATATGTATTATCCGTATGCTCCAATTTTTCCATTTCAAAATAGTTCTGATATTATAAAAATCGAACAAGCTGTAGATTAATCGCCTAAAACTATCGACATCAGTTGTGTTGCATCATGTAATTCCACTCGTTGCGATTAAATATTTATTTTGATACTATTGAAAAGAGGAAAGTGAGTCAAGAGATGCCGTTATGATAGTATAGGACTTATCATTGATGTTAATCAACGTCGTCAGCATTTTACCTAACCTAAAACTATAACATAATTCCAACCTAACCATTTGGTGGCATACTCTTGTTTGCACTTTTGGAAGAAATACAGATTTGTATCCTTGGCTGCTATTGGTAAGAACAGCATTGTGCCAAACTGATCTTTAGTATATGCTGAACGAGGTTAGAATGTTTCCCGCTTGTGAGTATGTGACAGCAACACAACAAGACCGCAGAGAAGTAAATGTAAATAGCGACTGCTTGAGAAGTTCTATTGTATTATCGTAACTAGCGCAACTGTAGCAGACTTGATCATAAACCTAATAGAAGAGTCTCAGGGAAATGATTTTGTGTTATGTAATAGTCTTTATTAGCCTAAAGTCGTGTCTAGGGTATAAGTTCCGAGTTTCCTAAATAGCTTCTAGCAATAAAGGTCGGTTGGTTGTGGCGCAGCCCAACCCGACCCGTAGTCTATGTAATAGTCGGTTCCCCTCATCTCTATAAAAGGAGATGAGGGGGAACGAGATTCACAACGCTTCTTTATCAATAAACTAATCGGGACGATTAGGGTACATACCTTGTGTGTCGTTTTTCTGTCGATGGCTGCATAGATCGTGGTTTCCGCATCTAGTAACCAGGGTTGTAGGTATCGAATCCTACAAGTGGTATCAGAGCTCGGGTTCGCGGGTTTTGCTGGTTACTAGGATCGATCAAAGAAGAAGGTGTTGGTGTTCAGGCGTCGTGGACATCAAAGGAGCAGCTAGGTATCTCGACAGATAAAGGCTTCTTCTTGTGGGGGTTCGATTGTTGAAGCTTATCAACATCGAAGGTTTGTCGATTTTTCAGATCGACAAAGTTGCAGGTGGTGGCTGTTTGTTTTTGGTGGCCATTGATACAGAGAAGAAGAAAGACGACTGTGTTTTTTATAAAACACAAAATACTACAAAAGTTGTATTAACAGGAAGGGCTCTTGTATTTTGATTGGGCCAAGGTTTTGATAAATTAAAACTTAAAGGATATGGAGCAGGGTGCAAATAGTTCGTGGTCAAGGTCACAAGGAAGGAGCGGCAGACTCGGGTGTTATATATGTCAGTCTGAGGATCATTTGAAGAGGGATTGTCCCAGGTATAATCACAAGAAATCTCAAGGTTTTGTCAGGAGTGAAGATCAGGTTTCCAGTTCTGGAGCTGATAGGTATGACAATGTTGATGTTATGATGGCTATGAGTGTTGATGAACTTTTGGACTGGATCATGGATTCAGGGGGCTCATACCATATGACATACAGTAGAGATTATTTGGTTGATTTTAAAGAGTATGACTGTGGTAATGTACTGCTAGGTGATGGCAGGGAATGCCGTGTACGAGGGACAGGAAAGGTTCGAGTACGAATGAGGGATGGATCAAGTTTCTTGTTGGACAACGTTAGGTATGTTCCGGAATTAAGACGAAACTTGATATCGCTGGGCACTCTTGAAAAAGAGGGTTTTACCGTGAAGATGCAGTTGGGCAAGATCAAGGTTATAAAGGGTTCACTGGTGGTACTATCAGGAACCAGAAGGGCTAATTGCGTATATACCCTGAACGGTCAGGCTATGACCGGGAAGACAATGAAGGGTAGGAAGCAGTTAGGAAAATTTCAGACTGGGTGGAAGGTCAAGATGGGTAATGTTCTTGATTCTTGTAATCAGAAGTCTACACAACAATGTATGAAGAGTGGGGTCGCCAAACATTTGGATGTTGCAGGGTTACAGCAGCAGAATGGGTTGGTTGAGATGACAAACGTGACACTCTTGGATAAGGTACGTTGTTTTCTGATTAAGTCTGGTCTGTCCAAGGTTTTTTGGACAGAGGATACAACCATGTCTACATATCTAGATAATAGGTCACCATCAGCAGCGATTGGATTCAAGAAGACTATAGATATGTTTGGCGTTTTTGGTTGGCTTGCTAGTATTGAGGAAGGGATGCTTGAACCGGTTAAGTTCAAGTGCATATTCTTGGGATACCGTAAAGGTATGAATGTTTATCAACTTTGGAGGTTAGATGACGTTACTTCAAAGGGAGTGCTTTACAGGAATATGGGTTTCAATGAAAGTGGGCAATACAAGAAAACTTTCATTGGTTCTGGTGTATGTACAAGTTCAGTGCAGGTGTTGCAAGGAGTTGAGTTTGAGGTGGAATATCGGGAGGATCATGCATTTGAGGTGGAACCTCAGGGGAATGTTGATCATGTAGATGTTTCAAAGAAAGTACAAACTCAAGTTTTGATATACTATCATCTAGCACGTGATAGGGAGCAACACTTAGCACGGGAACTATTCAAGTATAGAGAAGACAGTAATGATACTACTTTTGCAGTTGCTGCAGTGAAGAAGATATATGCACACGAGTCATTGACTTTCAATGATATAGTTGCTTGTGAGGTTCTTTCCAAGTGGATGACTGGATTGAAGGAAGAAATGGATACTCGGTTAGATGTGCATGTGCTCAGCAACGGTTGCAGGAAAAGCAGTGACGACAGATACGGTTATTACTGGGAGGATACACCAGGTATGTTCATACATCTATTTCTCTATATAGATTGTATGGTATTTTCTTGCGGATGCAAGGCTGAGATCTCGGTTACCAAGGGTTTGCTGGTTAAAGCAAAGGGAAATATACTTGTATTAAGATCATCAGGAATCGGAGTGGTAATACTCTGAGGGTGTCACAGTCCAGGTTTTACAACAGAAAGTTGGTACAGACTTTGTTGAAGGGACACTCCATACTGTCGTTGGAGGATAGTCTATCAGGGGACTGTGATGTGGTAAAGAATAGTAAGTGGTCATATATATATGCAGTTGAAAGCCAGGAGTATCAGGTGGTCTGCACGAGACCTGACATAGCGTCTGCAGATGTGAATATGTTGGATAGGTTTGATCGTGGATTACAGACATACGTACAAGTTTTTGTGGATTTTGACTACACCATGGGGAGATCGATCACTGTCATGGGTAGATCAATCACAAGGTACAGGGTACTGATACATGGATGTGCGAGGAGCTGGGAAGCTAAGTTGCAGCACAAGGAGGCTTTGTGGACAACTAAAGCGGAGTATATGACACTTACGGAGGTTGTGAAAGGAGCTATTTGGCTAAGGGGATTCTTGGAAGAGTTGGGCGTGAAGCTCAACAATGTTGCAGTTAATTGTGATAATCAGGGCGCGATTCACTTATCGCGGAATCATGTTTTTCATGATAGGACTAAGCACATCAATGTGCGTTATCACTTTATCAGAGAAGTCTTGGCGAAGACGGTTGAAGTTCTGAAGGTGAGTACTGAACACAATGCTGCGGATGCCTTGACGAAGGTGGTACCTGGACGCAAGTTACAACACTGCTTGGAGTTACTGAGTGTTGGGATAGGCTAATATAAGCCTGAGGTGGAAATTGTTATGTAATAGTCTTTATTAGCCTAAAGTCGTGTCTAGGGTATAAGTTCCGAGTTTCCTAAATAGCTTCTAGCAATAAAGGTCGGTTGGTTGTGGCGCAGCCCAACCCGACCCGTAGTCTATGTAATAGTCGGTTCCCCCTCATCTCTATAAAAGGGGATGAGGGGGAACGAGATTCACAACGCTTCTTTATCAATAAACTAATCGGGACGATTAGGGTACATACCTTGTGTGTCGTTTTTCTGTCGATGGCTGCATAGATCGTGGTTTCCGCATCTAGTAACCAGGGTTGTAGGTATCGAATCCTACATTTTGATTATTACAATCAAACACAAAAGTGATAATTGAAAATGGCATCTAACGTTTTGGACTAAAATCAAAGTTTCGCAACGCTAATTGCTAAATAATTTGAATTTCATTGAAGCGTATTCTACATATCACTTGTATAGTTAATCGTACGATTACTATTTATTATAAAACTTTACAAAAAACTGAAACTGTTTTGGTGCAATAAGCCAATAATGCATTATTGCTTTATTATAACAATATATATACCAGACCATTGTTTTTATAATAGACATATATGCCACTGCAGGTTTTAGGTGTTCTCCTATAGAAAAGTTTTCTTAAGGATAACTCGGCATATGCTATCAGCCAAGTGTTGCATATAAATGACCATCTGAATACATCACCAAGAAACATAGCTTTCGTGAACCAATGGAGTCAAAGTCCAACAAATCGAAGAATAAAGAAATCAATAGAGGAGCATGGACAGCAGAAGAAGATGAAAAGCTAGCAGAAGCTATTGAGGTACACGGTCCTAAAAAATGGACAGTCATTGCAACTAAAGCAGGTATGATCATAAAAATTTTGAAACATGCTAGTAAGTATGTAACAAGTTAAATGTAGTCAAATTATATTATTCGGTTTTCAGGTTTGCAAAGGTGTGGAAAGAGTTGCAGGCTAAGATGGTTAAATTATTTAAGACCAAACATCAAACGAGGTAATATATCAGATCAAGAAGAGGATTTGATTATTCGGCTTCATAAACTTTTAGGAAACAGGTTAGTTAATAATTATCATTTTTGTTTCTTCAGTTTGACCAGAAACGTCGATTCTAACAAAATTCAATTGATAGGTGGTCACTGATAGCGGGAAGACTACCTGGTAGAACGGATAATGAGATCAAGAACTACTGGAATTCCCATTTAAGCAAAAAGAAGGAAACAATGGAAAAGCAAACGGATCATAAAAAGAAGATGAAAGAAGATGTCACCGATAAAAACAAAACCGGGATTGAATCTTCAAAGTTCAGCTTTAATGTTGATGAGTTTTTCGATTTTTCTAATGAGGATCCCTCAACTTTGGATTGGGTTAACAGGTACCTTGCGGGTACGAGTGGTGTATTTCTGTAGAAGAAGTTCTACGTGTTACTGGATATGCATCATCTAGTTCAGAAGATACGCATCTTGTCTACAGTTTTAAATGTAGTAAGATCAATAATTGCAAGCATACTTCAGGTTTCTAGTTCTTCGGGTGCTTGCATCTGTGAAACTGTAAATTACTTGAATATATTAGAACTGGTCCTAAAATTATCCGCAAGTATCAACTCTAAAGATCTCAAATAACAAAAAAAAAATGCCTTTCGTATATATATCTATTGAATAGCATTAGTATGTCTACAAGATAAGCCATTAGATCAAAACCCCTTTGGCATGTTGATTGTGTATATGTCTGATACTCTGATCTACTTCATACACAAGCACACACAACGTTTAAGCCATTAAATGGAACAGATACACAATAAGCTGGTTGATTTGCGTTTGTCCAATCATCCATATACAAGAAGTATATGTTTACAAGACAAGCCTTATCTTAGAGATAAAGACAGCATGTAACACAAACGAGTTCTGTTAACGAGCCTAAAATTTGAAAAATGGCTAAATCATTCTTTATTAATTTCATCATGTACACCAATGAAAAGAATCAATGTGGAATATCAACTCTATTTTCCGTGAAGCCCATAGGATTAGCTCCATTGTCCATTATAATGCCAGCGAGCATGTTCAAGCACATTGAGGTCCCTATGAAGCCGCTGCTATGCTTGTTCCATCAATTTCGCAAACTGGTCTTTCCAGTTCAGAACGGTCTCTTCACCATTAACAACCTCAAACACTAGTCCTTTTTCTGGCATCACATCAAGGGCTTCAATGCATATGAATGCAGCATCTTCCTTGCTAAGACTTCCATTTGCTGAACAACCCTATGGATAATAAAACCAATTTTTTTTTTTTTTAATTGACCTTTATACAAGCTTTGAGTACTGAACATGGACTAAGAAATTACCTCTTTAAAACTAAAACCACTTTTGCCTCCACGATCATTGGTCAGCGCCCCGGTTCTAACTATAGTGTGTGGAATTCTCGAGGAAATTAATATGGATTCATCTTGTTCCGCTAGCTTTAGCGCGTTACTATTTATCATTGCTTGAACACCACTACTTCCTTTATAAACAGACAACTGCAACGTTGTCAAATCACCATATCCAATAGACCTTCGATGCATAGTTGGAAATTAAGAACGCTATAGGGCTTCTTATAGCCAAGCGGTACCCATTGTGTGTGAGAATGCGCCCCAACCCAGAGGTTGTGAGTTCCAGTCCCATTTAGAACATGTGATAGATTGTGGTGTATATGGTGTGAAATACCTATTTTATCTTTCAAAAAAATGGGGGGCCATTTGCAATTTGGAGATTATTGATCTCAAATGGGTCCATTGTGTCCTTTTAACTAAAGTGTTCAAACGGGTTAAAAATGGTCAAAAGTTTAAGTTTAATGCCATACAGCCTCCAAAATCGTGATACTCAAAGATTTAAACTACTATATTAAACGTATGATCATAATCAACAAATTATATATATACCAGCACGTCAGCGCTGCCAGATAAACCTTCTTTCTAAAAACAGGCAAATCTGTTTGCAGATCAACACGATGATACGAACCGGATCGATAGAAGAGATAAAAGGATAGGTAGATTATATTAATGGGATAACCCGACCCCCCAATGGCTTATATTAGTGAGATAAACCGACTCCCCAATTGATTAATAAAACCAATACTTCATTATCATAAAACATAATCCAATAACAGCCCTAATATCCTTTATATATAATAGAAGGATAACTTGTTCAAGAAGAAAATATAATAAAAGGTAAGTAAATAAACTAATTATATAATTAATATTGCTGAGAACCGCAGGATCGTATCAATACTCCCGCCCCCAAAAACACCTTGTCCTCAAGGTGTTGCTTAAAAATGAAGCCCCGCGAATTCCTGGATCCCAAACTCTCGTTTGAACTACTCTCTTCGCAAGCCAGTCGACAAGACACTCAAAATGTTGAAACACGCTATTTATTAGTTCAGCGCCAATCTTCAAGTATCTTCTTGATTGATGGTAAGTGATCCCGGGATTCCATGTTCTTCTTTCTTCTACCCTCACTAGATCAGAATGACGCCCCTCAAAAACCCTTAAATCAATCCCAGCAGTAAGTTTTTCCAGCTCTGCATCAAAAATCTGTCCACCCATTTGTTGTTTCCTTTTCCCATGAGAAGGCACATCCCCTGCCCAATTCGGGTTCCTGTGGTCTTGGCTATTTGCTAATTCCAGAACTCCAATGTGTTTCGAATCCAAATTCTGAAATAAAACGTCTGTTTGTGGTGGGTTTTCCCTGCCATATCCATCAGCAACATCAGAATCTATGACATGAACGCCTTTAACAATGTTGTCTTTCATCTCTTCTTTCAACTCTTCTTTCACCTCCTCACCACTCGTATAACTTTGCCCGCTATTTTCTTCAAAACGTAGGGTATTTTGAATCGGTTTTGCGGGTACATTGGTTGTTACCGGTGGCGATATGGGATTCCGTAAAGACTGAATTAGATTTTTCATCTCTTCAATCTTTTGAATACATGCTTCACGCCACTTATCCTCTTCAATTTTTTCTTTAATCATTTGATTCCATTCTTCACGCCTCTTATTCTCTTGGTAACTTCTAATCGCCGAATATTGCTCATACGAACTACCCTCACGAGATTGTTCGAATCTGTTTAATATTCGCCTTTTAAAATCCTCCCAAGATCTAAACGGAATTCGACAATCACTCCAACATAACCAAGAAAGAGCTTGTCCCTCTAAACATAACTCCGCAGCCGTTAATTGATCCTTAGCCTCAATCCTCTCGATATGAAAATATCGTTCCATGCGGTAAATCCACCCAAAAACATCACCTCCTTCAAAGTTAGACATCTTTAAATCTCTTCCGAATGAACGCATGCTGTTAACTATCTTCTTGTGCCCCGGATGAACAGTAGTCGATGAACAGTAATTTCTGGACGTGAACAGTGATTCGGATGAATAGTGTCCGGGTGAACAGTTTTTTTTTTTTTTTTTTTTTTTTTTTTTTTTTTTTTTTTTTTAGTTGTAACCCTAGAATCGAAACAGCTCTGATACCAATTGATACGAACCGGATCGATAGAAGAGATAAAAGGATAGGTAGATTATATTAATGGGATAACCCGACCCCCCAATGGCTTATATTAGTGAGATAAACCGACTCCCCAATTGATTAATAAAACCAATACTTCATTATCATAAAACATAATCCAATAACAGCCCTAATATCCTTTATATATAATAGAAGGATAACTTGTTCAAGAAGAAAATATAATAAAAGATAAGTAAATAAACTAATTATATAATTAATATTGCTGAGAACCGCAGGATCGTATCACACGACCCAATCCATTTTGACCCATCTTAAAAATGACAATTGTCGACCCAAACCTTTCTGACCCGGTACCCAACCCAGCCATCGTGACACATTTGACTATATATCCAGACCTGCAAAGTGATACTACAATGACGAGGATATAAAGAGTACCTGAGATAATATAACGACATGTTGTACCCCCTTCAAGCTCTCAACTTTAGATAGAAAACCTTCCTGCAAAGAAACATGTACCACACTCAACCTGCATAAATGCTCATATAAGTTTAAAGGTAAAAGAAAGAGCAGCTGGAATCTAGAAGAAGCCTACAGTGGGACAAATTATTGCACGAACACCTCTCAATGATTTCTTAAGAAATGCAGAATCTTTCGGATCTCCGGTCATTGGCTTCAGTATAACCAGAATCTTACATTAGTTGAGGTAATAAAAAAGCAAATACAAGTTAAGATCGTAATTATACTAACCTCAACATAAGTACCAAATGATTCCATTGCTGCTCGCTTGTCCTTCACAAGTGCTTTAACTTTAATTCTTTTAATTATTAATGACAATATAATCGTCTGCAGAAGTTCAAAAAACAACCAAGTAAGTTTGTCTCCGTTTAGTAGAATGACGAGATGCTGTTATTTTAATACTGATAAAACGCAGATACTTAACCATTTACCCTGAAAATAGGACTATTTCGGTATCCAAATTACTCGGCATTGGAAAACAGATCTATCTAATAAAAAATAAAGATCCACGACAAGACAAACCTGACCAATTTCATTATCACCATCAGTTACCAGAACTGCATCACGAGCTTCATTGTCATCTGAGTTCAGAAGTGACGCCAATATTTTAGTTAACAAGTGAAACAAAATAAGTTAAAAAATTTATTACGTAGCCACAATATATCACCTAAAGATTCGTTAGTTTCCTCCAAAATGGATTCATCTTCTGCATTGAGACTAGGTGCCCCATACCATTTTCTCAACTTCGGCCCCCCTGCGCCATTCAAAAAACTGAGTCAAATATATATGCTTGGTTATACTTGTCAGCTTATATGCTAAAGTGCATGGTCTTGTGTGATCAACCTAACATCAACAAATGACACTAAATTTGAGGCATTTAGGCTTGGTTACTCCTTACACAACTAAGGAACATGGCGCGCAGTCCAAAATAGCAAAAATGTAAGTACCTAGCGTAACGAATCATGTTTAGCCCAAGTGCAAGTATTAGTCCATAACAATTGCATAAGAAAGAGCTACATTGCACCCTTTTCTTCTTTATGAAACTTAAAAGACATAGCATATGCTGAATTAGTAAGCCATGTTTGGGATGAAAAATAAAAGTGACGCGGCGCGGCATGATAATACAAAATATAGTCTATTCTTTCTACTAAAAAGTTTTAAGATTTTGTTCCAAATTTTACATCAACATTCTAACATCTGTAGAACTAATTTTACATTCATATTCTAAGAAGCCTAAAAAATACACTTATGAAATATAAGTTATCAAATAAGCTCATAAGCTTAAAGAAAAGCCCCCTTTTATGTTTTTGGAGTTTAAATTCGACAAATAAAATGCTAGAAAAAAAAACCCATAATAACCCATATAAGCTTATGTTTGGGCTTACTAGCTTACATTGTTTCGGATAAGCCAATATTTTTAGAGTATCTTGAAACTTATGAGCTTATGTAACATTATCACGTCATGATAAACATATACAATAAAGGGGTGTTTCATGTTTGGTTTGGCTTATATAACGTAAGCTCATTTCGGCTTATATAACAGAAGCCCCAATTTTGTAACTTATTTGGAGACTTATGGGCTTATATAAGAGTCGTACCGTAAATTTTTCAAAATATCCGGCTATTTTTGTAATTTGCCCCTTAACGAACGAACTGATTAGTAATGTAGTTTCAAGATATTATCAAAGTTTTGCCCCTACCATAATTTTCTTGGCTCGGCCAATATTGGCTTATAAAACATAAGCCAAGATCACGTAAGCTCCTAAACCCAAAAACAAGCTTAAACAAGTGCCCCTTGGACCACTTTCTAACTCATTAATAAAATAGAAACAAAATGCATGATAGTAGTACCTTCGATATAGTCAAGAATGACATCGAAAAAACCGGGTTTACCCTTTTTGGCAAAGCATATACTGGTGGTTCGGGTTTTAGTAGTGATGGAAGAAGAGAGTTTGAAATTGGTTAAGAAATGTTTGTGAAGTGATGGTGATATTGAAGATGAAGGTAGAACACCTGCCATTGATAATTAAAATTTAAGAAGATGAGTAGCTTGTTTCAGCCATTCGTTTTATTTTTCTTTTATATCCCGCGAGATTGTGTCATTGGTCCGCTTGGCATTTACAATCGGGGATGTGGCATACGTATAATAGGAGCTTTGTACGTGCAATCCATTGTATTAATTGCCACCTATTCATACGTTCAACTATTAAGTGGGCCAAAGTCAATTTCTTAAACTTGATAAACTTTTGCTTAATATTTAAATACACATAGAAAAAATTTCATGTTTGCTCCCTATTATTTACACCAAACATCAAGTTTGGTCCCTATCTCAAATTAAATCTGCAGATCGTCCCTATCGTTTACATTTTGGATCAAGAATAGTCCCTATCTTGGATGGGAGTTAATTTTGGTCGTTAAGTGGTATGAGGGAAGAGGTAATTTGGTCATTTACTCTTTTTTTTTTTCCTTTTCATTACACACAAAAATAACCTACGTCACAAAAAAAAAACAGATCCAAAGATATCTCTCTCTCTCAAGTCTCTCTCTCTCTCAAATCAAAACCCAGATCTGTTAAAAAAAACAACACCACTGAATCAAACATCATAACGACCGATTCATACCATTAAGAACCATTTATAACACTTCCTTATTAAGAACCATTACAACCAAAAGACAGAAAACCATTACAACCAAGAAGAAAATTACACAGCCTAGAGATGGTATTTGTCTATATGATAAAACAAATTAAAAGCAACAGGTACCGAACTGGTAACAAGAGCAGGTACCAGACAGCCTTTGCTGTAAACTTAATGCGACTCTGGTGGATCTGGCGGAGTAGGGAGTGCTGATGTTTCGACCATTAGAGGACGATCTGCGGTTTAAGGATACTGAGGTTTAAGGAGACCTGATGACATTCAGGTTCTTGTTGAGCCATATGTTTTCAGGTTTAGTGAACCACACAATACCGCATACACTGAATACCCCTTACGTCTGAACAACCCAACTCCACTTCATCAGTTTCGTTTCACCCATCGACTAATTCTTTTAATCAGTTCTTCGTAAACACGGCCTGAAGAAACCATTTACACCCACTGAAGCTTGACAACTGAATAATCTATACATTATTCTCGCATTCACTGATATTTAATCAGTGATTCAAAAAAAAATCAGTGTCAATCTTGGTTTCAGTGACACACGTTTTTCACTAAAACCACCACCTCCTCAAATCACCAAATCCCCAACCTGATGTGCATTCACTGAAATTTTGTTATCAGCTCAATTCTAGCACTTCAGTACCGACCACCGCTATCGTATCCGAACTTTCTCAAAGCTACCACACTTTTCTTCCACATTCAGCAAGACTGATTATTTACTAATCAGTATGACCTCCCAAAACATTTACCTACCCACTTTTTAGTTTTTCTTTAAAACTGAACAACAAACAGTTTTCATGTCGATATTATTTTTTTAAGACATAAAAAATAGTTTTCTTGTGAATCTATGATTTGTGTGATAATAACGGTGTAGATTTTGGGTTTTGGTTGAAGGAAAGATGTGATTTCATTTTTTTTGTTTTTATCGAGTGAATCTGGGTTTTGTGATTTTCGATGTGAAAACTAGGTATGTATTTGAGTCGTGGTTTTTTTATAGGGAATAGATCATAGGTAGTAAATCTTGCGTTTTAGATGGTGATTGTGAGTGTTTTGTAGATCCGGGATCTGGTGATGGGATTGGATTCGATCATGTTCTTGGTGGTGTTTTTGTATTTGTGCTTTCTAGGATTCGATGGAGGGTTGTTTTGTATGTGTGGTTATGATGATGGATAACATATACATGGGTGGGTGTAAACACGAAAGTTGGGTTTGATGAATATAATGGCTAGGCGGTGTAAACAAGAAAGTTGGTGTGGATAAGAATAAGTAAAACCCCAAAATACCCCTCTACTTATACGACTTAACGAGCAAAACTAACTCCCACTCAAGATAGAGACCATTTTTGATCCAAAGTGTAAACGAAAGGGACGATCTGCGGACTTAGTTTGAGATAGGGACCATACTTGATGTTTGGTGTAAACGATAGGGACCAAACATGAAATTTTTTCATACATATATATTCGAATACAGAGTAAGGATCCACTAAGAAGAAACTTAAAATAAGAAGTGGTGAGAAGAAACTAAAACCACACATTTGAGATGCAACGACTTGCATTAGATGCATTTATATTCATGTAGATGCCCCATCTTGAGTTTCGGAAGTTAATTTGATGTGTAGATAGTGCAAATTGATTTTCATGATTTTAGCACGTGCAGATGAAAAAAATATAGGTAAATCATAGAATGCATCTAATATATGTGTATGCATCTAATTAAAAGCTATACAACACGTTATGATGCATTATAATGCATCTAAGATTATAAAGATACATCTAATTTAAGTGGATGCATCTCGAATATGCGGTTATAGTTTCTTCTTATACTTCTTATTTTAAGGTTTCTTCTCATTTGATCTTAACTATTCGAATACATATATCACCATGCTTTGTTGCTGTAATATATCACCACGCATCTGCATTGTTGTTGTAATGATGTTATTAGAAAACAGCTTTTCAATGATACTAGCATGGTACTCGTGCAATGCAACGACGAGTAATAAGTGACTATTTTTTAGCAATCGATTTAACGTTAAAATGTAAAAAAATTGAATTAAAATAAATAAATCAATAAAAATGAAAAAAAATGAAATAAATTGTAAATATATCAAAAATGGATGTTGAATTAAAGAGAACTAAATTTTTAAAAATATGATGAAATTAGATTATGAAAAAAATAAATGAGTTAAAAGATATTTCAATTTAAAAATAAAAATGATTTTTAAAAAGTTGTTAGAAAATTTTGTTACAAAAGAAATTGATAGTCAAGATTTAAAGTTAGTTTGGATTAAAAAAGATCTAATGGTTAAGTTATTAATTTTGTTTATGTCGTTTATCTTAATTTTTGGTTTGGAGTTAGAAGGTGTATATACATCATTTATATATAATATAGATATATATAAAAGTATAGATATAGATATAATAGAGAGTTATAAAGTTCATCCATCATTTTTTAAAATAGTTTTTTTCTAACACTTTGTAAACATATTTACAGTTTTATACGGTTGAATACTTGTATGCATAACAAATATATCTTTTTTATAAAATAACTTTATTAGTTTATCAAAATTAAATTATTAGAAAAAGTTTAATGATGTGAAAATTTATTGAATCATGTTGAGTTCAATGTTATTTTAGAGATTTTGTAAGAAAGTTGATACGTTGATGTGACGATGACGTGAAAATGTATTAAACTTTGTATTACACTATGGGTTAGAGATGCCCTCGGATGACCCACTTTGGGATTAAGGGTCCGTTTGGTTTGATCGTGGGTTTAAATTTAGGTTTGGGTTTGGATTTAATATGTGTTTTTGATTTGATGTAAGAGAGATTATTTAAAATATTTTAAATAAATAAATTATATTATTTTATTAAAATAAAAATAAAATATATTAAAACAGTATTGAATTGCAGATAGTGTATACACTGTGTAGTGGGATGGACTCATCAAATTTTGTAAACCTAATTTTTTCATCTTTGATGTCAGTGAACATCATACCATATTATATTCTTTAATAATTGAACCAAGCAAAATAAATAACTCCTAAAATCATCTTTGGCTTTCAATACCAGGCAACCAAACACGCCATAAACTGGAGAAATTTTAAATTTTCTCACTTAAAACATAAAAATTCTATATTTTTTTAAATGAGAAAAGTGAATATAAAGTTGTCATGCATCTAATCTTATATACAAAATTATGATAAATTTCATTGTCTTAACAACAAAAACGTAAAATTCACCTCATTTGTATCATGTGATTCACAATATTAACGTTTTTCTATTATTTTATCACAACATCAATAAATTTAGATTTACATTAAAACATGTATTTTTCTACATCATATTTTTTAGTGTTTTTATCAAGTAGTCAATTAGTTTTAATTCAACTGTATTTTGCTTTAATCCATCTGTAAAAAATGTATTACTATGCATATATTAGTTTCACTACTCAAACTTTGAAAAAAAATAATAATAAAAAAAAATTTGTTAGTGATTTTGAATGATTTCGCATGTAAGCTTAGCCCCATATTCACTTCTCTCAATATGCATCAAAATTATAATCATTATGCATTATTTGAATTGAGTAAAAATAATATTTAGAGTTAACTGCTTTTTGGTCCTCGTGGTTTGGTGCAGTTTTCACTTTTGGTCCAAAAATTCAAATAGTTTCGATTTTGACCAAAAAAGTATACTATTTATCCACTTTTGGTCCAAATCCATGTTGACTTTTAGATTGACCAGTTAAATTGTATAAAATGACTCAAATACCCTTACTTTCAAGTTATGAAGTACTAAGCTGCCCTTTCTTGCATTATTTTTAATGGTATTATTATTTATAAATAAAAACAACTATTTTTTTAATATTTTTAATAAAAAACACTTTTTATTTATTTATTATAATTAATAATATTAAGACAAAAATAATCATTTTAAACCACATCCATTATATATCTAAAGATCTAGTCAAAATGCTAATAAAAACCGAAAAAGATATAAATCATACGAATCACACTGAAAACATAAATCTTTAACACTGATTTTTTTCTTCCCAAATCTAATAAATCTTTAACAATGATTTTTTTCTTCCGAAATCTAATAAATCTTTAACAACAATTTCTTTTTCCCATATCTTTATGACAAATCTTTCTTACTGATTGAATCTAAAAAACCTTATTTTTTTATTCTTTTACTTTATAAGCATGCAATTACCAACTTTATGATTTTTTTAAACCTTTTCTTGTTATTGTTAGTTTGATAAGAAAATATTTTATAACATCTTGAACATGTTGGTATTTGTGTTTCTGGAGGTTGTATGGTGTTTCGTGCCATTTTAGATCTCGTAGTTGAGGAGTGGGTTGTGGATGGGAGTGTTGAGGGTGTTGGGGAAACTGTGGATCACGATAACGGTGCTCTGGCGACACGCGGAGGTGATGATGGGTGTGGTAAGTGTTAGGTGGATGCGGATGAGGGATGTTAGAATGTGGGTATTGTGCTTAGTGAGTGTTTGGTGGTGGTGGTCGTCGTCACAGGTGTGGCTAGTAGAAGTGGCTGGAGGTGATTGTATTTAGGGTTTTTTTAGAGAGAGAGAGATAGATAGATAGAGAGAGAGATATGAAAGAGGAGTATGTTAGATATAAAAAATAAAAAATAAAATACTGATAAAAGAAAAAAGGATGGTGTGAATTTTCTGATGTGATAGTGAAAAGACGAAGATGTCCTCGGTGTTTATAAAATTGGACCAAAAGTGGATAAATAGTATATTTTTTGGTCAAAATCCTAACTATTTGATTTTTTGGACCAAAAGTGAAAACTGCACCAAACCACGAGGACCAAAAAAGCAGTTAACTCTAATACTTACATTTGATCTACATTTGATAAGGGTATCATTATCTCGTCTTCACCTCTCTCATACATCGTTTTAGACGGTATTGAGACTCATAACCCGTGAAAGACGATATCGGTGTTACCTTACCTTACCTTATATTGGGTAAATATAAAATTAGCTTAGTTCTTATATTCTAGGTTGAAAAGTCCCAATAGTAAAGTAAATATCAGAGAAACGGAACACAAACTATTTCAAAAATCACCATAGGCGGATGAATAATCAGCGTCAAGTGGGGACTAAGCATCCGAATTTTCATTAATTCGCTTTATTAATCGGTTTGATCAAAAATTGATCAGCATACCAATTAATCAAGAAACAATATGCCAAAATCGAGCATATATTGGCAACTCTAGTACATATATAATTCAATCAAATCAAGCATAAATCAGTTAAATCAGATAAAAATTGGCTAACTCGTGCATATACTTTCAAATATTATAATAATATATATAAAAATTCCAATCCGATTAATCGTTAGTTCGTAGTCGACCATCCAGCTAGCGTCTAGCAATTTTTGCAACCTTAAAAACTGAATAAACCTATAATAGGCAAATTCAACTATTGAAAATCTTGCGTCGTAAGTAAGCTTTTCCTTTTACGTCGTAAACATGAACATGCTTTACAAATGCTTATTCTTAAGCTATTGGGCGTAAGGATAAACATATTTTAACATCGTAAAAAACTAACGTAAAAATAAGTAGAAATTGGCTTTTACGACCTTTACGCCTTAAAGAAGCCAATTCATGTTTCTTGATTTTATTTCCCTTGCCTCTCTCCAAGTGTTCCATGTACTCCTCAACTAGCTCATCGATCTTTTCCTCATCATTTATCCCTACTTTAGAAGAACTTGTTCTCGAGTTCTCATCTTCAACTTCGTCATGGCAGAAATATTGGAAGTCTTTGAAATACTAATGGTATTAGGTAGGTCTACTTTGTAACCCGATAATGCTTTAGGTTACTCACAACAGCGACCTTGTGCAACCTCTATATTTTTGTCACGTCGGTTTTCTCTCTCCTGCGACCTACATGCGACCTAGTCATCACAACAAGGCGACCTAGTTCATTTTTTTATTTAATAAATAAAACATTACATTAAATAAAAAATATTACATTAAATAAAATAAAAACATTACATTAAATAAAAAACATTACATTAAATAAAAAACGTTACAATTAATTGCGGTTAGCCCGAATATGTTCTAATAGATCGGCTTTTAGGTGTAGATGAGTTTGTTGGTCGATTATCTGTTGAATAATTGTCAGTGATTCTTCGTGTGTTTTTGCCAGATCGTGATCATCATGTTGTTCTTCGGGTTGAAATGTGGGTGATATCGCCGCCCCGTTGTGTTGAATTATCATATTGTCTAATATGATGCATGTGTATATTACGTCCCCATAGTCTATGTTTTGACATTCCTCGGGCTAGGTTTTTAATCAGCGTCCATTTCATTTTCAATGCACCAAATGCTCGTTTCACATTTTTTCTTGCTGCTCCGTGCTTCGTTTTATGCATTATCCATTTATCATCATTCGTTCCTGGATTTTTATAGACTTAATAAGAACCGACCATTTTGGATATATCTCGTCAGTAAGATAATATCCCCACGGATAATAAACGTTGTTAGCAACAAACCCCAGATCTGGTGCTTTCCCTGATTTAAGATCATTGAAAAGAGGGGATTGACGTAAAAAATCTACGTAGTTATTCATCCCGGCTACCACCAAAGAACGCATGTCAAACCCATAAGTCTTGAGAGGCGACCGCTTCCAATAGAATGAAAGGAGTTGACCCATGATCACGTCTACAAAATTAAGCTTTGTAAGCAACGGGACAATTTTTCCACGGCCAATCTATACTTCCTATCATCCCAAGAAACCCATGATTTTCCTCGTGACGAGCATAGAGTTATCTATGTTGATAAATCTCGGCTTTTCGCAAGTACTCTTTACAATATAATTCCATGATGGCCTTACAAAAGTTTCGAAGACATTCACGGGCTGTTGACGTACCCATTTGCAAATAATCTTCAAGAGCATCAAGAACAGCTCCTTACGCTATTTGACGAATAACGGAAGTGCAATTTAACAATGGCGTAGGACAATCTCGACCCATACAATCAACTGAGTTTCGCAAATAAGGATAGTTATTGGTGATGTCGCGAACAATTTGTAGGAATAGTTCTTGATCCATTCGAAACCTTGTACCGGAATGTCTCCTCATCATACTGCGGCCCATTAATAAAATAAGTCGTCACTAGACGAATATGCGCACCCTCGTAATCTCTATTTATTAGGCTCGTATTCAAGGGTTTGATGCTTCGTAAGCCGTTTCACAAGCTTGCGTAAATACCGCAAGCTCAGTCGTAACTTAATCCTCGTCGTCGAAAGAGTTGGCAAAAAATAAGTCATAAGAGATTGTAATTTAGAGAATTGTTAGTTTAATGTGTGTTAAAGATGGTTGTATAATGGAGATTTTATAAGAACAAAAGAGTTAAATTTAAAAAAATGTAACGGTCAAAAACATTTAAACAGTTTACTTTTTCACATTTTCCAACTGGGTCGAGGTTTGGACCGAGTTTTGTCGATCGACCGATTCGAATAAGTCGCTGCAACACAGTCGATCGAGCTCGAAAACGGCCGACCAATTTCAAAACCCCCTGTTACGACTAGCCTTAGAGATTGATATAACCTTTTCAAGATTGTATTGATCACCCTATAACATTAGAAGATTTTAATGTGGTAGTAGGCGTGAATTGGCTTAATAAGTAAGAAGCCACCATTTTGTGTAATTAGAAGATCCCCCTTTTTTAAGTACGTTAGTTTGTGTTAGTTTATTATTTAAAATCAAAACCCAATTTTTATAACTAAGTGTTAAATTATAGGGTAAACTGTAAATTTCATCTATGTATTTTGCGAAATTGGCAAATATGTCACCGAAAGCAAAATACACTCAATTTTGTCACTATACTTCAAAATCTCGTTCAATTTTGCCATTGAATTAACGATTTTTGACTTTTTGCTATTTTCTTCTATTAACTCCCACAGGTGCCTGGCACGTGAGGGTATATTCGTCATTTCCCGTGCCACACAATCTCGTCATCCAATATCATCCTTTATGCAATTTTCGTCCCCGAAACAATTTAATACCCGCCATGATTGCTTCCACCTTTCGTTTATGCATATTGCGTCCCTGAAACCATTTTCCCGCAAAAAAAGTTGGTGGTTCACATTTTGACACATTTTGAAGGACGTAATTTGCACGACCTTGAGAACTAAAACTTTTCAAGGACTTAAATTGCACGACCTTTTGGAAGTCTATGTATATGTAACACACAGTGGTTAATCAACATTCACCCCCAATTCAGTTATCTATAACCCTAACTCTTTCACAAACCCTTTCAACTGATCAATTTATCTCAATTAAATGTCTGGAAGAAGTCCAATCCTTAATGAACTGAAGGAAGTATGCAGAGATTCAGAGTTGAACACCTACATTGGTCAAATTGCGGTCGAACAAGCTTATGTCGATGTTTTGCATGGTCAGTGTGACCAGCTGAGGAATACCCTAGGAAATATTAGAATGCTGATCGACGAGACCGAGACGAAGGTTGATGAAGATGAAGATGACTGGGTCAATTGTTTGAACGAAATGCTTGATAGCGATACGCAAAAGTTGGCTGATCTGACAAAGTTGATTGAGAAAGCTAAGGATGTTATAAGTCAAAAGCAAGCTTATATGGATCATATGGAAGATAGTGATAAGGATGTGTACCATGTTTTTACAGTTAATGATGTTCTTCTTTTAATTACCTTGTTTTGATCGGGGTCTGTTTTGTACCCTATTTTGTTTATCAATGAAAGCACCCTAAGTGGCCCCTTTATTTTAAGGACCTAAATTGCACAGTGTTTCAACTTTCGAGTCTGTATAACACATGACTCTATGCACAGACTTTCGCATTCCAAACAAACTTTCTTTTAGCATAGAATGGCAAACCTTCAATCTGAATCTATTTCCAAGTCCACTAACTTGGCCGTACGCCTAAGTGGGTTCATGGAGAAAGAGATGCAATTGGAGGAAAAATTTAAAGTCTAGGTTATAAGTTGGAGGAGATTGTCAGAAAGAGATCAAGGTTCATTAAGGAGATGGAAATTTTTTTACGGATTGAAGATAATTATGACGCTTACCAAACTACAAGAGTCTTGAAACATGCTACAAAAAGGGATAGGGGTAAGGCAGTTGAACTCCAAATTATGAAGGAACAATCTCATTCTGGTGCGCGTGAGATGATCAACCTTGTAAAGAAATTGAAGGACGAAATGGTAGGATAGTGTTTAGTTGCAACTGGTTTGTCCCATGTGTTTTGGATATCTGGATGTACCCTTGTTTTTCTAAGATTTAATAGAAAGAAAAATCTTTTGTTTTTGGTATTTTGACATGGAATTGGTAGGCTTCCATGGATGTTTCACTCTAGAATGTCAAACATCCTAATAGATTCATGTTGATTTGCAAGAGCGAGTGACCAAACTAATAAATGAATTATTGATATTGGTTTGTAGTCACCATATAGATAGTTTGACATGGATTTCGGTAGGCTTCATATGATGTTTGACTCTAGAATTTCAAACATCCTAACAAATTGATATTGATTTGCAAGAGCGAGTGACCAACATTGTAGTCTCACATGGCTTTTTATCACCATTTAGACAAACTGAAAATGTAAGTCAAATATGCAAATGATATCCTGCAAATTCATGTTTTAAATGGTTTTGCAGTGATTGTGTTTGACAAACTGGTCATACAAATCCCTTATCTTTTTCTCCAAATCAGACAAACTGCCTTGTTCATTAACTGCAAATGTTAGGCTTTCCTATTACATAACCAAAAGTAAGATTAAAACCTAACATCATATCATTCAAAAACTTAGCCATAAAAAAAGATTAAGGGTGCTTGAAACTATTCATTTTACTTTATTTTCATCTTGCTTGTTAGTCATCAATGCCATTACTCTTCTCCTCTTGAGGTCTTCCACCAGATCTTGTGCAGCAGCATCGTCACCATCATTTGCCTCTTTCTTCACCTCAACAAGCTATGCTTTGACCTCAACAACCTATTATTTCAATTCTTCATCTGGAATAACAAAGTCAACATAAGCTTCATCCAGTTGTTATTGATAATAATAAAATAATGTCATCCATATCTTCAGTTTCAGTTATTTGTCGAAGCTCATCCAGTGCTTGATCAAAGTCAGCAAACATGTCACTAATCTCTTCAGGCTTGATAGGATGTCCACCAAAAAGTTACATGAATATATAAAAGAACCTTACGTAAACTATGAAGCATATGAGAAGTTTCCATCCATGCACATGAGAATTATGATAGCCACAAGAAAGAATGAATCTTTGCCACATAAAATATTTACGAGTCATTCATGACTCATTGTTGAAGCATATGAGGCCTTATAAATAGGTGTCTTTTCAAGAGGAATAAACACAACCTTCACTCTCAATTATAATTCTTCATTCCACCTTTCTTTGATATTCACTTATGTACTAACATAAGAGGAACATATTAAGTAAACCATGATCCTTTCAAACAATAGCTTGGTTCCTTTTAGGATCAGCGGCGTAAAACCACATAATGAAATGTGAGTTACCAATAGTGAATTGCCACCCGAGTCGTTTCACCCTTTAATAAGTTCTCAAACATCTCTCCTATAATTTATTCCAACACCACTAGCTTATACTGATACCTTAATGCATGATGGTAAGCTCACTCACATTGTTACAGTGGCCAGGTCATAAACCGACACTTGACTTGTGATTTTGCGCTTCATCAATTGGCACCATCCGTAGGACTCGAAAATTTTCTTTGCAACAACACAACAACCCATAATATTGCCACATTGGAGACGACGAAACCCTAATCATGAGCGGAGATGATCCACCTCAAACTCCACAACAAGAGACGGTAGGAGGCCTAGCCGGTGAACTAGACACATGCCCCGCACCCATCATCCACAATGTAGGGGAACCAAGTAACACTATGACAGAACAAGACCCGGAAGACCCAGTAGTGCAGTTTGTGGTTCACATATTTGATCGAATGAATGCCATGTACAAAGCCTTTACCCAAAAGCTCAAAAGCACCCCTCACCAACCAAATACGGAGAACCGATTATAGAACCGTGGAACTCCGATTCTGACGACGTGTGATAACTCTCTAATTATACATGTTTACGTGTGTGTTATCTGTATATATATTCAGCTTCTTATCTCCCGACACCTGTCACTGTTTTGGCCATATTTTGAGCATAAAAACTCCGTTTTAGCTGGTTCAAGCGGCCACAGAAAGAGGAAAGAATTATCTACAACTTTGCCTTTTGGTCCAAAGCTGGAAATGACCAAAAGTGCGGCGCAGAATCCAAAAAGTGTGGCGCACTTTTTTGCAGCACAAGAATATTCTAAACGGGCAAATGTGCGGCGCACAAAGTGAAAAGTGCGGCACACTTTCCTTCTACACAACTCAAAAGTCATATTTATGACTCCCATTCATTTCTAATCCGATCATTTAACTTTTCCTTGGTCCTCAAGTGTTAGAAAGACTATATTAACATCCCAAAAATACAGAGAATCATCCATCTCTCTCATTATATCATAAACCTCCATTGGAGAAGAAGAGCATAGGTGAGGATCTTTGGATCCAATGATCCAAACACTCTTCTAATCCATGGTGAACCACCATATCACCACCACCATCATAACCCATGAATTTACCACCTTCCTTGGGCATATTCAGTAGCATTTGGTTGTTGGTTGATCATGGAATTATTAGTTTTAGACTTATGGTTGTTGTAATCATAATATTGGTTTTGGTACTTTGTAATCAAACCACTCGCATAATGGATTTGGTACATTTCTTTACTTATCAAATTGATGTGTTTCTAATTTATTGATTCTTGTGATATTGGTTATTGAATTGATTATATTAGCTTCGCAGGGTCGAAGTGCGGCGCATAATTAGTTTTGTGCGGCGCACTTTTTCCCTGGTTCGTGATTATAAGTATGATCTAAATGCTTTTGTATTAGATGTTATTGTGTAAGACCATTGTTATGTGTTGGGTTTATTCATGATCATGACTAGTACTCATGTGAATGGATATATTTCTTGTCATCTAGTAAATGAATCTTGTTAATCACTTTTGTCGCGATTAGTGGTTAAAACATATAACAACTCTTATATAATTTTATCTACTACTCTAGTTATTGAAATCAAGCATAAACTATTCTTAATGCTTTTGGTATGACATGATCTTTAGACGGATTTTTGTTATATTAATTAGATGTTGCATGTGCGACTAGTAATCCAAATGTTGTCTTACCTTGTTTATGTGCTTGTAATTCATCTTTGCTATATATCATTTCTATGTTCTTAGCGTTAACCAAACGCACCTTTAAATCATCATTTGGAAAAGTATCTCTTTAGAACTAGTGACACTCTAAAGATAATTGTTTTAACTTGTTAACACCAATCCCGTGGATCGACCTGGACTTACCTTTAGACTATGCTATACACGAAAGGGTATACTTGCCTGTGTTGTGTTTTTAGTCCCTTGTTTGGTAATCATCTAGTAATATATAAATTTAAAACTCGCTTTCGCAACATCAAGTTTTTTGGCGTCGTTGTCGGGGATTGTTTTTGGTACTTGTTAAAACTTTCTGAGATACTTGTTAAAAAACTAAACCATCGCCGTAGAGATTTCTGGCAATCTCAACTTTTCAGTCCTAAAAATTGCAAAAAGTACGCCGCATATTTAGTTTTGTGCGCCGCACTTTCTGGAGAACTTTGAAGTACGCCGCACATGTAGCAATGTGCGCCACACTTTCTAAAAAAAAAAAATCAAAACGTATACTGAATGAATTTCAAAAACCCCTCAAACCTTTTTAATGCCTAAGTTCACTTCTAAGAACATGACGAATGTTTTCTTTGTGCCCTTACTTGTTGTATTTTTGCAATTGTGTATAATGTACATTAAAATTAGAAAAAAAATAAAAACTTTTGCTTTTATTTTATGTCTTGTTGATTTTTGTTGTTTAAAGACCTGTGGTAGTTTGATTATTTTATTTTTCTTGCTATATGAATCATTTGAGTTTCTTGGTAATTAAAATAACGAAATTTAAAATAATAATTAAAAAAACAAAAAGATTTTAAGTTATTTAAGTTTTCTTTTGTTTTCCTAATGTTAGTAATAAAAATATCACGTGTCATTATAGTTTATATTGCATCTATAGATAAATAAAAATAATTTAAATAAATACCAAAAAGATTTTTACTTCTTAGTTATGTTTCTTTTATTTTGTTACTTTGATTTTTTAGTCACACATGTGTTAATAAATAATATGTTATTGTGTCTAGTTTTTAAAATCTTTTATAAAAGCTATAAAAATAAAATATAAAAAATTCAAAAATTGTAGTAAGTACGCCGCACTTCTGTCTTGTGCGCCGCACTTTCCACCTACATTCCAAAAAATATAGTTTTGTGTATATAAAAACATGATTAGTTTAATTTTGTTTCGTGAATACTTGTAATTTGTTTCTTGCATCTTAGTTAGCATGTGTGTTTACATCTTTATCATAATAATAATAATAATAATAATAATAATGTGTAATATCAAAAAAGTTTTTAAAGTGTCTTTGTAATTGCATATGCATTTTTGTTTAGTAATGTTTCGTTATCGATCCTTGCATCTCTATGATAAGTTTTCTTTGATAAATATATGTGTTCTATAAAATAAATAAAATTTCGTACAGAAAGTACGCCGCACATTTCATTTGTGCGCCGCACTTCTTGGTTGAAATCAAAAATATTTTTCTTTTCGTATCATTAGAATATAGATTGTTTAATAATCATATTAGTAATCACTCTTGTTTGTTTGCATATGTGAGATTGCTTGCTTGTGTGTATGTTTTCATATTGCTAATAAAATCTTTAATAAAAAATATAAAAGCTTTGAAATTAAAAAAAAAGTTTGTTTATTTATTCTATTACTTCATCTTATTGTGCATGAGTGTTTAACTTTTGTTTGTGTGTGACCATTGCATATTTTCTTTTGAATCATATGTATATAAAACAAAAAATAAAATTTCTTAAAAACATTATAAAACGCATACATACATATATATATATATATATATATATATATATATATATATATATATATATATATATATATATATATATATATATATATATATATATATATATATAGAGAGAGAGAGAGAGAGAGAGAGTAAGGATCTAGTGAGAAGAAATTTAAAATAAGAAGTGGTGAGAAGAAACTAAAACTACACATTTGAGATGCAACGACCTACATTAGATGCATTTATATTCATGTAGATGCACCATCTTGATTTTCGAAAGTTAATTTGATGTGTAGATGGTGCAAATTGATTTTAATGATTTTTGGCACGTGTAGAGGAACAAAAATATAGACAAATCATAAAATGCATCTAATATACGTATATGCATCTAATAAAAAGCTATACAACACGTTATGATGCATTACAATGCATCTAAGATTATAAAGATGCATCTAATTTAAGTGGATGCATCTCGAATATGCGGTTATAGTTTCTTCTTATCCTTCTTATTTTAAGGTTTCTTCTCATTTGATCCTAACTATATATATATATATATATATATATATATATATATATATATATATATATATATATATATATATATATATATATATATATATATATATATATATATATATATATATATATATATATATATATATATATATATATATATATATATATATATATATATATATATATATATATATATATATATATATATAGGGGCGCGCTATTTGCAGAACCTCTTTTTAGGTACAGAACCTACAGAACCTGTTTTTTACTCCTAATAAAGCATGATGTATATCCTATTAATGCATGATGGCATTTTTGAAATTATTTAGTACTCATTTTGGAAAAATAAATTACTATAAGGGCAAATCAGGTATTTTCATTGTCTACTAATTTTGACTTTTCTTTAATTTTTGAATTAAAAATTCGTTTTTTAATTTTTATTTTGAATATTTTTATTTTTGTACTTTTTATGTTTTTAAAAACTTTAATTTTTTTTAATTTTTTTTCTGTTTTCATTCTGTTCATGTTACAGTTTTATTTTTAAAAAATACACATGTGTTATTTAAAATATTATAATTTTACATATATGTGTTATATTTAAATATTTTAATTTTACACGCATTTCTTGTGTACAATTCTTTACCTAAACTTGAATTTTTTCTCTAAATGAAAAGTACATATATGTTTTAGTGTATATTTTATCTTCGAAAACTAAAACATAAAAAACATAAACATAACATGTGATCTCTAAATTTACAACCAACATAAATAAAAGACAAAAAATTTATATCATTTAAAATACAATCAAATATAAATATATATTATTAAATATAAGTGCAAGAGATAAAATACATTTGTATTCTTCGAGGAACATATATGTACGGCTTTGAAAACATTAATGTACGGCTACAAAAACATGTATGTACAACTCTCAAAACATGAATGTACAGGCTCCGAGAACATGAATGTACGGCTCCCAAAACATGTATGTACAGGCTCCGAGAACATGTATACGGGTCTCAAAACATGTATGTACGGCTCCCAAAACATGTATGTATGGCTTCGAGAACATGAATGTACGGCTTCGAAAACATGTACGCACGACTTCGAAAACATGTACGCACGTCATCTAAAAGCACAAGTGCATCCATAATCTCATTCTGCCATCCCCTGATACAAATTAATAAAGATAACAAAAACTTCATTTAGGAACTTTATATATATATATCAATCATATACAGTAATATAATTTAGTCAAAGTACTTCATATGATCAAGCGAAAAAAATATACATTAACAAATACTGTTAAGAAGAAAAAAAACCACTGGTTACATTCTAAATTTGAAATGAATAATACCTATTAAATGAATCATTTTTTATTCGAATATCAAGGTCATTAACCAATAGATTTTGTTATCAATACCAAATTCATATGATGAAAATAGACCAACATATGTTCAGCCAGACTCATACATATGCTTATATTAGTACGTTTTAAAAATTCACTAACAAAACAAATTCCAAACAATAAGTTACATCCTAAAACATATGACCCAGAAATGGTGTTTTTTAATCCAAAAACATAAATCACATCAATTAAAAAATATACCTCTTGCATACCAATAATCAACGGAGCTATGCAATCGGAACCGCTTCACTTCTTTATAAAATATTCTTGAATTTGATTCATTGATGTTTTTTTTAGCATTTATGCTATCTCGATCCAAATATATTTATGAGGTTTAATTTTTTTCAGGCCCGATCTAGAAAAGAGTCAGATGGTTTTCAACAGAGATCTATCATCCGGTTTGGTTCTTTTTGAATCGAAACAAAAGGATTTAGTGATGGTAGATTCGCGGCTACGGTGTGGGTTTTTTTTAGCAATCGGAACCACAAAAGAGTGGTGGAAGACGAAAGCTCGTTGGACAGGCAGTGGCTGGATGCTTGATATTTGTGGTGGTAGATTTAGAAAAAAAAAAGACGGCAGTTTTTTTGAGAGAAAAAAAGGGTGAATTGATAGATCTATAAAAAGTGACTGGCGGTTTTTTATGAGAAGAAAAAAATTATTGAATTATTTTAGGATAAAGGCAAGTGAAGCTATTTTTATGGAGAAACAAAATACCTTATTTACCCTTTAATTTTTTATTTTATTAAAATAAGTAGTAAATATTTTCAAAACTACCTTCTTGCATTAATATGGTGTACATTATGCAATTATAAGAGTAAAATGATGGTTCTGTAGGTTCTGTACCTAAAAAGAGGTTCTGCAAATAGCACTACACTATATATATATATATATATATATATATATATATAATATACTCAGACGATTACCCGCGCATAACAGCGGAATTACCTAAAGACATGTAATTAATGATATGTTAATTGATTCGATGGTCGAACGCGTGACCCAATAATTGCCTAGCGATAGATAGTTAATCGATTTATTAATTAACTCGATGGTCGAATCGGTAACCCGTTGACCTCGTCCGGGTTGAACCGGTAGGCGAGCCTGTTTCCCATAGACTCGATCGGGTTGACTCGGTGGTCGAACCCGTGTCCCGGTGGTTAAACCGTGACCCGGTGGTCGAAACCGATGACCCGGTGGCTCGACAGGATTGACACGGTTGTCGAACCCGTGACCTGGTGACTCGATCGGGTTAACCGATGGTCGAACCCGTGACTCGAAAAGATTGGCTCGATGGCCGAACCCGTTACCCGGTGACTCAATCGGCTTGGTCCGATGGTCGATCCGTGACCTGATGACTCAACCGGGTTGACCCGTTGGTGGAACCCGTGACCAAGTTACTCGACCGAATTAATCCGGTGGTGGAACCCGTGACCCGGTAACTTATGCAATTGTTTATGGTTTAATTTTTCAACATTTCTTATTTTATCTAACTTATGTGCATTTAATTTTTCAACAATTTCATAATTAATATCCAACTTCTATGCATTAAATTTTTCAACAATTCCATAATTAAGTCATTTTTCAACATTCAAGGTTTTGGGGTTTTTCCTTTATAAGTAGTAGATATATATATATATATATATATATATTAAATATATATATATATATATATATATATATATATATATATATATATATATATATATATATATATATATATATATATATATTATATATATATATATATATATATATATATATATATATATATATATATATATATATATATATATATATATATATATATATATATATATATATATATATATATATATATATATATATATATTATATATATATATATATATATATATATATATATATATATATATATATATATATAGACTAGCTTTTAGACCCGTCCGATGGACGGGCTAGCTTTTAGACCCGTCCGGTAGACGAGCTAGCTTTAAGTATATATTTATAAATGAAATTGATGTTATGTGTGTTTGTATTAGAAGTTTAGTATATGTATTGTTAGTTATGACATTAATATTTTAATAATGTAGCATAGAATGAACAAAAATAACGTAGTTTAAGATATTTTATTTATTTAAGAATATTATGAGTTAATTGAATTTGCATACGTTAATGTTATGAATAAGTTTATTACATGAAATTTTTATAATTTTAATAAATATTGTATAAATATTTTATGTATTTTTGAATTTTATGAGGTAATAAATCTTGTATATGTTAATGTTATGAATAAATTTTTTACATTTTTTTTTTAAATTAATATTACTGTTAACTTTTTTTTGTTAGCAATAACATTATAGTTAAATACTTTTTAGAAATTATTTTGTTTTGTAAGTTTTGTGGTAAAGTGTATTCTAGCAAAAGTAAGCACAAAAAGCTCATTCCTGGTATTATTTTTTGTCACGTGTATAATATAGCAACAATATATAGCCCAGTCAAAACTTTGACAGTCCGAATATCTAAAAATATTTTCATTTTAGTAAATCAAACTATTGTGAATCATTTTTAATTCCTATTTTCTTTTTGAGACATTTTATGGAAACCCTTTAATGAATTACATATGTCATTTTTATAGAAATTTTGTATTTAAGGCATCATTTATAATTCCTATTTTCTTTTTGAAGCATTTTATGGAAACCCTTAATAAATTACATAAGTCATTTTTATAAAATTTTGTATTTAAGGCATTGTTTCACCATACTTCCTAATATATTTTATAGAATTTTGTATTTAAGGCATAATTTATAATTCAAATTTTCTTTTTAAAGCATTTTATGGAAACCCTTTAATGAATTACATGTGTCATTTTTAGAATTTTGTATTTAAGGCATTATTTGTAATTCGTATTTTCTTTTTGAAGCATTTTATGGAAACCTTTTAATGAATTACATGTGTCATTTTATAGAATTTTGTATTTAAGGTATTATTTCACCATCCTTCCTTATATATTTTTACAGAATTTTATATCTAAGACATCATTTGTAATTTCTATTTTCTTTGTGAAGCATTTTATGGAAACCTTTTAATGAATTACATGTGTCATTTTCATAGAATTTTGTATTTAAGGTATTGTTTCATCATTCTTCCTATATAAGGGTTTTTGATTTGATTTGATTTGATTTGATATATATATATATATATATATATATATATATATATATATATATATATTATATATATATATATGTATATATTATATATATATATATATATATATATACTATATATATATATATATAAATATATATATATATATATATATATATATATATATATATATATATATATATATATATATATATATATATATATATATATATATATATATATATATATATATATATATATATATATATATATATATATATATATATATATATATATATATATATATATATATATATATATATATATATATATATAATATATATATATATATATATATATATATATATATATATATATATATATATATATATATATATATATATGTATATATATATATATGTATATATATATATATGTATATATATATATATATATATATATATATATATATATATATATATATATATATATATATATATATATATATATATATATATATATATATATATATATATATATATATATATATATATATATATATATATATATATATATATATATATATATATATATATATATATATATATATATATATATATATATATATATATATATATATATATATATATATATATATATATATATATATATATATGTATGTATATATATATATATAGTGTAACTTTATTTACAGAACCCATCTTAGTGACAGAACTTGCAGAACTCTTGTTTTTGAAGGAAAACATGTATGTCTGAAGGAGTACATGTGTCACACCCCACCATGGCGGAATATGGGGCGCGACGTATGGATATCATCACAACATGGCGTGTCTATAGAGATAACTATATGAAATAAGAAATGTCTTAAAATGGAGACACAAAGTCATGACAATATCTCATCAGACTCAGGAGTCTAGGTAAGTAGGTAACAGTCCTACCGCTTACCCAAGACAAACAAATAACATAACCAAACAAATATATGTGTGCCACAGTATCACTTATTAAAAGAACAAATAAAAACTAAGAAGGAAACGGGGATTCTCCTTCTATATGCATTCCTAAGCTTCTCCAATCCTAGCCACTTATGTTCTCATGCTTAACCATAGTATCACCTGAAAGAGACACTAAAACACGTCAACATTAAGTTGGTGAGAGTCATAGGTTTAGACTCCAACACAAGACAAGTCATAAGCTGTGAATACCATAAACCAATAAAAATATGGACAATGCGCTACAATCATGTACTAACAACTAGCATTCAAGTTCAATCAATCATTACAATTCCAAGGCATCACGCCTTACCAACAATCACAATTTCCAAAGCATCACGCCTTATCATCAATCACAATTTCCAAGGAATCACGCCTTACCAACAATCACAATTTCCAAGGCATCACGCCTTACCAACAATCACAATTTCCAAGGAATCACGCCTTACCATTAACCATAGGTCCCATAGGCGCCCATACACCTATGTACCTTTCCAATCCAGATCACACACAAACAAGAATCACATAGCAGTTAATCACATAAATGTACACACAAGTCCATCTCAAACCTTAAACATTCACAGCATTAATTTAAAAAATAATTCAACACAGTGTCTCTTCCATCCCATCTGGAAGTAAAAAGCAATAATAAACATGGGACTATGAAACTCACCTGATAGCTTCTTCACAAGTCCTCGCACTAGCAACAAGCTAACAAACCAAAAACACGAAATCAATACACGAACCAATCACTAAGATGGCTCATCAACCTATGATGGACATCTAGCCTATTCCCACATATTTACCTCATTGATAAGCTCTAATCACCCCATTACCCTTCCTTAACAAGTCCTTAACTTGGTTAAGTTTAATAACTAACCCGTTCATATTTTACCCAAAATAGTCCCAGTTTTTAGGTCTCAAAACTTTAAGTCAAACGTCCACTTAAACATACCCATGGTTTCTGTAAAAGGAATATTCATACCCTTACGTATGTTGGCTAACACCTCCCACTTGACCTAACCTTAAAGCTACTGTTAAGGCCCCGATATACCTATATCTACTTTTGTCATTCCAGATTTCTTGATTTTAAACGTACTAAAAGTTTGTTACCATTAAGGGGTCTTACCCTAAACCAAAACCTTAGCCCAAGTGCAGATACTTACTACAATATATAAACCATCTCTCACGTTCGTTCGAAGATCCCAATGCAACCCTAAGTACCCCAAACAACCCAAAACTTAAAAAGAAAACAGGCTGAATTCAAAACTGTTTTGACCTCCGACTGTTGTAACCTGTTTTTGACCCACTTCCCACCTCCAATTCAGTTCTCGTTTCTTTCATTGGAAAGCCACTTCAAATACCTTTCCAGGGGTACTTGGATCGTAAAATAAGAGTTTATAGAACTCCCGATATGATCAAAACATTTAACACAAAATCTGCCCAGTTTTTAAAAACGGGTTTAATAAAATCAACCTCATTAATTAACCCCAATCCCTCTAATTACAAGCCCTAATCTATGTAATCATTATAACACCAATAATATAACATTAATTTACTGTTTTTAAATTAAACCCTAACCTAAATCCATCATAAGATGATTAAGACATCATTAAAATAATTAAATTGAAAAGGGATTAAAGACTTTACCTTTGATTTATGAAAACCCCAAAAAAAATTATGAAGAACCCTAATTTTGTGGAAACTCACGAATTTTATTTGTCCCAGGAGAAAAATAATGAATTTTGTTTTTAATAAATACATTATATAGGGTGTGATAACCCATTCCTAGCCCAACCCAAAAACCCCTTTCCTTTTTCTTGTTTTTTTTCCTTTTTTTCTTTCTTCCTTGCGTCCAAACCGACCCAACACCCCTTAAAATTCGTTTTTTTTATTATATATTATTAAGTTATTAATAATACCTTAATTTTCCTTAATTTATTTCAGCTCCTAAAGCCTACAAAACCTCAAAACCGTAAAACTAGTCAGTTTTTACGCGTTTTATCGTAAAAGACGTAAAATATACACTTTTTTAAAAAAATCTCAAATTTTTAAATAAACTTTATAACTAAGTCCTAAATGACTTAAAACCATCCCGGAAAATATTCATATGGATAATTACCTCACCCGAGACCTCTAAATGCTAAACCGTAAATCCTAAAAAAAAATACTATTACTATAATACTTATATGTATACATAAACACCACAATATCACCATTTTCATTTCATAGTCACCACTTGTGAGCTCATGAACATGAAATAACCGTACCTCGATTTACTTATGAGTACTCTATACTCATAAACGATAACCACACCAACCTCGTTCACACAAAATAAACACGTAAACACACAATTCAAGTAAGCACACATAAAATAACCTAAAAGTAAGACCAAGTGACAAATCCAAAACCTAGGGTTGTCACATCACTCCCTCCTAATAGAAATCTCGTCCCGAGATTCACTCCCAAACTCAAACTTATTCTCAGCAAACAAACGAGGATACATATCCCTGATAAAACCTTCACGTTCAAACGTGAACTCAGTTTACACGAAAATAATCTCAACCAACAACACATGAGCCTTAACCGTCCGCGAGGAAACTTATCAAAACCATAAAGTTATGTAACCAACCTAACTAAATCTCGCAACTCATCAAACAAGAACTGTCTTGAAACCAAGTTAGGAGCCGTCACATAACTCAACGGGTTTAAAACTGTCACCCCGATTTCAGTCTTACTCATAAATACCATAAATCAAAACTCATCAAAATATAACCATGTATAATAAGGTCTAAAGATGTAAAACCCGCATGCTTTTACCATGAATAGTGCCCTTAAGATCGTACGTCCTAGATTAAAACTTACCTCATTTAGTATTGATCACATTCATGTGCTAATAATCAAGCAAGTGCATACGTGTATGACATGACAAGTATCGATTACGTACGAACTCATGATAAACAGTTAATAAATATATCACGTGAACATAATTAAATCATGATCACCATTTAAAATACGAACTAGAATAATTACGTAAATACATATAATATAATTACGAGCGTTAAGATTACGATAACTACATGATAAAACAAACAGAAACGCTTCAGACACGAACACGTTTAACCACGAACGAACACGAAACATCGGGACACGAGAAAGGTACGGGTACCCCATGTGGGGCCCCCATACCCACGGCACATATACCATAATGGGCTTAGCCCATGGACTTTTTACAAGAAAAGGGGGGTTATGTAACTTTTCATTTCATTTTTCACTTTTTCAAGAAAATAAACAAAAACCCTAAAAAAAAAAGTTTCTCTTCTCCTCCTTTGCTCCTCTTTATGTCGCCACCCTAAGATCACCATAGGAGGGTGATTGGTTGATTTTGATCTTAAAAATCATTGCTTTAATCCGTGTTTGTTCATCCTTTTCCAAGCTACATAGTGGTATATCTTTTTAAACCCTTCTTTTTAATTCTTTTGAATCTTTGTTTATGTTCATGAACATGTTATTGTTTTCTTATTAAAACATGGTAATTAATCATAGATCTAACATGTTTTGGGGTTAATTAAAATCAAAGGTTGTTAAAAGAGGGTGTTTGTTTTTGGCCGCCTAGTTTTATCAACCCGGGGAAGGGTTCGGTTTCTTTTTAGCCGCCACCACCAAGACCATTTTTGGTCTTGGTTGGCTCATGTGGGACCCACGGCAGCAAGGGGGCACACGTACCCCGAGTTTGGCTCGGGGTACGGTGTCGAGTTCATGCCCGATTCATGGTTCGTTGGTTAAATCATGCTTTATGCTACATGTTAATTTTTTATGAATTATGAACTTAGGATAAAATTAATTAATAACATGAAATATTAATTAAATCATGACTTAGGTTATTTTAATTATTAGTTTAACATGACATTAATTTAACCTAAGTATTTTATGTTATAAGTTATAATTAATTAATTATTTAAAACATGCCTATAATTAATTAATTTAGACATGACTTAGGTTATATTATTAATAATAATAATACACATTTTAACCTAAGTATTTCATTTCACTTTAATTAAAACATGTTATACTTTAATTAAAATGCTTAACCTATAGTTTAATTAAAATACATGAAATAATAATTAAACTATACACTATATCATATGACTTAAGAAATCAGCTTATAAACACTTAGACTTATATGTTAGCTTATGTAACCAGCTTAATTCTAAATATGGAAACTTCTATTTATAGAAACTTAATTAAATAAGGCAACTAATCTAATTATGGAAACCTTCTATATATGGAAATATATCTATTTCAGGCAGCTAATCTAATTATGGAAACCTTCTATATATGGAAATATATCTATTTCAGGCAGCTAATCTAATCATGGAAACCTTCTATATATGGAAACTTATTTAATTAAGGCAGCTGATCTATTTTTAGAAACTAATCTATTTTAAGCAGTAAATTCTATTTTTGGAAACTTTCTATTTTTGGAAACTTTCTATTTTTGGAAACTTTCTATTTTTGGAAACTTTCTATTTTTGGAAACTTTCTATTTTTGGAAACTTTCTATTTTTGGAAACTTTCTATTTTTGGAAACTTTCTATTTTTGGAAACTTTCTATTTTTGGAAACTTTCTATTTTTGGAAACCTGCTATTTTTGGAAAGTTACTTATTATTACACAGTAAGTATAATAATACATGAAATACCAGTAATACTTAAACGGATTAATCAGAATACAAGATAAACACAGTTTAAGGCTTTAAACAGTGAACCAGGACCTAAAACATACCAAATCAGCTAAATTGAGACACAAAAACCCAGTACGTAATCAGTGAATCGATACTTATACACGTGTGTATTCATGTAGCGTTAGTGATCCAGAAGTAGGAGTCTTTCTTCCGTTCATTCACTGGACTTGAGGTACGGATTCCCGTCCTTTCAGTATGGACATTCTTTCCTTATTAGGATTTCCCCGTATGCAGCCAACTGTTTTCCCCAGCATTTGTTTTATTGTTTTGAACTGCTTATGTTAATTTAGCATAATCTATAGCCATATACAAGCATGACCAGTTTCACCTAGTTATGGAGGTACCATAACCATAGCATTGGAGGCACCGATGTTATGACTTCCCCACGGCGGAGTGATTGCTCGTGGCGTCCCTTTCAGTTTTGGCCATATTATTATATCAGGTGGGGCGTATGGGTGCATCCTAGTTACATGTTTTATTCAGTTTATCATGGTGAATGTGGTGTGTGCCTTGCACCCTTCACAAGGAGTTGATCCCTCCTACCCAAACCAGTATATTGATTAGAGGCATCCCCTCTAATCAGCATGATGAGGTCACCCCTCCAAGTATTCATGCACGTGACCTTTTCATGACCTATATGGGCTATGGTATATATATGTTAAAAAAGTTTTCACAAGATAAACATAAGGCTTTTCAAACTATAAAACCAGTTTTCTTGATACTTAACCAGTTTACTTAGAACTTAGTCTTCCGCTGTTATATGTTACATGCTTATCCTATTCATGCTATATTGTACATCCGTGCACTGAGCGTCTTGCTCAGCCGTTACTTTCCTTTCCATGTCCCAAAACGGCAGGTACCCAAGACTCGAGCATTTGGAGGACGCGCATAGGATGGAAGCTGCCAGAGACTTCTTTTCCTTTTTGCCTTCATATAGTTATGCTTGTTTAGTCTTTATTCAGTTCATTTCCTTTATTTATGTTTTGGGCTTATGTTTGGGAACCGATGTTTGATTCCGGTTTTCCCTATGGTCATGTATGTTTTACTACATATCACCTTGCATGCTTTGATGACACGCCATAATCACGCGTGACATTCCATATATCAAAATGGGGTGTTACAATTATGGTATCAGAGCCAAGGCTTCGACCTGTAGGCTCTAAAACTCGACCTGTGACTAGTGGGTAGTCACCAGGAGCTTCCTAAGCCAACGTTTGTTATTCCACGTATTGATGTTTCAGCGCGTTGTTGTTTTAACCATTATGTTTTCAGCACCTTTTTGTTTTAGCCATGACGTTTTCAGCACCTTGTTGTTTTCACCATGATGTTTTCACCAGTATCGTCTTACTAATATGGAATGAACAACCGTCATCCATACTTAGTTATGTGTCATTGTCTATGCATGATGTTCCTCGTGAACTGTGACGATGTGGACTGACCCCAGTAGTTCATAATTTTCACATAAAAATTTTTCTGTTAAGTTTTGACAATGACTTTTAATTATTATGTTTCATGCATTCATGCATTTATATCATATGTCATCTGTTGCAGGAATTTTGACTAAGTAATGGTTGGTACAGGACTGGCCCTATTTAGTCGCATGTGCTTTTATCGAAACTTTTAACTTTGGGACCGACCCATAGGCGTCCCCTCGCCATGTCTTTTGTTTTGGAACCGACCCATAGGCGTTCCCTCGCACATATAAAGGTTTTATAAACTACATTACACATTCATGCACTGTTTTTCTTGCATAAAATTTTTCTCATGATTTAAATTGGCATAAATTTTTTTTCATGTCCCCTCATAAGTTATTATGTTTTTATGTCAAGTATGTTTTCATACTGTCATGGTTAACTTCAGTTTCATGCTGATTATGTTATACACTTCTTCGTAATAGATGGTTTCATGTTTCCTCATGATAATTTCGTCTTCATGTTGATTATGTTTCACGCCTCTTTTGTTATTTACGTTGTCCTGCAAGACATTGTTAGATTCCTTGAATCATGCTTTCACGATAGTCATGGTTGGTTTCCATTGATCATGCTGTCAGGCAAATCATCGTTGAATTCTGTGTAACCACACTTTAGTGTTTCTCTATGCGACCAGAATGATGTCTATGCTAATACTGCCAGGTTATCATGATGGTTTTCCTAACCGTTTAACCAGTTTACTTTCTTTAAATCATGACAAATGATCGAGCCCATACCGATCATTTCATGTGCACTCCATGTGTACTCCACGTACCGTATTTCATGTGTATTACATGTACTTTAATCCATGTGTATTCCACTTGCCATACTTCACGAGTATTCGCCAGTCGATTCTAAATCATCTCAGGCGTATGTTCACTTGCTGATATTCTACAAGATTGTCGATGTCGCTCATAGCTTGGAGATGTTACTGAAGGTTGATGCTACTAATGTTGGGAGACGCTACGAGATGCTGATGCTGATGCTGTTCACAACCTGGAGATTCTAAAAGACAAAGACAAAGGCGTCGGAGCAAAGCAATTGGACGAGAAGATGCTTCACCATCAGACAATTCCCATCAATCATTGTTCCAAATTCATAATTACATGTCACACGTTGTTCGGCTGTCATTTCAGCCATATGAGTGCAAACCAGTACCAGCCGGCCACTCAGCTAAATAGTTACATGAGTCACGGTCATGAGAATGACCGTCAGGGAACCGACAGACAAGATGATAGTAACCACTACTATGACAGCAACTATCCTAGAAATCGCAACCGAGGCTCCGGCCACGGACGTGATCAGACATACAAATGATCAGTAGTCCAACCGATCCGCCAATTCTGGCATATTAACCTAATATTTGTAGTTTTAATTGTTTCACATCTCGAGACACATGTCAAGACATCAGTCAAGACACATGTCTCACGTATACTTTCTGAGGACACATGTCAAGATATCAGTCAAGACATATGTCACGCTTACATTTCTCAAGACACGAGTCAAGACACATGACTCACGTCTGATTATGGAACATTTCTAAGAAATTCAGGGTACCCTTCAAGGGTATATCTATGTTGTTGTGCCATGTATTAATCAGGCCACGAGAATTTCAATACCATTATCGGCGCATCAGTGAGAACTGTCACGTTGCCGATGTCACTTTCATTTCTTTCACCATAGTTCATATATTCATAACCATGAAGGACGCCTTTCGTATTCCCATGCAAACGAAGGTTTTCCTTCAGCTTAACGATAAGATCCAAGCTGCTAACGCATTTCCTCGGACAGAAACGAGATGAATTTTATCCTAATTATGTACTATGAACACCACACCATGCTATGATTCATAATTATGTACAATAATGTTCAGGCTCCTGAATACAGTCAGCTTGATTTTCCATCGGGAAAATCTGTACAAATTATCTATGCTTTTCAAGCACGTGCTTTGTTAGCCATATTGCTAAAATTTTCTAGCTGTCAGTAACACATGACTACTTAAGTCCTTTTACGCATAGCCAGTTGATTATTCCAAAGTCTTCCTATACATTCCAAGAGAACCTACAAGGAGAAGGATGGTACCATGAGATTACGTGTCGACTACCGTCGACTTAAACAAATCACCATTCATGACCGTTATTCTCCCCCACATTGACAACATGTCCAATCAACCGTATGGTGTTAATCACTTTTCCAAGATCAAACTCACGATCATGCTGCCAACAGTGACGAGTGAAAAAGCAGGACATGTCCATGACTGCTATTCGTACACGACTCGGTCATGCTAGATTTATGATTTTGAATTAGTCTCATCAATGCTCCAACCGCATTATGGACTTAATAAATTGAGTTTCCATGAACTCCTAAACAAATTCATCAGCGTTTTCATTGAGGATAACCTGATTTCCTCTAGCCTAGAGAAGAACAGGAAGACCATATTTGCACTATGTTGCAAATTCTATGACAAGAGAAATTCTACCCTGGAATTTTTTTTTTTTTTTTTTCCAATATCAATTCTGTTTGATTACAGTGACACACTGAATCACATGGGTTCCTACGGTTAATCTTACCATGACTCTGCTTATGCGTAAAGGAGAGAACCCTACACTACATTAGGTGTTCTAGGAAATCCTACGCTATGAGAAGTCGGATTCAAAGACTCAGAGTTTCACAACCTTCTATGTATCAAGTTTCTACGAAGCAGGATACAGCTACGTCCATATCTATGTACCTGACATACCAACAGGCTAAGATAGGACACCAACAAACTGGGATGTTTCATCATCTGAAATTGTGAACAAAAATGGGACAAGATCTCCATGGATGTTAGTTACCAGATTTCAGCAAACTCAGAAGAAGCATTGTAACACCCCACTTGGATAAGTGGACCGTTACGTGTATTTATGGCGTGTCATCAAAGCATAAGGTAAATGTCCTAAAGCATTAACTGACCATATAGGAAATACCGGAAATCGAACATCGGTAATCCAAACATAAGCACAAAACATGAAAAGTAAAATACTTAAGGAAAGGACTAAACAATGTCCAAATAAGCAGAAATATGGTAAGAAGTGCATAAAGTAAGAAGTCTGGATAGCTTCCATCCTAATGCACATGCTCTCAGGATCCTAAGAGCGTCCTGGTGTACCTGCCGTTAGAACATGAAAGGGAACTACGGCTGAGCGTAACGCTCAGTGAACGGATATAAAGCATGATAAGGGATTACTGAAATGAGACAGATGATAATATACTGGAGCTGTAAGACTGATAAGTAAAGTTGCAGCAGAAATTTGTGTATAATCTGTAAAGTCTGACTTATAAATAATAAAGCTGAACTGTTATCTGTTAAATCTGAAAACATGCATTTACTGTATTTTAATTGCCAGAGCTTATATAGGTCATGTACTGTAACAACTGTGCATGAATAACTGGAGGGGTGACCTCGTCATGCTGTAGAGGGGTGACCTCTAAATAACTGTAGAGGGGTGACCTCTAAATACTGTGCTGGGTGGAGGGATCAGCTCCAATGTGAAGGATGTAGAGCACACACCACATTCACCTTGATAACTTGTAAACTGATAAGCCTAGGATGCATCCATACGCCCCACTAAAAATCCTGATAAAATGGCCAAACTGAGCTGAGTGGGACGATGCAGGATATCACTCTCCTGCATGTGAGTCACGACACCGGTGCCTCTAGTGCCATGGTTACGGTACCTCCGTAACTAGTACATAAACTGGTCATGCTTGTATATAATGCTCAGGCAATATCTTAGTTATTTAAATAATTTCTGATAATTATCACATGTACTGGGGAAAACATTTGGCTGCAGATGGAAAATCCTAATCATGCATAAAAGAAAGTCCATACTGAAGGACAGAAATCCATACCTTGTGTTCAGTAACTAACTGAAGATGAAAAGACGGAAATCTTACTCCGACTTCACGTGAGCTTAAGACAGACAATGGACCGAAAGATTTAATGAGATATGATGGAACCCGAAACCATGTGCTTTCGAACAATGAATCCAAAGATTCAGCCCATCACGAAACCGAAACATTTTCCATGACATGGGCTAACCGAGGCAACCAAGCAGACAAAAGAAACATGAACAGCCTCGACGTCACCAAAACTGAATACTATAATATTTAGGTTTTATTTTGCAGCGGCAGATTTGTTTATGTTAGAGATGTTGGTAATGATTTTTATTGTAAGATGTATATAAATGAGATGTAGTTCGAACCTATCAGCAAGAAACGCATAAAGTATAAAGAAAACAGTTGAAGACTTCTTAATTGTAGTGAATGTTTCTTATTTCATTGAATGATATTCCTATAGTCTAAAACAATATGTTACGTACTTATTAAGGAAAGATGATATGACTAATAATTGCTAGTTATGAAACGTTACTTCTATAAAGGTCAAACCCGAATTCGGTTTTTAAGCTACTCATTAATTATTGATAGAAAAATACGTTTACTATAAATGATTTAGTGAATATTACAAACAAAATCTTCAACAAATTAGAAGGCAAAGTTATCATCAGTACTTGTGTAAGCATTTTTTTTTAATTCCCGTACGTGATAACTTTGAAATGCATTATTTTCGTAACTGAAATAAATAAATATTACGTGATACTTGAATAATTACTATTATTTATTATCTGAACAAATAATTACCTAACGTTTTAATTAGAGCTGTGACTGCGTATAATTAATTGTCATGGATTTTTAAGACGGGTTTTACAACTCTTTCCCTCTAAAAAAAATAATTCGTCCTCGAATTAGAGATACGATAATGCTGTGGTTTTACAATTCTTCCCCTCTAAAAAGGAGAAATTCGTCCTCGATTTAAAGGTAATAAACTTATGAAGTTATAAAAGCTGAAAGGACATATAGACTGAAAGGACATGAAAGCTGAAAGACATGAAAGCTGAAAGACATATAAGCTGAAATACCAAGTTCTTCATTTAGGACATAATGCCGCTGAAAGGCTATAAACATGACATGACTAAAGTGAACATGGAACGTGACATGACTGAAAGAATTTAACCAAATTATTGAAGGAAAAGATGAGAGGTCCGGATGGACTCCTCCGTTTCGAGTGGCCTCCCGCTCGAAACGATTCCTTCAAAAGATCTAAACATGATAAAAATCTTGGTCCTGTTGACCCTATCCTGATGAATGCTGAAAAATTCTGGTTCCATACTTAAGATGAATTTTTCTGAATCTGATAGAATGAATAAGCTGTAGCATGTAGGGTACATGAAACGGTACGTACGATTATCCTGAAAAGATAATATTTATCTCTTTGAGCAAGATGCTGAGAATATAAGGAACGAACTACGTGAACAATTGTGAACGTTCTACGTGAGCAATTGTGAACGTTCTACGTGAGCAATTGTGAACGTGGTTCACGATTATAAAAGGAACGCTGGGCCAGAAATATATCATGGATGTGATACGCTAAACATACTGTGAACTTGATACAAGGACATATCACGAATGTATGATGACTGAGGAAAGAATGTCAACGATACGGCCTGAGACGTGAAACGTCTGTCTGGTCATGGAGAAACCATGCTAAACTTGATTCTGGTTTTCTCAAGTTTTCTAAAGTCAAATCCGGTACAAGTCTTGGAACGTATCTACGAAGATGGAACACGAACCTGAACGTGAACAATGTCATGAATGCGAATCGTAGCTTTAAATCATGAGAGATCATAAACATGAGCTGAAACAGCATCCTACTGTGAATGAGACGTAAACGTGAAAGTGAAAATAAATGTGAACGTGAAGTGAACGTAATCATACAGGTGATCGTGAACATGAATTTTGTTTGATATGATGGTCGGTGGAATACCTTGAATTCGTATAATTTACTGCTAATTTTTTTTTTGCAGGGCCGCTACTGCGTAATCCTTTCGTATGAAAGAATTACGCAGGCTGATAACAAGGTTGACGGTGACTTATACAGCACCATACTTTTTCTGAGTCTGGGGTAACTGATAACAATCTCATGAAATTTCGGCTCATTTCTGCTCAGAAATTACTAAGGATTGTAGTAACTAACTAACATGACGGTGTTCTATCTTGAACCTGCGGTATGTCAGGCATCCAGATATGAACATAGCTGCATCAATGTGTGATACTGCTTCTATAAAAATTCTGCCTGGGATATGGGACATTCTGGTGGAAATCTGGTTGAATGGTTATGGAATATATATTTTTTTTAGTGAGACTGTCAGCAATTTCTGCGGTAGCAGCCAGTTGAGTTTTAGAAAAGTTTGTACTTCGTTCATAGGCGTCGGTCGGGACCATCAGGTGATGGCCTTCACCTTCGCAGGATTGTTTGAAATTTCTTCCTGCTGAAATAGGGTGGTCCAGAAATACCACCTTGTTCTACTGGGATTCATATCTAGAAAGCTGCGTATATAATTTTTTTTCTCCTATCGGAGAATCTATACCACTGTGAGAAGATGATTATCTTGTACCTCTCTAGAATTTAAAAGTTCAAAATGTTATCAAAGTACATACTGACGATTTTGTCTGCGAAGTCATAAAAAAATTATTCATAAATTTCATACTATAGCTAGAGCATTAGGGAGTTCAGAAGTATAATTCAAAATTTTTAGAGAGTCTGTAAAATGTGCAACAGCAGTCTGGAGACGTCATGTTCTTTCTCTCACCACTGATGGTAGCATGATCGGAAATTTGTTCTAGAAAATTTTTAAGACATCGTAGCAGATCAGATAAACCTGCTACTTATGGAATGAACATTGATTAAGTATGGTGATCTTGTCAAAACTTTTTGTGGTCGATACATGATCTCATGATACCGTCCTTCTTCCTGATAGACATAAACAGTGCACTTCCTGGTGGTGCACTAGGGCGAATAAAGCCTCATTCTGGTAATTCTTGCAGCAATTGCTGCAACTCTTTTGACTTAGCTGAAGCCCTGGAATAAAAAGATTTGGAGTCCGGTTATTTAAGATACCTTGTATCCTTTGGATATAAGGGGACAAATCTGGACCGTCCATCTCATCTCATCCAACAACCCATATTAAAAACAAAAAAAAGTGGAGGTGTAGTTTCGTCATTTTACCCCTCCCACCTAACACCACCTACCACTCTCACAGATCTGGGATCGATTTCTTCTTCTTCTTCTCTCTAAAACACACATAAACACACACACACACACACACACACACATATTTACATCTTAATTTATCAACACAAACATCAAATCCATCGATCATCACCGTCACAAATCGATCATCCTCTTCATAAATAAGGTAAAGTTCATTCGATCTGTTTTGATTCATCTTTTTTAGCTTATTCGATGTGAATAAGCTTATAACTCATCTTATTTTTTATAGCTTATTTGATAAGTTACATGAATTTAACATGTCAAATGATAAGGTAACTTGATGCTTAATGTGAATAAGCTTATTGATAATCATCACCTTTATTATGATGAATTATAAGCTAACTTATTAGCTTATTTTCATGAATTATAAGGTTTTTTAGCTTAATCTCGCTGAACATATTTAGTGTAACATGTTTGTGAAGTATCATATATGATATACTATATCATATATGATATAAGCTAAAATATCATATATGATGAGATATATCATATATGATAATGTGGTTGAAAATTGAATTAACTCTTTTTTTAATGGATTAATCTGGCTGAACATATTTAGTATGACTTGCTAATGAAGTATCATATATGATATGCTATATCATATATGATATAAGCTAAATATCATATATGATCAAATATATCATATATGATTATGTGCTTGAAAATAGAATTAAATCTTCTTTTTTGTGTAGAGAAGGTTGTTTACAAGGCGTGTTGAACATTACAAGCATCCAAAAGACCAAGAAGCTTAATGAATAAGCTCGTGAATTTTTCTTTTAAGTTTATTGTTTGTTTTTTCTTGTAATCTCCTAATGGAGTTTTGAAGTATATGGACGATTTTGTAATCCATTGGTATCTCGTACAACATCTTGTTAATATGATTTAACTTTCTTGGTATTATGTCATGATGGTTTTTATAAATTAAGTCATACGGAGTATATGATCATGCACTATCATATATGACACTCAAGAAAAACTTGGATTTATTAAATAAAGAATCTGATGAATTCATGATTACAACAAAGAGTATGCACAATTAATAATCAAACACTTGTTCATAACATAAAAATGTACTTTTGAACAGAATCATATATGATAATTCAAACCGAACGTAACCTAATGTAAAATCATATATGATATACCTCTGATATCATATATGATAACAATTTATACAAAATCATAAAAATGCAAAAAAACAGATTATCAAATGATGAATTCATGAACAACGCCTACTCCGTCTTGATCCTTAAAACATATCCATGCACATCCTCTTGTTATAATCAACATCCCTCTCTGCTTTGCTCCAAAGCTGCCAATCGCACCGTCTATGTCTGACTGCATTTATAAAAGATAAAAAGAACATATTATGCAACATTTTAACACCAAAATAAATTACTCATATATATGATAGAAGACAAGTTTCAAGAGTTTATATTGATTTTCTAAAAAATACTCATACAGAATCTGTTTTTTCCTATGGTTTATTTGATATATCATATATGATAGTTATATCATATATGATATATCATCAGTTATCATATATGATATATCTATCATATATGAAAAGTGATGATATATCATATATGATATATATATATCATACATGATATATCAAGCTTATTGCAGCCTACATCAGCAAACTTAATCCAACTTACATAAAATACCTTACGATTTGTCAACATAAGCTAATAAGCTAGCTTATTCACATAACTCCTATCTAATTCTCAAGATTATTTATAACTCTCATCTAATTAAAAATCTTATTCAAACAAATAAGCTTATTCACATAAATCACCTAATTAAAAGCTAATTAGAATAAATTGATCAAAATAAGAACAATCAATCGGAATAATTCGATCAAAATAAGAACTATCAATCGGCATATTTCGTTCAAAAAAGCTAATGAAAAAAAATTAATAAGCTTATTCAAAATCAAATAAGCTAAAAAAAATAAGCATAGATTATAAGAATACAAACCTGATATGAATTCGTGTTAAGTAATCGATCTAATTAACCGATTGTGATGGATTCATGATGATGTTGTGATTGTTCGCTTCAAATTTTAGAGAGAGAAAGTAGATCGGGGTAGAGAGAGAAGTGAAAGAACGGGGTGTGTGTTTTTATGAGAAAGAAATGAGAAAGTTGTGTAAATTGGGGATTTAATCTCAGCCCTTGAATGAGATAGAGATGGATGGTGGGGATGAGTCATCTTGTATCCTAGAAAACTTTGGTATCCAAAAGAACTTAAATCAAAGTTTTTAAAACAGGTTATGTTCTTGAAACAAGCTTGATGTTAAATCCTGTCTCGTGGTTAGGAAGGAATTTCTGAAAAACCTTCTAGAATGACATCTGAAAAACTTTGGAATAATCTGCTAATCATGAATTTAAAGTATTTTAGAAGTCGCATCAAGAATGGTGACTAGAAGTCTTCGCATCTATAAAGATAATAATTCACGGGCTTATAAAGCTAAAACAATTGTACTGATTTTTTTCTGGCAAGAAATATAATGGATATGCTTGGAATTTAGTAAGACGGATTTCGTTGTTAACTGAAAGTAAATCTTTAATAAATATGGGAGATACTGTGGAGTCTTTTCTGGCTGGGAGGTAGGTAATACCTGATTTAGATAAAGCTGACGTATGAATAAGCGAAGCAATCGTGGTAACTTCCACTGAATGCGTTCGTTGCAACCTCCCAGAATGAATACTGCGTGTCTAACCTGGATAATAATCCAGTAGTGGTGATTGAATTTTTTTAATGGTCTGGTTTATGCGTAGCATGACCAAAATGGGTATACCCCTTGGAGGGTACCCTGAATTTCTGAGGGCCTGGTTTAGAAAACATACAGAGTTATGAGTTCTGACTCGTACTCTGAGAAGATATTCATATGACGTGTACCATGACTGATGTCCTGACACGTGTCTTCTGAAATGATACATGAGACCTATGTCTTGACTGATGTCTTGACATGTGTTTTGGTGGATGAATCCGGACAAGGCTGATAATTTTTGCTAACCGCTAGGATTGGCGGATCGGTTAGACTACTGACCTCTTGTATTTCTGGTCACGTCCGTTCTAGAGTTTCGATGGTTATGACTGATTAATTATAATTACGGTGGTCATCATTACTGCCTTGTCAGTCACCTTATGACGCTCATTATCATGACCGTGATTCCTGTAACTATTTTGCTGAGTGGCCGGCTAGGTTCCGATTCCCACTCTTCTAAATGAACGGTTAGCTGAGTGAAGTGTGACATCTAGCTGAGAAGGTAAAAGTATAGAATGGAATGGTAGTGTCTCATAGTTGAAATATTATTCTTTTCAGAAATTTCAAATTTATAGTTTTTGTCCTTGTTCTCCAAAGTATCAGCAGCATCAACATTTGTGAGGTCTTCAAAGTGTTAGCAACATCAGCATCTGGTACAATCTTCAACTCACGAGCAGCATCAGCACCTGGTAGAATATCGACAAGTGGCAACGCCTGAGATGGTTGAGGATCGATTAGCAATATCCATGGAGTAGGGTACCTGGAGTACACCTCGACTACTGTACATGAAGTACAAATTGAATACTGCACATGGAACATATCTGAGGCACTATACGTGGAGTACTCATGAAATACTGTCCATGGAGTATAAATGAGACACTGTACGTGGGGTATATATGGAATACGGTACATGGCACTGGTGGAAATTTTATGGGATGATCGGTACTGGTGTCGCTTGTCTGACATGATCAAAGAAATAAATGGATTTAAACAGTAGTAAACTGATCTGGAATAAGTAACATGATAGGCTGACCATTTCTGCTCGACTTAATGTTGGTTGTATAGAGAGCTCGAAAGTATGGTTTAAACAGAGTTTCATCAATGTTCAGTATAAGGACATGATTGATAAAGACCAGAACATGATTTATCATGAAATAGGATTTTATTGTAATTCTTCTATATCTTTGCATGAAAACATCATCACCTTGCTGAAAACGTAACCCTCATAAAGAGATATGAACTTAATCAGCATGAAAACGACATCCATTTGAGAGTACAAACTTGACTGATACAAAGAACATGAAAAGATAATCGATTGAAGTTTAACATCAACTGGTGTGGATGGCTATGGTTCAATCCACATAATTCAAGGAACAAAACATGTGACTAAGTATGGGCGATTCTAGTTTCGTAACGGTCCACTTATCCAAGTGGGGTGTTACAATTATGGTATCAGAGCATAAGGTAAATGTCCTAAAGCATTAACTGACCATATAGGAAATACCGGAAATCGAACATCGGTAATCCAAACATAAGCACAAAACATGAAAAGTAAAATACTTAAGGAAAGGACTAAACAATGTCCAAATAAGCAGAAATATGGTAAGAAGTGCATAAAGTAAGAAGTCTGGATAGCTTCCATCCCAATGCACATGCTCTCAGGATCCTAAGAGCGTCCTGGTGTACCTGCCGTTAGAACATGAAAGGGAACTACGGCTGAGCGTAACGCTCAGTGAACGGATATAAAGCATGATAAGGGATTACTGAAATGAGACAGATGATAATATACTGGAGCTGTAAGACTGATAAGTAAAGTTGCAGCAGAAATTTGTGTATAATCTGTAAAGTCTGACTTATAAATAATAAAGCTGAACTGTTATCTGTTAAATCTGAAAACATGCATTTACTGTATTTTAATTGCCAGAGCTTATATAGGTCATGTACTGTAACAACTGTGCATGAATAACTGGAGGGGTGACCTCGTCATGCTGTAGAGGGGTGACCTCTAAATAACTGTAGAGGGGTGACCTCTAAATACTGTGCTGGGTGGAGGGATCAGCTCCAATGTGAAGGATGTAGAGCACACACCACATTCACCTTGATAACTTGTAAACTGATAAGCCTAGGATGCATCCATACGCCCCACTAAAAATCCTGATAAAATGGCCAAACTGAGCTGAGTGGGACGATGCAGGATATCACTCTCCTGCATGTGAGTCACGACACCGGTGCCTCTAGTGCCATGGTTACGGTACCTCCGTAACTAGTACATAAACTGGTCATGCTTGTATATAATGCTCAGGCAATATCTTAGTTATTTAAATAATTTCTGATAATTTATCACATGTACTGGGGAAAACATTTGGCTGCAGATGGAAAATCCTAATCATGCATAAAAGAAAGTCCATACTGAAGGACAGAAATCCATACCTTGTGTTCAGTAACTAACTGAAGATGAAAAGACGGAAATCTTACTCCGACTTCACGTGAGCTTAAGACAGACAATGGACCGAAAGATTTAATGAGATATGATGGAACCCGAAACCATGTGCTTTCGAACAATGAATCCAAAGATTCAGCCCATCACGAAACCGAAACATTTTCCATGACATGGGCTAACCGAGGCAACCAAGCAGACAAAAGAAACATGAACAGCCTCGACGTCACCAAAACTGAATACTATAATATTTAGGTTTTATTTTGCAGCGGCAGATTTGTTTATGTTAGAGATGTTGGTAATGATTTTTATTGTAAGATGTATATAAATGAGATGTAGTTCGAACCTATCAGCAAGAAACGCATAAAGTATAAAGAAAACAGTTGAAGACTTCTTAATTGTAGTGAATGTTTCTTATTTCATTGAATGATATTCCTATAGTCTAAAACAATATGTTACGTACTTATTAAGGAAAGATGATATGACTAATAATTGCTAGTTATGAAACGTTACTTCTATAAAGGTCAAACCCGAATTCGGTTTTTAAGCTACTCATTAATTATTGATAGAAAAATACGTTTACTATAAATGATTTAGTGAATATTACAAACAAAATCTTCAACAAATTAGAAGGCAAAGTTATCATCAGTACTTGTGTAAGCATTTTTTTTTAATTCCCGTACGTGATAACTTTGAAATGCATTATTTTCGTAACTGAAATAAATAAATATTACGTGATACTTGAATAATTACTATTATTTATTATCTGAACAAATAATTACCTAACGTTTTAATTAGAGCTGTGACTGCGTATAATTAATTGTCATGGATTTTTAAGACGGGTTTTACAAGCATGATGCTATCTGGGTTATTGTCAACAGTTTGATCAAGTCTGCAGAATCCTTACATCCGTACGGATTTCAGAACCAACAGATTGAACGAACATGTTCCTGCCAAGGCTCATCCGATCACTTGGCAATCCCTCAGCTATCGGGTCAGACAAAGATTAGTAATTGTACTCCTAACTTACTTCACGTCTTCATTCTAATTCCACGACTTGCTTTCGCGCTCACGTCCATGACACTATTCATGTTCATGATCGTATTTTGGCTTACGATTTTACGTTCATTTCTTTTCTCATTCTGGGAAGTTTGCAAGAACTTGTGAGACCAGACCCAAGTTTAGTATAACTCTCCATCATCAGATAGACGTTTCACGTCATATTCCACGTCTCACCTTGTAGCGTTTGGCGTTACCGCCATTATATTCTATGATCACGATATGTCTCACATGTCATGTTCATTCCACGTTCCTCATATCATGATCAAGATATGTTACACGTATCATGGATCACGATAGGTTTACTCATACTACACTCGCCATATCTCCACGTAGCACGTTCAAAATTTTTCACGTATCACGTTCAAAATTTTTCACGTACTACGTTTCTTTATGTCTCGCGCATCGTTTCTAATTATCAGTTAAGTCAGATTGTCTTGCATCGTAACGTTTCAGCTACCCTTGCACGTTAACTCTTTTTTTCCTCGATCGAATGTAGGGGATCTACCTTCCGTTGATAACCAAGAATTTCTTCGTATTCCAAGTCAAGGTCATGAGGACAAGATTTATCATTAGTGTCAGGATCTTCTGAAGGAACCGTTCCAAGAGGGAGGCCACTTGGAAACGGACAAGTTCATCCGGACTTCTTATCCATTTTTTTTTCTCTTATCGATTAGATATGTCCTTTCAGTCACGTCACGTTCCATGTCTTTTCAGGACATGTCACGTTCCATGTTCCCTTCTACCATGTCACCTTCATTTCCGTTATTTTGCATACCTTTCCAGTTTGATTCGGGTATGTTACTTCTTTTCAGCTTACTTTATCTATAATTCGGGGACGAATTATTCTTTTTAGGGGGGAAGAATTGTAAAACCCGCATGCTTTTACCATGAATAGTGCCCTTAATATCGTACGTCCTAGATTAAAACTTACCTCATTTAGTATTGATCACATTCATGTGCTAATAATCAAGCAAGTGCATACGTGTATGACATGACAAGTATCGATTACGTACGAACTCATGATAAACAGTTAATAAATATATCACGTGAACATAATTAAATCATGATCACCATTTAAAATACGAACTAGAATAATTACGTAAATACATATAATATAATTACGAGCGTTAAGATTACGATAACTACATGATAAAACAAACAGAAACGCTTCAGACACGAACACGTTTAACCACGAACGAACACGAAACATCGGGACACGAGAAAGGTACGGGTACCCCATGTGGGGCCCCCATACCCACGGCACATATACCATAATGGGCTTAGCCCATGGACTTTTTACAAGAAAAGGGGGGTTATGTAACTTTTCATTTCATTTTTCACTTTTTCAAGAAAATAAACAAAAACCCTAAAAAAAAAAGTTTCTCTTCTCCTCCTTTGCTCCTCTTTATGCCGCCACCCTAAGATCACCATAGGAGGGTGATTGGTTGATTTTGATCTTAAAAATCATTGCTTTAATCCGTGTTTGTTCATCCTTTTCCAAGCTACATAGTGGTATATCTTTTTAAACCCTTCTTTTTAATTCTTTTGAATCTTTGTTTATGTTCATGAACATGTTATTGTTTTCTTATTAAAACATGGTAATTAATCATAGATCTAACATGTTTTGGGGTTAATTAAAATCAAAGGTTGTTAAAAGAGGGTGTTTGTTTTTGGCCGCCTAGTTTTATCAACTCGGGGAAGGGTTCGGTTTCTTTTTAGCCGCCACCACCAAGACCATTTTTGGTCTTGGTTGGCTCATGTGGGACCCACGGCAGCAAGGGGGCACACGTACCCCGAGTTTGGCTCGGGGTACGGTGTCGAGTTCATGCCCGATTCATGGTTCGTTGGTTAAATCATGCTTTATGCTACATGTTAATTTTTTATGAATTATGAACTTAGGATAAAATTAATTAATAACATGAAATATTAATTAAATCATGACTTAGGTTATTTTAATTATTAGTTTAACATGACATTAATTTAACCTAAGTATTTTATGTTATAAGTTATAATTAATTAATTATTTAAAACATGCCTATAATTAATTAATTTAGACATGACTTAGGTTATATTATTAATAATAATAATACACATTTTAACCTAAGTATTTCATTTCACTTTAATTAAAACATGTTATACTTTAATTAAAATGCTTAACCTATAGTTTAATTAAAATACATGAAATAATAATTAAACTATACACTATATCATATGACTTAAGAAATCAGCTTATAAACACTTAGACTTATATGTTAGCTTATGTAACCAGCTTAATTCTAAATATGGAAACTTCTATTTATAGAAACTTAATTAAATAAGGCAACTAATCTAATTATGGAAACCTTCTATATATGGAAATATATCTATTTCAGGCAGCTAATCTAATTATGGAAACCTTCTATATATGGAAATATATCTATTTCAGGCAGCTAATCTAATCATGGAAACCTTCTATATATGGAAACTTATTTAATTAAGGCAGCTGATCTATTTTTAGAAACTAATCTATTTTAAGCAGTAAATTCTATTTTTGGAAACTTTCTATTTTTGGAAACTTTCTATTTTTGGAAACTTTCTATTTTTGGAAACTTTCTATTTTTGGAAACTTTCTATTTTTGGAAACTTTCTATTTTTGGAAACTTTCTATTTTTGGAAACCTGCTATTTTTGGAAAGTTACTTATTATTACACAGTAAGTATAATAATACATGAAATACCAGTAATACTTAAACGGATTAATCAGAATACAAGATAAACACAGTTTAAGGCTTTAAACAGTGAACCAGGACCTAAAACATACCAAATCAGCTAAATTGAGACACAAAAACCCAGTACGTAATCAGTGAATCGATACTTATACACGTGTGTATTCATGTAGCGTTAGTGATCCAGAAGTAGGAGTCTTTCTTCCGTTCATTCACTGGACTTGAGGTACGGATTCCCGTCCTTTCAGTATGGACATTCTTTCCTTATTAGGATTTCCCCGTATGCAGCCAACTGTTTTCCCCAGCATTTGTTTTATTGTTTTGAACTGCTTATGTTAATTTAGCATAATCTATAGCCATATACAAGCATGACCAGTTTCACCTAGTTATGGAGGTACCATAACCATAGCATTGGAGGCACCGATGTTATGACTTCCCCACGGCGGAGTGATTGCTCGTGGCGTCCCTTTCAGTTTTGGCCATATTATTATATCAGGTGGGGCGTATGGGTGCATCCTAGTTACATGTTTTATTCAGTTTATCATGGTGAATGTGGTGTGTGCCTTGCACCCTTCACAAGGAGTTGATCCCTCCTACCCAAACCAGTATATTGATTAGAGGCATCCCCTCTAATCAGCATGATGAGGTCACCCCTCCAAGTATTCATGCACGTGACCTTTTCATGACCTATATGGGCTATGGTATATATATGTTAAAACAGTTTTCACAATATAAACATAAGGCTTTTCAAACTATAAAACCAGTTTTCTTGATACTTAACCAGTTTACTCAGAACTTAGTCTTCCGCTGTTATATGTTACATGCTTATCCTATTCATGCTATATTGTACATCCGTGCACTGAGCGTCTTGCTCAGCCGTTACTTTCCTTTCCATGTCCCAAAACGGCAGGTACCCAAGACTCGAGCATTTGGAGGACGCGCATAGGATGGAAGCTGCCAGAGACTTCTTTTCCTTTTTGCCTTCATATAGTTATGCTTGTTTAGTCTTTATTCAGTTCATTTCCTTTATTTATGTTTTGGGCTTATGTTTGGGAACCGATGTTTGATTCCGGTTTTCCCTATGGTCATGTATGTTTTACTACATATCACCTTGCATGCTTTGATGACACGCCATAATCACGCGTGACATTCCATATATCAAAATGGGGTGTTACAATTATGGTATCAGAGCCAAGGCTTCGACCTGTAGGCTCTAAAACTCGACCTGTGACTAGTGGGTAGTCACCAGGAGCTTCCTAAGCCAACGTTTGTTATTCCACGTATTGATGTTTCAGCGCGTTGTTGTTTTAACCATTATGTTTTCAGCACCTTTTTGTTTTAGCCATGACGTTTTCAGCACCTTGTTGTTTTCACCATGATGTTTTCACCAGTATCGTCTTACTAATATGGAATGAACAACCGTCATCCATACTTAGTTATGTGTCATTGTCTATGCATGATGTTCCTCGTGAACTGTGACGATGTGGACTGACCCCAGTAGTTCATAATTTTCACATAAAAAATTTTCTGTTAAGTTTTGACAATGACTTTTAATTATTATGTTTCATGCATTCATGCATTTATATCATATGTCATCTGTTGCAGGAATTTTGACTAATTAATGGTTGGTACAGGACTGGCCCTATTTAGTCGCATGTGCTTTTATCGAAACTTTTAACTTTGGGACCGACCCATAGGCGTCCCCTCGCCATGTCTTTTGTTTTGGAACCGACCCATAGGCGTTCCCTCGCACATATAAAGGTTTTATAAACTACATTACACATTCATGCACTGTTTTTCTTGCATAAAATTTTTCTCATGATTTAAATTGGCATAAATTTTTTTTCATGTCCCCTCATAAGTTATTATGTTTTTATGTCAAGTATGTTTTCATACTGTCATGGTTAACTTCAGTTTCATGCTGATTATGTTATACACTTCTTCGTAATAGATGGTTTCATGTTTCCTCATGATAATTTCGTCTTCATGTTGATTATGTTTCACGCCTCTTTTGTTATTTACGTTGTCCTGCAAGACATTGTTAGATTCCTTGAATCATGCTTTCACGATAGTCATGGTTGGTTTCCATTGATCATGCTGTCAGGCAAATCATCGTTGAATTCTGTGTAACCACACTTTAGTGTTTCTCTATGCGACCAGAATGATGTCTATGCTAATACTGCCAGGTTATCATGATGGTTTTCCTAACCGTTTAACCAGTTTACTTTCTTTAAATCATGACAAATGATCGAGCCCATACCGATCATTTCATGTGCACTCCATGTGTACTCCACGTACCGTATTTCATGTGTATTACATGTACTTTAATCCATGTGTATTCCACTTGCAATACTTCACGAGTATTCGCCAGTCGATTCTAAATCATCTCAGGCGTATGTTCACTTGCTGATATTCTACAAGATTGTCGATGTCGCTCATAGCTTGGAGATGTTACTGAAGGTTGATGCTGCTAATGTTGGGAGACGCTACGAGATGCTGATGCTGATGCTGTTCACAACCTGGAGATTCTAAAAGACAAAGACAAAGGCGTCGGAGCAAAGCAATTGGACGAGAAGATGCTTCACCATCAGACAATTCCCATCAATCATTGTTCCAAATTCATAATTACATGTCACATGTTGTTCGGCTGTCATTTCAGCCATATGAGTGCAAACCAGTACCAGCCGGCCACTCAGCTAAATAGTTACATGAGTCACGGTCATGAGAATGACCGTCAGGGAACCGACAGACAAGATGATAGTAACCACTACTATGACAGCAACTATCCTAGAAATCGCAACCGAGGCTCCGGCCACGGACGTGATCAGACATACAAATGATCAGTAGTCCAACCGATCCGCCAATTCTGGCATATTAACCTAATATTTGTAGTTTTAATTGTTTCACATCTCGAGACACATGTCAAGACATCAGTCAAGACACATGTCTCACGTATACTTTCTGAGGACACATGTCAAGATACCAGTCAAGACATATGTCACGCTTACATTTCTCAAGACACGAGTCAAGACACATGACTCACGTCTGATTATGGAACATTTCTAAGAAATTCAGGGTACCCTTCAAGGGTATATCTATGTTGTTGTGCCATGTATTAATCAGGCCACGAGAATTTCAATACCATTATCGGCGCATCAGTGAGAACTGTCACGTTGCCGATGTCACTTTCATTTCTTTAGACTCCAACACAAGACAAGTCATAAGCTGTGAATACCATAAACCAATAAACATATGGACAATGCGCTACTATCATGTACTAACAACTAGCATTCAAGTTCAATCAATCATTACAATTCCAAGGCATCACGCCTTACCAACAATCACAATTTCCAAGGCATCACGCCTTATCATCAATCATAATTTCCAAGGAATCACGCCTTACCAACAATCACAATTTCCAAGGCATCACGCCTTACCAACAATCACAATTTCCAAGGCATCACGCCTTACCAACAATCACAATTTCCAAGGCATCACGCCTTACCATTAACCATAGGTCCCATAGGCGCCCATACACCTATGTACCTTTCCAATCCAGATCACACACAAACAAGAATCACATAGCAGTTAATCACATAAATGTACACACAAGTCCATCTCAAACCTTAAACATTCACAACATTAATTTAGAAAATAATTCAACACAGTGTCTCTTCCATCCCATCTGGAAGTCAAAAACAATAATAAACATGGGACTATGAAACTCACCTGATAGCTTCTTCACAAGTCCTCGCACTAGCAACAAGCTAACAAACCAAAAACACGAAATCAATACACGAACCAATCACTAAGATGGCTCATCAACCTATGATGGACATCTAGCCTATTCCCACATATTTATGTCATTGATAAGCTCTAATCACCCCATTACCCTTCCTTAACAAGTCCTTAACTTGGTTAAGTTTAATAACTAACCCGTTCATATTTTACCCAAAACAGTCCCAGTTTTTAGGTCTCAAAACTTTAAGTCAAACGTCCACTTAAACATACCCATGGTTTCTGTAAAAGGAATATTCATACCCTTACATATGTTGGCTAACACCTCCCACTTGCCCTAACCTTAAAGCTACTGTTAAGGCCCCGATATACATATATCTACTTTTGTCATTTCAGATTTCCTGATTTTAAACGTACTAAAAGTTTGTTACCATTAAGGGGTCTTACCCTAAACCAAAACCTTAGCACAAGTGCAGATACTTACTAAAATATATAAAACACCTCTCACGTTCGTGCGAAGATCCCAATGCAACCCTAAGTACCCCAAACAACCCAAAACTTAAAAAGAAAACAGGCTGAATTCAAAACTGTTTTGACCTCCGACTGTTGTAACCTATTTTTGACCCACTTCCAAACCTCCAATTTAGTTCTCGTTTCTTTCATTGGAAAGCCACTTCAAATACCTTTCCAGGGGTACTTGGATCGTAAAATAAGAGTTTATAGAACTCCCGATATGATCAAAACATTTGACACAAAATCTGCCCAGTTTTTAAAAACGGGTTTAACAAAATCAACCTCATTAATTAACCCCAATCCCTCTAATTACAAGCCCTAATCTATGTAATCATTATAACACCAATAATATAACATTAATTTACTGTTTTTAAATTAAACCCTAACCTAAATCCATCATAAGATGATTAAGACATCATTAAAATAATTAAATTGAAAAGGGATTAAAGACTTTACCTTTGATTTATGAAAACCCCAAAAAAAATTATGAAGAACCCTAATTTTGTGGAAACTCACGAATTTTATTTGTCCCAGGAGAAAAATAATGAATTATGTTTTTAATAAATACATTATATAGGGTGTGATAACCCATTCCTAGCCCAACCCAAAACCCCTTTCCTTTTTCTTGTTTTTTTCCTATTTTTCTTTCTTCCTTGCGTCCAAACCGACCCAACACCCCTTAAAATTCGTTTTTTTTTCTTTTTATTATATATTATTAAGTTATTAATAATACCTTATTTTTCCTTAATTTATTTCAGCTCCTAAAGCCTCCAAAACCTCAAAACCGTAAAACTAGTCAGTTTTTACGCGTTTTATCGTAAAAGACGTAAAATATACACTTTTATAAAAAATCTCAAATTTTGAAATAAACTTTATAACTAAGTCCTAAATGACTTAAAACCATCCCGAAAAATATTCATATGGATAATTACCTCACCCGAGACCTCTAAATGCTAAACCGTAAATCCTAAAAAAATACTATTACTATAATACTTATACGTATACATAAACACCACAATATCACCATTTTCATTTCATAGTCACCACTTGTGAGCTCATGAACATGAAATAACCGTACCTCGATTTACTTATGAGTACTCTATACTCATAAACGATAACCACACCAACCTCGTTCACACAAAATAAACACGTAAACACACAATTCAAGTAAGCACACATAAAATAACCTAAAAGTAAGACCAAGTGACAAATCCAAAACCTGGGTTGTCACAACATGTATGTTTTTAAAGAATATTTGTATTCGCGAAGCATATTTGAAGTTCTTTTTATCAAAATTAAATTAAATTAAAAAAAAGATATAAAAAACATACATGTTTGAGGGCGTGCATGCATGTATATGCACTCATACAAAATCATACATTTTTGAAAGTGCGCATGCATGTATGTGCACCGATCCAAAAATATACATGTCCGCTTTAAAAAACATACATGTACTTCTTTAGACATACATGTTTGCCTTAAAAAATAAGGGTTCTGCAAGTTCTGTCACTAAGATGGGTTCTGTAAATAAAGTCCCACTATATATATATATATATATATATATATATATATATATATATATATATATATATATATATATGAATTACATGTGTCATTTTTATAAAATTTTGTATTTAAGGCATTATTTGTAATTCCTATTTTCTTTTTGAAGCATTTTATGGAAACCATTTAATGAATTACATGTGTCATTTTTATAGAATTTTGTATTTAAGGCATTATTTCACCATCATTCCTTATATATTTTTAAAGAATTTTGTATTTAAGGCATCATTTGTAATTATTATTTTCTTTTTTAAGCATTTTATGGAAACCCTTTAATGAATCACATGTGTCATTTTTATAAAATTTGATATTTAAAGCATTGTTTCAACATCTTTCCTATATAAGGGTTATTGATTTCATTTTTATTTGATTTGATATATTATAATATTTACATAATATAACAAAATAAAATATAATACTTCATATATCACCTAAATCATCTGTGTATTATGTAATATATCAAAGTATTCACATGTATTCTTGTAATAACCAAGCACCAAAACATCTATATGGCTATATATATATATGTGTGTGTGGACCAATTAACCTTAGTACCATACCATCTTACCATCTCCTCAATATATATATATATATATATATATATATATATATATATATATATATATATATATATATATATATATATATATATATATATATATATATATATATATATATATATATATATATATATATATATATATATATATATATATATATCTACACTATAAATACAAACTTCAAGCTTTTACAAAATGACTAACTTTTCTGTTGACAGTACTGGTAGTGGCTCGTCTAACATGCTAGAAGAGACAACCAATAAGATAGTTATGGCAGATAATGAGGTGTTATAACATCTTATTGACAATTTGGACTATAGGGTTCTTGTTTGCCATGCTATGGATCCTACGCATGTTGCCACATCAAATAAATTATACCAACAAGAAACATATTCTAAGTATATAAACAAGAAACTAACAAATAAATTATACCAACATCATAAAAACCATAAAAAAAATAACACTAAAAACCAATAAAAACATATATAAACAGAAACGAAAAAGGGGTTGTTGATCACCTTGGTGGAGTTGCAGGTACATTCCAAGCCCCACGTGATGTGGCAACATGCGTAGGATCCATAGCATGGAAAACAGGAACCCTAGAGTCCAAATTGTTAACAAGAGGTGGTAACACCTCATTATCTACCATAACTATCTTATTGGTAGTCTCTTCTGGCGTGTTAGACGAGACACTACTAGTACTGTCAGCAGAAAAGTTAGTCATTTTGTAAAAGCTTGAAGTTTGTAATTATGGTGTAGATATATATCTTGAGGAGATGGTAAGATGGTATGCAACCAAATCTTAAGTTAAGTTTATAGAAACCAACTCTTTTATTTTATAAGCAAAGAAGCTAGAAGTGAAACTTATAAAATTATGAATATAAAATGACATAAAAATAGATTTAAAGAGATATAGGTAAATAAAAATCAAATCAAATCAAAAACCCTTATATAAGAAGGATGGTGAAACAATGCTCTAAATACAAAGTTATCTAAAAATGAAACATGTCATTCATTAAAGGGTTTCCATAAAATGATGGTGAAACAATGCCTTAAATACAAAGAATTTCCATTTGAAATTTATTAAAAGGTTTCCATAAAATGATGGTGAAACAATGTTTTAAATACCAAAGGTTTCCATTGAAAAATGATGGTAAAACAATGCCTTAAATACAAAGGATTTCCATTTAAAATTCATTAAAAGGTTTCCATAAAATGATGGTGAAACGATGCCTTTAATATAAAGGGTTTCCATAAAATGATGGTGAATCAATGCTTTAAATACAAAGGGTTTCCATTTGAAATTCATTAAAGGGTTTTCATAAAATTTTGGTGAAACAATGTCTTAAATACAAAGGGTTTCCATAAAATGAGGGTAAAATAATGCCTTACATACAAAATTCCATAAACTTAACAATAATATTAATTTTAAAAAAATGTAAAAAAGTTATTCATAACTACAAAATTTATTCTCTCATAAAATTCAAAAATACATAAAATATTTTATACAATATTATTAAATTCTAAAAGATTTTATAGTAACAAACTTATTCATAACGTTAACGTATGCAAATTCAGTTACTCATAAAATTCTTAAATAAATAAAATATCTTAAATTACGTTATTTTTGTCCATTTTATGATACATTATAAAAATATTTATGTCATAACTAACACTACATATACTAAAATTCTAATACAAACACACATAACTTCAATTTTCATTAAAAAAACATATACTTAAAGTTAGCTCATCCATCGGACGGCTCTAAAGGCTAGTATATATATATTTTTTATTTAAGCATTTTATGAAACCCTTTGATGAATTGCATGTGTTATTTTTATAAAAAAATTTATTTAAGGCATCATTCTAATTCTTATTTTCTTTTTGAAGCAATTTATGGAAATACTGTAATGAATTACATGTGTCATTTTAATATAACTTTTTATTAAGACATTGTTTTACCATCCTTCCTTATATATTTTTTATAAAATTTTATATTTAAGACATCATTTGGAATTCCAATTTTCTTTTTGAATCATTTTATAGAAACCCTTTAATGAATTACATGTGTTATTTTTATAGAACTTTGTATTTAAAGCATCATTTGTAATTCCTATTTTCTTTTTGAAGCATTTTATAGAAACCCTTTAATGAATTACATGTGTAATTTTTATAGAATTTTGTATTTAAGGCATTGTTTTACCATCCTTCCTTATATATTTTTATAGAATTTTGTATTTAAGGCATCATTTGTAATTCATATTTTCTTTTTTAAGCATTTTATGGAAACCCTTTAATTAAATCATCCTTCCTTATATATTTCTATAGAATTTTGTATTTAAGGCATCATTTGTAATTTTTATTTTCTTTTTGAAGCATTTTATAGAAACCTTTTAGTGAATTACATGTGTCATTTTTTTTATAATTTTGGATTTAAGGTATTGTTTCACCATCCTTCCTATATAAAAGTTTTTGATTTGATTTGATTTGATTTGGTTTGATTTGATATATATATATATATATATATATATATATATATATATATATATATATATATATATATATATATATATATATATATATATATATATATATATATATATATATATATATATATATATATATATATATATATATATATATATATATATATATATATATATATATATATATATATATATATATATATATATATATATATATATATATATAATATATATATATATATATATATATATATATATATATATATATATATATATATATATATATATATATATATAAGATTTTCTTTTTGCAATCTATGTAATCTATGTAATCTTCGTGTCTACATGTTTGTTTCTGTTTGTTTAATCTATTGTAGGTTTATATATGTTGTCTTAACATTTAAAGTGTAATAAATAAAAAAACGTGAAGTTTCTTTTCTGTCATAATAAAACCGCCGCACAATTGAGATGTGCGGCACACTTTTGTAAATATTTCGATATTGTTTTCTTAATTATTGAAAAATAGACTCGAAGTACGTCGCACTTTGTCGAAGTGCGACGCACTTTCTTGTCTGCAAAAACATTTTTGTTCATTCTTTTAGTTGTGTAAGTAATATGCTATAGTGAGTAATATCTTAGATAAATATGTGCATTTGACTTTTAAAAAAAGAATAATAAAAAAAATAGTTATAAAATTTGAAAAGCTCAAAAATATTTTTCTTTTTTGTGATAGATTGTCTTTGTTAAGATGTTTTATGTATTTTGTGTGAGTTGGTTGCTTCTTAACTTTTTATTAGTTCTTTGTTACGTGCTTGAGTTTGTATATATTTGCTTATTTTTCGGTTCATTGATATATAAATATGGGAAATAGCATAAAAAAGTACTCATCTTATATCAAAATTCAATTAAAGGTACTCAACTTTTTTTTCTCAATTTAAGGTACCGATCTTTTTTCTTGTTGCAATGTTGGGACAATAACAAATTTAAAGGTTATATATTAACGATCGTTTACTTTATTATTGCATCGTTAGTCCTTTATACTAACGACACTTTATAATAACCTCAAAATTCGTTTTTTTACAGTTTTAGACTGTTTTCTATCTTTTTCGTTTGATTTTTACCATTTTCATTCGGTTTTTAATCTTTTAGTCCGTTTTTTGTCGATTTATCAGTTTTACCGTTTTCGACTTTCTTTAATGTGTTTGATATCGTTTTCGACCCTTTTTTTTACTGTTTTCGCCCGTTCTTGTCGTTATCGCCTATTTATTTTATGGACAAAAAATGAATAAACCAAATAAAAACGTTCAGAAATGGTAAAAAAGAAGTCGAAAACGAAAAACAGTCGAAAATAGTTAAAAGCCGTAAAATAGACACAAACGGTCAGAAGGGCTCGAAAACGTATAAAAATAGACGAAACGGTTGAATATGGTAAAATAACGACGAATGTTGTAAAAATGGACCAAAACGATTAAAAACCACACGAAAACGGTAAAAATCAGACGACGAAAAAGGTAGAAAACGGTATAAAATTGTAAAAAATGAATTTTGAGTTTATTATAAAGTGTCATTAATATAAAGGACTAACGATGCAATAATAAAGTAAACGATCGTTAATATATAACATTTAAATTTGTTAATTATCCAACATTGCAACAAGAAAAAAGATCGATACCTTAAATTGAGAAAAAAAAGTTGAGTACCTTTAATTGAGTTTTGACTTAAGATGGGTACCTTTTTATGCTATTTACCCATAAATATGATAATGGAATTTTGTTAGAAGTTCGCCTCACTTTTCCTTAAGCACGACGTACTTTCTCCATCATTCCACAAAAATATCATTTTGTTTTAACCAATGTGTTTGTTTGACTATCTTGTATGTTACATCTTTGTACATTAAATAAATATGTGTTTGATGAGTGTTTATATAATACTAAATTCCAAAAAGAAAAATTTGCATACTCCTTTATTTTTTATTTCGTAGTATTTTGTGTGTTATTATTAGTAAATTGTGAATAAATAAATAAATAAATATATAACAAAAAACTTTATATTTTTTAGTATGACGTGTGTGAGGCCTCTACGTTTCGTACCTTGACTATTGCAACCAATATATATATATATATATATATATATATATATATATATATATATATATATATATATATATATATATATATATATATATATATATATATATATATATATATATATATATATATATATATATATATATATATATATATATATATATATATATATATATATATATATATATATATATATATATATATATATATATATATATATATATATATATATATATATATATATATATATATATATATATATATATATATATATATATATATATATATATATATATATATATATATTACGAACTTTGTGGGTGTGTTTCCTGAAAACCCTCACGAGACTATAACTCGTCCACTCGGTACACCGAGGGGTTTAAAGGCTTGTTGCATACGCTAAATGCAATCGTGGTGCCTACGAAAGCGTGCTTTAGAATTTTATGTTTTTTGTAGTTTTGTCTATTTTTGCAGATTTAATAAATAGGTGGAAGTTGGAGTGAATTGGCGTTGCTAGCTTATCATTTGGGGATATGACATAATATTTGGTTCGGTGTAGATATTGTTGAATTCACATGCTTGTGATGGCACTCCATTTTGCGCTAAATTTTCAGAATTCAACCAAAGAACTTATGAGCCCCGGGAAGTCTCGTTTCTCTTATATTTATTTTTCCCGTTTGTCCTACTTTTAAGTTATTTTCTAAATTACGCATATTGCTAAACTTAAGTGTGGGAGGAAAATGAATTGGAAAATATGGCTCGTTATTTAATAAAAACTTTTGTTCGCCCTCGGTAATCTAAAAATCACAATTATTTTTCTTTTTCTTTGCCATATAGGTTAATATATTAGAATAAAACTTAGAAAAAAATGGTTGGTTGCTAGTTACCCGGTATGATTGGATGATTTTTGCTAATAGTTGGTTCGCGGTTGGTTATGAATATTGTACCATTTCAACGAAGATGAAGAATGCATGCTTCATGTTTCGTATTTTTTGTGGTGTACACTTATATTAAGTGTGAGGGAATTGTTAGTTGTGAAGGGCGTGATGTTTGTGAAAAAAAATGATAGAAAAAAAATGAAAAAAGTCAAAATGAAAAAAAAGGTAGAAAAAATGAAAAAAATATGTGATGAAAAAAATATCCAATGAGTTATATGTATATATTTATGAAGATGAAGGAAGATGAGTTTTTTTGAGATATCAATTAGCCACTGTGCTAAGATGTGATACGTGTATGTTGTTCGATATGTGATTGTAGAAAAATGTATTATTTCATGGGTTGTGTTATGTTTGGTGGCTAGCAACATGGGTAATTTTAAACATGTAAATAATTATTATTTTTCCTTATATTGGTTGAGGACAAGCAATTCCTTAAGTGTGTGGAGTGTTTGCTCTTTGAGCCAAAACTTCTTACAAAAACCCAAAAATAGTTGCAATTTCAAAAAAATTAAAAAATTTCTTTTTTTTTGCACTTAAGTAAATTTATTTTTAACTTTATTTTTCTTAGCATTGCTTGAGGGCAAGCAATAGTTTATTATCATTGCCTAAGGGCAAACAATAGTTTAAGTGTGGGGAAATTTGATAACGCTCTAATTATACATGTTTACGTGTGCGTTATCTATATATATTCAGGTTAATTATGTGAACTATCGATAATTAATGGACAATATTTGATGTATAGGTTCCAAGGACATGTCGTGGAAGAAAATGGAAGAAAACACGAAGATGTGAAGCTTAAACGAAGAAATAAAGTCAAGCTTCTGATCTCCTGACACCTGTCACTGTTTTAGCCATATTTTAAGCATACGAACTCCGTTTTAGTTGGTTCAAGCGGCCACGGAAAGAGGAAAGAATTATCTACAACTTTTCCTTTTAGTCAAAAGCTGGAAATGACCAAAAGTGCGGTGCAAAATCCAAAAACTGCGGCGCACTTTTCTGCAGCACAAGAATATTCTAGACGGTCAAATGTGCGGCGCACAAAGTGAAAAGTGCGGCGCACTTTCCTTCTACACAACTCAAAAGTCATATTATGACTCCCATTCATTTCTAATCCGATCATTTAACTTTGCCTTGGTTCCCAAGTGTTAGAAAGGCTATATTAACATCCCAAAAACACAGAGAATCATCCATCTCTCTCATTATATCATTAACCTACATTGGAGAAGAAGAGCATAGGTGAGGATCTTTGGATCCAATGATCCAAACACTCTTCTAATCCATGGTGAACCACCATATCACCACCACCATCATAACCCACAAATTTACCACCTTCCTTGGGCATATTCAGTAGCATTTGGTTGTTGTTTGATCATGGAATTATTAGTTTTGGACTTATGGTTGTTGTAATCATAATATTGGTTTTGGTACTTTGTAATCAAACCACTCGCATAATGGATTTGGTAAATTTCTTTACTGATCAAATTGATATGTTTCTAATTTATTGATGCTTGTGATATTGGTTATTGAATTGATTATATTAGCTTCGCAGGGTCGAAGTGCGGCGCACAATTAGTTTTGTGCGACACACTTTTTCCCTGGTTCGTGATTATAAGTATGATCTAAATGCTTTTGTATTAGATGTTATTGTGTAAGACCATTGTTATGTGTTGGGTTTATTCATGATCATGACTAGTACTCATGTGAATAGATATATTTCTTGTCATCTAGTAAATGAATCTTGTTAATCACTTTTGTCGCGATTAGTGGATTAAAACATATAACAACTCTTATATAATTTTATCTACTACTGTAGTTATTGAAATCAAGCATTAACTATTCTTAATGCTTTTGGTATGACATGATCTTTAGACTGGATTTTTGTTATATTAATTAGATGTTGCATGTGCAACTAGTAATCCACATGTTGTCTTACCTTGTTTATGTGCTTGTAATTCATCTTTGCTATATATCATTTCCATGTTCTTAGCGTTAACCAAACGCACCTTTAAATCATTGAAAGTCCCTTAATATGACAATTGTTGATAAACTATAACTCTTGTAACCACGAAACACAACGAAATACTTTTCAAACGCGTAATGCTTTATTAAGTATTATAAACAAAGTATTACAAAGTGCTATGAATACACTCGTTGAATGACTACAAGATATGAACCCTAGAAACAAGTAAACAGAGACTCAAGTTTATAAGGGAACCAATGAGACGCTGGTAGACAGTTGGGCGCTCAGCGGTTCCAAGGTGAGAAAGAACTTAGATAAATTATCCAAGCACAAGGGTTGATTTAATTCTTCTTTCTCACTCCTATTTATAGTGTACGAGGTTGTTTCCTTAGTGGGAGTAGTTGATATGTGTCACCTTCTGAATGGAAGAGTACAACGTATTAAATGCATGTCCAAATCGAGACATACCTTTAAACAACTATAGGTGAACAGTTCTGCCAACTGTTCACCTTTTGTCCCACTAGGTCGTACTAGGCTTTATCTTGAATCTCTTGTTTTGTCCCGCTCAAAACACTTGGTAGATTCTCCCGCCTAAACTATAAAGGATTGGATAAGCTTTTCTTATCCCAGACTTCTAGGGTTCTTAAGTGATCTCTGAGTGTTGTCAACTCAAAGATCCTTGAACACCAGTACATTCCTTCAACATCCTAGCTATCCATAATCGCTGGTGAGTATGACTTCAGATTGTCTTTGACTTCTCTGACGTTTTCTTTGACTTGAATGTTCCTGGTGTGCCAGCTGAGGCTTTGCCTTCCACTGGTCTAGTCTCTGTCGTTGGTCCTCTCAGCGATCAGTAAACACTTAGTCTAATTAAACAAATCTAGACAGGGCCATAGTTAAAACTTTCATTGGCCCAACAATCTCCCCCTATTTGTTAGTCTAAAATTATTGTAAGTGAGTACACAGCTTCTTCTTACACATAATTTAACAAACATACCTCAGAGTTTTATTAATCATAAAGAACCTAGTCTATTACAAGAACACCCAGAGGTGTAAACATAACCAAAAAGTAAAAAGGTTCTTCAGCGATCGAGGCCTTGATCACAGATTCTCCGGGCTTCAACTTTGTCACTCCTAGAGTTGATGACTAGCTCAATTTCAAACTCAAAATCCTCAGTTGTTTTGAAATTCCTTAGGATGCCCTGTTTGAGTCTGATAAGCTGGATGGTTGATGCCAGATGTAGTTCATTCATCCGCTGAAAGCAATACTCACAATTACCATTCATAAAGACCATACCTGTCTCTGGTTCTAAGTATACTTGGCCCCCTACTGGTTTAGTGATCTCTTTGGGCAGTACCAAGTTCCTTTGCATCCTATCAACAACAATGTTTTCAGTGACCAACTTCTCCACTAGAGACCCCATTTGGGTTTTTCTTTTCCTTTGTCCTTGAGAAGGTTGTTGTTGTGAAAGTTGAGGAGGCAGAGGTACCTTCAGCTTCTTTGCCGTGTCTCTTACCCAATTTAGCTTTGCTTGAATGTTTTTCATCATTTGGGCAGCACCAGGCCCAGTCTTATTTTGGGCAAGAGACAACATTTCTAACCATTCAGAGAGGCCCAGATCTCTGAGTTTAAAGTCACTGAAGACTTTATAGTTGGTTAGTTGGTTCTCTCTGTAAAGGGTCATCACCACTCTTTTGTCTTTGTCAGTGTAACATGCATACTTGGTGATTTGACCAGGTTCAGCTCTTTGGTTTACAAGTCTTTCATATTCCTTTGGAAGGTTGCTCCTTTTAACCTCCAGTTCTTTGAGCTTAACCAGCTGAGCTTCCTTTACAGCGGGAGAGAGTTTGTTCAGAGCTTCTTTGCTCTTGAGTTCATCTGCTCTGATGTTTGCCAGCCTTTGGTGTTCCAAGATTTGAGCCTTTGCCTGCTCTGGGGTGAGTGGTGGTTCATCAGCGCTCTTGAATTTGTTCAGGTCAGAGTGTTTGGAGAGCTTGGCTGTAGATCCGCCTTCTTCTTGGAGGGAGTGCAGGGTTATTTCAGGTTGTTCAATGGCAATTCCTTTACCCCTATCCTTTATTGCTTCAGTGTTGGGGTTGAAGGATCTAAGAGGTTTTGGTGTAGGAATCCCTGCTGAAGGTGTTGGTTGTTTAAGTGACTACTCCCCCTTAGGTGAAGCAGTGTCTTCTTCTTCTTCAGAGGTGGAGATTGCTGAATTCTCCCCCTCAGGTATAGCGCCGGTTGTAGCTGTGCCTGATCCAGGCTTGAGGAACTTAACGAATTCTTGATGAACAAATAAGCAGATCTCTTTAAGTTCCTCTTGCAACAGCTCTTGAAGAAGTTTTCTTGAAGGCTCAGACGCCTTAGCAATCGCTGCAACATTTGCTTTGACAACTGATGTGAGGATAGATGGTATGTATTGCTGGAGGCTTTGGTCTAGAACAGCTGGGGGTGAGCTTGCAAGGCATTTCCCAGTAGTTGGGGAAGTAAGGCAGTCATAGAGGACTCCACAGATGAAGTTAGTGAAGTCTCTAGTGTGGTGGTGAGTTCCTCAGCAGCATGGGTTAGTGTTTGTAATTCAGAGAGGATGACATCATTTGTGACTTTGGGCTTGGTTTTATTGATGTCACCCCTCTTAACCCAGAGAACCTCAGCAGTGAGTTCTTGAACATCTTTCATTCGAGGAACATGGACAGGCTTGAGTTTTTGTAAATGTTCTAAGTGTTGCTTGGCCCCTAGTTCCATGACATTTGGTAAGGTTGGGAAGGGAACTGGGGTTGGTGTACAGAGCCTCTGGTCCAATAGCCGCTTAGCAGCCAATTCTTGCACATTGGGCATTGATGGGAAGGAGATGGGTTTCAAATCTTATGTAACTTGGTCATCATCAACATCTATATCAGCATAATCTGAAATGGTCAAGTCCTCTTCAATAATGAAGACCTCATCCTCTGGCATGGAATCAATTTCTGACATGGCATCGAGATCTATGTGGGGGGCTTCAGTATTTTCATCACCAGCAATGGAATAGGCATCATCATTCTGCTGTTCTTCATGAAGATTATGAGCCTATTATGACATTTGTTAGTAACCAATTGTGAAAAAATATGAAGTTATAGATCGCCATTCGCTGCCCCTAGGAAAGTTGGGTGTGATTATCCAGCCCCCCCTAAGGATTTCTCCTTGGGACTCTTTTAAGTGTGAAATAGTTATGTTGAAGGGTCGCCATTCGCTGCCCTTATGATAGCTGGGTGTGATTATCCAGCTCCCCCAAAAGGATTACTCCTTGGGACTCTTTTGAGTTGTGAAAATTATGTGGTGAATGGTCGCCGTTCGCTGCCCCTAGGATAGCTGGGTGTGATTATCCAGCTCCCCCTGAAGGATTGCTCCTTGGGACTCTTTTATTTGTGAATTCATGGAAGTTAAAGGTCGCCATTTATCGCTTCCCATAGGAAGACTGAGGGTGATTATTCAGTCCCCTCAAAAGAATAAATTCTTTGGGACTCTTTTAGTTGTGAATTATTTGAAGGTAATGGTCGCCTTTTATCGCTGCCCCTAGGAAGACTGAGGGTGATTATTCAGTCCCCCCAAAAGAATAAATTCTTTGGACTCTTTTCAAATTAGGGGACCCAGAGACTGCGTGAAGTGCAGAGACTCTGGGTCGGGACCTATAGCATGCTCAATTTGGTATGGACAAGAGCACAGTCCAGAGGGTGAAGGATCATCGGGGTGCGTTATGAGCACAAATGAATCATATCCTTGTGTTAAGACAGAGTGTACAGATAATCCTAAGAGTTCTAGGTGCTGACACAGACACTCTATGGGTTGAGGCAAACCCTAAGACTTCATCACTCTCTCCTACAGAATGTTGAGAGTGATTGTATGTGAACCTCCAAGAGAATAAAATGGCAAACTAATACCTGAGAGATATCAGCGTTGAGAAGGTTCTTAGTCGTCTCTGCTGACTGGGAGACGCTAGACTCAGGTTGTTTATCAACGGTAGGCTCTTGAACCACATCCACCAGAGAAGGTAATGGGTTCTTCTTAGTCTTCTTGGACTTGGAAGGATTAACAGAAGGGGTTTCAGAGGAAAGGGGATGTCTTTCCTCTTCTTCTTCTTTTCCTTGGGCACCTTGGGCTGAGAAGAAAACTGCACAGAGGTCTTTAACAGAGACTTGTCAGTTGCTCTTTCAGCATTCACCTCAGTGTGAGGGATCAAGGGCTCTCCATCAGCAACCAGTAGCCCAGCGACCTGCATCATGTACCTGCTGAGAGGCACTTCGTCTTCCAAAGGAGTCTTTAGTGATGCAGCAGTGATGTGATAAGGAGAGAAGGAGAGAAGTTCATCATTTGTGTAGCCTTCACCCAGCATATCTTCTAAGAGAAGAGATAGATATCTTGTGTAGCAAATAGTGGCCAGTCTGTTCTTCTTCCCTTTGTTTTCTAGCTTAGCAGTGAGGTCAGAGTAAAGTATATGGGCGATCCCTATATCTTGCCCCCAAATTAAGTTGTAAGCAATAGCTTGTTGGGCTCCATTAAGTTGATCATGAGACCCCTGGTTTCCACCCAGACATTTCACAATGTATAGCATCAGCGTCCTCCAAATAGGTGAAAAGTAGTTCACTTTGATCAGGGATTTGTTCTGGAAACCTTGTGTGGTGAAGGGTTTATCATTGTCGTCATGAGGACGAAGGGTAGCTAGAGCCTTCTTTACCGTGGCACTGGCAGGCACAACGGACATGCCTTCGTAGACAGGAAGTCCAATGACTTTGGCAAAGGTATGAAGATCAAAGGTAAGAGGTTGGGGATGTGTGGAAAGGTTGAAGGTGATGTGTGAAGAGGTTTGATCAACTTCCGCGCTATACCAGAACTCCTTCAAATATTGGTAGTAGCATGTGGAAGGTACTCTGGTTATGGATTCAAAAATGGTGGAGTTTTTGAGGAAGGAGAACAATGGTTGGTAGAGTGAATTGGTGTGTTCCAAGAGAGCTACACAAATGTTCAAGGCAATTTTGCCATCGTGTATCCTAAAATCAACGTTCGAGGCGGCCAGGACGGTGAAAGCGGTGTTTGATGATGAAGACGCCATTGTTGAAGTGAGGAAGAAATGAAGGTTTTGGAGAAGATGAATAGTATGTGTGTGTGAAAGTAATGAGTGATGTCAGTTTTGAAAAGTGAGTCAAGGGTTTTGATAAAAGGGTTAGCCGTTTTACAATTAAAGCATTTAATGCAAAAAATTTACCTTTTAGGAAAAGTGGGACCCCTTGACTCTTAATGTGATATTTATGTTCCTTGGAAAGCGGGAAAGTTGTTGACAATAAAGGTTAATCATTTGAATTAAATATGGGAATATATTAAGTCCCATTGGAATGTAACTATCTCGTTACATTCAATTCCCTTTAATGCCCAGAGACAGAGATCAAAGATCATTTATCAGATTTGTTTACCAATATTGAGCATACCCAGCTCGGCAACCAACCTAGTAAAACTTGGCTCAGCCAGAGGCTTGGTGAATATATTAGCGAGTTGTTATTCAGTGGGTATAAAATGAAGCTCAATATCACCTTTTAAAATATGGTCTCTGATAAAGTGATACCTGATGTCAATATGCTTAGTTCAGGAATGAAGTACCGGATTATTTGAGATGGCTATAGCACTTGTGTTGTCACAGAATATGGGAACCTTTTCATAAATGATCCCATAATCAGCCAGCTGACTTTTCATCCAGAGAACTTGAGCACAACAACCAGCGGCCGCTACGTATTCAGCTTCAGCTGATGACATGGCCACAGAGTTTTGTTTCTTGGCGCTCCAGCATACCAACTTTCCTCCAAGGATTTGACAACTCCCAGATGTGCTCTTTCTATCAAGACAGCACCCAGCATAGTCAGAGTCTGAGTAGGCTTTGAGGTCGAAGCCTGATCCATTAGGATACCAGAGACCCAATGTGGGAGATCCTTTTAAGTACCTGAAAATTCTTTTGACAGCTACAAGGTGGGATTCCTTGGGGTTAGCTTGGTACCTAGCACAGAGACATGTGGCAAATTGTATGTCTGGTCTACTTCCTGTGAGGTACATCAGTGACCCAATCATGCCTCTATATAAGATCTCATTAACAGAGACCCATGAGTAATCAGCTCCCAAGTTGTTGGGAGGAAGCATGGGGTATTTCACTGATGCACAATCAGACAGATCATACTTCTTGAGCAAATCCTTAACATATTTTTCTTGACAAATGGAAATTCCTTTTGAATTTTTTTTAATTTGAAAACCCAAGAAAAAAGTTAATTCCCCCATCATGCTCATTTCATATTTTTTGGTCATTAATTTGGCAAACTGTTTGCTCAATGTAATATTGGTTGAACCAAAAATTATATCATCCACATAAATCTGTACTAAAATGACATCACCCTTGGACCTATAAGTGAACAGGGTTTGATCAATGGTACCTCTGACAAATTTATTTTCAAGTAAGAATTTTGATAGGGTTTCATACCAGGCTCTAGGCGCTTGTTTCAGCCCATAGAGTGCTTTGTGAAGTCTGCAGACGTGATCAGGATACTCACTGCTTTCAAACCCTGGGGGTTGATAGACATATACTTCCTCTGCAAGCTTCCCATTGAGGAAAGCACTTTTCACATCCATCTGGTATACCGTAAACCCCATATAAGCTGCAAAGGCTAGGAAGATTCTGATAGCTTCCAATCTGGCTACTGGTGCAAACGTTTCATCATAGTCAATCCCCCCAGATTGATTATATCCCAGCACCACGAGCCTAGCCTTGTTTTTTACAATCATGCCAGCTTCATCCCTCTTGTTTCTGTAGACCCATTTAGTTCCAACCACTTGCTTCCCAGTTGGAGCTTTTACCAGAGTCCACACCTTGTTCCTCTTGATCTGATTCAACTCATCTTACATGGCAACAACCCACCCTTCATCTAGAAGCGCAGAAGCCACATTCTTAGGTTCATCCTCAGAGAGAAAATCAGCGAAAAGGCATTCATTCGCTGAGGCGGTTTCCAGAGATCTTAATTTGCCTCTGGTGGTGACTCTCTCAGAGGGTTCACCAAGAATATTCACCAGAAGAATATCTTGGTTCCTACTCCATTTGGATTGAGGAGCAGGAGTCTCGGTGGGTTCAGGAGTCACAGTAGGTTCAATGAATACTAAGGGATCTTCACATATTATTTCTTCATCCATAATCTCTTCATAAAGAGGAGAGATTGGTTCGATGACATCAACATTCACAGTAGTGGGTGGAGTGATTTGTTCAGCATTTTCAACCGCTGGAGTGATGTCAGAGATTGAATGAGGATCAAATGCATGAACATAAGGGAGTCCTTGTGACAGCCCTTCGATGATTCCTTGGGATGTGAGAAATCATCCTCTGGATATGATTTAACTTCATTGAAGTCAACGTCACATTCTTCTGAGTTGGTTGGTTGATGACAGCATCTGCTTCATTGAAGGTGACATGGATGGATTCTTCTAATTCTTGTCTGCGGATGTTGAATACTCTGTAAGCTCTAGTAGTAAGAGAGTAACCAACGAAGAATCCATCATCAGACTTTTCATCAAATTTTCCCAGGTGATCTCTGTAGTTGTGAATGAAAACAGGGCAACCAAAGACATAGAAGTAGCTTACATCAGGAGCTCTCTTCCTATATACTTCATAAGAGGTCTTGCCATGTCTCTTCACAATAATGGATCTGCTTTGTGTATGACAAGCTGTGTTCACATCTTCACCCCAAAAATGTTTAGGAAGTCTTGATTCGCTAAGCATAGTTCTAGCAGCCTCTATGAGGGTTCTGTTTCTTATTTCAGCAACACCGTTTTGTTCAGGGGTGCCTGGGTTAGAAAAGTTTTGTGATATTCCCTTTTCATCACAAAAGGCTTCCATGGCATGATTCTTGAATTCAGTGCCATTGTCACTTCTGATAGCCTTAACTCTACAGTCATTGAGATTCTCTATTACTCTAATGAAGGACATTATTCTTTCAGCAGCATCACTCTTTCTTTTGAGAAAGAATACCCATGTGAATCTAGAGAATTCATCTACAATGACTAGTGTATACTTGTTGTGATTAAGGGATTGAGGTTTTACTGGTCCAAATAAGTCCATGTGAAGGAGATGGAGGCACTTATTTATGGAGAATGATTGTTTAGTCTTGAATGAGGCTCTATGGTGCTTCCCTTTCTCGCACGCTGAGCAGAGTCTGTCTTTGGTGAAGGTCAGAGAGGGAAGCCCAGCTACTAAATCATTCTTGGCCAGTTTGTAAATGTTTTTGAAGGTGAGATGGGAGAGTCTCTTATGCCATAGCCAGTTTTCACTATCAGATGCTTTGGCATAGAGACAAGTGTTTGTCCCTTCTGGACAAGATGTCATGTCGATGACATACACATCCCTTCTCCTGGGTGCAATAAGAACAACATCATCATTTTGATTGAAGATTGTTCCTTGGGTCTTGGTGAACAGAACTTTGAAGCCAGCATCGCAGAGTTGACTAATGCTGATTAGGTTGTGCTTCAGTCCATTGACATAAGCGACCCTTGTGAAGGTTATTCCATTACAATCCACTGAGCCATAACCCTCAGTAGCCCCTGAGGAATCATCTCCAAAGACTACTTTAGGACCAGACTCCTTTTTATATCTATGTAGATATTGTTTAACCCCTGTCATGTGTCTAGAGCACCCGCTATCCAGATACCAAACAGATTTCTTCAGATATTCCTACATAGATATAACAAAGCCAGATTAGTTTCTATGATGAACCCACTTTCCAGTGGGTCCATGCTGTCGCTGACCAGCGACATTGGTCCTTCTCTGGTTACCTCCCCCTCTTTGGTTGCAATCCCTGGGTTCATGACGCATGCTTCCACAGATGTCACATCCAGGATAATGCTCGCACTCATCAGAGTGATGGTCGAAGAAGCCGTAGTACTTGCAGGGGGTTAGGTCTGTAACCCTGAGAGTTATCTCTGGGTTTAGGCTCAGCCTTTCTAGAGGGTCGATGAGGAGTTTTTGATCTCATTTGAGTTCTGGTTCTTTGAACCAATGACCTCATCATGCTCTCTAGATGTGTGTTCAGTGGACTCACATGTGATACATTTTGGTTTCTTAGTGCAATCCTCAGATGAGTGATTCTTGATACCGCAATGCTTGCAAGGTCTGAACAAAGCTCTCCCCTTGGAGCTACTAGAACCTTCACCAAGAGAGTTAACAGATGGACTATTAACTCTGGGGTTGATTTGTTCTTTCAACCCTTTTACCTCTTCCATCAAGGTGAGGAGAAGTTGCTTGGTGGGAGAAAGCTCTTCAGGGGGAGGAATGGGTTTGTTGGAGTCCTTAGCCACAAAAACCTTTTTATTCTCTTTATCAGCGACTTTGAGAATTGAATTCCCAGGGGTTTTAGTTGGAGGTTTTGGGCCAAGCAAGGAATCAGATGGGTTAGCACCAGCGAGTCTTGGTGGGGCTGGTACCTCTGATTCTTTGTCAGAGTTTTTCTCATCCACAGAGGTGGAAGAAGGAGAAGAAACATCTGAAGGGAAAATTTTGACATTGGGAACAGGGATATGTTTTTTGTATCTACCCTTTCCCCCAATAGCCTGAACCACGTCACCAGGTATGGATTCAGCGACTATTTCTTCCACTGTGGATTGAGCCAAATTCTATTTCTCAATGGTTTTTCTAAGTTCAGAATTTTCATCAGACAAAGACTCATTTTCAATGGATAATTTGCTCACTTCATTTTGAAGTTGATTAGCAAGATTCACAAATGGTTTAAGATTTGTTAATTCAGATTGACAAAGATTTAACTCTGTTTTAAGACTATGAAATTTGTTTAACAGGTTTTTTCTTTGCTCTTCCACAAAGTGGAGGTCAACCAAGGTATATTCACTGACATGGTCTCTATCAGGACCTTCAGCCATAGATAACATTCTTTGTACCTTTTTCATGGTGATGTCCACCCATTGACCAGATCTTGCTTCACTTTTACCCACAGCGGGTTCTTCATCAGAGACAGCCATAAAGGCTCTAACGGTAGTGGTACCTTCATCCTCAGAAGTGAGGGGTTCATCATCCCAGTCGAATGAGGCAGCTATCAGACCTTTTTTAGTCTTCTTAACGTCCTTTTTCTTTGCTGCATCATCGGCTTTCTGATTGAGTTTTAGCAGCTCAGCTTTCAAGACTTTGTATTTGACTTTGTAGTCCTTCTTCCCTTCTGAGTCAGAGAGAGAGGTTTGCTTGAAAGGTGAGGTGGAAAACTTCTTCTTGCTGTTGTTGTTGCTGAATGAAGGGAAGTTTAGAGAGCATGTTTTATTTGACCAACAATCCTTCTGATAGTGACCAGTCTTTCCACAGGTGTAGCATGACACCTTGGATTTATCAACCTTTGCAGCTCCAACTCTACCAGATCTCTTGTAGTACCTCTTTTGATCAGCTAAAAGAGCTTTGTGATGGAACTCAGTATGTAATTCATCAAGAAATTCTTGACTACTTCTGGTGTCCTCTTCAATGTCAGAGTCGATGTCCTGAAAGGAATGGTTAGCAACAAGAGCTTTTGAACCAGTGATACTGGTGGTAAACCTGTCAGTCTTTGATTTGTAAATGGAGTCAATTATCCCTTCTTCATAGTTATATCTACCAAACAATTGGGCTAAAGTATCATTCTTTATAGCATTGTTAGCTCTTAAGGTATAATTTAGGCTAAGCCATTTTCTAGGTAAGCTATTGACAAAAGTAGCATTAACCTCAGCCTTAGGTAGAACAACTCCATTGTTTCCTAAATCATTCAACAAAATCTTAAGCCTAGTATAAGTTTGTGCAACAGTTTCTGTTTCCAAAGCTTTAAAAGCATTAAACTTAAGTCTAAGGGCTTGGATTTTGGTTTCTTTTGTTTCCTCTGGACCTTCATACCCTAGAACTAATTCAGTCCACATCTCCTTAGCAGAGTTGCATTTAATGATGGACTTTATCATGTTCTTGGGTAGGCAAGAGACTATGATACTTTTGAGTCTCTTGTCCTGGTTAGCCAGACGTCTATCCGCTGGAGACCATTGCTTAACAGGTTTTTTAATGGGTGGGTCTCTCAGGGGTAGAGGAAACGACCAGTGGTACATAGGGACCATTTTCTAAGATTTCTATCAAGAAGGGTTCTAAGCCATCTAAATATATAAGAAATTCACTTTTCCAACTTGAGAAATCCTCTTCATCGAATGCTGGTACATTGGACACATGTGACCCCCCTCGAACATCAAGTAGTTGGGGAAGGTCATCATCATTATTACCAGTGCTTACAACTGGTGTAGGCATGGTAGTAGATGTGGTGGCCGGTATGGTGGTCGAAGTGGTACCTAAACTGGTTTGACCAAAAGGTGGAGGAGGTATAGTATCAGCCATATTAAGATCTTGATTTTAAAAACAAGAACGGTTTATGAAAAGTTTTATAAATCAAACCGCTCTGATACCAATTGAAAGTCCCTTAATATGACAATTGTTGATAAACTATAATTCTTGTAACCACGAAACACAATGAAATACTTTTCAAACGCGTAATGCTTTATTAAGTATTATAAACAAAGTATTACAAAGTGCTATGAATACACTCGTTGAATGACAACAAGATATGAACCCTAGAAACAAGTAAACTAGATTCGAGACTCAAGTTTAGAAGGGAACCAATGAGACGCTGGTGGACAGCTGGGGGCTCAGCGGTTCCAAGGTGAGAAAGAACTTAGATAAATTATCCAAGCACAAGGGTTGATTTAATTATTCTTTCTCACTCCTATTTATAGTGTACGAGGTTGCTTCCTTAGTGGGAGTAGTTGATACGTGTCACCTTCTGAATGGAAGAGTACAACGTATTAAATGCATGTCCAAATCGAGACAAACCTTTAAACAACTTTAGGTGAATAGTTCTGCCAACTGTTCACCTTTTGTCCCACTAGGTCGTACTAGGCTTTATCTTGAATCTCTCGTTTTGTCCCGCTCAAAAAACTTGGTAGATTCTCCCACCTAAACTATAAAGGATTGGATAAGCTTTGCTTATCCCAGACTTCTAGGGTTCTTAAGTGATCTCTAAGTGTTGTCAACTCAAAGATCCTTGAACACGAGTACATTCCTTCAACATCCCAGCTATCCATAATCGTTGGTGAGTATGACTTCAGATTGTCTTCGACTTCTTTGACGTTGTCTTTGACTTGAATGTTCCTGGTGTACCAGCTGAGGCTTTGCCTTCTACTGGTCTAGTCTCTGTCGCTGATCCTCTCAGTGATCAGTAAACACTTCGTCTAATTAAACAAATCTAGACAGGGCCATAGTTAAAACTTTCATTGGCCCAACAATCATCATTTGGAAAAGTATGTCTTTAGAACTTGTGACACTTTAAAGATAATTGTTTTAACTTGTTAATGAAGGTTTATTAGTATCATAACAATTATATAAAACCCTAAAAGATATCATATCACATATAGCGGAAGCGATTTAACAAGATCATATTAATAACACAATTATAATTAATCGAATTAGGGTTGCATACCTTTACGCTAAAGCAAATCCACAAGACGAAGAACGAACCACCAATTCGGGTTAATACCATATATACCAAGATATAGTCTAAAGTAAGACTATATTACGTTCTTGTACACACGTAATACAACGAGCTAACCGTGATTCTAGCACGTGAAAACCGAGCTACGACGCTTGTAGTTAATCTACCCAACAACCCTAGAGAGGGGCTAGGACTAGATTACGTATACAATCGATCAACCAAGAAAACCAACCGAAACCCTTCCGTGGTGGGGCTTGCGATCGACCAAAAGAGAGAAGGAGGGGAAATATTATTGTTGTGTGAACTATGAGGAGTTAGGAGGTGTATTTATAGGCCTAAACCCTTATAGCCCAAGATAAATAAAAGGCAACTTTTGCCCCCCCCCCCCCCCCTTGGAGCCCATAACCGACTGACCAAACACCCCTTAGGGGTGTTCCGGAATCTTCCAAACTTCTTTCCTTTTGTTTACATACTATATATATTTATTTAACACTCGTTATAACTTAACTATTAATTAATTAACGATCGTTAAAGTTATATAGTAACTTGCTCGGTTAAATTAATAAATACATAAATATATTTATTAAATAAATTAATAAATACAATAAAAATCTTTATTAATTAAATTAACTCTTTACGTATTATGTGCAATCCCGTAATCTCGAGTTCGATCCTATCACACGACTATTAAATATAAATCCATAAACTTTCATCTCCCACTTGCACATATTTCGAATATTGTGATTCCATTGACTAGCGTCTAGTTACACATAGCAATGTCTCTAGTACAACTCGAGTAAGGTCTCCTGGATAAAACCTTTTAACGATTCTGCATCGTTATTATTATCTTTTTATTTCTAATACAACGTTTATAAGGATATGGATCTCAGTCATTCCTTTCATTAACCATTCTGTTTCTCGTTCACGGATTCAGCAAGATTACCACAACAAATTTGGGTGTGGCCACACAAACATCTTACTAATCCCACGAGGGGCCAAGCTGTATTAAACTCCAAAACGAAATTGGAGGAAAATAAATTCCATATTGACTACGAGCAAAACTTATGAATTTTGCAACACTTCCGAAAATAATCCTTATAGCTACCAGTTACGTTTAGCGTTAGATTATTCCACAGAGATGCACTAGATTCATAACAGTTTCCTGGTATCTCAAGTCTAAGGATACCTATTTATGTTTTACTTAATGACAAAGATCCATAAAGTAATAACATATAGTTGGGATAAGTCCTATATTCTATTCATCGAATATCATCCAAAATCAATCAATATACTTTCAAGTATACTCTACCGCTATTTTGATTTGTCTTAGTTTAATAATACTCCCATATTATCAATCGACAACGAACATTTAGCATAACATTTATTCATGGATTATAACATGTAAAATAGGATACACTTATTAAATAATAGAAATAAACGAAAACTAATCTTTATTTTATTATATAATAATGTCATAACATCCTTTATCCAAATATTAATCATAGATTTATTGCATGAGTTCGCTAGCTAGTTGCAACCCAATCGCTTTGGCATACTTAACTACCTTTGGTCTACGCAAAACCTTAGTCAAAGGATCTGCTACGTTATCATCTGTGTGAACTTTTATCAATTTTATTTCCCGAGCTTCAACTTGTTCTCAGATATAGTGATGTCTACGCATAAAGTGTCTGGCACCTTTCATGACTCCAGGGTCATTGGCAAATATTATTGTGGCAGAATTGTTCAAATACATATCTATTAGGTTTTTATTGCAAGCATCATCCCAAGATCTCTAATAAAACTTCCTAATCCAAACCACATTTAGTTATCTATATGAATGCCCTCTGAAAACCAAAACATTTCTTTTCGTATTCCTCAAATACTACAGAAAATGTTTAACAGCAGTCCAGTGAAGCTTCCCTGGATTCTGTTGGTATCTACTGACCAAGTTCTGAGCAAACGCCACATCAGGCCTTGTGCATCTAACAGCATACATTATAGATCCTACAGACGAAACGTAAGGCACCTTCTACATGTATGCCTCCTCTTCAAGAGTTGATGCATCTATATCATGACTCAGATTATGCTTAACTTGCACAGGTTGAAAACCTTTCTTGGAATTATGCATATTATACTTCTTCAAAATCTTATCTATATAAGCATCTTGACATAGACCAATTAACCGTCTTTTCCTATCCCGATAGATCTTAATAACCAGAATATATGCAGCTTCTCCTAAATCCCTCATAGAAAAACATTTACCAAGATAATCCTTAACAGCTTTACGTATTGGAATGTTACTTCTCATGATTAATATGTCATCAACATATAGGACTAGGAATACTAAATCACTCCCACTAGCTTTGCGATATACACATGGCTCTCACGATTCTGAATAAATCCAAACTTTTTGATTTCTTCATCAAATCTTTTATTCCATTGACGTTATGCTTGCTTCAAACCATTAATAGACCTTTGAAGTTTGCACACATGTCCTGGATTCTCTGGATCAACATACCCTTCTGGTTGCTGCATATAGATGTCTTCATCTAAGCGACCGTTCAAGAAGGCAGTTTTAACATCCATTTGCCATATCTCATAGTCATAGTATGCTTCTATAGCTATGAGAATCCTAATAGCTCTTAAGTCTGCTACAGGAGAAAATGTCTGCTCGTAGTCTACGCCAAAAGTTTGAGTAAAACCTTTAGCTACTAAACGAGCTTTATAGCATTGTACTTTTCCGCCATGTCGTTTTCTTCTTGTATATCCACTTATGTCTCACTACTTTAGCATTCGGCGGTGGTTCTACAAGAATCCAAACATCATTTACTTTCATGGATTTCATTTCCTCATCCATAACAACCATTCACTTATCCTTCTTAGGATCAAGTATGGCGGATTTATAATTAGCGGGTTCACCAAAATCCCCTAACTCATCATCATCCTCTATGTTAAGATACATATTATTATTTGTGTTTTTAATCCTTGCGGATCTACGCATAGGAACTAATTCAGGTGGAACCGTCAGACTTTCTGTTTCTATAGTAATTACATCGCTAGGGTTTTCAGAAGGTAATGTATCTATATGACTCTCCTCGAGATCATAGTTTCTCCCACTGAATTCTTGATTTACAAGATCAGATTCAAGGAAGTCTCCATACCTAGCAACAATTACTTTGTTCTCAGGTGAATAATAAAAGTAGTAACCCATAGTTTCCTTAGGGTATCCTACAAAGATACATTTTACAGATCGTTGTTGGATTTTGTCACCCGAGTCACGTTTCACATACGCCTCGCAACCCTAGACCTTTAAATAAGACAAATATGGCTTCTTGCCATGCCATAGTTCATATGGTTCCTTATCAGCCTTCTTTGTGGGAACCATATTTAAAATGCGAACAACAAATTCTAAAGCATAATCCCAAAAGGATAAAGGTAAAGTTGTAAGATTAAACATAGATCGTACCATATCCAATAATGTACGATTTCTCCTTTCAGATACACCATTTTGTTGTGGAGTATAGGGAGAAGTAAGATGCTGAACAATTCCATTCTCACTTAGATAATCTATAAACTCTTGACTTAAATATTCACCACCTCTATCAGAACGAAGAGCTTTAATCTTCTTCCCTAATTGCAGCGTATTATAAATGTTAATACTGAATCTTGTATCATATACCCAGGAATTTAATTTGTATGTTAAATTGAACAATTCAATCATAAATAAAGTACCTGAAGCTGCAGCGCTCTGCTCAAACTTCTTCTTTATTTCTCACAATTCTTCGAGGTAAAGAGGGCAATTCCTTTTCTACTGACCACTTGCCTTGCCATGGTGACAAGTCTCATCCTTTTGAGATTGACTCATCTTGACAAATTTATGCTTGGGTTTTGAATAAGTCTCAACTTGTTTGCCCTTATGACCCTTGCCTTTGCCTTTCTTCTTATTCGCTTGCGGTTTTGGCTTACTCACTCTACCCTTTTGTATGGTTAGTACAGAAGGCGTAGCGGTAGATGCCTTTTCTTTTAACCCCTTTTCATAGTGAATGAGCATTGCATGCAAATCATTAACTGTCTTCCCCGTGCAATGCATATTAGAGTTTCTAACGAAATCATTGAAGTCCTTGTTAAGGGACCTATTGATCAAGTTGATAGCCATATTATGCCATAGGGTTTTCCTAGTGCAATGAGTTGTTCCATGTAACCCCTCATCTACAAATAATGGGCACTTACACACTTTCCTGGAGCTTGCTTGCAGCTATGTAAAGCATCTACCAAGTCATAGATCTCCACAACTTATGGCTTTTCAAACATAGCCTTGAGCTCATCAAGCATTCGCTTTGGTGAAAATAGCTCATTCTTCTGTTGAAGTGCAGGAGCCATTTTTCCTAGCATTAAGCAAGCCACCTCAGAGTGCTTCTTAACATTAGCAGCGTGTTCAAGCCTTTGTGCATCAGATACTCCTTCAGCAAGATCCTCCGGATAGGGAGTAGTCAAGATATCGATAGTACCCGCTGCTCTCAAGACAATTCTTAGCGAGCGGTACCAATCATTGAAGTTTGGGCCAGTAAGTTCAGGTCGTTCAAAGAAAGCTTTGAACGCAGGACTTATCGTGTTATTGGTGGGTTGAGCCATTTCTACATAAATAAGTTTAAATATTAGTATTTTCGATAACAAAATACTTTTAAGAAAATAAAATTACCCTGGTATTAAAACCATATTATTTTCCTTGGATTCTAGAACTATATTGATATAGATCCATTACATCAGTTGATCTACTAGTAATGAATGTACTCAACACAGCGACTTGTCGAACAATTCAATTGACAAACAATTTCCAATTTCTAGATATTTAAGGGATTTACATTGCCAAACGTTTTGCATTGTAAACATGTTTCATCCCTTCTGAATGCATTAAGTTTCCAGATCTCAATGAGTAACTTAATTAAGTCGTCTAATCTGAGTCACGTAAAACCATCATACGAATTCTCATTATACGAATGGTTTTCTCTCCATCACAACATCATCCAAAAATCTCATTTGATGACGAAGTAATTTCAAGTGTTCGTCAATTAGGAGCATTCGACTTAAATTTTAAGGGTATAAATTTTGATGTCAAAATCAACATATGGAGAAGCATGCATACAATCTCCATAGCATAAGTTTAATAAAACATTTAGTAAACTTTTTCATGAGATTAAATTTCTTCATAAATTACGTTGCGGTATTGGTAAAACCAATTAAAGAATTTACCCACAACTCATCACATCGTACTTTGCTAGAACTCGGCTACGCACAAAGCAATACCCTTATTCATTGTGATTCGGATGTGAATTTGCGGTAAATCACCCTTAAGGTATAATTCAATTAATAATCGGCCGTTAGATGTGAATTTGCGGTAAATCACACTTTATAGTTTGTCTAAATTAAGTAAGCCGTTAGATTATTATTGTAATTCACCAATCAACATAATCTTATGTAATTTAAAATCTCAAACAAGTCATTATTTTTAATATGATTTAGTCCATATTATTTCTTTTCAAAAAAAACCCTTGTTTACAACAATTCAATAATTTATATATAAACAAGTAAAAAAACTAAACCATAAACACATAATAACAATTTATATGTGCAACAAATAAATCAAATAGCCACATGCATACGATTTATTCAATAATCATCAATCTAGGTCATTATATATCTATATAAAAGTCTTCCCTAATTCTAGATTTATTGAATCAAATAATCACGTAGCACATAAAATCATATAAACATATAATTTTACGATCCATGAAAACATGCACGTACTCATGGATTCCCCATAAATCTTAACAATTAAATCTCTACGGATCGTAACTATACATGACATAACAATTAATCATTCAATTTAATCAAAAATTATCCCACATGTAATTTAAGGTTTCAAAACAATTCCTTTTTTTATTAAAAATAGGGTAAAAACCCTAATTTAAAAAAAAAAACCTAATTTTATGAAAAACCTAAAAAAACGTGTAGTTTTAACTCAAAACAATTATAGTTAAAAAAATTTAGATTTTCGATAATTATAACATGTTAAAACGGCTCTCGATGCCACTGAAAGTTTATTACAATTATATAAAACCCTAAACGAGATCAAAGCACATATAGCGGAAGCGATTTAACAAGATCATAATAATAACACAATTATAATTAATCGAATTAGGATTACATACCTTTACGCTAAAGCAAATCAACAATACGAAGAACGAATCACCAATCCGCGTTAATACCGTATATACCAAGATATAGTCTAAAGTAAGACTATATTACGTTCTTGTACACACGTAATACAACGAGCTAACCGTGATTCTAGCACGTGAAAACCGAGCTACAACGCTTGTAATTAATCTACCCAACAACCCTAAAGAGGGGCTAGGACTAGATTACGTATACAATCGATCAACCAAGAAAACCAACCGAAACCCTTCCGTGGTGGGGCTAGCGATCGAACAAAAGAGAGAAGGAGGGGAAAGATTATTGTTGTGTGAATTATGAGGAGTTAGGAGGTGTATTTATAGGCCTAAACCCTTATAGCCCAAGATAAACAAAAGGCAACTTTTGCCCCCCCCCCCCCCTTGGATCCCATAACCGACCGACCAAACACCCCTATAAAACCCGCATGCTTTTACCATGAACAGTACACTTAGTAAACGTACGTAGATATAAAAACTTTCCTTTTATAGCACGAACACGTGTCACGATTATTAATTTCAAAAGTTATGTACGTGTTATTACACGATAAGTATTAAGTACGTGATAGTACACGATAATTATTAACAATAATAATTATAATCACGAACATGAAATCATGAACGTAAAATCACGAACATGTAATTACGTACTTATTTAATATAATACGATTAATATCGTTACGTACAAGTATTTATCTATAACACGAACGTTTAATTATAATTTAACACGGAAACATGAACGTATGTGCACGTTAAATATTAGACACGGGAGAAACTTCGGGTTTCTCCTTGTGGGCCCCACATGCCGCGGACACCAAAGACAAGGAGGGCCAAGCCCATTTTAATTTTACTAAATAAACAAAAGGAGAAACATGTTTTCATTTAACAGAGTTTTTCTAAAACTCACAACACCCTAGCCCTTTTGTTCTCTTTGGCCGCCGGCAACAACAACACCAAGGGGTGGTGTTTGATTGATTTTGGTTGATTAAAACAAGTGGAAATCGTACGTGTTATTGTTCACGTTTGTTTCACGCATTTGGTAATCCGTAATCCTTTTTCTTTATTCTTTTATTTAATCAAGAACATGTAAACATGGGGTATATGAAAAACAAGTAATTAAACATGTCAAATAAATCATGGGGGTAAATAAAAAGGATGTTTTGGGTTGGTTGGTTGGTTCGGCCGACGCAAGGAACCGAGAGCCGAAGCTCTCGGTGGTCTTCGAATCACCACCAACCGAGACCCCATGGTCTCGGTGGAGGGGATGTGGTGGTCTCTGCAGCAAGAACCAAGGGACCCTGACGTGAGTCGGGGTACCGTTTGGTTTGTGTGGGTCTCGGCAGCAACAAGAAACATCACCAGTTCAAAACCGGTGGCTGTTTTGGGTCAAGCAGGGGGAACGCGTGGCTCGGCAGGGGGAACCACCGGCTAACCGCCGGTGGGAATCTTGTTGAGGCAGCGGCTAGCCGAGGCTAACCAGCGGGAACCACCGGCTACAGCCGGTGGTGATTTTACAAGAACAGTGGAAATCGGCTGAGCCGGTTAGCCACTGTTACGGGGGGTGTTTGTTTGGTCCGGTTCATGGGAAATTTGGTCCGGTTCATGATATGTTTAAATTAAAACACGGGTCTGGTTCATGACTAGTTTTTACAAGTCATTATTATTTTTACAAGTATATTATTTTTAACAAGAACATTAAATTAATTAAGACATGACTAATAATTAATTTAATTTAACATGGACTTAGGTTATTTGTTATCTATGAAATAATACATGTTTTAACCTAAGTATTTATTTTTTTAATTTAGACTATAGTATTAATTAATTATTTAAGACATGGAATATAATTAATTAATAAACATGACTTAGGTTATAATTAATATAATATTAATACATGTTTAACCTAAGTATTTATACACCTTAATTTAATTAAATCATGCTTATATTTAATTAAATCGTATAACTTATAGTTATTTAATTAACATGATATTATTAATAAACTATACAAATATTGCATGACTTATGATATTTAACCACTAAAATTATTCTTATATTATTAGCTTATTAATTCAGCTTATTTCTAATTCAGGAAACTTACTATTCTTGGAAACTTTCTATTTTTAGAAACTGAGCTATTTTTGAAATCTTTTTATTTTTAGAAACTTTCAATTTTAGGAAACCTGCTATTTTTAGAAAGTTACTTATTATTACACAACAAGTATAATAATACAAGAAATACAAGTAATACTTAATCAGAATATATATAATACATGATAAACACAGCATAACATTAAAATCAGTAAAACAAGACAAGAACATATAAAACAAGTTAAAACATGATATAATCAATTACGTACTCAGTAAACAGATATTTATACATGTCCCCTATTTATGTAGCATTAGTGACATCGGAGTAGGACTTTCGTTCTTTCGTCTTCTTCGTTCACTGGACATAAGGTACGGATTTCCCGTCCCTTCAGTATGGACATTCTTTCCTTATTAGGATTTCTCGTTTGCAGCCAACTATTTTCCCAGTATTATTTTATATGTTTGATTACTTATGTTAGTTTAAGAGCCTAAGCCATATACATGAATGACCAGTGTCACCTAGTTATGGAGGTACCATAACCATAACATTGGAGGCACCAGTGTTATGACTTCCCCACGGCGAAGTGATTGCTCGTGGCGTCCCTTTACAGTTTTGGCCACTATATTATATTATCATGTGGGGCGTCTGGGTGCATCCTAGTTACATGTTTTACCAGTATTACCAGAGTGAATGTGATGTGTGCCTTGCATCCTTCACTAGGAGTTGATCCCTCCTACACAGACTATTTAATTAGAGGTAACCCCTCTAATTGCATGATGAGGTCTCCCCTCCAAGTATTTATGCACGGTGGAACCTCATGACCTATATGGGCTATTGGCTAATTTAATACAGATTTTATATAAAAACATAAGTCATTTCAAACTATAAAGCCACTTTTATGAACATGTTCTAGGTTACTTAGGACTTATACATTTCCGTTGCTATTAGTCTTTTATGTTTATTTTATTCCATGCTATACATGTATATCAGTGCATTGAGCGTTATGCTCAGCCATTTTCCTTTCATGTTCCTAAACGGCAGGTACTCAAGGGCGCTCGTAGACTTTAAGCGTACGTGCATATGGATTGGAAGCTATCTATCCTTCTCTACTTTATGCATTTCATCATACATTTTGCTACTTATTTCTTTGGACATTGTTTAGTCCTTTTCCTTTACAGTACTGATGTTTGTGTGTGATGAGCTTATACTTGGACTACCGATGTTTGTTTATGGTATTTCCATTTATTGGTCATTTAATGTTTTTAAGACATTTACCTTGTATGCTTTGATGACACGCCATAATTACGCGTGACATTCCATTTACCAAAATGGGGTGTTACAATTATGGTATCAGAGCCAAGGCTTCGACCTGTAGGCTCTCAAAACATGACCTGTGATTAGTGGGTAGTCACTATGGTCTTCCTAGAACTGACAGTTTGTTTTCATGCATTTATATTATATGTCATTGTTGCAGGAATTTTTTACTAAGTAATGGTTGGTACAGGACTCGCCGTATTTAGTCGCATGTACTTTTTATCTATCGTGTTGTTTTGATGAACCGACCCATCGGCGTTTATTTTTGTCATGTCATTTTGTTTAGGTGAACCGACCCAAAGGCGTTCACCCAAACCCATACGATTTCATCATCATGCATACATACACTGTTTTCATGCATACAAATTTTCTCAAGATTTATTGGCATAAATTTTTTTCATCTATATATATTATGTTTTAATCAGTTTAATCATGCATTTTGTTTTATACTATCATATGGTTCTCACACGTGAGCAGGAACAACTCAATGCAGCAGTTCAAGCTGCGATGCAGGCTATGCTTCCTCAGCTGAGGAACAAAATCAGGGCCGAGGTAAAAGCTGCCAACAATCAGCACCAGCACCAGGATCCTAATGCTCCTCCTCTTCCTCCAACAACACTGATCACATGGCTAGAGCGATTCAACAAGCAACGTCCTCGATCCTTTGAGAAGACTGACAGCTCCAATGAGGCTGAGAGCTGGCTAGCTCACATCGAGAAGATATTTGATGCAACGGGCTGCGACCCTGTCTTCAAGGCAAGGTTGTCCTGTTACAAGTTTGAAGGCGACGTTCTTGGATGGTGGAAGTCAGTGAAGTAGTCTGAGGGAGGTGACAATTGGGTGGCTGGTTTGACTTGGGCTCAATTCAGGGAGTTGGTGATGGGACAATTCTTCCCCAAGGCTGAGCAAGACAAGCTGAAGAGGGAGTAAAACGGGCTCAGTCAGAGAGCTGAGGAGAACAACAACGAGTTCATGCAGCGCTTTCTTCGTTTGGCTGATTTTCTTGGCGCAGCAGGTACTGCCTAAGAGCAAGCATACCACTTTCGGTGGGCTCTTCGTACATCGGTCGCCAATAACTTGGTGTGTGCTACATTCAACACGGTGGCACAAGTAGCCGATGCAGCACGTAAGCTGGAGATGCTACCGGTGAGAGATGAATTCGGTGAGGCGGAGAGACCCGAGAAGAGGTATTTGTTCGTCACTCAGCGGTGATCATTTAAATTCATTTAGTAATATCCAAATATTTATCTTTCTCTATAAACTGCATCTTTCAGGCAGAAGACTGGGGAACGGTCTCAACCGGCTACTCAGCACAAGGGTAACGGTCAGACCCAAGACCATTATGCTACGGATAGGCGTGGCGGTAATGATAATTACCGCAACAATGCTGGCAACTCTAACAGCAGCAAGTCCCTAAACTTACTCATTTCTTATGTTACATGTTTATAATTCATAATTTTGACACTTCAGCATCTTCTATCAGGAATCATGGCAACGGAAGGGAGCAGGACCGCAGAGGTTCACAGTCTAACCGTACAGCTATCACTGGTATTATGTCTTACGATTTTCTGCATTGTCCTTTTTGTACCCATAAACCATGTCTCATGTGTACTTTTCTGAACAGGCTCCCAGCCAGCAAGGGAACCAGTTGGAGGGTATACTCACCCTCTTTGCACTACCTGCAACCGTAGGCACCCAGGGCCATGTCGCCGCGACAGCGATGCTTGCTTCAAGTGTGGCATGACTGGTCATCGCATGAAGAACTGCCGCAAGGGTGAGATAGAGGACAATCTGGACATGCCGACTCCAAGCCACCTCCTACTACTGGGCGGGTGTACACGACCTCGCGTGATCAGGCCAATAAGTCTACATGTACCATCACTGGAATCTTGTATATGTATGGTCAAGCTGCATGTGTTTTATTTGACACGGTTGCTACTCATTCGGTCATTTCTACTGCTTATGTCAAGAATGTTAGGATATCCCCTATGCCATTAGAGAATGTATTAAACATTTCCATGCCATTAAGAGACTCTGTACGCATAACTCATGGGTACAAGAGTCTTCCTCTAGAGTTTGACGACAAGATTCGTCCAGTTGACGCACTTCCATTGGACATGTGCGATTTTGACATGATATTGGGCATGGACTGGCTATCCAAACATCACGCCACCATTGACTGCCATTCATATCGGGTCATCTTCGGTGATGTAAATGCACCAGATTACATTCACAACTGTTTCATACCCGGAAGGTCTGTACAAATAATTTCAACCATACAAGCATGTGCACTATTGTCACATATTTGCGAGGGCTATCTTGCTACTGTTCATGATTTGGAGGCTGAATCTCCATCAATCCAGAATCAGCCAATCGTGTCAGAATTCTCGAACGTATTTCCAGAAGAACTCCTAGGCATACCACCTGCTCGTGAAGTGGATTTTAATATTGAGCTCATCCCAGGAGTTGAGTCAATTTCTAAGGCTCCTTATCGCATGGCTCCCATAGAGTTGAAGGAGTTAAAGGAACAACTACAGGAACTGTTGGAACGCGGTTTCATTCGACCTAGTGCTTCTCCATGAGGCGCACCTGTTCTATTCGTAAAGAAGAAGGACGGCAGTATGCGTCTGTGCATAGATTATCGTGAGCTTAACAAGATCACCATCAGGAATAGATATCCGTTACCACGCATTGATGACTTGTTTGACCAATTCCAAGTGGCCAAACATTTCTCCAAGATTGATCTAAGGTCGGACTATCATCAGTTACGGGTTAAAGAGCAGGACATCGCCAAGACTGCTTTCCGTACTCGTGATGGGCACTACGAATTCGTAGTCATGCCATTGGCCTTACCAATGCTCCAGTTGTTTTCATGGAATTGATGAACCATATCTTCCATGAGTTCCTGGACAAGTTCGTCATTGTCTTCATTGACGACATTATGATTTTCTCAAAGTCAAAGGAGGAACACGAAGACCATCTTCGTACTGTACTACAGATACTTCGCCAGAAGCAGCTGTATGCTAAATTCTCCAAGTGTGATTTCTGGTTAGACAAGGTGGTGTTCCTAGGCCACATCGTATCAGTAGAAGGAATAACCATGGATCCAGCAAAGGTTGAGGCTATTACCAAGTGGCCAAGACCGACATCAGCGACTAAAGTTCACAGATTCTTAGGCTTAACTGGTTACTACCGTAGGTTCGTAGAGAACTTTTCCCCGTTAGCACTGCCATTGACCAAACTGATGTGGAAAGGGGAGAAATTCGTCTGGACTGAAGAAAGAGAGAAGAGCTTTGAAGACCTAAAGCAGAGGCTGGTATCTGCACCGATTCTTACTCTCCCATCTGGTACAGGTGGATTTCAAATCTACAGTGATGCTTCATGGAAAGGACTTGGCTGTGTTCTCATGCAACATGGGAAAGTGATTGCTTACGCATCACGGCAGCTTAAGCCCTATGAGGAGAACTACCCTACGCATGACTTGGAACTTGCAGCAGTCATGTTTGCTTTGAAGATATGGAGGCACTACTTGTATGGTGAATCATGTGATATCTTCACATATCACAAGAGCCTGAAGTACATCTTCACTCAACGTGAACTAAACATGAGGTAGAGAAGATGGTTAGAGTTATTGAAGGATTATGACATTAATCTGCAGTATCATCCTTGGCAAGGCGAATGTAGTGGCAGATGCTCTTAGTAGGAAGTCGCGTATGATCAACGGCATCAAGATAGAGGAAGAGATTATAAGAGACTTGGAGCAACTAGACATTGAAATCATGGTACGTGGGCAGCACGGTTACTGGGCTAATCTGAGAGTAGAACCCGAATTACTCTCTAGGATCAAGGAAGCTTAGAAGGATGATGGTGAAATTTAGGCGATCATTCAGAACTTGGATCAGCAGACGGAGTCTCGGTTGGACAACGATGGTATCTTATGGCAGGGCACTAGACTTTGTGTTCCTGATGACCTTACACTCAGGGAAGAGTTATTGGCTGAAGCTCATAGCTCCCCATTCTCCATTCATCCTGGTTCGACCAAGATGTACCACGACATAAAGCAGTACTTTTGGTGGAGTGGTATGAAACAGGATGTTGCTGCTTATGTCTCCAAATGTCTTACATGCCAGCATGTTAAGATCAAGCATCAGCGGTCTAGTGGTCTACTACAACCGTTAGACATTCCAGAGTGGAAGTCGGACAAGATCACCATTGATTTTGTTACCGGTCTTCCGCAGACAAAGAGGAGGCATGATGCGATTTAGGTTATCGTTGATCGACTTACTAAGTCAGCTCATTTATTACCGATCCGCAAGGAAGATCCGGTCAGCAAACTCGCCGATACTTACAAGAAGGAGATCATGAGACTTCATGGTGCTCCATCCAGTATCGTCTCGGACAGAGATCCTCGTTTCACTTCGCGATTTTGTAGAAGTTTGTAGAAAGCTTGGGGTACAAAACTTAAGCTTAGCACGGCTTTTCATCCTCAAACGGACGGACAGTCGGAGCGAACTATTCAGACATTAGAAGACATGCTTCGGGCATGTGCATTGGAGTGGACAGGATATTGGGATGATTATATCTGCTTGGTAGAGTTTCCATACAACAACAGTTGGCACGCCAGCATTAAGTGTGCACCGTTCGAGATGTTGTATGGCAGAAAGTGTCGCGCCCCAATCTGCTGGGATCAGGTTGGTGAGCAAACACTCGAAGGACCGGAGATGATAGAGTTGACCAACGAGAAGGTCATTGCAGCTAAGCAGAAATTACAAGAAGCTCGTGCACGTCAGAAGAGCTATGCCGACAAGCATCGCAGGGACTTACATTTCAACGTCGGAGATCATGTATTTCTTAAGGTATCACCAGCACGTGGTGTTAGACGTTTTGGAATCAAAGGGAAAGTCAGTCCTCGATTCATCAGACCGTTTGATATCATCGAGCGAGTCGGTGAAGTATCTTATCGCTTAGCGTTACCTCCGCAGCTTTCTCACGTTCATGATGTTTTCCATGTGTCCTTACTTAGAGGGTATAATTATCATCCCCTTCACACGGTTCAGTATCCAGTGTAACAGATTCGTGAAGATCTTACCTTCATAGAGGAACCCGAGCGAGTTCTTGACACACAAGAAAGAGTCATGAGGAAGAAGACGATCCCTTTCGTCAATATCCTTTGAAGGGATCATACCGAGCGGGAAGCCACTTGGGAAACAGAGGAGTCTATCCGGGCTTCTTACCCTCATTTCAAGTTTTGAATTCGGGTATGTTCCTCTTTCAATTTATTTTATCTATAATTCGGGGACGAATTATTCTTTTTAGGGGGGAAGAGTTGTAAAACCCGCATGCTTTTACCATGAACAGTACACTTAGTAAACGTACGTACATATAAAAACTTTCCTTTTGTCGTTACGTACAAGTATTTATCTATAACACGAACGTTTAATTATAATATAACATAAACACGAACGTATGTGCACGTAAAATATTAGACACGGGAGAAACTTCGAGTTTCCCCTTGTGGGCCCCACATGTCGCGGACACCAAAGACAAGGAGGGCCAAGCCCATTTTAATTTTACTAAATAAACAAAAGGGGAAACATGTTTTCATTTAACAGAGTTTTTCTAAAAATCATAACACCCTAGCCCTTTTGTTCTTTTTGGCCGCCGGCAACAACAACACCAAGGGGTGGTGTTTGATTGATTTTGGTTGATTAAAACAAGTGGTAATCATTCATGTTATATTTGTTTCACGCATTCGGTAATCCGTAATCCTTTTTCTTTATTCTTTTATTTAATCAAGAACATGTAAACATGGGGTATATGAAAAACAAGTAATTAAACATGTCAAATAAATCATGAGGGTAAATAAAAAGGATGTTTTAGGTTGGTTGGTTCGACCGACGCAAGGAACCGAGAGCCGAAGCTCTCGGTGGTCTTCGAATCACCCCCAACCGAGACCCCATGGTCTCGGTAGAGGGGATGTGGTGGTCTCGGCAGTAAGAACTGATACACTGTTTTTCAATGTGGTTCAATTTATCTCTCTCGATATCCTCTCGAATTGATCTCGGCCTTAAGTGGAATGATTGTTCTTGGTTACTAAATTAAAGGGTTTGGTTTTCTAATCTACTAAATGTTAAATGATCTAAAATGTAAACTTAAATTTTAAAAGTAATTGAATTAATAACAATTAATAAAACTTGAATTGAAATTAAAATTAAAATTAAAATTAAAATTAAAATTAAAATTAAAGTAACAGTTAAAATATAAATGTGAAATAGGAAACAATAAAGTAACAGGAAGGAAATAGAAACAGTAAGAAAACAGTAAAACTACCCAAAAGAAATTGATTCGGAAGATTGAACCTTGATTCGGAACTTTTCACCCGGAAGTCTTCATTCGGAACTTTTAAAAATCCTTCATTCGGAACTTTCTTCGGAAGTTTGGTCGGAACTTTCACCCGGAACTTTACTCGGAACTTTGGTTCATCCGGAAGTTTTGCTTCATTCGGAACTTTAGGTTCATCCGGAAGTTACTGTTCATCCGGAACTTTAGACTGACTCGGAAGTTTTGAAAAGGAAACTCATTCGGAACTTTTTGAAAAGAAGTTGATTCGGAACTTAAGTGTTCATCCGGAACTTTTTAATTCATCCGGAACTTTTAGACAAAAGACTCATTCGGAACTTCTAAACAAAAATTCATTCGGAACTTTTAAGGAACATATTCATCCGGAACTTCTTAGTTCATTCGGAAGATGGGTGTTCATCCGGAACTTTGGTGTTCATCCGGAACCTGGGAACACAGATACAGTACCTTTACCCGAAGAACAAGGAAACACGATTTTAATCCAAAAATCACCAAGTTTTTCACCAAAATCTTAAATAAACTAATCACTAAGCATCTACTAACCATAAACTACAAATCCCATCAACAAAAACACAAAACCCAACAACTTTGGAAGATCAAAATCAAGAAAATAAGAACTTAAGAACTTAAAGAGAAAGATGATGATGAACAAGATGAAAAGGAAAGATTAAACAAGACTTTGTATTGATGATTGATGTTTTAACAATAACAAAAGAAAGATGAAAATTACAAGATTAAAATTAGAAGATCAAGATCACCAAACACCCTAGTGGTGTTGGTGATGGGACGAACTAAAAAGAGAGAAAAGTGGGGAAGAAGAAAACTAAAACTAACTCCCTCCTGGAAAGTGTGAGGGGATGGGCTTTATATAGCCTTGTCCTTTGGTTGGTGAGTGGGCTTTCTCCCGTTCTTCTTGTCTTTTCGTCTTTTCAGAAAAGTTTCCGTTTTCGATTCTGATTCGGGATTTATCGTCGATTAAATTTAACTCGTCTTTTAATTTCTTCGTTTAATAGACTTGAGTTTCTTCGACTTATGTAAATCTTCCATCCTTGGTCCTTTTCTTCGATAAATCTTCGAATAGGCCCAGTGACTTCAAATCTTTTGCATCTCTTGGACAATAGACTTTATCTTGAGTCTTTTTCTTCAGTAAACCCGTGCAATCCCATGTTTTCTTTAATATTCATCCGGTTGGCTCTGAAAACACAATAAACACAAAAATCACGCATAATTCCAAACAAATGATATTAAATACGTGTTTTGGTCTCGTTTTTAGCCAGAATTAAGTGGTAAAAGGATGGGTGTTTACACACCTATCAAATCCCCTACACTTAACCATTGCCATGCCCTCATGCAATGCTTAGTGATAAAGCAATTTTATATTTTTCTCATAATCAATCAACCTTGTCCTTATTTAAATACTACTAAACAAAAATTAAAATACTAATAGAAATTAAAACTTAAAAGGAAACAAAAGAATAGAAATAACTTGCAAGGATACCAATGACTTACATTAGGGCTTTGGTGCTACGAAGATTTATCACTCTCAAGTTTCACGTTCCCCAAACTAAGCTTAAAAACGAGATCATTGTTATTATAAGTTAGTAAATCAAACACTTACACACATGGCTTAATTAAATGCTTAAACTCCCTTATTCCTAGGTGTATCTCTTATATTTTATTATTGTCTTATTATGATCATGAAGATGCATTTTTGGACTTATTTCGATAGTTTATTAAGGCTGAAAGCAAAGTAGGACGATTTGATCAATAGTTAGCTAAAGGACAAAATCTCTTAAAACTGCTTCTCGGGATATCAAAAAGTTCATATCTTGGCATAACTTGGTTCACGATTTGAGACCTTTCTCGGGCCGATATTTGGCATGTACTTCATACTTCATATCTTGAGAGACGTGCTTGAGACAATGGTCTTCTCATCGTTAATAGAGTTTCTTCACTTGGAGACTTTTGAGGGGTACTCCAACTTTGTTGACCACGACTTCATGATTATTTCTTCGATCTCTATTTGGGATTTGTCGTCGATTAAATTTAACTCGTCTTTTAATTTCTTCGTTTAATAGACTTGAGTTTCTTCGACTTATGTAAATCTTCCATCCTTGGTCCTTTTCTTCGATAAATCTTCGAATAGGCCCAGTGACTTCAAATCTTTTGCATCTCTTGGACAATAGACTTTATCTTGAGTCTTTTTCTTCAGTAAAACCCGTGCAATCCCATGTTTTCTTTAATATTCATCCGGTTGGCTCTGAAAATACAATAAACACAAAAACCACGCATAATTCCAAACAAATGATATTAAATACGTGTTTTGGTCTCGTTTTTAGCCAGAATTAAGTGGTAAAAGGATGGGTGTTTACACACCTATCAAGAACCAAGGGACCCTGACGTGAGTCGGGGTACCGTTTGGTTTGTGTGGGTCTCGGCAGCAACAAGAAACACCACCAGTTCAAGACCGGTGGCTGTTTTGGGTCAAACAGGGGGAACGCATGGCTCGGCAGGGGGAACCACCGGCTAACCGCCGGTGAGAACCTTGTCGAGGCATCGGCTAGCCGAGACTAACCAGGGGGAACCACCGGCTGCAGCCGGTGGTGATTTGAGAAGAACTGTAGCAACCGACTGAGCCGGTTAGCCACTATTAAGGGGGTGTTTGTTTGGTCCGGTTCATGGGGAGTTTGGTCCGGTTCACGATATGTTTAAATTAAAACAACGGTCCGGTTCATAACTAGTTTTTACAAGTCATTATTATTTTTACAAGTATATTATTTTTAACAAGAAAATTAAATTAATTAAGACATGACTAATAATTAATTTAATTTAACATGGACTTAGGTTATTTATTATTTATGAAATAATACATGTTTTAACCTAAGTATTTATTTATCTAATTTAGACTATAGTATTAATTAATTATTTAAGACATGGAATATAATTAATTAATAAACATCACTTAGGTTATAGTTAATATAATATTAATACATGTTTAACCTAAGTATTTTATACACCTTAATTTAGTTAAATCATGCTTATATTTAATTAAATCGTATAACCTATAGTTATTTAATTAACATGATATTATTAATAAACTATACAAATATTACATGACTTATGATATTAAACCAGTAAACTTGTGCTTATATTATTAGCTTATTAATTCAGTTTATTTCTAATTCAGGAAACTTACTATTTTTGGAAACTTTCTATTTTTAGAAACTGGGCTATTTTTTGAAACTTTCTATTTTTAGAAACTTACTATTTTAAAAAACCTGTTATTTTTAGAAAGTTGCTTATTATTACACAACAAGTATAATAATACAAGAAATACACGTAATACTTAATCAGAATACATAGAATACATGATAAACACAACATAACATTAAAATCAGTAAAACAAGACAAGAACATATAAAACAAGTTAAAACATGATATAATCAGTTACGTACTCAGTAAACAGATACTTATACATGTCCCCTATTTATGTAGCATTAGTGACATCGGAGTAGGACTTTCGTTCTTTCGTCTTCTTCGTTCACTGGACATAAGGTACGGATTTCCCGTTCCTTCAGTATGGACATTCTTTCCTTACTAGGATTCCCCGTTTGCAGCCAACTGTTTTCCCAGTATTATTTTATATGTTTGATTACTTATCTTAGTTTAAGAGCCTAAGCCATATACATGAATGACCAGTGTCACCTAGTTATGGAGGTACCATAACCATAACACTAGAGGCACCAGTGTTATGACTTCCCCACGGCGAAGTGATTGCTCGTGGCGTCCCTTTACAGTTTTGGCCATTATATTATATTATCATGTGGGGCGTATGGGTGCATCCTAGTTACATGTTTTACCAGTATTACCAGAGTGAATGCGATGTGTGCCTTGCATCCTTCACTAAGAGTTGATCCCTCCTACCCAGACTATTTAATTAGAGGCAACCCCTCTAATTGCATGACGAGGTCTCTCCAAGTATTCATGCACGGTGGAACCTCATGACCTATATGGGCTATTGGCTAATTTAATACATATTTTACATAAAAACATAAGTCTTTTCAAACTATAAAACTAGTTTTATGAACATGTTCCAGGTTACTTAGGACTTATACATTTTTGCTGCTATTAGTCTTTTATGTTTATGTTCTTCCATGCTATACCTGTATATCCGTGCACTGAGCATTATGCTCAGCCGTTTTCCTTTCATGTTCCCAAACGGCAGGTACTCAAGGGAGCTCGTAGACTTTAAGCGTACGTGCATATGGATTGGAAGCTATCTAGCCTTCTCTACTTTATGCATTTCATCATACATTTTGCTACTTATTTCTTTGGACATTGTTTAGTCATTTTCCTTTATAGTACTTATGTTTGTGTGTGATGAGCTTATACTTGGACTGCCGATGTTTGTTTCTGGTATTTCCATTCATGGTCATTTAATGTTTTTAAGACATTTACCTTGTATGCTTTGATGACACTCTATAATCACGCGTGACATTCCATTTACCAAAATGGGGTGTTACAACCCCTTAGGGGTATTTCGAAATATTCCAAACTTCTTTCCTTTTGTTTACATACTATATATATTCATTTAACGCTCGTTATAACTTAACTATTAATTAATTAATGATCGTTAAAGTTATATAGTTACTTGCTCGGTTAAATTAATAAATACATAAATATATTTATTAAATAAATTCATAAATACAATAAATATATTTATTAATTAAATTGTTGGAAATACGTTTTACGTATATAGAAAGTCTCGGTCACTCCAATAATGTAGTTATAGGCTCGTAGTAATGTTAAGTGTCATTTATTACATAGCCCGACCCATGAGCATGTTCATGGGCCGGAAGCCCAAGTCCATTAAGGACTTGGGGTATTTAAACCTCTTTCCACCATGGAAAGAGGTGTTGGTCGTTTATTCCTTTCATTTCAATATATGAGTTTTCTTTCACTTCTCTCTCTAACTTTCTCTCTCTAGAAAAACATCAACCCCCTTGTTTCACAAGATTATCATTGTTCTACAATTGGTATCAAGAGCATGGGATGAAATAAAGGTTGGTTTTGTGTTGTTCATGTTTACTTTGGTGTGTTCATGTGTTTTTGATTGATCTTTACCCAAGTTTTAATTTTTTTTCGTGTTTTTGACTCTCCAAGTGCTCCATATATCTTCTAAATACCTTTAGTAGTGTTTTTGGGTGTTTTGGGTTGGTTCAAATCACGGTTTTCTTGTCGAAAATCTCATTTTTAACCTCAAAATTTCGTAACAGTACCGTTATTCGGATCAGCACAATCGGAAAAGGGTTTAGGGATTCCAATCAGTCAAATCGGAAAAGGGTTTACACATTCCTATCTGTATTCCGATCATACATTCCTATCTGTATTCCGAGGAGAATAGGTAAGTATTCCGATTAGGGGTGTATTTTCACATTCCGACCAGGCATTCTACATCATTCCGATTGGTAGTATTCCGACCAGGGTTCCGATCTCAGTCCGATTGGTAAGTATTCCGACAAGGTTTCCGATTGGTTAGTATTCCGATTGGACGACATTCCGACCAGGGGTACCGAATAGCATTCCGATCAGAAAACATTCCGACCAGGGTTCTGTTATCATTCCGATTGGAAGACGTTCCGACTAGGTTTCCGATTAGAATATTCCGATCAGGGTTTCAGACAACATTCCGATTGGTTACTTTTAGCATTTCGACGGATTAATTTTGAGACTTACGACACTTTGAGATTTTCACATTGAGATTAAGAAGTTTGGGTATTGAGATAGTATTTTCAACTTAGAGGATTTCGTTTCAAGTTTGTAATCTTTCACAAAAACACGCAACATCTTTGTTTCAACAACATTAAAACTCATAACCTTATTTCATTGTTCGATCATCTTTGATAATCTTTTTTTTCAAGGGATCACAAAATGAATTCACATTCATTTATGCCAACTATGACTTCACTCACCGATATATCGATCATTTCGGGTACCGATACTCGCCCGCCTTTGCTCATCAAAGATTTATTTGAATCATGGCAAAGTCGCATGAGAACGTACATCATGGGCAAACAAAGTGGTCGACTTATGCTAGAATCAATTGACAAAGGTCCATTAGATTGGGGAGAGGTTACCGTCAACAATGTGACAAGGCCAAGGCAGTATCATGAGTTAACCGATGCCAACAAACTCATTGCAGATGCCGATGAAAGGGCTGTTCAGACAATTCTTCAAGCCCTTCCACCCGATATCTTCAGAATGGTGAGTGAACATAAAGTGGCCAAGGATCTTTGGGATCGACTTGCGGTTTTGCTACAAGGGACATCTCTCACTAAGCAAGAACGAGAATGTCAATTATATGATTTGTTTGATAGATTCCAATACATTCGAGGGGAGACTCTTCATGATTTTTACTGGCGTTTTACCACTTTGATGAATGACATGAATGTCTATAATCTAAGGATTGAACAGTTTCAGTTAAACACCAAGTTTTTGAACACACTACCCCCTGAATGGAGTCAATATGTGACTGATGTCAAAATGATTCGTGATCTACACAAGTCCAATTTAGATCAACTCTATGCTTTCTTACAACAACATGAGAAGCATGTGATCCAAAACCGAATTTCTCAAGGACCTTATCATGAACCAATGACATTATTGGCAAACCATCCTACGTCATACCACAACTCTCAGCTTGCTTTAGGACACAAATCTTCATATCAACCTGTGTATCAAACACCAAGCTTTCCACAGTACTCGATTCTGCCACCGCCGCCAACATCTTATCACCAACCAGCAACATCATCATCACAAGGAGATTCACACCCATCACCTTATGCTTCACACCAGTATTCACCGTATCAACCTCCCACTAACCTTGCTAGTACCTATCCACAACTCGAGGCTCCTCAACATCATTACTCACATCAAGTAAGTGCTCCAACCAATCAGTTTGTTGCTCAACCAGCATCAGCATTATACTGTGAAGATGACATCCCTGTCCCTGAATTTAGACAAGGAGATAGCCCTACTGAAATCCTTGCTCTGATGTCTGCATATTTAAGTCAAACTTTGAACAAAAGAGGTTACCGAGGTTCAGCACCAACTAACAATCAGTTAAGGAACTCGTCTAACTCTCGACAACAGGCAACAATTCAGGACGGGAGGGTCATGGTGCAACCACTTCAAGGGAGATCAAATTCGTCTACTGCTGGTGCACGTTCATCCAATACTACTGCTACAAGGGCTAACAGCACTGGTAAAATGAAGGTGGTTATTTGCTACAACTGCAAAGGGGAAGGGCACATGGCCCGAGAATGTAAGCAGCCTAAGAGGAGAAGGGATGACACATGGTTTAAGCAGAAGATTTACCTGGTGAATGCTCAAGCCCAAGGTCGTGAGCTTGATGAAGAAGAATTGGCATTCCTTGCAGATCCAGGAGTAGCGGAAACTGATGGTCTCACAACAGTCATCACCAACAATGCTGCATATCAATGTGATGATTTGGATGCATATGACTCGGATTGTGATGATCTTAACACCGCCAAAGCAGCTCTTATGGCAAACCTTTCACTCTATGGAACTGATACCATTTCTGAGGTACCAAATACTGCTACAGATAGTAGTATTGTACCTTACCAAGTTGAGCAAATGTCTGAGTGTTCGGAACAGCCTCCGGTGGTTAGTAACTCAATTGATGAGACAAACAATGATAGCAATAACATTGCAAGTCCTCAGACTTTGAGTGAACCACAACCGGGAGCTCTTACGACTATCAATTCGTCTGCTCAACCTGATTTGGTTATGGTCCCTGCATCTCTGCTTAGCCAAATGAATAATGCGGTCCTTGAAACCCTTAATGCTAATCAGACTTTATCTGCCGAGCTTGCTTTGCATAAGGACAAGGTTCAAACCTTGGAAATGACTCCTGTGTCCACTACCTTAACCAATCCTGAATTTGTTAGGTTTAGGAAAGTTCAAATGGACAATCTGCTAGAAATTGAAAGTTTAAGAGCAAATATTTCGAATGAGCTTAAAGAAAAAGAGTCAGTCGTTACTAATTTTCAACAACTTCAAACGGATTTTGAAATTCTTGAGTCCAAACAGCTTGAAACGGAAATTAAGACGTCTGAAAGAATAAAAGAAACGGAACTTAAGCTTTTAAAACAATATGCTGCTTCACATCTAGTACACTTGTTTCATGCATCATTTAAAGAATTCAACCTATCGCGTCTCATAGACTTACCACCTAACCCGGGTTATGCAAAGCAAGCACTTAACCACAACCCACGACTTTATGATGCAACAAAGTTAGGATTGGTATTAGATCCGATAGTGTTCTCAAGTGATTCTATGACACCATATGATGAAAAGCAGTTAAAATTACTTTCTACATATCCTGAATATGATTATGCTTCAATGAATGCAAAAAATGCCACAATAGATCTTAGAACTCGTTTTAATATGAAAAAGAGAACTCTCCAAACATCCACTTTCATGCCGACTAGAGAATGCCTTAGTATAATTCCTACACTTGTCAACTCAGACAAACCAAAGGAAATTCCTAAGAATCTTCCCCCGGTTAGTACGGTAAAGCTCAGCTTGGAAGAGATTGGGCAATACCTTACCGATTTTGACAAGGTCATCTTGGAATGTACGACTTCAACGGCTCAAACCGCTGGAGAATGGGCGTTCGAACACATGAAAACGGTGTTTGAAGAAGCGATCGTTCCGTTTGTGGACCATATTAAACAAGGAGTCTATGATCTAGCGTGTAATTTAAGCTTTGAAATTGGTGAAGTTCAAAAAGTTTTCAATAAAATGGATGATGCTTATGAACAACACTTAATTGAAAAAGAAAAGATTTTATAAGAATATGACCGCTTTTTAGAACATATGGTGTCTCTCGAAGTGATGCAAGTTGTTACTGTTGAATATACTCATGAAATTTCATCTACTGTGAATATTTGTGATGATGTGCATGAATTTGTGAATATTGTTGAAAATGTGAATACTGTAGAAAATCATTCTTGTCATGAATCCAACGCTGAATTTTTAAAGCTTCAAGATTCGTAAATACACTTTCAAAAAGTTTTAACGAGCTTCAACAACATTCTATATCTCTTGAAATGGAGAATCAATCTAAAAATGAAACTCTTTCAAAACTAAATGATGGTGGAAACTCCGTTGAGACAAGTGACAAGATGATTCAGATGGTTCAGAATTTAGAAGAAGAGATGATGAGACTTAAGAGAGAATTACTAGAAACAAAAACGGAACTAGAGGCTGCAGAGACTAAGAATCATGTCCTAGAAAATAGAATTAATTCTATACTAGGAGAGCGTGAACAAGTAAGGCATGGAGACTCACAAATTTCTGGTTCAATAGAAGAACACCTCGCGTTTAATGCGACAGAGCAAAAGTCTTTAATTGACAAACTGAACAAGAAATGTGAGGAAACCTCTGACCTAAAAATTTAGCTCATAGACAAAAACATGGTTTTGGCCGAGTTAAAGGAGACGCTTCTTCTCACCCGACAAGAAGCTGTTAATAACTTAGCTACCAACTCTGCACCGTCCTCTAGTGCACCAACAACCAAGTCAGTAGCGCTTTATAAGAACCTGCTCCATAAGAAAAACCCGGTTACCTACGATGATTATATGAGGAATGCAACTAAGCACGTAGATCTTGTTAGGGATATTTTAGATGATTTGTAGGCGTTAGATCCCTCAAACAGTTACTACTATTCAGCTCATGAATATATTAAGCGTGTTCAATATTGCTTAGCATATTTGCAATACATAGGAAAACCGGGTTCTGCACTACTCACTAATCGACCCATTGCTATAACTCCATTCAATAAGACCCCAGGAGCAAAACCGTCATTGGCACTATCAAGTAAGGCACCTTTAAAACCTGTAACTAATGTTCCCTTGGCTTCTACAGGAGTAACTGTGTCCACTAAGGCTAAAGGATCTCGAGGAAAGAAAGATAGGATCAAGCCTTCCACTAATAGGACTGAGAAGAAGAAAGTAGAAGTGCACCCTAGGAACGTTATTTCAGTTTTAAATAAAAAGAATCATGTAGCTAAGACAAAAGGTCCTCTTTATGAGTGGAAACCTAAGCAAAATGTGAATTCTAATGCGAAATGTTGGAATTGTAATGAATGCATGTTTTCTCAGCGTCATGATTTATGCCTTGTTGATCACGTGAATGAAATGTATGCTATTAAGAACAATCTTGAATGGACTCCAACAGGGAAGAAATTTACCCAAGTTGGGTGGCAATGGAAACCCACTGGTAGGACCTTTACTGCAAATGGAACTAAGTGCCCTTTAACTAGGATCACATCCACGGAAGTTAGGTCTAAGCGTCCTTTAAATAGGAACACTAGCACTAAGAAATGGAAAAAGTGCCCTTTAACTAGGTCTGCCCCCACTACTGTGCCTACCAGTGGTAATGTCCCCAGTCAAAAAGTTCCTCAGAATACTAGACAACTAGAATCTAAGCCAACCACTAGTAAGAAAATCTGGAAACCTAAAGTTTCGTCTGATAGCAAATCTAAGATAACTGTATCTGTACCTGCTAACTCCGAAGAACAATTAGAATCCGATACATCGTCTGTGTTTGGTAATATTTTCAGGTCGTCCAAATTATTCTTTGGTATTTGGACTCGGGGTGCTCCAAACATATGACTGGAGACCGCTCGATGCTCAAAAATTTCGTCAGCAAGTTTCTAGGAACGGTAAAATTCGGCAACGACCATATTGCAAAGATTATGGGTTATGGTGAATACCAAATTGGGAATGTCACGATTTCAAGGGTTTATTATGTGGAGGGACTTGGTCACAATCTATTTTCAGTAGGACAATTCTGCGATTCTAACCTTGAAGTGGCCTTTCGACAACATACTTGCTTCATTCGCAATCTTGCAGGAAATGATTTGTTAAAGGGTTCTCGAGGGGATAATCTCTATACTTTGTCTATTCAAAACATGATGGTCGCCTCTCCTGTTTGCCTACTCTCCAAAGCATCTAAGACCAAGTCATGGTTGTGGCATCGACGGCTATCTCATCTTAACTTTGATGCTATTAACCATTTGGCTAGAAACGAACTTGTTCGTGGTCTTCTGAAACTTAAGTTCGACAAGGATCATTTATGTTCCGCGTGTTCATTGGGGAAAAGCACCAAGAATTCTTACAAACCTAAAGCAGAAGACACCAACCAAGAACCACTGTATCTTTTGCACATGGATCTTTGCGGGCCAATGCGTACAGCTAGTGTGAGTGGTAGAAAATACATCCTCGTTATAGTGGATGATTTCTCAAGGTTTACATGGGTAAAGTTTTTAGCATCCAAGGATCAAGCACCAGAGTATATCATTACTTTCTTAAAGATGATCCAAGTACTTCGTAATGCTACTGTTCGCCGCATTCGGACTGATAACGGCACTGAGTTCTTTAATCAGACTCTTCGAAATTATTATGAAAAGGTTGGTATTTCTCATGAAACATCTGTGGCTCGCACTCCACAACAAAATGGTGTCGTTGAAAGACGTAACCGTACACTTATGGAAGCTGCTCGAACTATGTTGATTTATGTGAATGCTCCTTTATTCTTATGGGCAGAAGCAGTGGCAACCGCATGTTATACCCAAAACCGCTCTATCATTCGCAAACGTCATGGTAAAACTCCATATGAGCTACTTCATGGACACAAACCCGATATTTCATATCTTCATGTGTTTGGTGCACTTTGCTATCCAAATACAAATAGTGAGAATCTGGGAAAACTTCAACCGAAGGCTGATATTGGAATTTTCATTGGATATTCACCCGCAAAGAAAGCTTACCGGATTTATAACCGTCGTCTTGGCAAGATTGTAGAAACTTTGGATGTCGATTTTGATGAGCTGACAGCGATGGCTTCTGAGCAACACAGCTCTGAACCCGCATTACACGAGATGGGAACCGGTACAATCAGTTCCGGCTTAATTCCCAACAACCCTACTTCTCCATCATTCATACCACCAACAAAGTCCGAGTGGGATAAGTTATTTCAACCTATGTTTGATGAATTCTTTGATCCACAGAGTAATGATTCTCCAGCACCTGTAGCAGTAGCTCCGATTCCCGTAGTTGTTGCTCAAGATAATGGAAATTAATCCGAGGCAACTACTGTTACTCTTGAACAAGATGTACCATCCCCCACCAATTCTCAAACAACACCTGAATCATCACCCCCACTCGTTCCTAATGATGTTGAAGAGGATCTATATGATCACGATCTGGAATATGCTCACTTACAAGAGCTTCCCTTCTTTGGTTCACATATACCTGAAGACCCTACCGGTGCGTCTACCTCAGAGGAAGCTCCTATAATCGTTCACTCCCGACCACCACGGATTGAAACTCACAACACTAAATGGACAAAGGATCACCCAATCTGCAATATTATTGGTGACATTGATCGACCAGTCTCAACACGCCATCAACTCCAAGAACATGCATTATATTGCTATTTTGATGCATTTCTTTCAGACACTGAACCTAAAAACTGGCAACAAGCCATGACCAAATCATCATGGATTGAAGCCATGCAAGAGGAACTTAATGAATTCCAACGTCTTTAAGTGTGGGAATTAGTTCCGTTACCCAGCAACGTTGAAATCTTGACACTGTTGTGGGTATACAAGGTTAAGCTCGATGAGTTAGGTAGTGTGCTGAAAAACAAAGCTAGATTGGTCGCTAGAGGTTACAAACAAGCTTTGGGTATCGATTTTGAAGAATCCTTTGCTCCTGTTTCACGATTGGAGGCTGGAAATTAGACTATTCCTTGTATATGCTGCTCACATGAATATGATCGTCTACCAAATGGATGTTAAGACGGCATTTCTCAATGGTGAATTAAGGGAAGATGTCTATGTAAGCCAGCCGAATTGATTCGTCAATTCAGAGTATCCTAATCACGTGTACAAGCTCAAGAAGGCTCTTTACGGGTTGAAACAAGCTCCACGCGCGTGGTACGATCTCTTATCGTCGTATCTCATCTCCAAAGGCTTCTCCAAAGGCAAAGTGGACCCCACATTATTCATTCTCAAGGAGGACAACGACATGATACTGGTACAAATTTATGTTGATGATATAATATTTGCTGCTACTAATCAACGTTTGTCTGACCGTTTTGAGAAAATTATGTCCACACGCTTTAAGATGTCGATGATGGGAAAAATTTCATTTTTCTTAGGGTTGCAAATTTCTCAGAATCCCAGAGGCATCTTTATTAATCAATCCAAATTTGCTCTTGAATCTTTAAAGAAATATCACTTTGAAAACTGTGACCCCGTGGATACTCCAATGGTGGAGAGATCCAAGTTAGATGAAGATAAGGAAGGGATAGCTGTCGATCCTAAACTTTACCGTGGAATGATCGGCACCCTTCTCTAGCTGACTGCTAGCAGGCCTGATTTGCAATTTCCTATAGGCATGTGTGCCCGGTATCAGGCTCGGCCTACCGAAAAGCACTTACATGTTGTGAAAAGGATCTTTCGGTATCTAAAAGGAACACTTCATCGTGGTCTGTGGTATCTGAAGGATTCCTCTATTGCACTAATTTCATATGCAGATGCAGATTATGCCGGGTGTCAAGATACCAGACGTAGCACTTCTGGCAGTGTGCAACTCCTTGGAGATAGACTTGTTAGTTGGGCATCAAAAAGGCAGAAAAGCGTTGCGATATCAAGTACTGAGGCTGAATACATTGCTATGTCCGGTTGTTATGCTCAAGTTCTTTGGATGAGGTCACAATTGACTGACTACGGTCTTGGATTCAACAAAATCCCGATGTACTGTGATAACAAAAGTGCAATCGCTCTATGCTGCAACTACGTTCAACACTCTCGAGCAAAGCACATTGACATCCGCTACCACTTCATCAAGGAGCAAGTGGAAAATGGAGTTATCGAACTATACTTCGTCAACACCGAGTATCAGCTGGCAGATATATTCACAAAGGCCTTAGATCGAGGACGCATCGAGTTTTTGATCGAAAAGCTAGGCATGAAATCATTTTCACCAGCGACACTTAAGGAGTTGGCAGAAGAATCTGAAGAATAGTACTGGTAAACTATTCTCGAGTATCCTTTGATCGTGATCTTGTATATTATAGTACATACTTAAACCATCAAAAGCAAAATACAAAAGTATAAAACCAAGAAAAACCATAAAAAATATAAAACCAAGAAAAACCATAAAAAATATAAAACCAAGAAAATCCATAAAAAATATAAAACCAATAAAACCCAAAAATATTTTTTTTCAAATCGGGCATGTCTTTTGGTACGGTAATATTTACGGCTTTAGAAATGTCGATTAAAATTTGACACGGCACCATAAATAGAGTCCGTATAAAAGTTGTACATTTTTAAAACATGCCCATTATGGCTTGTAGTTATTTCAGACTGCAACCCGCCTTTCGCATTAAAGTCACGTATTTCTTCTGAAAACGTTGGCTCACAACGGGGATTAATTTTCTCGGGCAAGGTTTACTTGAAAACCTTGTAAGGGGCTAAGTTTACTTTATAACTTGGTCTAACACAAATTAGTGTACGTTTCAGTGCACTTATTTTGTTAAAATAAGAGAAATCTTATTGCCCCTAGAATCGTTTTTAGAAAATCATTAAACAGAAAAGGTCTTCATATGATAATTGTCCCATTAAATGCCATGACTACAGCTCTTTAAATAGAAAACGGGTCACCAATTGAGGGGGAGCAAATATCATATCATTTTGAACATGATTTGGTCTTCATATTATCTTGTCTGTCATCTTTCTGTATGTGCATTATGTGCAATGCGTGCCTTGTATGGAGTTTATTTTAAGTTGGCATTAGGTTTTATTGGCGTGTCTCATTTGTCGGGATATTGGCTAGAAAGGTTCACCTTAGTGAGTTGTTAACTAGTTTTTAATAACTAGTTTTATGCCATCCATCAAAATTGGGGGACCAATCTACAATTTTTGCAAAAATTGGTTAGAAACTTTGACCTTAGTCAAAACTTCCACTCCCATTTTTTTATCCTGCAAACGATTCACACACACCAATCTTCCTTTTCTGCCGCCATTGATATTATCCAAAGAACTTGCTTCACTTAGTTTTCTTGTGCGTTTCTTGCTGTGATTTCTTCTAAGGTAAACTTAGAAAACATGTGATATATCTATTGCCTATGATTTATGTGCCTATAATCTTTGTTCTTCTCGGTTTGAATCATGCGATCTAGGGTTTCTATATAAATGTGAATAAACATCATGTTTAACTGAGGGGATTTAATCTTTATCATGTTTTATACAATGGTTTTGAATTAATTCGCTTAAAACAGCCTAAAAACCATAGAAATCGCTAAGCTTAGATCCACCTCGAAAAACCCGCCCAGATTCCGATGATGAAAGGCTTAGATTCCGATTGGTCATTCCGATCGGTTATTCCGATCGGACATTCCAATCGGATATTCAGATTGAACATTCTGATTAACTTTTTATTAGGTCATTCCGATCGGTTCATTCCGATCGGACTTTCAGATTGGATATTCCGATTGGTCCTTTCCGATTGATCCTTTCCGATTGGTCTTTTCCGATTGGTTCTTTCCGATTGGTCCTTTCCGATTGGTCTTTTCCGATTGGTTCTTTTCGATTGGTCCTTTCCGATTGGCACATTGTCATTCCGATGGGGTGTATAGTATTCCGATTTGGGAATATGAGATTAGAGATTCTTCTTTGCTTAGACTTTCCGATTATGTCATTTCCAAAGGGTATTCCAATAAGATAAGTGCCCTTGTGTTGCTAGATTGTTTCCTATATGAGTGGACTTATAGTATTTTCGAAAAGATTGTTGTTGCACCATCACTTTAAGCTAGCATGCCTTTACACTATGCAATTGCCTTAGACTATCTAATGATTTCGACCTAGATTGCATTATTTCCTTATTAGGCTTTAAGTAAATTAGGGCCACTTTCACGAAACCAAGTTTTATTGAAATTAATTAATTTTATCTCTTAAGAATACTTGAAAGGTTTCTTATTATAGAAGTTCCTCTTATTTAATAAGTTGACTCATCTGTAAATAAAAGAGATAAAAATTACTTATTCAATGTCTTGCGTTTTGTTTCCAGGCCATGGAAGACAAAGTTTCATCATTGTCTTGCCCTCTATTTAAGCCTTCTATTGTTTGGGTTGAGGAAAATCCTACAATTCCTGATGTAGTGGTTGAAACTAAACCAAAACCCACTGAAGTTTTGGTTGAATCTAAACCAAGACCTACTGAGGTGTTAGTAGAAATGAAACCTAGACCTACTGAGGTTCTGGTTATGACAACCAACATATCTAAATATTTTAAGAATTAATGCTAGGTTGTTATCCATTTAGAATAAAATGTCTTTGGCATGTCTGTGTGTAGTTGTATGTAAGGACCTAGTCCATCTGAACCATGTTTGTATGTTGCTTCTCTATTATATGTGGTAATAATTGTTATGTTTTATTCCCTATGCTTCAACTTGGTATAGACTTAAGATATATATATTTTGTGTATATAATTTGTGCTTGTATCATCAAAGCAGGAACCATGTCAATCACCAAAGAACAAAAACAACAATCAGACCTCGCATTAGTACCACTTAATGTCCGACTACCACTCGCAGAGAACAACTTTCGTCTGAGAGAGGATTTTGATCCAACAATTGCCACTTTCAAAGTTGCAATGGACATTCTTGACATGTCACCCATTAAAGATGCACTTAGAGCTACTGCATCAGTTCCCGAAATCTACATTCATGAATTTTGGGCCACAGCATCGATTACCGCCGCAAAGGAAGCATCTAAGATATCAATCACTTTCAAAATCAACAGGCAAAATTTTACTCTTGATTTAAATCAATTCAGGAAATTGTTCAAGTTCCCTAAATTAGCAAAAGGAGAAAAGTTTGTGCCCAATCCAAAAATAGATGAAGTGCTTCGAGTACTTAGAGCTCTAAACTCTGAGGGTAACATTCAAAATCTATCTCAGTTCTCCACTGCACGCATTGGTCAACCATGGAAAGCAATCGTCATCATCATAACCAGGTGCCTCACTTCAAAGGCTCGTGGTTATGACCAACTGAGACCACCTCAGGCTCATATACTTTGGGGCCTACACACTGCATCTAAAATAGATTATGCTCTACTTCTTTGGCAAGAAGTGTGTTACCAATTCACCGGTACCAAGAAGAAATCACTGCATCTTCCGTTTCCAAGGTTCACAAAACTTATCATCAACCATTTCATGAAGAGTGTTCCTTCTATTGACAAGCGTGGAAACTTCTTCTACCATACATCCGATGATGATCATGTGTTGGGTTAGATGGGTGACGAGAAACATCCCAGTAAGTACTCACTGCTTCCAGCTTTAGTGCCTGACACCATGATCAGTGACGGGATCAAGGACAGTGAACCTTACAAACAAATGCTTCTGGACATTGAAACACAATTTAAAAAGGCAAACACAGATCCATCCGAAAAACAAAAGGGTAAAAGAAAAAAGACTGTTGTCAAACGCCAAAAGACTTCTCCACCCCAAACCAAAGGTAAAGCTAAAGGGAAAGAGCAACTACGTGATGAAGATGCAGATGAACAAGATCCTTTAGTACAAATGTCTGAAGAAAAACAGATGCGCATTGCACGAAAGTTAAGTAGGATGGAGGCACAGAAAACCAGTAGTGGTTCTAGATCAAAAACTCCTGCCGAGTTAGCACTGGAAGCTTTTGGAGATCCAGACGATCCAACTGATGAAGAGGAACAAGATCTCAGACTAGAGGAAGAACTTACAGACCCAACAAATCAAGATGATGACAACGTAGATGATTATATCAACTACGATTATGAAGATCAAAATTTAGAAGGTGGAACAGATATGGAAACAATTCTGGACGATGACGTCAATCTTAGCAAACCACTTCCACCTCCTTCATCAATAATAGCAGCAGAAGATGCTCATCTGACGTTGTTTCCTATTCAACAACACATACCCCCTCCACCACCAGTCTTCAGCATTGTTGTAACAACCGTCTCACCGATTGAACCTACAATCGAGACCATTCAACCTGTATCAACCACCACCCCCGTAATTACACCCACACCATCCACCGGTAATCAATCAACCTGTATCAACCACCATCCATGTAATCACACCTACGCCGCCACCGGTCACCCATCAACCTGTACTAACCACCACCCAAGTGATTACAACGATGCCTCCACCGATTGTCGATCCTCTTGTGCCAACAACTGCCCCAGTGATTGTACCAACATCGCCACCTATCCTCGAACAACTTGTACCAACCACCATCCAATCCACAACCTCGTTAGCAATTGCAGTAACTCCTCCACCAACAACAACAGCAGTACAACTATCATCCACTCCCACTCCATTTCTCACAATCAATGATCCACTCATTCAGCACCTCCAAAAACAACTGGAATCACAGGCAAATAATATTGCGGCATTGGAGAAAAGGATAAATCATAGTAAGTCACGTGACGAACGAGCACAAAAACGTGATGACAAAAAACTTCAAGAATCATTCGAAGGTGTCATAAGACTTAAAAAGCAACACAAAAAATTTCTTGCTGAAAAGGACGCACGTGACAAAGAAAATGCTGCATTTCTCGATTCCATCAATGATTCCATGACTAACATCATTCAGCGTGAAGTTAGGTCATGTGTACATCAGGAGCTTCCAGCATTATTCACAAATGGCCTTACTAACTTACAGTTAATGCAAACCTTAGAGACTCGGTTAACCAACATTAAGTCACCCATAACAAAAGCTCAACACGAATTACAAAGAGCTCTTAGTAAGGTCATAATGGAAGCTTCCAACACACCACCAGTAGAAGACACTGCAGTTCCCCAATCTTCCAAGAAACGGAAACGACAGGAGTCAGAAAATGAGGAAGAAGAGGAAAAGAATGAGGAGGAAGAACATTCTGATAAAAATGAAGAAGAAAAGGACGAGGACGAGGATGAGGACGAGGATGATGACGAGGACGAGGACGAGGATGAGGATGAGGACGATGGGGAGGATAAAGATGACGATGAGGATGACGAGGATGACGATAGTGATGCGGATGACGATAATGGGAATGGTAAGGATAAGGAGAAAGGGGATGGTGATAAGGATGAAGGTAATGGCACCAATGGAGAAGAATCTAAAGAATCTGATGCACGTTCAAAAGAAAAAGTTGACGATAAACAAGCTGAGAGTGAACACATCACCACTGACGAGCATGGTGAAACCACTGACAAACCCACAAGTAAGTCATCTGAACCAATTCATACTAGTGTATCACAAGAAGATCCTGTACTACCACTAGTACAAGACGAACCAATGATTGAAGACGAACCATCACCGTCTGTGGAACATCACTCTCCACCGCCTACTCCTGTTCAGCATCACACAGAAACAGCCACAGGTACTTCTTCTATACCGGTTCCTACTAATGTCACATCAACAGCACCTGTTGAATACGAACCTATGCAAGAAGACGACCCAATACCATCTGTGATACATAACTCTCCACCTCAGCACTACATTGATATGGATATTGACGAGTTAAATCAACCAGATCCTGAGTTTGCTGACACGTTCACTGTTGATGAGACGGTTCTCGTACAGCCATGGCTTACACAGGCAGCAACCGTATGTACAGTTTCTGACAGTGAAAAGGCGGATCTCACACAATTCCTCAATAATCCTATCGACTTCTCTGGATTCTTGATGGATAAATATAGAGTGCCTAGCATTGATACAAATATGCTTCAAACAACGATCAAAGACAAGAACTTCTGGGCTTCCATGAAGATTGCCGAAACTGAGGGAGAATATCATTTTAATGAGCTCATGAAAGCAATCAAGTCAACAGCATCAGGTGAACAAGCTCCAATCCTTCTTCCACTAACACCCTCAATTATTGCAGCCGCCAAGGATCTGCCAATGCAATACTTCACCAACCGTGATCTTGACTACTTAGAAAACGGCACGGACAAGTATGCTACGTCATTAACAATGGGCAAAGCAGTAAATTTGGAGGATATCCCTTGGATTGAAGATAAAGTTTCAAAACTATGGAGCAAAAAGCTTGTCAAAGAATATGATCAATATGCGGAATTAGGCATCTCACATTGGCGGGGCAACAAGAAGTCGGCTTACTACTTCTACAATAACACCAAGCAAGGTACACCTATAAGTGCAACCCGTCGAATCTCCAGCATACAGGGCGTTAACTTTCACCATATCTTCGGATATTCGTATTTGAAGGACATCATATTCAAGCGAGAAGACGGTAAGACTTATAGTGTCAGTGAAGGGGATCTTCAATTCCTACGACTTGAAGATATTGAAGATTTTCTACTCCTTTTGGTTCAAGGCAAGGTTCCTCACTTAGACCCCGATGAAGTCATTGCCCTAAGTTCCAACATTCGCCAATTCACTCGTCGAATTGTACTCAAGCAAAGGGTTGAGGATTTACAACTCGGGGTAGAGAGTTACCAATCCAGGCTAAATCTAGAACGACCTCACACAACACCAATGAGTCGTTTTCACCAAGATAAGGAACCATACATGGGTACACTTAAACCAGAGATGGGCATATTTTACCTGAATGAAGCAGAGGTCATGCAATACATGCGACTCTCAGAACTACACAAGTTCAGCGATGACACTCTCAAGCATGTACGCGACAAGCTGTTGATGCTCAACTCAGGACAAGGTCTTCCAGAAGTAAAGTACCAATGGGTAGGCCGATTTAAGAAGAGTGCCAACCACACCATCCAGGTGATTGAGGAAAAGTTAAGGCATCGACGGTTGATCCGCAGTATTGAACGATTCGTGGGGGCAGACCATATGGAGCACATCACAGGCTCGTGGACCGATCCATCTAATGGGTCGTACTATTTCAGGTCTACTCCATATTGGTTAATTTGTGAATATGTTAATATTGTAAATATTGTGCTTTTGTGGCTTGTTGTAGTGTGAAAGTATGAAATGTTTCAAGAATTTCTCACGAGATTCTAAATCTTTCAAAATCTATCATACTCAAGCACTACAACTTACCCTCATTACTTTGAGGGGGAGCATTAATATGTTCTTTGGCCAACATCTAATTTCATTTTATTACCCAAAGACCGGTTAATCCATTAATATCCAAAATATTGATGGTTAACATTTTGGAAAGGGGAGAAAATGGGATTAAGGAGACTTAATGATACTTGGCTAAAACAATGAAAAAGGCTTAAACGATAAACCAACTTAACATGTGTAATGCACAAGTTAAGGGGGAGCGTTTTTGATGATAAAAACACTTAAGGCACAAAAACTTTGATTTTAATATCACAAGTGCTTTAAGTGATCTTTTCAAAGATTTTTCATGGTGACTATATCAACCCAAAACACACTTAACTCACGACGGATGTGGTGACAAAAGGGTGGTAGGTATAGGTATTAGTCCAGTGATTCATCAGAACCGATGGAATCTTCCCAAGGACAACTCCCTAGATAGAACTAGAAGTCCTAGGAAAGATGGAGAATGAATGTGAACGTAGCTGAATGCAGACCAAGTACTTAAGCTAGCACTGGAACAATCACAACAAGGTGCTAGTGATGACGTATTGGTAAGCATTGAAGGGGTTGAAGAATGAAAAAGAATTGTAAAGATAAAGGGTGTAAAGAAAGAAGCCCTCCTTACAACTTAAGGCAGAAACCGGGTCAATACATATGCTATTGAGATCATTAGTTAATGATTCTCGATATTGAAGAAAGCCATCATGGACCTAGTGATGCAGTGCACAACCCTCCCCAGCTAACTCAAATATCTCTCAAAAGGTATTTGTTTTAATCACACGGAGATCAACATGTTATCTATTGGTTTATTCACTCCGAATAGACTGATATTGAATAGGTGGCACTCCTCTCCAGCCATCGATCACTAAATCAAAACGCACTATCGAGTCTAGAGCCACGAGATCATCAAAAGTCTCATTAGGACACTTTACATTTATTCCTTGCTTCTTCACACACTGTGAAAAGTAAGAGATCTTTTATGAGTCCTACGCAGTATTCTTGTAATATTGCCAGAACATCAGAGTGATACGCAAGTATTACAGTGAAGATGGAAATCCTGCTTGAGCCAACATCAAACAAGCTCATGGTAGGTAACACGTGCGGTTCTTTACGAACTAATCTTGTGACAACTGGAAAGAAACAGTAGTTTAATTCTTGATTGAACTTAAACTCGTTCCAGGCCTCTACGCATTATCGTATGATCTTGCCAGAACACTCAGAGTGACACTCTTTAGTGTTCACAGTGACGAGTGGAAATCCTTCTAGTGTTAACATCAAACAGCACTTGGTAGGTAACAAGCAAGATTCAATTTGAATCAAGTTTGTGACAACTGGAAAGCAACGATGGTGAATATCTTAATTGAAATTCACTTGTTCCAGGTTTTCATGAATTGACGCCTTCAATCATAAGGATTTTTAATCCAAATGATTCACTCTTTATGTTCGCATTCAGCTTTGGACCGTCGAATAAAGAGAACGGGTTTACCCGCGAAATCCTGTCAGGAAGTTACTTAATTGAAACTATCCGTCACGGGTACGATATCTAATATCGTCCAACGGTCTTCACCGACCGGAGGTAAAATGCTACCGAATTAGAATAAAATGTCAAAGCCATTTTATTCGTGTCGTTGTTGTGTACCTGTTAAAGACGGTGGCGTTGCTGTGTACCTGTTGAAGACGGTGGCGTTGCTGTGTACCAGTTGAAGACGGTGGCGTTGCGGTGTACCTGTTGAAGACGTCCTCACATGCTTATTCCTTCAGCATCAAATACTCCTGCAAATTCAAGAAAGTATGACCTAAAAGTCTTCCGCTGTATCGACTCTGAAACTTTCAAGAATTCAACAAAGGATAAGTGTGTGGGACATGAAGTCACAAAGAGGCAAACATCACAAGAAAATAAAGACTGCACGTGAAAGGCCAAAAGAACGTATTCCAAGCAAAAGGCTGATATCATTCAACACATATTCACAAAAGAAAAGAAAAAGAAAGAAAAGAAGACTACGAGCTCAAGAACAAGATCTAACATGCTAGATTAGGACTTTGTAAATTTGGAGTGACCTCCCTTTGGGGGAGATTGTTGGAAATACGTTTTATGTATATAGAAAGTCTCGGTCACTCCAATAATGTAGTTATAGGCTCGTAGTAATGTTAAGTGTCATTTATTACATAGCCCGACCCATGAGCATGTTCATGGGCCGGAAGCCCAAGTCCATTAAGGACTTGGGGTATTTAAACCTCTTTCCACCATGGAAAGAGGTGTTGGTTGTTTATTCCTTTCATTTCAATATATGAGTTTTCTTTCACTTCTCTCTCTAACTTTCTCTCTCTAGAAAAACATCAACCCCCTTGTTTCACAAGATTATCATTGTTCTACATAAATTAACTCTTTACGTATTGTGTGCAATCCCATAATATCAAGTTCGATCCTATCACACCACTATTAAATATAAGTCCATAAACTTTCAGCTAACACCAATCCCGTGGATCGACCTGGACTTACCTTTAGACTATGCTATACACGAAAGGGTATACTTGCCCGTGTTGTGTTTTTAGTCCCTTGTTTGGTAATCATCTAGTAATATATTAATTAAGACTTGTGAAACACACATCAACGTGCCTACGGCAAAATCCAGAGAGAACATTTTTGTAAAACCCGCATGCTTTTACCATAAATAATACTCTTATGATCGTACGTACATGATTAGAACTTTCCTTATTTAGCACGTTTACGTTTCACGAATATGAATTACAAGTATTACGTATGTGTTATTACACGATAAGTATTTATTACGTATTAAGACACGATAATTATTATCAACAATAATTATAATCACGAACATGAAAATCATGAACGTAAATAATCACGAACCTAATATTATGTATTTACGTATATTTATTACGATTATGTATAAATATATTTTACGACGCGAACGAACAATAATTAAATCACGTAAACACGACACGTTAACACGTAAATAATAGAACATGGAGAAATCAACGGGTTCCCCATGTGGGGCCCACATAGGCGCGGCATAGATACAAGGGTGGGCCAAGCCCACCTTAAATAAATTTAACAAAAAGGAAGGGAAGGAGATTTTCATTATACAGAATAATTAGAAAATCAAAGCCCTGCTCCTCCTTCCTTCTCCCTTGTTGTCGCCACCTACACAACACCACCAAGGGTGTTTGGTTGATTTTGGTAGATACAATTCATTGCTAGATCGTTCGTGTTAGTTTTTCCTTTTGATCGACGAATTGGTAATCTTCTTAAACCTTTTCTTTTTAATTATTTATTAGATCCAAAAACATGAAATCATGGGGTATTAAAAACAAGTTAATAAACATGTAGATCTAATCAAGTGGGGTTAAAAACATATGGTTCAAAGGGGTGTTTTGGTTCGGCTATGGGTAGAACCGAGAGCAAGCTCTCGATGGTTGTGTGATCACCACCAACCGAGACCACAAGGTCTCAGTTTGGTTTTGGTGGCTTGGCCACAAGCAACCAAGGGACCCCGACATATGTCGACTTTAGCCTTGGTGGCTTAGGGGGTCTCGGCTGGAACACCACACGTACCACCGGTTTAGGGCGGTGGCGGTTTGCCATGGTTAAGGGTGTAAATCCGGTTCAAGGGGTTCACGGACCGGTTCATGACATGTTTAGTTTTAAAACACGGGTTCGGTTCACGGTTTATTTTTACAAGTTAATTATTTTTATAAGATAAATAATTATAAGTTTTATTTAATTAATTAAACATGTACATAATTAATTTAATTTGGACATGACTTAGGTTATTATTATTATTATTGATAATACATGGATTTTAACCTAAGTATTTATTATTTAATTAGACTATATAATTAATTAATTATTAAACATGTCTTATAATTAATTAATTTACATGACTTAAGTTATATTAATATAGATATTAATACACGTTTTAACCTAAGTATTTTATACACTATTATTTAATTAAATCATGTTATATTTAATTAAATCTTATAACCTATAGTTTATTTAATTTACATGTAATAATTAATAAACTATACTATATATCACATGACTTAGAATATTGATCAGTAAAACTTAAGCTTATATTATTAGCTTAATAATCCAGCTTATTTCTATTTATGGAAACTTTCTATTTTTAGAAACTTATTTAATTAAGGCAGCTAATCTATTTACGGAAACTTTATATTTTTAGAAACTTATTTAATTAAGGCGGCTAATCTATTTATGGAAACTTTCTATTTTTGGAAACTTTCTATTTTTAGAAACTTTCTATTTTTGGAAACTATCTATTTTTGGAAACTTTCTATTTTTGGAAACTTTCTATTTTTGGAAACTTTCTATTTTTGGAAACCTGCTATTTTTAGAAAGTTCCTTATTATTAAACAATAAGTATAATAATACAAGAAATGCAAGTAATACTTAATTAGAATAGACAGAATACATGATAAACACAGCATAACGTTAAAATCAGTAAAACAAGACATGAACATATAAAACAAGCTAAGACATGATATAAAACCAGTTACGTATACAGTAATCAAAATACTTATACACGTATATTATTTATGTAGCATTAGTGATATCGAAGTAGGACCCTCTTCCGTTCGTCTTCTTCGTTCACTGGACACAAGGTACGGATTCTCCGTCCTTTCAGTATGGACATTCTTTCCTTATTAGGATTTCCCCGTATGCAGCTAACTGTTTTCCCAGTATATGTTTTATATGTTGTTGAATTGCTTATGTTTAAATAGATACCTAAAGTCATATACATGCATGACCAGTTTCACCTAGTTATGGAGGTACCATAACCATAACACTAGAGGCACCAGTGTTATGACTTCACCACGGCGGAGTGATAGCTCGTGGCGTCCCTTCAGCTTTTGGCCATATTATTATTATTATCATGTGGGCGTATGGGTGCATCCTAGGTTACATGTTTTCAGCAGATTATTCAGGTGAATGTGGTGTGTGTCTTGCATCCTTCACAAGGAGCTGATCCCTCCTACCAAAACTTATATTAATTAGAGGCAGCCCCTCTAATTGCATGATGAGGTCACCCCTCCAAGTATTCATGCACGTTGATATTTCATGACATATAATGGCTAATGTTAAACATGTTAAACAGATTTTATAAGATAAACATAAGGCTTTTCAAACTATAAAACTAGTTTTACTAAGTTATACCAGGTTTTCCAGGACTTAGACGTTTCCGCTGCTATATGCTTATGTGCTTATATTATTCATGCTATATTTGTATATCCGTGCACTGAGCGTTATGCTCAGCCGTTTTCCTTTCATGTTTCCCAAAACGACAGGTACTCAAGGACGCTCTTAGACTTTAAGCGTACGTGCATATGGATTGGAAGCTTCCTAGCCTTCATTACTTTATGCATTTCTTCATACTTTGATACTCATTTCTATGGACATTGTTTAGTCCTTTTCATTTACAGTACTTATGTTTGAGTGTGATGAGCTTAACTTTTGGGGTACCGATGTTTGTTTTCGGTATTTCCTTTATGGTCATGTGATGTTTTATACATTTATCCTTGTATGCTTCGATGACACGCCATAATCACGCGTGACATTCCATTTATCAAAATTTGGTGTTGCAATTATGGTATCAGAGCCAAGGCTTCGACCTGTAGGCTCTCAAAACATGACCTGTGATTAGTAGGTAGTCACTATGGTCTTCCTAGAACTGACAGTCGGTTTTTATGCATTCATTGTTTTCATGCATACATATATATGTCATTGTCGCAGGTTTATGACTAAGTAATGGTTGGTACAAGACTGGACCTATTTATTCGCATGTGTTTTATCGAAACTTTTAACTTTGGGATCGACCCATTGGCGTCCCCTCGCCATGTCTTTTGTTTTGGGTGAACTGACCATAGGCATTCACTCTCGCGCATATAAATTTTTTCATAAAACTACATCATGCATTCTTGTACTATTTTCCTGCATAAAATTTTTCTCATGATATATTTGGCATAATTTTTTTTCATGTATATATTTTATGTTTCGATCAGTTTAATCATGTATTTTCATGTTATATTGTCAGATGGTAAACACACACAATATCCGGGAGATGGTTGCAGCTGTCAATGCAGATTTGCAAGACATCCTTCACCAAAACGACAACTATCCTCCCCCACCTCATATCTTTCCCACGGAGGGAAGGAATAGGCTCATGAGAGAATACTACGCCATTAGGCAGCGAGCTGAGGAAAACAGGAATGACTTCATGCAGCGTTTCCTTCGGTTTGCTGGTGTCTTGAGAGCAGCAGCGGGCACTGCTGAAGAACAGGCACACCATTTTCGTTGGGCCCTTTCCCCAATGATTGCCAATAACTTGGAGGGCACTACCTTCAACACGGTGGCACAAGTGGCCGATGCAGCACGTAAGCTAGAGATGTTGCAAGAAAGAGAATAGTTCGGGGAAGCAGAGAGACCCGAGAAGAGGTAAACATTCGTTATTCAGCGGTGACCGAACCATATTCTTTCAGCATATTTACATCTCCTTAAACTGTATCTTCCAGGAAGAAGACTGGGGACCGGTCTCAGCCGGCTACTCAGCAATAGCCTACTAAGCCCAAGGGAAACGGTCAGACTCACGACCGTTCTGCTACGGATAGGCGTGGCGGTGATGATAATTACCGTAACAACGCTGGGAACTCCAACAGCAGCAGGTCCTTACACTTACTCATTTTCTTATGTTACATGCTATAGTTCATAATTCTGACACATTAGCAATCTTCTACCAGGAACCATGGTAACGGGAGGGACCAGAACCAAAGAGGGTTCGCGGCCTAACCGTCCAGCTATCACTGGTATGACATCTTAGGAATATTCCGCATTGTCCTTTGTACCTATAACCATGTCTCATGTATACTGTGCTTATCAGGCTCTCAGCCAGCAAGGACACATGCTGGAGGATATACTCATCCTCTTTGCACTACATGCAACCATAGGCACCCAGGGCCATGTTGTCGCGACAGCGATGCATGCTTCAAGTGTGGTCTTCCTGGCCATCGCATGAAGTACTGCCGCAAGGGCGAGATGGAGGGCACATCAGGACATGTTGATACCAAGCCGCCTCCTACTAGTGGACGCGTTTACATGACATCTCACGATCAGGCCAACAAGTCTACAGGTACCATCACTGGAATCTTGTACATGTATGGTCAAGCTTCATGTGTTTTGTTTGACACGGGTGCTACACATTCGGTCATTTCTACTGCTTATGCTAAGAATGTTAGGTTATCCCCTATGCCACTAGAGAATATACTAAATATTTCCACGCCTTTAAGAGACTCTGTACGCATAACCCATGTGTACAAGAGCCTTCCCCTAGAGTTTGATGACAAGGTTCGTCCTGTTGACGCACTTCCGCTGGACATGAATGATTTTGACATGATATTAGGCATGGATTGGCTATCCAAACATCATGCCACCATAGATTGCCATACATATCGGGTCATCTTCAGTGATGTTAATGCACCAGAGTACATTCACAACGGGTTCGTACCCGGAAGGTCTGTACAAATTATATCAACCCTGCAAGCACGTGCATTACTTTCACATGGTTGCGAGGGCTATCTAGCTAATGTTCATGACATGGATGCTGAATCTCCATCAATTCAGAATCAGCCGATAGTGTCAGAATTTCAAGACGTATTTCCAGAAGAACTTCCGGGCATACCACCTGCACGTGAAGTAGAATTTAACATCGAGCTCATCCCAGGAGCTGAGCCGATATCCAAGGCTCCTTATCGCATGGCTCCCATAGAGTTGAAGGAGCTGAAGGATCAATTGCAAGAACTTCTGGAACGAGGTTTTATTCGACCGAGCGCATCTCCATGGGGCGCACCGGTCTTATTCGTCAAGAAGAAGGACGGCAGTATGCGCCTTTGCATAGATTATCGCGAGCTTAACAAAATCACCATCAGGAATAGATATCCTCTACCACGCATAGACGATCTGTTTGACCAACTCCAAGGGGCCAAGCATTTCTCCAAGATTGATCTGAGGTCAGGCTATCATCAGCTACGGGTTAAAGAGCAGGACATCGCCAAGACTGCTTTCCGTACACGCTATGGGCACTACGAATTCGTAGTTTTGCCATTTGGCCTTACCAATGCTCCAGCAGTGTTCATGGATTTGATGAACAGAATCTTCTTTGAATTTCTAGACAAGTTCGTCATTGTCTTCATTGACGACATCCTGATATTCTCCAAGTCCATGGAGGAACACGAAGACCATCTTCGTACAGTATTACAGATTCTTTGCCAAAAGAAGTCGTATGCTAAATTCTCTAAGTGTGAGTTCTGGTTAGACAAGGTGGCATTCTTAGGTCACATTGTATCAGCAGAAGGAATCACCATGGATTCAAAAAAGGTTGAGGCTATTACCAAGTGGGCAAGACTGACATCAGCGACTGAAGTTCGCAGTTTCCTAGGCTTAGCTGGTTACTACCGTAGGTTCGTGGAGAACTTTTCCCGTTTAGCGCTACCATTGACCAAACTGATGCGGAAAGGGGAGAAATTCGTCTGGACTGAAGAAAGAGAGAAGAGCTTTGAAGACCTAAAGCAGAAGTTAGTATCTGCATCGATTCTTACTCTCCCATCTGGTACAGGTGGATTTTAGGTCTACAGTGATGCATCGGGGAAGGGACTTGGCTGTGTTCTCATGCAACATGGGAAAGTGATCGCGTATGCTTCACGACAGCTTAAGCCTTATAAGGAAAATTACCCTACGCATGACTTGGAACTTGAAGCAGTCGTGTTTGGATTGAAGATATGGAGGCACTATTTGTATGGAGAATCATATGACATTTTCACGGACCACAAGAGCTTGAAGTACATCTTCACTCAACGTGAATTGAACACGAGACAGAGGAGATGGTTAGAGCTGTTGAAGGATTATGATATTAATCTCCAGTATCATCCTAGCAAGGCGAATGTAGTGGCAGATGCACTTAGTAGAAAGTCAGGAATGATCAACGGCATTGAAATAAAGGAGGAAATTATTAGAGACTTGGAGCGACTAGACATGGAGATCATGATACGTGGATAGCAGGGTTACTGGGATAATCTTAGAGTAGAACCTGAGTTACTCTCTAGGATCAAGGAAGCTCAGAAGGATGATGGTGAAATCTGGGCGATACTTCAAAATTTGGAGAAGCGGACAAAATTTCGAGTAGACGCAGACGGTATCTTATGGCAGGGCACGAGACTTTGTGTTCCTGACGATCTAGAACTCCAGGAAGCATTGTTAGCTGAGGCTCATATCTCCCCATTCTCTATTCATCTTGGTTCGACCAAGATGTACCATGACATCAAGCAATACTTTTGGTGGAGTGGTATGAAACAGGATGTTGCGACTTACGTCTCCAAATGTCTTACCTGCCAACAGGTTAAGATCGAGCATCAGCGATCTGGCGGTCTTCTTCAACCGTTAGATATTCCAGAGTGGAAGTGGGACAAAATCACCATGGATTTTGTTACCGGTCTTCCGCCGACAAAGAGGAAGCATGATGCGATTTGGGTTATTGTTGATCGACTTACCAAGTCAGCTCATTTCTTACCGATCCGTAAGGAAAATTCGGTCAGTAAACTCGCGGATACTTACAAGAAGGAGATCATGAGACTACATGGGGCTCCATCCAGCATCGTCTCAGACAGAGATCCTTGTTTCACTTCGTGATTCTGGAGAAGTCTGCAGAAAGCTTGGGGTACAAAACTTAAGCTTAGCACGAATTTTCATCCTCAAACAGACGGGCAATCGGAGCGAATGATTCAGACATTAGAAGACATGTTGAGGTTGTTTGCGTTGCAATGGACGGGAGATTGGGAAGATTACATCTGTTTGGTAGATTTTGCATACAACAACAGTTGGCACGCAAGTATCAAGTGTGCTCCATTCGAGATGTTGTATGGTAGGAAGTGTCGCGCCCCAATCTGCTGGGATCAGGTTGGTGAGCAAACACTTGAAGGACCAGAAATGATAGAGTTGACCAACGAGAAGGTCGCAGTAGCTAAGCAGAAACTGCAAGAAGCACGGTCACGTTAGAAGAGTGATAGGTGTGAAAACACTCATCCTTTTTACAACTTAATTACAGTAATAACCGAGCCAAAACGTGTATATTATGTCATTTATGTCGGAATTATGCGTGGTTTGTGTTTTTGTTGTGATTTAGGACGAAAAGGTGAAAAGTGGAGAAAACACGGGATTTCACGGGCTTTTATCGAAGAAAAAGACGAAAGATGAAGTCGAAAGATCAAGAGTGGAAAAAGAACGGAAGTCCAAGACCAATTCTGAAGATTTATCGAAGAAAAAGTCAAAAGACTGAAGTTTACTAAAATCCGAAGAACTCGAGTTTTATTTATGAAGAAAATTCAAGACGAGTTTAAAGAAATCCCAAGACAAAGTCATTGAAGTAAAAAGATTAAAGAAGATTAAGGACTTGAGCATGTAATTAGAGAAAGAGAAAAGAGGGAGGAAGCTTCCTAAGCTCCTCCCTAATCTCCACTATAAATAGGCCATTAGTTAATTCATTTCAAGTTGTTGGTGGCTTGACAAACCACACTTTCACCATTTTCATATTTTCTTGCATTTTAATTTCTTGTTATGCACTTTTAATTTCTTCAATTCAAGTAAGTCTTTTAATTTTGGAATCCTTTCTTTTAATCAAGTTCTTATTTTTAACCATCTTCTTCTACCTTTCTTATTTTGCTTATCTTTGATTCATGTTCATCCTTGATTTTATTTCATCTTAATGCTTATTTGATTTAAAGTTTTCTTAAAAGTTCATCTTTTTATAGTTTGATTTTAAAGTTTGTTTATTTAAAGTTTTGATAAGTTTTTATTAGTGCTTATTTTGTTCTTTTCATTTTAGTTCGTGCAAGTTTTGGTTTTAGCTTATCATTGTAGCTTATAGCTTGCTTAATTTTCGGGTCAACATTGTAATCGGAAAGGGTAAACCCCTTTCCGATCAGCTTATTCCGACCACACCCTCTTTCCGATCACCAAATCGGAAAAGGGTTTAGATATTCCGATTGAGTTTGTTTCGTGGATATTCCGATTGGGATTACTTTAATGTATTCCGATCTGGGGTATTATTTTAAACATTCCGATAGGGTTTGCTTCTTGTATTCCGATTTGGATTCCAAACATTATTCCGATGATGAGTTTTATTGTTATTCCGATGAGTCCTGCTTTGTCACTTTCCGATTACACTTTCCGATGGGGTACATTCCGATCGGATTCCGATTGGATTCCGATCGGGTGTATTCCGATTGGGTATTTTGTTTTGTTTTAATATTTTGTTTTAGTTAAAGTGTCAATTTTTCTCGTTTTATTTTTAGTTCATTTTAATTTCGTTTTGCATTTTTTATTTAATTGTCAATTTACTTTTTGTTAAGTTTTAATTTTACGTCATTTAAATTCTCGTCATTTACTTTTAAAGTTTTAAATATTGCACCGTTTACGTTTCAACTAGTTTTAGTTTTAATTACCCGTCATTTATTTTAAAGTCTTGCACATTTATTTTACCAAAACCAAAAATATTATTCTTTACCGAAAACAACTGAGTCGCACATTTAACCGGAAATCAATTCGAGAAGATACCGAGAAAACGAACCTTTTTCAACTAGTAAAATCTCAGTTATTAAAATGGCGCCGCTGCCCGGCTCTTCTCGTTAAGATTAACAGTTGTTTGTGAGAGACGCGTTGGCTTTTGGGATCCGTTCACTCGTGAACGTTATTTTTCTTGTCAAAATTTTTTTTTCAAAAATTCAAAAACATTTGAAAAATTATAAAAAGCATTTCTTTTTCAAAGTTTTGCACCAAAAATATTCTTCTTGCTTATCTATTTTCTTTATGGATTTTTATGTCCATTGCGTCGGGTGTGGGAGACGATTGTACGGGAACGACTCATGTCAATGGTGTACATGTGAGCGGTGCGGAAACGATATCAACAATACACAATTCATATGTGGATTTTGTCCTTTGTGCAACTCGACCAATTCGTCCTTTTTGAACCCACCTACTCTTTCCCCGTGCATCTATTGTGGAAGCGATTCTCATTGGCATGTTTCGTGCCCGGTTCGATACCCGTATGATCACGGGCAAGAAACAGGGTACAATTATGACAATGATAATAGCTATCCACAAGACGCACCCGATTTTTCTCCTTACCCATTTTGCAACAACTGTGGGGGTCCTCACGATACCTCTTATTGTCAACCAATGAATTATTATGAGCCAGATCCGTGTCCTCAATTTTCTTCACCAATGGATTATTATGAACCAAACCAGGTTTCTAATTCTTCTCAACCGATGAACTACTATGAGCCACAACCATGCTATAATTCAGGTTTTCAACACTTTGAGCCCCCACATCACACCCTCAATCATCAATCCTCTCAGCAAATTGATATTGACCCGCAACGCACTACTTTGAATGCCGAAATACACTCCATCATTATGCAACTTCAAGAAGCCCTTGTTCTAACAAAAGAAGCATGGACGGAGGAAAAGCGTCTGCAACAAGAGCAAGTATTTAATCTTAGTGATTCTACCCCTCCTCTGGTGCGTCCTTCCTACTATTATGATGATGATGACGATGATGCTGTATGCACTTTCAACACATCTTCTGAAGTTGCTGCTCCTACTCTCGATGTTCCTATTGCGTCTAAGGATCTTGATTCGTTGAATAAGCTTAGTGATGTTGGTCTCGACAAAGTATTGGATGATGAGGTTTGTGAAATACCGACTGCTATGGAGCTTGAGGACGACGTTGCTCTTACGGAAGAGGTCGATCCTAATGATGACGATTTTTCTCCAAGCTATGAGAATTTCACTTTTGAAATTTCTCAATCTCCACCGGGAGATGCGGGTGATGACGATTTATTCTCTCCGGTTTACGAGAAGTTCACCGATGAACTTGATCTTGTGGATGAGGTGGAAGACGTGCTTCTTCGCGATAGATTACGGAAAGAGCACCTTCTTATTGCTCAAATTGAAGCGTTGACTTCTCCTCCTCTTTCCGAGTCTTTGCCTCCATCTATTCCTCCCGTTGAAGATAATGACCCATTGCTGGAAGAAATCGACATTCACTCCATACCACCAGGTAATGATGACGATGACATGGAGGGGGATATTATTTTTGATAATTTGCTACTTGAAAGTATTGACCCAAGTCCCCCTCCCGAGCACCTTTCATCCTCCCCTTTAGCCACTATCACGGAGGATGAGTGCTTTGACCCGGGAGGTGACATTGATTATGCTATGATTGATAACAATACGGCTTTGCCGCTTGCTCAGCACCCATTGTCTTTGGGGGAGAACAATGTGCTTACTTTACCCACCCCACCTCCCGTGGATCGTGATTTCACATACTTTTCGTATATTGAAAGGACTTTTCTCCCATACATGACTTATCCCCCCGCCTCTCTTTTGTTGATGTCAACCGGGAATGAGGACAAGGTCTTTGATCCCGATATTACATTCGAGGCTTCCCCATGGACCATTTAATTCGGGGACGAGTCAGGCTCGTGACTCGGTTAATATAAACAAACGCTTTTGGGGAGGCAACCCAATTATCTATCTATTTTCACCATAAGTGTAGGGGGAGCCCCGTGGTGTTTCTTGCTTTCTTTCTTATCATGTGCAGGGATTAGAGCTTCAAAGACACACTCTTGATGACTTTTGACGAACCGTGATTCCGTGTTCCCTTCTTCCCGGTTCTATCCTAAACTCTTTTCGATTCACTATTTTATATTTCTCAATTCTAAAATAGGAATCTCTTTAGTTGTCCATTTCTTAGCGAGATTTAAACAAAGTGCACAATGTCCTAAGTGTAGGGGAGTTTACTCCCACATGCTTAAACATTGAGGACAATGTTTATATTAAGTGTAGGGGGACTTCTATCGAAATTAAGTGGCCTTTTCCTTGTATTTGTCCTCATTTTAACCGGAAAATTTGATTTTTCGATATTTTCAAAATTTTTAATATATTTTGGCCTAGTAGTATAGTTGTTTTTACCTTTGTATAGTTATTTTCTTTCCTTATTAGAATAAATTTTTAATAAAGTGGTTTTAATTTTCAAACGTTGTGAATCTTTTGACTCAACCCGAGTTTACTTGTCTAAGTTTACTCTAGCTAGTATCCTTAACGTGTTTAAGTCAAGTTTTGCTAGGCTTTTATATAGGGAGCTATAAAATGCGAAAGTCTTAACTCTCACGGGTTAAGAACAAGAACTTTTCGCAAGTTCCTATAATTGATCCTAGAGAGTCGTTTATCAAGGGAACTTTAAAATGCGATTTCTAAACTTGAAAAAGTATAAGAATTTGCAAGATCCTATAGACGACTTGAAAACCCAAAACTTTGATTTAATAGGCTAAGCATCCACGAGTCTCATTCTTTGGGATTTTAAATTGTGGAGAACGAGAGATGATAGAGTCGATTATAAGTTTGGTATTCTTTCGTGAATTTATGTGAGTTAATTATGAGCCTATTCTCCCATCGCTTGTTAATAAATTTATCTGCAATAAATAAGGTTGTACGATTTGAAAAGTTACTTAGCTTCTATCCCAAGATCGTTTAAAAGTTGCTCGGTATGGATTAGAGTTCATAGCCAAGGCATAACTTATTGAAGCGGGATGCGAAGATTGGTGAGTCCGAAAAGGCCCTAACAAGGCATGAGGGCTACATTTTGTTGCTAAAGATCCCAAGTGATGTGAAGAATCATTTATCGAAAATCAATATGAAGGATCGAGACACACGACGAAAAGAAAATACTCCCCAAAAGTCATGGAGAAGTCTATCCGAAAAGACCCTAGCAAGGTATGAGGATAAATAGATCCAAGTCCTAAAAGGAGGTGGATCGTTGTATATCAAAGTCCAAAGTAATGATTGAAGAAAAATGAAGAAGTCGTGGTCCATATATGAAGAATCTCTCAAAATTTCAAGTGAAGAAATTCCTATTATGAAGAGAAGACCATTATTTCATGAACGTCTCTCAAGATTTGAAGTATGAAGTCGCTGCCAAATATCGGTCCGAGAAAGGTCTCAAATCGCAAAACAAGCTATGCCAAGATATGAACTTTATGAGGTCCCGAGAAGCAGTTTTAAAAGATTTTGTCCTTTAGCTAACTATTGATTAAATCGTCCCACTTTATTTTCAGACTTAATAACTATCAAAATAAGTCAAACAATGCATCCTCGTGATCATTCAAGACAACAATAAAATATAAGAGATACACCTAGGAATAAGGAAGTCTAAGTGAATAATTGGCCCACATGAGTTCGTGTTAGTTTGTTAACTTATAATAACAATGATCTCGTTTTTAAGCTTGGTTTGGAGAAAGTGAAAACTTGAGGATGATGATTATTCATGACATTTCCAAAACCCAAGGTATGTTTTTGATTTCTTTACTTTAAATGTTTATAGTTTTCTATCTCTTTAATAAAGGCCAAGGTGGACTGATTTTGATGAAAAATGTAAACATGCTTTGTAACTAATGCATTGCATGAGGACATTTCAATAGTCAAGTGTAGGGGATTTGATAGGTGTGAAAACACCCATCCTTTTTACCACTTAATTACAGTAATAACCGCGCCAAAACGTGTATTTTATGTCATTTATGTCGGAATTATGCGTGGTTTGTGTTTTTGTTGTGATTTAGGACGAAAAGGTGAAAAGTGGAGAAAACATGGGATTTCACGGGCTTTTATCGAAGAAAAAGACGAAAGATGAAGTCGAAAGATCAAGAGTGGAAAAAGAACGGAAGTCCAAGACCAATTCTGAAGATTTATCGAAGAAAAAGTCAAAAGACAGAAGTTTACTAAAAGCCGAAGAACTCGAGTTTTATTTATGAAGAAAATTCAAGACGAGTTTAAAGAAATCCCAAGACAAAGTCATTGAAGTAAAAAGATTAAAGAAGATTAAAGACTTAAGCATGCAATTAGAGAAAGAGGAAAGAGGGAGGAAGCTTCCTAAGCTCCTCCCTAATCTCCACTATAAATAGGCCATTAGTTATTTCATTTCAAGTTGTTGGTGGCTTGACAAACCACACTTCCACCATTTTCATATCTTGTCATTTATTTTCTTGCGTTTTAATTTCTTGTTATGCACTTTTAATTTCTTCAATTCAAGTAAGTCTTTTAATTTTGGAATCCTTTCTTTTAATCAAGTTCTTATTTTTAATCATCTTCTTCTACCTTTCTTATTTTGCTTATCTTTGATTCATGTTCATCCTTGATTTTATTTCATCTTTATGCTTATTTGATTTAAAGTTTTCTTAAAAGTTCATCTTTTTATAGTTTGATTTTAAAGTTTGTTTATTTAAAGTTTTGATAAGTTGTTATTAGTGCTTATTTTGTTCTTTTCATTTTAGATTCGTGCAAGTTTTGGTTTTAGCTTATCATTGTAGCTTATATCTTGCTTAATTTTCGGATCAACATTGTAATCGGAAAGGGTAAACCCCTTTCCGATCAGCTTATTCCGACCACACCCTCTTTCCGATCACCAAATCGGAAAAGGGTTTAGATATTCCGATTGAGTTTGTTTCGTGGATATTCCGATTGGGATTACTTTAATGTATTCCGATCTGGGGTATTATTTTAAACATTCCGATAGGGTTTGCTTCTTGTCTTCCGATTTGGATTCCAAACATTATTCCGATGATGAGTTTTATTGTTATTCCGATGAGTCCTGCTTTGTCACTTTCCGATTACACTTTCCGATGGGGTACATTCCGATCGGATTCCGATTGGATTCCGATCGGGTGTATTCCGATTGGGTATTTTGTTTTGTTTTAATATTTTGTTTTAGTTAAAGTGTCATTTTTTCTCGTTTTATTTTTAGTTCATTTTAATTTCGTTTTGCATTTTTTATTTATTTGTCAGTTTACTTTTTGTTAAGTTTTAATTTTACGTCATTTAAATTCTCGTCATTTACTTTAAAGTTTTAAATATTGCACCATTTACGTTTCAACTAGTTTTAGTTTTAATTACCCGTCATTTATTTTAAAGTCTTGCACATTTATTTTACCAAAACCAAAAATATTATTCTTTACCGAAAACAACTGAGTCGCACATTTAACCGGAAATCAATTCGAGAAGATACCGAGAAAACGAACTTTTTCAACTACCAAAATCATTACATTAAAGAGTTATGCCGACAAGCATCGTATGGACTTACATTTTAATGTAGGAGATCATGTTTTCCTTAAGGTTTTGCCGGCACGTGGTGTTAGACGTTTTGGAATCAAAGGGAAGCTCAGTCCTCGATTCATCGGACCGTTTGATGTCATTGAACGAGTCGGTGAAGTATCTTATCGTTTAGCGTTACCTCCGCAGCTTTCTCTAGTTCACGATGTTTTCCATGTGTCCTTACTCAGAGGGTACAAGTATCATCCCCTTCACATGGTTCAGTATCCACTGGAACAGATTCGTGAAGATCTTACCTTCATAGAGGAACCCGAACGAGTTCTTGACAGACAAGAACGAGTCATGAGAAGGAAGACGATTCCATTCGTCAAAATCCTTTGGATGGATCATACCGAGCGGGAAGCTACTTGGGAAACAGAGGAGTCTATCCGGGCTTCTTACCCTCATTTCAAGTTTTGAATTCGGGTATATTCTTCTTTTCCAGTTTACATTATCTATAATTCGGGGATGAATTATTCTTTTAGGGGGGAAGAGTTGTAAAACCGCATGCTTTTACCATGAATAGTACCCTTATGATCGTACGTACATGATTAGAACTTTTCTTATTTAGCACGTTTACGTTTCACGAATATGAATTACAAGTATTACGTACGTGTTATTACACGATAAGTATTTATTACGTATTAAGACACAATAATTATTATCAACAATAATTATAATCACGAACATGAAAATCATGAACGTAAATAATCACGAACCTAATATTATGTATTTACGTATATTTATTACGATTATGTATAAATATATTTTACGACGCGAACGAACAATAATTAAATCACGTAAACACGACATGTTAACATGTAAATAATAGAACACAGGAAAATCAACGGGTTCCCCATGTGGGGCCCACATAGGCGCGGCATAGACACAAGGGTGGGCCAAGCCCACCTTAAATAAATTTAACAAAAAGGAAGGGAAGGAGATTTTCATTATACATAATAATTAGAAAATCAAAACCCTGCTCCTCCTACCTTCTCCCTTGTTGTCGCCACCTACACAACACCACCAAGGGTGTTTGGTTGATTTTGGTAGATCCAATTCATTGCTAGATCGTTCGTGTTAGTTTTTCCTTTTGATCCACGAATCGGTAATCTCCTTAAACCTTTTCTTTTTAATTATTTATTAGATCTAAATACATGAAATCATGGTGTATTAAAAATAAGTTAATAAACATGTAGATCTAATCAAGTGGGGTTAAAAGCATATGGTTTAAGGGAGGTGTTTTGGTTCGGCTATGGGTAGAACCGAGAACAAGCTCTCGGTGGTTGTGTAATCACCACCAACCGAGACCACAAGGTCTCGGTTTGGTTTTGGTGGCTCGGCCGCAAGCAACCAAAGGACCCCGACGTATGTCGGGGTTAGCCTTGGTGGTTTAGGGGGTCTCGGCTAGAACACCACACGCACCACCGGTTTAGGCCGGTGGCGGTTTGCCATGGTTAAGGGTGTAGATCTGGTTCAAGGGGTTCACGAACCGGTTCATGACATGTTTATGTTTAAAACACGGGTTCGGTTCACGGTTTATTTTTACAAGTTAATTATTTTTATAAGATAAATAATTACAAGTTTTATTTAATTAATTAAACGTGTACATAATTAATTTAATTTGGACATGACTTAGGTTATTATTATTATTATTATTGATAATACATGGATTTTAACCTAAGTATTTATTATTTAACTAGACTATATAATTAATTAATTATTAAATATTATAATTAATTAATTTACATGACTTAGGTTATATTAATATAGATATTAATACACGTTTTAACCTAAGTATTTTATACACTATTATTTAATTAAATCATGTTATATTTAATTAAATCTCATAACCTATAGTTTATTTAATTTACATGTAATAATTAATAAACTATACTATATATCACATGACTTGGAATATTAGTCAATAAAACTTAAGCTTATATTATTAGCTTAATAATCCAGCTTATTTCTATTTATGGAAACTTTCTATTTTTAGAAACTTATTTAATTAAGGCAACTAATCTATTTATGGAAACTTTCTATTTTTAGAAACTTATTTAATTATTGCAGCTAATCTATTTATGGAAACTTCCTATTTTTGGAAACTTTCTATTTTTGGAAACTTTCTATTTTTGGAACCTATGTATTTTTGGAAACTTTCTATTTTTTTAAAACTTTCTATTTTTGGAAACCTGCTATTTTTAGAAAGTTACTTATTATTAAACAACAAGTATAATAATACAAGAAATGCAAGTAATACTTAATCAGAATAGACAGAATACATGATAAACACAACATAACGTTAAAATCAGTAAAACAAGACATGAACATATAAAACAAGCTAAGACATGATATAAAACCAGTTACGTATACAGTAATCAGAATACTTATACACGTATATTATTTATGTAGCATTAGTGATATCAAAGTAGGACTCTCTTCCGTTCGTCTCCTTCGTTCACTGGACACAAGGTACGGATTCTCCATCCTTTCAGTATGGACATTCTTTTCTTATTAGAATTTCCCCGTATGCAGCCAACTGTTTTCCCAGTATATGTTTTATATGTTGTTGAATTGCTTATGTTAAATTAGATACCTAAAGCCATATACATGCATGACCAGTTTCACCTAGTTATGGAGGTACCGTAACCATAACACTGGAGGCACTAGTGTTATGACTTCACCACGGTAGAGTGATAGCTCGTGGCGTCCCTTCAACTTTTGGCCATATTATTATTATTATCATGTGGGACGTATGGGTGCATCCTAGGTTACATGTTTTCAGCAGATTATTCAGGTGAATGTGGTGTGTGCCTTGCATCCTTCACAAGGATCTGATCCCTCTTACCCAAAACTTATATTAATTAGAGGCAGCCCCTCTAATTGCATGACAAGGTCACCCCTCCAAGTATTCATGCATGTTGATATTTCATGACGTATAATGGCTAATGGTAAACATGTTAAACAGATTTTATAAGATAAACATAAGGCTTTTCAAACTCTAAAACCAGTTTTACTAAGTTATACCAGGTTTTCTAGGACTTAGACATTTCCGCTGCTATATGCTTATGTGCTTATATTATTCATGCTATATTCGTATATTCGTGCACTGAGCGTTATGCTCAGCCGTTTTCCTTTCATGTTTCCCAAAATGGCAGGTACTCAAGGACGCTCGTAGACTTTAAGTGTACGTGCATATGGATTGGAAGCTTCCTAGCCTTCATTACTTTATGCAATTCTTCATACTTTGATACTAATTTCTATGGACATTGTTTAGTCCTTTTCATTTACAGTACTTATGTTTGAGTGTGATGAGCTTTACTTTTGGGGTACCGATGTTTGTTTCCGGTATTTCCTTTATGGTCATGTGATGTTTTATACATTTATCCTTGTATGCTTCGATGACACGCCATAATCACGCGTGACATTCCATTTATCAAAATAGGGTGTTACAATTTTCGTGGAAAGTGAGAATGGCGGGCCCTCTTAAAACCGTGCAACAACCGGCCTGACACCCCTCACTAACGCAAGTAGGGAAAAGCCCGCGGCTAATACCGGTTTTTACCCTGACCCATTTATCTTCAAGGAGTCAGAAAAATACGTGAGAGATTTGGTTTCCTCCTCATTCACCACATGGATTCGAGAATATGACAAGCCAGATGGCATCAAAGTCCCCACCAATCTACTCACATATGACGGTACGACTGATCTGGATGATCACTTGACAGTCTATATGGGGACAATGGATGTGCATAAACTCCCCGAACCCGCATGGTGTAGATTTTTCATATCATGCTATGCGGGGCAACGCGATTTTGGTACGACAACCTTGCACCTGGAAGTATTGACGGTTTTCACCACCTTAGAGACAAGTTTATGGCAAACGTTTTACAACAGCGAAGGTTCCAAAAGACCCTAGCTGAGATCCTAGGCATACGATGACGACCGGACGAATCGCTAAAGGATTATGTGGCCCCATTCAGCAAGGAAACTTTGCATATAGCCGATAGATATTATGTAATGGTATATGGGGCATTCATTAGCGGCTTGGGCCCAGGACGTATGTTCAAAGACTTGATCGCAAAGCCCCCAACGTCACTATATGACTTGTTTACACAAACAAACAATTTCATATGCACGGAAGATGCGAATAATGAAAACCACCTCCAAGAACCACGTAGAGAGACAAAACAAGGTGTGACGTTTAAAAACCTCCCGAGGAGGAACAAAGACAAGAACATTCCCAAGTCGGCCAGTCGACATGCAGACGGTAACAGATTTCCGTATGAGGCCTTTACCACGTTAATAAAATCCCCAACAGAGATATTGGCGACCTTTGAAGGAAATTCGATGTTACGACCCCCACCAAGAATGTTCACCCCTTCTAGCAAAAGGGATCGAACAAGGTATGGTGAGTTTCACGAGGATCACAGTTATGAAAACAACGATTGCATAGACCTTCGAAAGGAGATCGAAGCATGTGTTCGAAATGTACGCATTGCTCACTTAGCAAAAGGGGCTAAAACTCGCAACAATAGTCAGGACGCCCAGACATCTGGGTCGAAAGACGCACGTGATACCCAAATATAATGGAGTAATAAAGGGAGCAATGACTCAAAACCAAAAGTTGAGATACATATGATACAAGGTACATACACCAACTCAAAGAAATATGGGGGAGTATTCCCTAGGATAACATTCTCTGAAGATGACCCCGTCCCGGAATACTACACCAAAAACGATCCACTGATTATCACGGCATATGTAGGAACTACGCAGATCCACCGGATCTATGTGGATGGAGGAATCTCTACAGAAATCATGTATGAGAACTGTTTTGAACAACTTATGACACTAGAAAAGAAGGCGATACGACCACCTACAACACCACTTGTTGGGTTCGTTGGACAGGTATCATGGCCATTAGGAGTAATCACCTTGCCAATAACCATATACGATTACCGTGGTCACATTAGCAAATGATGGAGTTTATGATTGTGAGGGTGTCGTCTCCATACAATATCATCCTTGGTCGTCTAGGAATGATGCAACTCGATGTAGTCCCTTCTACTCTGCATGCCTTAGTAAAATTTCAAACCCAAGCAGGTATCACCATCATTAAAGGTGAAAAATCCAACCGAACATTTGCAATCCCATATCCCGAAAAAGAGATCAACCAGAGAGGACTGATGGCGCACAAGGCGTGAAGCACGTGGTTATGAATGATGAACACACTGATCAAACAATAGCAATTGGAGCCAACCTCCCGAAAGCACTCAAGGAGGAGCTTTGTGAACTCCTACGCACTAACAAGGATGTATTCGCCTGGGTGCCAACAGATTTGATAGGAATTCCACAAGAGATTGCGGAACATAGGCTTAACATCTACCCTCGCACATTCCTGATGTGGCAGAAAGAGCGGGCAATAGCGAATGAACGAAGTGAGGCAATTACAAAAGAGGTGTCAAATTTGGTCGAGGCAATGATCCTTAAACCAGATTATCTCCCAAAATGGGTGTCCAATCCAGTGATAGTAAAGAAAAGCGATGGAACTTGGCGCATGTGCATTGAATTCACAAGCCTTAACAAGGCTTTCCTAAAATATAGCTACTCGTTGCCCGAAATGGAGCAAAAGGTAGAGTCATTGGAAGGCTTCAAGCTAAAAAGTTTCTTAGATGCATATAAAGGCTACCATCAAATACGCATGGCCAAAGAAGATGAACAAAAGACATCTTTCCACACCGAGCAAGGAACCTTCTGCTATGAGAAAATGTCATTCGCACTGAAAAATGTTGGAGCCACCTACCAACGGCTAATGGGCAACATGTTCGCGAGCCATTTAGGAAGAAACATTGAAATCTACGTCGACGATATGGTTGTGAAAAGCAAGTATGAGGGAACCTTGGTCACATAGATCACCGAGACATTCGATACACTCTGAAAGGCCAACATGAAGCTCAACCCAAAGAAATGCACGTTTCAGGGTGGAATCTGGACAATTCCTAGGCTACATGATCATAAATGAAGGGATCCAACCAATATACTTCGTCAATAGAGCACTCCAAGGGTCAGAGGTAAACTATCCCAACCTATAGAAGGTAGCCCTCGCTCTTGTATATGCAGCCCGACGGTTGCGCCGTTACTTTCAGGCCCACACCATATGCGTACTCACAGATCAACCAATCAAACAAGTCCCTTTGAAACCCAAAAACTCGGGACAAATACCCAAATGGGCAATTGAGTTAGGAGAACACGAGATATTGTATAAGCCTCGATCATCTATAAAAGGACAAATTCTCACCAACTTCTTGGTAGAAGCTCCTTAAAATATCGAATCACGTGACAACTGTATGACTAATACGCCCGGGAAGAGTACGTCACCCACATGGACTTTGTTTACTAACGGTGCTTCTAGCATCAAGGGATTGGGTGATGGGTTAATCTTGACTAATCCAAATGGCCAAGAGACAACCTACGCACTTCGGTTTAATTTCAAGGAATCTAACAACGAAGTTGAATATGAAACCCTACTCGCGGGGCTTGAACTCGCAATCTAGATGGAAGCACGATGCTTTGAGGTATACACAGATTCCTTGCTAATTGCAAACCAAGTAAGATGGTTGTATGAAGCTAGGGAGGATGTAATGAGAAGGTATTTATCAAAAGTGCGAGAGCTACATGGGCATTTCAACAATTTCTCAATAACACAAATCCCTCGGTCGAGAAATAAGCGGGCTGATACGTTGAGTAAACTAGCATCGTCGTCTTTCGCACACCTGACTAAAAGTGTTTTGGTTGAAGTGGTGCCGTGCCGAAGTATTGATGTCAAAACAATTAGCACAGTCGAAGAAACAGGCGCTACCTAGATGGACCTAATCATAAATTATTTAACAAGCGGAGCCTTACCAGAAGACCCGACAGAAGCACGGAAGATAAGAATCAAAGCGCCACAATATTCGATTAGGCAAAATATAGTTTATAGAAAAGGATATTTGACGTCATGGCTATGATGTGTAGGACCCGAACATGCAGACTATGTTTTACGGGAGGCGCTAGGAGCATGTGGTGCATATTTTGGACCAAGAAGCATAGCCCAAAAGGCAGCAAGGCTCGGTTATTATTGGCCTACCATGTATCGGGATGCAACACGAGTGGTGGAAACGTGCCACAAATGTCAAAGGCAAGCACCAACGATACACCAACCACAATGTGAAATGACGAGTATATCCATCCCATGGCCCAGTTATCAATGAGGGATCGACATAGTAGGACCATTCCCGACGACACCCGGACGTGTCAAGTTCCTAATAGTTGTTATCGACTATTTCATAAAGTGGGTAAAAGTCAAAACTGTGGCAACCATAACTAGTCACAAGGTCCTACAAATTGTATGGCGTAATATTGTCTGCGGCTTTGGTATTCCATGAATGATCATTAGCGACAATAGGAAGCAATTCGCAAACAATCCTTTCCGAGAATGGTGTGAGGAGCTTAAAATCAAGCAAGGTTTCACATCTATTGCCCACCCGCAAGCAAATGGGAAAACTGAAGTAACTAACCGGACCATTCTACATGGTTTAAAAACCAGGTTAGGAAGAGCTAAAGGATAATGGGTCGAAGAATTACCTAATGTTTATGGGCCCATAGAACAACGGGTCGAGCAGGTAGCGGATGCACGCCTTTAAGCCTTGTCTATGGCTCGGAGGCCATTGTATCCCCTAGAAATAGGTTTACCAACTTACCGGGTTAGCTCTTTCCAACCAGCTATGAATGACATGAGCCTCCGCCTTAATCTCGGTTTGCTCGAAGAACGACGTGAGATGGCCTCATTACATAACTCAAGATATAAAAGGCAAAGCGAAAGGTATAACAACAAAAAGGTGAGGCACAATCAACCACAGATAGGTGATTTTGTCCTAAGAAAGAACGAGGCAAGCCGACAAGAGGGACAAGCAAAGTTAGACCCAAACTGGGAAGGACCATACCAAATTACCGACGTCAGATGCACGAGGACATATGTGCTAGCCGGCATGAAAGGACACCCCGTACCACGGATTTGACACATCAACAACCTCCAAAAATTTCACTTTTATATGAAGAAAGCAAAAAGCACCATCTCGACTTATGTAATAAATTACGACACAAAAAAACATTTCATGTGTATAAACGAAGCTATAATAAAAAAGGGATACTTCATATATAAATGTATACTTTATGTAATCATGAGCCTATTAAGGACGCTCGTTTGTAAATTCTTGACATAATAGAGAACTTTTTGGTTATAAATAGCCGCTATGATGCATCTATATCCCGAAATTAAAGGCATAACACAAGTACACTAAAAGTGTGTATACATGCAAATGAGCACAAAAGAAATACATTGGCACATGACGATGTGTCGTACATAAAAAGGTGACCACATATGTCAGCAAAAATACATATGCACGTGCAATATAAATAATATAGTAGATTCGAGTATTAAGTCTTTTTTTTTACAAATATTACATAGCGTAAATAATAACAAAAAGTACTATTACGTAGTAATCTACCGCTGACCCCATTACTATGTATAAAAAGGCATTCACTTTAAAATAAACAATAAATTAATAAGTAACTTATATGTGCATACCATGGTATAACTAATACTAGTATTCATGTGCACATGTGTGGAAGGAAAAGCTAGACTAAACATTAGGACTATGTTTATTCGTAACTTATACCAACCCAATCTTTTGTTAAAATATTATTTTTTTACTCCTCCACCTATACAACTTGTATATATAACCAATCTTAACTTTTTTACCATTTATCCACGGGTTAATATACACAGAAGTTACTAAAGTTTCCCCAAAGTAACGATTTTGTTACTAAAGTTTAAAACTTTACACTTAGGTTACTTATGTATACTAGTGTGGTTTGTTTGTTACTAAACATTCAGAAAAATTATCCCGCCATTACTCATAGGAGGGGTTACTGGTTAAGCAACCGGTTGCATTGACAGGTCAGCTTTTGTGGGGCCTTTTCTCTTTTATACAGTAACTGTTAGAAATGTTTGTTGTATACAGTATAAATAAAGCTCCTCTTATAGCCCCTTCTCCGTAAAAACTCAATCACAACCGAAATCCATCATCAACCCAGATCGCCTCCACCAACAAATCACCCATCACCACCCTCACATAAACCTCAACGTGCTGCTGTCACCAGAGGTACGAGTATTGTATTTTCTCCATCATGACTACTGTTAATGATTGGACTAGGGTAATTGGCAAAATCCAATTTCCAGAGGGGAGGAGATTGAATCATTATCATTGTCTCTCGACAGATAAGGTATCCACTTCGTTCTATATCACGAACTTCCTTGATCATATTGATGGGAAAAGCCTTTGGAAGATTTGTGAACCCTTTGGTCGTCTTGTTGACGCTTTCATTGCATTCTCATATCATACCATGATATGGCATGATAAAGTAAATACAGGACGTGCAAACTATGTAGTTCAATAGTTTGCATACTTGAATGGTAACTGTTGTGTTTCACGTTTAATAGCAAAGGAAGAATTATTCAGTTTATGCAAAACCCCATATTTTTAACTGTTGATTTCTGTCAAGAACATACAATAAACCTGAACTACGAATCCACATATTTGGCAAGGAAGAAAGAATCTGACCAACCTATAAATCGTGCGATTAAAACTTTTTAGGACCTCATTTTGACAAGGTCGACTTTCTTATGATGTATCCAACTTGTAACCTATTAAATTACCATACATGCCCTTCTTTTAACCGTTCAATGCAGCAAACTGCATACTTTGTTGGTTAATTATAAACATGACTTCTCCAATAAAATAAAAGGCAATAAATGAACATAAAGCTTATAAAAAGCTTGCAAACAAGCTGAAGGTTATATATGAAGTGATAACTATGTCAATTAGTGGTGGTGGGTGGCGGCGGTGGGCGGTGGTGGATCAAATGTGGTGGCGGGATAAAAATTAGGGTTTGTTTTAGTTCGCGTTTTTGTTAATAATTGTTGACTCCAAATAGACAATGAGACTCCACGCTGGCGTCCACGTAGATTGCAACCTGTAAATACAGGTTAAAACATTATGGGTAACCGGAAGTTCAGGTAAACTATACATGAGTAACCTAAGTGTAAGGTTTTAAACTTTAGTAACAAAATCGTTACTTTGTGAAAACTTTAGTAACCTCTGTGTATACTGTGAAAACTCGTATATTTTTTCTCGGTAATTAAATTATTCTTTTATTCGTACCTTTCAATTTTATAATGTTTAACCTGTTTCTTTTAATTTTTATGCGTAAATCTTGAGAATTCAAGAATTTTAATTAAATTGTATTTTAATTATTTTTCTAACAATGCAAAATAATTTACTTGGAATTATTAAATTTTATTTTATTTGTCTATATTTATTTGAATCAATAGTTTTGATTTAAAAGCACTCGCACGTGTTTTATAAAAAGTTTACCCGATTCGATGGAACCATTACCGATGGCTATTTCGACTCTAAGAAGTCAAAATAATTATGATTCCATAAATATCATCGTTATGACATAGAAATATTTTTATTGTCGTTGTTTTAATTTCGCGTTTTACGAGCATTTCTTTGTAATTTACGTCAAACTTTTAGGCGTCATTCGTTTATTCGAGGTGTTAACCCTTATTATATTATAAATCCCATTTATTTATCAAAATATAAACGTGATCCAATTATTAATGTCTTTATTTCATATTGAGAGTTTATTTTTTGTGTTTTACGTGTAGCTTTCAAATCACGTAACTTTTAAAATATTGGGATTCGATAATACCTGCTTTATTTCATTATAAAGATTTAGCTACAAATCCTCTCCTATTTATTTTAATGTGGCGTTATATTAAAGTTTACAAGACAAATGTGTCTTGTAAATTGACACTAGTACACGTGTGACTTCAACCTTGCATATTCTTACATATTGCCAACGAATACATCTCATAACTAGCAACAAGATATCTTGACTTTCCTAATTTTTATCATGTCAAAACCATAAGCCACAATATCACTCTCAATGTCATCTTTTCTTAAATATATGGATCATAAATTCAAGGTTTAAGGGTTCTAGTAGGAACTCTTCATTTAATTCTTCTATAAGATCATCAACACAATCATCTATCTTGGAGATTTTGGGCCTGATTTCAATTGATAATTAGTTGACTAATAATCATGGGTTTGAATCTATTTGGATGTATGGGTTGTAATCCTTTGATCAATTATTGGTGTTCTTGAATCCCTCATCTCTATTGTAAGTAATTTTATTGTTTTTTGATTTTTTTTTATTTTTTTTATATTCTTATTATAAAATCATCCATGGATATTAATTTTATGAACATATTCATGTTTATATATCTATTATATCTAAAGATTCAGTCCATTCATTGAATGGGCAGTAATGATGCTATTTTGTTCTACTGTTTTATGCTTCAAAACCCTCTAACGAAACCTAAAGCATACAAACGGTTTACGGTTTGCTGAAGTCATTACTCCAGCATCATATGAAGAGATACAAACGATTTGCAGTTATCAAATCATTACTCCAGCATCATATGAATAGTTGTTGGAGTTACATCGTTTATCAATTGTATAAATTGAATACAAAACGGCCAAAAAATAATACATCTTCGGTTTCTTTGATCTTTTGATAGCTATTCCATTATGTCGAAAAAGGCCATTGAGGGAATATCCATGGATGCTAAACAGCCCAATGCTGAATTGAAAACCTTGTGTTGAGATAAAGAAAATTGTTGGTGAGCCCAATGATGGTGGCGTAAGCAAAGCTGTTGGTGAGTCCAGTAATGGTGCTCAGCCTACAAAGGAGTTGTTCTTGGATGATCTTTCTATTGATGTTACAGGCACAATTATAGTGATGTTGTGTAGAATGTGGGATGTGACTACTACTATGAATCATTATTTAAGCACTGATTTTGTTGTTTCTGATGCAAAGGTATATTAATGCATTTTTATATGTTGTAGAGTATATTTAATGTGTAGATGATATGAAATCTTACCAATTGTGATTGTAGGGTCGTGCAATGCATTGCAGCGCTAAATCAACCGTAGCACACAATTTCCTAAAGTTAAAAGAAGGGGTTGTTTATTCAATAAAAGATTTTGTCGTAAAGAAGAATAAGGATAGTTACCGTATATTCAAAGATCACGAGTTTATGCTTGAATTTGATGGGTCAACATTGATAAGAAGGTCTTCTGTTAAGGTCGTTGGCTTTGTGAGGCATCCTTTTCAGTTAGAAGAACTCTGCAACTTGGAGCCTACAGATGGGAAATACTTGATGGGTAATATTTTTTTCATATGTTTTTTAATTATAACTTTTATTCTGCTTTTATTCATGTGTTAGTTTGTTAATTCCAGATGTTGCTGGATATGTCACAAATGTTGGCAGAACTAACCATTTGAAGAAAGGATCAAAAAATCTTGACTTTTACATTTCTGATGGAAGGTTAGCATAACTTTCTCTATTTGTAACTATTTTTCGTGTTATTTAGACTATAATCAAAATTGCTTTTATTGAAACAGGAACTTACAGATACGTGTGACACTCTAGGGAAACCTTGGTGATACTCTGATAGAGAAGAAGACGAAACATTTTGGACTGTTTCCAATTGTCGTGACTTCAGTTAGTGCTAAAATATATAATAGTAAGCAAGTATTTATTTTTCCTAATATATTACCTATTTTCAAATTATTGCAAACGTGCTTAGATTTTTTTAATTTACCTTTTAGATAAGCTACAACTATCAAGCAGCTCCTCCACGCTTTTGTTAGATGATCTTCAGATTCCTGTTTTAAGAGATCTAAAAAGTCAAATTCGGTAATTAGGCATGGAATAACTATTTTCATGTATAGACTATTGCATGTATCGCATAAAGCCTAATAATATGCTATAATTTTTATTTGTGTTGCAGTGATGATGAAGAAGGGTTGGGCCAGGAAATTATGTATGTTGATCCCTCCCAGCCTAGACATGGAACTTTAGAGAATCTATTGATATGGGCGCGCAACAAAAGAAATGATGTATATTTCTTCCTATTAATTTTTATTTATATTTAGATCATAATTAATAATAAAATTCCCTTGCTTTCATTACAGACTGCAACCTTCCACTGCCGGGTCAGGATTGATAATATTAGGACAAGGAAAGGGTGGAACTTCCCTTCCTGCGGTAGTGACACTTGCAAGAAGGGTATAACTCGCAAGTATGGAGGATTTTGGTGTGAGGCATGTTGCAAAGCTGTAGAGTGTCCAGTTCTAAGGTAAGTATTAGTTTAAGAATGAATTATCTTGCGACCTTAAAGAAGTTGTTAAATAAAATTGACTATGCATAAATCATTTGTAGGTACCGACTTAAATTAGATGTATCTGACAAGACATCGGCTACAGTGATTGTATTTTTTGATGAGGTTGCTAATCTATTGGTCAAGTGTATCGCTGAATCAATATGTGACTTTGAAAATGAGGTATCATGATATTGTTTAATCTATAATTCATTGAAGTATAGTATAATACTTACTTCTATATACAGGAGGGCAATGGTGATCAGAACTTGCCCAGAGCTTTATTGAATATCATTGGCGGTATTTACACTCTGGAGCTTAAAACTCATTCTTACTTTGAACATGGTAATTATGAAAGTTTTACATGTTGTAAGATTATTCATGACGAGGTCGTGGATAATGCTGAAACTTCAGCTACTAATGATGCTCCCTCTAATGCTCCTTCTCCTTCTAAGAATGTTAAGTCTCCAAAGTTGAAGAGATTGGCAAACCAACTATCTGTATCTACACCTGCCAAAAAATCATAGAAAAAAAGCTAAAAGGTTCCATATAAAGGAATTTTACAATAATTACAATATCAGGTGCCAGAATTATTATTCACATGTTACGCTTCTTTCTATTGTTACAGCATTCAACTCGATGATACAGATGATGAAGTCACATCCATTTGTGATGAAAATGAGGATGCTGATAATGCTGACTCTCTTGCCAAATCTGTTCAATTACCAAATCAAAGGCGAAGGTTTATCTGAAAAGTCCTTTCGGATATTTTGACACTAACTTTGTATTTTACTAATTTAATTTTCTCTATTACTCTTTCAGGAAAATGGTCTATGATTCAGAGTCTGGATAGATACTCTTATTTGTTACAAGAATGAAACAATGGAAGAAGCTTTTTAAGGATGAGCTTTAGTGAAATAAAACAGAAACATGAAATACATTTTGGTTTTTATTTGTTTTTAAGAATTTGAGATATTGTTTGTTTTTTGGAACTATATTTGTTTTTTGTTTGATTTTTGTATGATCATAATCTTTATTATCGTGCAATATATCTTGAGGATTTTTATTGCATCAGCAAAAACTCAATAAGGTTAATCTCCAAAATCCTTTTTCATAAATTTATTTTATGAAAAATGATCTATCACTTGAAGTAGATGCTATCAACTATTTATTTATGAGTGTGAGTTATTATTAACGTTGAAACTGTCGTGCAATATAACTCGAGGAATTTTATTGCATCAGCAAAAACTTAAGAAGGTTAAACTCAAAAATCCTTTTTCATATTTTGATTCTATTTTATAATTAACTAATTTATTTAAGTCTATTATTCTTTCATGAAAATGATCTATACCTCCAAGTGAAATAGATGTTGTTCTTTATTTCAAAGATGAAACCATGAAAGAAATTTGTGAGAGATGAGCTTTAGGGATCTATCACTTGAAGTAGATGCTATCAATTATTTATTTATGAGTTTGATTTTTGTATTATCCTCATGGTCATGTAATGATTTACCATTATCTTATTTATGTATCTTCCTAATTACTTTACCATTCAATAAAATTAATATTCGTTAAGATGTATTTAAATCTGCAGTTCCATATTCTCAACATCTTAAATCTACAGTTTCATATTCTTAATATTAATTTTAGTATTGTAACTCTACTATCATTGAATTAATATATATACAAGTTGTCATTCTTACCTTAGCATATTATCTAAGCATGTCAACACAAACACCTAATTCACACAGCAAAGACACCAAGGATCAAAGCTTAGCAGGAGTTACAAAAACTATTAACAATTGATGAAAATGTTGCACCAGTTGGATGAAGAATCATATTGCCTTCAAGCATGAAAAGCAAAGACACATATGAGTCGCTTATCAACGACTCAGCTATTCGCAAGCGTCGGAAGCTCAACATAGAACACCCAACAACTTCATAGACTATAATCAAAACTGAATTAACTAAGAAAAGGCCATCAGCATTAAGCTGCTATGTTACCCATTTTCCAATTTGAATAAAAGATGTTTGTTTCAATCATGTTTAGTTTGTTTCTTTTATTATTTGCATATGTTTATATTCTTATGACTGCAAAAAACAGCATCTGGCAACTATTAGGTAAATAAAGCTTTAAATTAAGTTTGTTGAATTAATAATCTTATAAATAAAGCTTTAATTTTCACAATAAATATGATAATTCAGTTAAATAATTCCAAAGGTCAAGTATTGAATAGATTGAATTACAAAATGCAGTTTTTAAAACTCAAACATCATGTTCATGTAAATCATTTTATAATTCTGAAATCACTATGAATGAAGGTATGTTTAAATTTATTCATTTCATTTATTTAGTTTTTGAATTTACATAAAATTCAGTTTATGTTAATCAAACAGGAAGACAACCTAACACTAGTTATATTCCATCTTTATCAAACATGCTTAATAATTTCATTACAATTCAATCGAAAACAACTGTCATGCACGATGGAACCGTGCAGAATTACTGTGGTCTGACATTAACAAACAATCCTATTCAAGAAGGAGGTAACGGAAGGAATTCATTTTTGTATTCGATACTATAATGATTTACATGTACTATAATGCATAAATGTAACCAGGAACCAATCCTAATGTAAGGCAGATGCATATAGGAACTCATTCTACGTACAATAAATCCTTAACAATAGCAGGTAATTTATTTAGCTATATATTTTCCTTTAAAAAAAACAATAAATTTTTTTTACCTTTATTCAATTATATATTCAATACTTGTTTCCAGGAACCTCCCGTCATCGAACACCTAGAAGGGTACCAAAAAAAGCTGGGTTAACATCTAAAGGTAATATTTATGTATGTTACAATTTCAAATAGAAAATCCATTTATAATTGAAATAACAGTCTAACCTTAAACATAACATCAACCAGGAGTTCCCGTATCCTACAATAACCTTGAACCTCCTTCCTATCAATGACGGAACTGTCATGCAAGAATGTGGTATGAAGAAAGAAATAATAAAAGTCATAGAGCTGTCAATCCAACATTTTCTTTATGTTGTCAAGAGGGAAAAATACTCTTACCCAAATTCAAAGCAACACCACCGCCTTTAGACTACCTCCTTGACTTTGCTAATTCTGCTACATCAAAATTTAGAGAACAAATTAGGATTTATAATGGCATGTTCTGCTTTACATCATTTGGAGCTAGAATAGAACATGCAATAAATAATGGAAGGGGGTTGTATACATTTAGGATAAATGGGCAAAATTATCATCGTATTGGTTCTCTACTTCCGCAAGAAGGCCACCAGCCAAGATATGCACAACTTTATTTTTATGATACCCAAAATGAAGCCAAGAACCGGATGTCTGTTTTTCTAAACAACGAGACAGGAGATGAAGTGAATGCAACAATTGTAGCAGACTTGATATCCATGTTGGATAGATTTAGTCCTATTGCAAAAGCCTTCCGAATGGCACGGGATTGGTGCCATTCACATCAATCTGTCAATTTTGAATTACACCTTCTTACTGACCGAAAATCTACAAAGCAATATAACGCCCCAACTGTTTCTGAAGTATCAGCGTTGATCACAAATGATTTTGGGGATGGTGAGCCTATTAGGGATATTGTTATCAATAGTAAACGCGAGGGCCCCAAAAGAATCTCAGAGTTACATCCATCCTACATGGCACTACAATATCCACTATTATTTCCTTACGGTGAAGATGGATTTCATGAGAAGATTCATTACTATAACAACAAGGGTGCACGGAAAACAAACAGAGGGTTTGTGACAATGAAAGAATACTATGCATACAGTATTCAACAGCGTGCTAACCAAGGCAATACTTTGCTGAAAGGCGGGCGCCTTTTTCAACAATACTTGGTTGATGCTTTTACTGCTGTTGAGGAACAAAGACTCAAATGGTCGAGAAATAATCAAGATACCCTACGAGTTGATCTCTATCACAATTTGAATGATGCCGTTACAAGAGGAGACACGAATGCAGCCGGATTTGGAAGAAGAATAGTTTTGCCCTCAAGTTTCACGGGAGGCCCAAGATATATGATGCAAAATTATCAAGATGCGATGGCCTTATGCCGAACATATGGCAATACTGATCTATTTATAACTTTTACATCAAGTCCTAAATGGTCAGAGATTGCAGAAATGTTGGCTGATATTCCTGGCCAAAGAGCACACGATCGACCGGAAATTAGAACTCGAGTTTTTAAAATGAAACTCATGGAAATGTTAGAGGATCTGACGAAAAAAGAAATTTTTGGCAAACAGGTGCAGGTAATATTTTACTTCAAATTTTCAATCAGTATGATACTGTTGTGATAATTACTAAATTTTGCTAATATATTGCAGTTGTTTATGTCATTGAGTTTCAAAAGAGAGGACTACCGCACGCACATATACTGCTATGGCTTGCAGAAGAATGTAAATGCAAAACGGCAAGTCAACTTGATGATATCATATCAGCTGAAATGCCATGCCCAAAACAAGATCCAGATGGATACAAAGCTGTCACAAATTTTATGCTGCATGGTCCGTGTGGTAAAGGTACAACATGCAACATTGAGGGAAAGTGTTCAAAACGATACCCAAAGCAATTTAATGCAGAAACAATACTTGATGATGATGGTTACCCAGTATACCGTTGAAGGGATTCAAAAGTTACTATTGTCAAAGGGAAAGTCACATACACAAACAAAAATGTGGTGCCTCACAATCGATATCTTCTGCTCAAATATCAGGCCCACATCGATGTTAAATGGTGTAACAGGTCAAAAGCAATTAAGTATTTATTCAAATACTTAAACAAAGGACCAGATCGTGCTACAATTGTTTTTCAAGAGAACGTTCAACGCAATGGTGAGGGGGAACCAGATCAGGTAATGGTAGTTGATGAAATAAAAAATTATTCGAGTTGTCGATATTTAGCTCCATGTGAAGTTGTATGGCGTCTATTCTCTTTTGATATTCACTATTCTTACCCATCAGTAATGAAACTGAATTTTCATCTACCAGAGCAAAATGCAATAACATTGTGTGACTCTCAGAATTTACCAGCACTACTTCAACGAGAGGAAATTAAAACACCCATGTTCACAGAATGGATTGAATTAAACAAACGAGATAAGAATGCTCAAAAGCTGACGTATGCTGAAATTCCAGAACACTATGTTTGGCATGAACGGGAGAGAATTTGGAAACCTCGAAAGCAAAAAAAATGCATAGGCAGAATCTACTTATCAAACCCAGCATCAGGAGAACGTTACTATCTCAGAGTGTTATTGAATGTTGTCAGAGGTCCTAAAACGTTTAAAAAATGATGACAGTTCACAAGACATTATATTCAACGTTCAAAGAAGCGTGTTTTGCATATGGCCTTCTTAATGATGATAAGGAGTGGACAAATGCTATACACGAGGCTCGATTATGGGCATTAGCACCACAACTACGGGATTTATTTGTTACAATATTACTTTTTTGTGATGTGAGCAGGCCTGTCAAGTTTTGGGAGGAGAATTGGGAAACATTGTCAGAAGATATTTTGTTTATCAAACGAAATCTTTACAGATATCCTGATCTTCAGCTCTCGGAAGAACAAATTAAGAATTACTGTTTAGTGGAGATTGAATCCCTGCTTAATCGAAATGGCCGATCATTAGCAGATTTCCAGGATATGCCGCGTCCGAATACAAGTTTGCTAACAACTATGGATAACAAATTGATTAGAGAAGTAATGAATTTTAATATGAAGGAAAGCAAAGTAGAGCATGATAAGCTTCATTCTCAATTAAATCCAGAACAAAGGGCCATCTATGACGACGTTATTGATTCTATAAGTAGAGAGAAGGGACAATTTTACTTTGTGTATGGACCTGGAGGAACAGGGAAGACTTTTTTATACATAACACTCATATCAAGGTTACGATCAGAACATAAAATTGTCCTTGCTATTGCTTCTTCAGGTATCTAAGTCCTATTCTTTTAATAAAATACTTTATACTACTTAAATGATAAATATCTATCGTGTTTTTTTGTATGAAACTCAAAAGCAATATGAGCTTTTAAATTGACTCAGAGATTGCTTCGTTGCTCCTACCAGGCGGGAGAACAGCTCACAGCAGGTTCGTGATACCACTTGAATTAATGGAAAATAACACATGTGGTATCAAACAAAACACGCATTTGGCAGAATTAATGAAGTCTGTGGAGTTGATTATTTGGGATGAAGCGCCTATGACTCAAAAGTATGCATTTGAGCATTAGACAAGACACTGAAGGATATATTGGGGTTTCAAAATGAAGGAAAAAGAAATAAAATGTTTGGAGGAATAACAGTTTTATTAGGAGGTGATTTTAGGCAAATTTTACCCGTTATACCGAAAGCAAAAAGGCCTGAAGTAGTTCAATCATGCATAAACCAGTCATTTTTATGGAATTCTTGCAAAGTGTTTACTTTTACACGCATTATGCGAGTAAATGAATATACCTCATCAGGCGAGATAGATAGAAGCAAACAACAATTCAATAAATGGGTTTTAGATGTAGGTGACGGGATTTTGCCAACCAAAAAAAAATAAGCAAAAAAAGAAGGAACGTGGATAGAAATTCCAGAAGAATTCATTATCCAAGCTTGCAATTCTCCTTTGGAACAGATTGTTAATCAATCTTATCCTAATTTTGAAGCTAGGAAAAATGATGAACACTATCTAAGAGAACGTTCAATTCTAACGCCTCGAAATGATGATGCTGACGAGATAAACAACTATATGTATAAAAAGCTGCCAAGTGAGAGTGTTACTTATAATAGTGCTGATGAAGTGTGTAAGGGATCTACAGACACCTTAGATCAACCCCAACATTACCCCATCGAGTTTCTAAACTCTTTAAAATTCCCAGGCATGCCACCTCATGAATTAAATTTGAAAAAAGAATTGCCTATTATGCTTTTGCGTAATGTAAATCCAAGCATGGGATTATGCATCGGAACACGATTGATCATAACTGATTTGAGTCAATTTGTCATTTGCTCCCAAATTCTTACGGGATCAAACGTGGGAGAAAGTGTTCTTATCCCAAGAATAACTCTCACATCTACGCAAACACAATGGCCATTTATCATGAAACGAAGGCAATTTCCTGTCAAGCCTTGCTATGCAATGACTATAAACAAAAGTCAAGGGCAGTCACTCAACTATGTTGGTGTTTATTTACCCAGGCCTTTTTTTAGCCATGGTCAACTCTATGTAGCTCTATCTAGAGTAACTTCACCAAAAGGATTAAAGATTTTGATGACTGAAGATGAAGACCCTGAACTCAGAAATAGAACACGAAACATCGTTTTTAAGGAAGCTTTTAACAATCTATCCAATCTATCATAATAGTTTCCTTATTCATAACAAAATGTATCCAGTAACATTTCAATTAAAGTTATCTTCATTTTGAATAAAATCATAATCATATATTTGTCCATTTCTTTTAATTACATGTTGCTATTAGATAAATCAAAGTCAACCCTAACTAGAAAATTGATAAAACGAATTTAATTAAACCTAAAAAGAAAACACACCTTTTTTAGACTTCTTCAATGATTCAATCAAAAAAAACCTGCAAAGTAAATAGAAATTTTTATTTTCAAAATATTAGGAATAAAAGAATTGATAAAGATGCAATAAAATGATAGATGATTATTTTCAAAACATTAGAGTTAAGAAAATCAAAAAAGAAGAAATGAAATGATAGAGTTGTTTTCAATTAAAAAGAAACGGCAGTTACATATGACTAACAAAAAATAAAATAAGGAGTGTTTGTTTCCATGAATGATACATAGGCTGTTTGGAATAACAATAAAAATCAAAAAATACATTCAATAAAATCACAAAAACATAAACAGAAACGCGATTTCATATTCCATTCCATAATCATTACATAATATCATTCCATGATTACAAGTTCATCATACCCAAAAGATTCAAACTTTCACTAAACAGAAAAGAGTACTACATCATCACATTCCCAAAAGAAACACTAAACATAAAAGCTTAATCAGAAAGATCCATCAACTGCGCTTGAAACTGGAGTTCATTCAGACGAGTCCTAGCCCTAGCCAACATTCCATTCAAACTAGCAAGCTTTGCATTTTTAGTATCACGCAACTCTCTGAAATAACCTAAACTTTCCAAATCAACTTCAAGCTCTTCATCTTTGTTTTCAAACTCAACAATCATTAAACCAATCCTAACCAAATTATTCTTCACATTCTCAGCTTGCACCCTCAAAACACTAGCAAAGCTTTCTTCATTCACAGCCATTTGATTATAGTAAAAACCCATGATTTTCCCAGTTTCAGTATGACCACAAATGTCTTTGAGTTCTTTCAAAATCAAATTAGGGTTTGCCATTGATAAGCAGAGAAGTTTAAGATGAATAGAAAAATTAAGATTAACTTATTGATTGTAACTACACTACCACAACTCATCATTATATAGAACAACAAAATTACACAAATTCAAAGTGTAAACGGTACCTAATTAATGCAAGCGCGCCCTTTCGTTAATCTTGATTGCCCTTTACTATTGAAAATTAAAAACCGTAACTTTTGGAGTCCTCTAGAAAGAAGCAAAAGAGTGTGTGAAACGAGTTTGTTGTTTGCCCCCCAACAACATTAATAATCTTTAGTTTCGTTTCCTTTTTTTAACAATATTTTTGTTGCTATACCATATTAATACTTATCAATTTTTAAAAACCCCATGCATTATACCATATTAACAACTTAAACCCTTAGAAAATACAAAGTTAACATAAATATTTAAAATATTACAAATAGTTTTTATAATTTGTTCAATAGCAGCATATATCAAGCCCCCAAGAAGAACAACCCACGCCCCTTAGTGCAACGCACGGGTTCCGGATGCCTCGTTTATGTTATTGTTTTGATTTGAATGATTATGGCATTGAATAGGGTATGATGATTTAAAAATGGGTTAAAACTAGTGTTTGGATAGATTGAATTGTTGGTTTTGATAGACATGTGTTGTTTAGTTGTTTTAAAAATATTTCGTGGGTTTTACCTGTAGGAGAAAAATAGGATGAGATACCTCCAGGTCTTATGTTCGTTTTGTGTCACACCCCACTATGGCGGAATATGGGGCGTGACGTATGGATATCATCACAACATGGCGTGTCTATAGAGATAACTATATGAAATAAGAAATGTCATAAAATGGTGACACAAAAGTCATGACAATATCTCATCAAATGCAGGAGTCTAGGTAAGTAGGTAACAGTCCTACCACTTACCCAAGACAAACAATAAACATAAACCAAACAAACATATAGGTGCCAACATGTATCACTTAATAAACAAAAACATAAAGGTAAACTAAGTAGGAAACGGGGATATCCTTCTATATGCATTCCTACGCTCTCCAAATCCTAGCCACATAAGTTCTCACGCTTAACCACGTTATCACCTGAAAGAGACACTAAAACACGTCAACATAAAGTTGGTGAGAGTCATAGGTTTAGACTCTAACGCTAAATCAGTTACAAGCTGTGAATAACAAACACCAATACAATAACATATGGACAATGTGCTACAAGTATGCATTAACAACTAAAAATTCAAGATCAAACATTTCAAACCAAATCCAAGGCCCTCAGCCTTACCAAACATCATGGTACCATAGATGATCACACTATGTACCTATCCCAAGGCCACTACCTTGTCATTAACCATTGGTCCCATAGACGATCACGCTATGTACCTATCCCAAGGCCACTACCTTGTCATTAACCATTGGTCCTATAGACGATCACGCTATGTACCTATCCCAAGGCCACTACCTTGTCATTAACCATTGGTCCCATAGACGATCACGCTATGTACCTATCCCAAGGCCACTACCTTTTCATTAACCATTGGTCCCATAGGCGCCCATACACCTATGTACCTTTCCAATCCAGATCATACACAAACAAGAATCACATAGCAGTTAATCACATAATGTACACACAAGTCCATCTCAACCTTAAAAACATTCACAGCATCAATTTATAAACAACTCAACACAGTGTCTCTTCCATCCCATCTGGAAGTCAAAATCAAAAGTAAACATGGGACTATGAAACTCACCTGATATCTTCTTCACAAGTCCTTGCACTAGCAACGAGCTAACAAACCAAAAACACACAATCAATACCCGAGCCAATCACCAAGATGGCTCATCAACCTATGATGGACATCTAGCCTATTCCCATATAATTACCTCATTGTTAAGTTCTAATCACCTCATTACCCTTCCTTAACAAGTCCCTAACTTGGTTAAGTTTAATAGCTATCCCGTTCATAATTTTACACAAAACAGTCCCAGTTTTAGGTCTCAAAACTTTAAGTCAAACATTCACTTAAATATATCCATGGTTTCTGTAAAAGAAATATTCACACTTTTATACATGTTAGTTAAAACCTCCCACTTGCCCTAACCTTAAAGCTACTGTTAAGGCCCCGATATATGTGTATATATTGCTACCTATCCAGAATTCACTGATTTTAAACGTATGAAAAGCTCATTACCATTAGAGGGTCTTACTCTAAACCACAATCTTAGCCCAAGTGCAGATACTCACTACAATATATAAACCATCTCTCATGTTCGTGATAAGATCCAAATGCAACCCTAAGTACCCCAAACAACCCAAAACTTAAAAAGAAAACAGGCTGAATTCAAAACTGTTTTGACCTCCGACTGTTGTAACCTGTTTTTGACCCACTTCCCGACCTCCAATTTAGTTCTAGTTTCTTGCATTGGAAAGCCACTTCAAATAACTTTCCATAGCTAGTTTGATCGCATCTTGAATGTCCCTAGAACCTCAGATATGATCAAAACAATTGACTCAAATTCTGCCCAGTTTTTAAAAACGGGTTTAACAAAATCAACCTCATTAATTAACTCTAATCCCTCTAATTACAAGCCCTAATTTATTTAATCATTAAAGTATGATTAATATACTGTTTTTAATTAAATCCTAATCTAATCCATCATATGATCATAGAAACATTAAAAACATTTAATATGAAAAGGGTTAAGAAGGTTTTACCTTTGAATTAATAGAAGATGAAGAAAACCTAATTTTTGAAGAACCCTAATTGGCCACCATTGATGAATTTCGGCTAGGAGATGTTATGGAGGTTAAAAACCTGATTATTATGGTTATAAGTTGGGTTTGGTTAAGTCCTAAAGGCCCCCTAATCCCATTACAAGTCCATTGGGCCTGTTTTGGGCTTTTCCCTTCTTTCTTTCTTCTTTGGTACGTCTAAACCGACCCAAACACCCCTAAATTCGTTTTTTTTTATTATTATTTAATATTATGTTATTAATATTACTTTAACTTTCCTTAATTTATTTCAGCTCCTAAAGCTTCCAAAACCACAAAACCGTAAAACTAGTCAAATTTACGCGTTTTACCGTAAAAGACGTAAAATATACACTTTTAAAAAAAATCTCAAATTTTGCAATAAACTTTATAACTAAGTCCTAAATGACTTAAAACCATCCGGAAAAATATTCATATGACTAATTACCTCATCCGCGACCTCTAAATGCTAAACCGTAAATCGTAAAAATACGATTTTCTATAATACATATACGTATACTTAGAACCACCAAATAACACCATCTCACTTCATAGTCACTACCATGTGAACTCATGAACATGAAATCATCACACATCGTTTCATTCACAAGGTACCCCGTACCGGAAACGATATCCAAACCACAATCCATACACACCAATAAGCACATAAACACGTAAAGACACGCAACTAGCACAAAATAAAACTAAGTGACGAACCTCAAAACCAGGGTTGTCACATCACTTCCTCCTAATAGAAATCTCGTCCTGAGATTTACTCCTTAGGATCAAACACACAGACAACAAATCACACGAGGATACTTGTTCTAAAAGAACTCTCATTTCCACGTGAACTTTAGTTCAAGTTTCAAAATACCACATATACAAACCAAAAAAAATTAAACTCGTTGCCAAACTCTTGACCTCACAGTCAATAAATCTCCTAGATGACTCTTTGATAAAACAAAGACTCTCATTAACACAATTCCCGAATAACCGTACATGAAAAATGCATTCTCAAATAACCTTTACCAATCTCAATACATGAAATGTATCATGTATACAACTCATTTCCCCCAGGAAATTCTATGCTCATAAGCTAATGGTCCGATCTTTCTAAAGATCATAAATGGACCTACAAAACTCTACATCAACTCTTCCATTTTACCAAAACATACCACCCGTTACTATGGGTGAAACTCCCTACATAACTTTGTCACTAACTCTAGTGGTTTCCTCCTTTTCTACATAGCATCCCTTGTTGCTCTCATCCTTTACACAACCATCATTACCACATTAGTAGCCTCTTTTACCAATTCTAGTCCACAATAGGGACAACTCACCCTATCCTTTCATATAGTGCCTCAAATGGCATTTATCGACTTCTAGTATGATAACTAACATTATATGAAAACTCAGCCATCGCTAACGAGTTTCCTAACTACCTCTAAATCAATCAGTATAGGTCAGTGCCATTTCCTTTTCCACACTACGACAGTTTTAGCCTGCTTGTGCTTTATTCTACTCATTAAGCTCTACCAAAGTTTTACCTTCGGTTCCTATCTCGACCTATTTCATTCATGCTTCGCTTCTATACACACTTCCTTCTTCTTCTTCAACTCCTACCATACATCACGATGTGATGCTTCCCATCGTTTCTTCCCTAGCCATAATCCTTCATAAGGCATTCCATACATATTAGGCTAACTTTTACGCAAAATCCTCTATTGCATCACATCCGTACGCAATCCTTCCAACTTCTTAACTACATGACTTTTCATTCCTCTTGAAATATGAGATGAATTAGTTAGTCTATCGTCTATCACCCAACTCTCGTCGTACTTATTCCTCCATCGCATTATGTATCCCTTTCACCAACTTCGTCCTTACATCGCCCTTTCTAAGCTACTCCTATCTATGTAGGAAGTATAGTCTACGTCCCTTTTCTCTATATGATTATCCAAGCCACGCAACTTAAAGGTTGACGCGTTCTCCGCTTTAGACAACTCAACTCGTGCAACCTACACCCTTCATCCAAATCACCCTAATACGTCATCCATATTGTTCCAGTTCGTCTCTGCTTCACTTTATTCTTCTTATTCCATGTCTCATCAACCATACTTGCCTTTCCCAGATGGTACTTGGCCTTGCAATTTTCTTTCATCACTTAACTCCACCCATCACCTTTGCCAAAAGTTCAATCAGGATGATTGAATATGTGTTGGAGACGTTCATGATCCGTATAGATCATTCTCCACGTCTCGTACACCAAATGCCTCTAGCATTCTAGGCAGATATAACAATCCAGCCCCACTAACTAAGTCCATCTAGTTCTTCCAAATCTTCAGTTCCTGCAACGTATAAGCGATCGCCTTTCTTTGTCGTCCTCGTACGCGTCCAAATCCTTGCTCCACGTATCGTCATGCTTCGCGAATTCATCCGGTCCTTTCGATAATGCCAAGATCGGTTCATTATCCAATCCACCTCTTCAGCCTCCAAAACACTTCCTCATCCTTCTTCACTTCGCCCCTTGCTGGTTCCATGATACGCCATCATCTCTAACTACTCATCATGGTAAACTTAATACTAAAAACTCACACTCGAAAATCTCACGTATAACTCCACTCCAAAACCAACACATAATTCGCCTCACTCTCCTTCTCAGATTTGAGTAGTTCAAGATGTCGTCGACGCTCCCGATGGCAACTCGTTTATACACGTTCATGCACACTTGGTTCATTAACACCATGAAAACCGCTAGTGCTTTGGTGAAGCCAAATACATAACCGTAAACCCAAAGCGTTTATACAACATCCTTAGCAGTTTCAACTATGTCCTCCTTGCACCCTTTCTTAGCGGCAATACGAATAAATTCCTACCTCGTTCTACTTGCAAAATTCTACACGCATCTTAAAAGACCGGTACTTCCTCTCATCAGACCACTCAACCTCTTTCCACATCCAATCTACTACTAAGCAACTCAACTTTTATCCAGCATTCCTTGCAATCTCTAACAGCTCTTGTTTTTAAATCACTCCATCAACGATTTGCCTTAGAACGGCACTAACTACAACTCCTCTCACTTCTCCTACTTGCTCTATTTATGGTTCTACCTCACAGTAATAGGCAAACCTACTAAATTTCAGGAAATTTTCGAAAAACTTACATGCCCTATGAACAATCATAAATACCTTTGAGGTATTACTTCCCCTTCCAACACTCTCTATGGCGCGTTACTTGTGCTAATATCCCACAAATCTCTATTCATCTCCTTGGTACTCCTAAGAGACCTCATGACCACACTAGTTCATCTACGAACTTCTTTCCTCCCCGCTAAGGGTATTCCGACCGTTCTCTCATGGTCACCTACTTAAGCGTGTAGGCGCGACCAAGTATTTCATACGACTACCTCAACGCTCCCGAACAATACGAAACCAAAACTACATCCTGAATCCATCAGATACGATCAACGAATCAAACCAACGGATAACTAACGACATTTCACGTGCACCAATTAAAACAAGTAAAAAACCACGAGACTCAAAAGAAAACTCAAACCCAGAACATGTATCAATTCAAAATGACCCATGACAACGAAAAATAATCCAAGAAACACCCAATGACAACAAAAACATATTACGCCCCGCAACATATTATTTAAACCGTGCAAAAGACCGACCTTTCCAAAAGAATATACTTTTATTTATTATTATTATTTTTTTTTACCTCCCCACATCTGTGTGACGCAAACCATCTACAAACAACCTTCTAGGCGATCTCAAAACTCAACCCAAGGACTAGGTATCCCGTGCACCCCAAATAAAAATAAACTACTATTCAAAACTCAACCTTGAACCCGACACTTGTACAACAATTCCGACCAGTCCACTGACCTCCCATGACTATACTTTCTGAATATTTGAAACGTACGTTCTGATTACATAATTTTTGGCTTTTGAATCACTCAAAAAGCTCTAAAAACAAACAAGTTATGACCGAAACAGTTTTATATTAATGAAAGATAAAATTATATGTGAAATATTCATAAACTCAATTTAACCTTGAATTAATAATTATAAATGACGTGAATCGGTTAAACCCAATTATATAAACTATGTAAGTAGAAAGAAATTTTACTTCGCTTTATTTTAAAGAAAGTCTTTTAGAATTTGAAATAAATAAGTGTTGACTAAAAAGAAATCTTATGTTACATCTTGTTTCAAACACGACCCCAACACCTTACCCTTACTTTACCGAATACGACCAACTATCTAACCCTATACTAGATTTCCAAGTCCCCTTTTTCCATATACCAACCAAAAGAAATGTAAGACTCAACACAAAAGATTTCATTATCTCAAAAGAAATCCCAGGTTATTTCAATAGACTTAAAACCAAGAACACCGTTTTAAAACGTACACGTGAAATACGAAACTCAAAGAATACGCTACAAGACACAGTTCAAAAGATTCAAAACATCGTTGAAACTCCACCAAACTCTAGCACCATAAAACACGAACAAACACAAGGTACGTTCAAGTTATAATAACTAGTGAACGACCATATACCATAACTTAACACATAGTAGTATATATACATCCGCATATGTATACCTATTGAATCCCCCAAACATACTCGTTATCATACACGTAAGTCAATCATCTCTTTATACGCTCGTTTTTCCATACGAGTATTCACTATCTCACCGTGCCACAACAAGGCATAAAGCCCACCTCCAAAACCAAACCATATCGTGTGACCCCAAAATCACACAACACAACTATAACCCAAAACATATAACACACTAATAAAAATAGCCATATCGTAGGCAGCCGTTACATAAACCCATATATAATACGTATACCCAAATTCTACATCTCATCATATACAAGCATGTACTAACCCTCTTTCATGCAACCATACTTGGGGACCCATTGAAGTTGTGGTACTTGTATAACTATGTTGGCCACCATACTTATACAATTACCCTTTCCCCAATGCACTCCCTCCTATGATGAAACTTATAAGAATCAATACAACATATAACACATAAATCCATCTACTCACATAAGCTCATAACCACATAACCAATAAGATCCAAAACTCCATCTATAAAAATAACATAATAAAACTCTTGGAATACAGAAATCCATAGTCTAGCTAAAACAGCCTAGACTAAATCCAAAACGAAAACATAATCAGTTATAAGTCATGTCGCCCATAAGAGTGGAAACGACTTAAAATCCTTCCTACCCATGTACTCCTAGTAACTCGAACCACCACACGATTCTTAGGGAACATGACTTAAACATCAAAAGAAAAATACTGTACCTCGGGTACATAAAATAACCCAACAAAAGATAGAACTACCATGTACCAAATTATGTACTATAATGTACAATTTAAGCAAAATACGACAATGACTAGTGTGGACGATTATGGTTCAACCCGCACTAGTCACAACCCAAAAAGAAAATAACATGTGGCTAAGTATGAACTTACTATGGTTCAATTCATACTAGTTAAAACATCACAATAAATAACATTCAAACACAACAATTATAATAAAATGCACACATACTCCTATGACGCCTATATGCAGGGACCCTTAAGCTATAGACTAGGCTACGCGACTAGGCAACCTAATTCTCTATAACCATTGTCTCTGATACCATTTTGTCACACCCCACTATGGCGAAATATGGGGCGCAACGTATGGATATCATCACAACATGGCGTGTCTATAGATATAACTATATGAAATAAGAAAAGTCATAAAATGGTGACACAAAAGTCATGACAATATCTCATCAAATGCAGGAGTCTAGGTAAGTAGGTAACAGTCCTACCACTTACCCAAGACAAACAATAAACATAAACCAAACAAACATATAGGTGCCAACATGTATCACTTAATAAACAAAAACATAAAGGTAAACTAAGAAGGAAACAGGGTTATCCTTCTATATGCATTCCTACGCTCTCCAAATCCTAGCCACATAAGTTCTCACGCTTAACCACGTTATCACCTGAAAGAGACACTAAAACACGTCAACATAAAGTTGGTGAGAGTCATAGGTTTAGACTCTAACGCTAAATCAGTTACAAGCTGTGAGTAAAAAACACCAATACAATAACATATGGACAATGTGCTACAAGTATGCATTAACAACTAAAAATTCAAGATCAAACATTTCAAACCAAATCCAAGGCCCTCAACCTTACCAAACATCATGGTACCATAGATGATCACACTATGTACCTATCCCAAGGCCACTACCTTGTCATAACCATTGGTCCCATAGACGATCACGATATGTACCTATCCCAAGGCCACTACCTTGTCATTAACCATTGGTCCCATAGACGATCACGCTATGTACCTATCCCAAGGCCACTACCTTGTCATTAACCATTGGTCCCATAGACGATCACGCTATGTACCTATCCCAAGGCCATTACCTTGTCATTAACCATTGGTCCCATAGGCGCCCATACACCTATGTACCTTTCCAATCCAGATCATACACAAACAAGAATTACATATCAGTTAATCACATAATGTACACACAAGTCCATCTCAAACTTAAAAATATTCACAGCATCAATTTATAAACAACTCAACACAGTGTCTCTTCCATCCCATCTGGAAGTTAAAATCAAAAGTAAACATGGGACTATGAAACTCACCTGATAGCTTCTTCACAAGTCCTCGCACTAGCAACGAGCTAACAAACCAAAAACACACAATCAATACCCGAGCCAATCACCAAGATGGCTCATCAACCTATGATGTACATCTAGCCTATTCCCATATAATTACCTCATTGTTAAGTTCTAATCACCCCATTACCCTTCCTTAACAAGTCCCTAACTTGGTTAAGTTTAATAGCTATCTCGTTCATAATTTTACACAAAACAGTCCCAGTTTTAGGTCTCAAAACTTTAGGTCAAACGTCGACTTAAATATATCCATGGTTTCTGTAAAAGGAATATTCACACTTTTATACATGTTAGTTAAAACCTCCCACTTGCCCTAACCTTAAAGCTACTGTTAAGGCCCCGATATATGTGTATATATTGCTACCTATCCAGAATTCACTGATTTTAAACGTATGAAAAGTTCATTACCATTAGAGGGTCTTACTCTAAACCAAAATCTTAGCCCAAGTACAGATACTCACTAAAATATATAAACCATCTCTCATGTTCGTGATAAGATCCCAATGCAACCCTAAGTACCCCAAACAACCCAAAACTTAAAAAGAAAACAGGCTGAATTCAAAAACTGTTTTGACCTCCGACTGTGTAACCTGTTTTTGACCCACTTCCCAACCTCCAATTTAGTTCTAGTTTCTTGCATTGGAAAGCCACTTCAAATACCTTTTCAGGGCTAGTTTGATCGCATCTTGAATTTCCCTAGAACTCCAGATATGATCAAAACAATTGACTCAAAATTCTGCCCAGTTTTTAAAAACGGGTTTAACAAAATCAACCTCATTAATTAACTCTAATCCCTCTAATTACAAGCCCTAATTTATTTAATCATTAAAATATGATTAATATACTGTTTTTAATTAAACCCTAATCTAATCCATCATATGATCATAGAAACATTAAAAACATTTAATATGAAAAGGGTTAAGAAGGTTTTACCTTTGAATTAATAGATGATGAAGAAAACCTAATTTTTGAAGAACCCTAATTGGCCACCATTGATGAATTTCGGCTAGGAGATGTTATGGAGGTTAAAAACCTGATTATTATGGTTATGAGGTGGGTTTGGTTAAGTCCTAAAGGCCCCATAATCCCATTACAAGTCCATTGGGCCTGTTTTGGGCTTTTCCATTCTTTTTTTCTTCTTTGGTGCGTCTAAACCGACCCAAACACCCCTAAATTCGTTTTTTTATATTTTTATTATTTAATATTATGTTATTAATATTACTTTAATTTTCCTTAATTTATTTCAGCTCCTAAAGCTTCCAAAACCACAAAACCGTAAAACTAGTCAAATTTACGCGTTTTACCGTAAAAGACGTAAAATATACACTTTTAAAAAAATCACAAATTTTGCAATAAACTTTATAACTAAGTCCTAAGTGACTTAAAACCATCCCGAAAAATATTCATATGACTAATTACCTCATCCGCGACCTCTAAATGCTAAACCGTAAATCGTAAAAATACGATTTTCTATAATACAAATACGTATACTTAGAACCACCAAATAACACCATCTCACTTCATAGTCACTACCATGTGAACTCATGAACATGAAATCATCACACATCGTTTCATTCACAAGGTACCCCGTACCGGAAACGATATCCAAACCACAATCCATACACACCAATAAGCACATAAACACGTAAAGACACGCAACTAGCACAAAATAAAACAAAGTGATGAACCTCAAAACCAGGGTTGTCACATTTTGCCGGCTCCTTCAATCCGAGACGAGGTCCGATGATTTAGTTATGATTTAAATGGTGAAGGTGCGCAGATTCTGCACACCTGCTGTATATGGCCAATAAATCGAAATTTTTGTACATAAACACCTAAATATGTAAAACTATGAACTGTAGAGGACACTTATATCTTTCATTTCTAATTGGTCTCACTTTATTTGGGTCTATAGATTGTAATATACATCAATATGAGTGGGATGATTAAATTTTGGTATAGATTTTGAAGGTCTGTGATGTTTGGTTGATTTTGAAAATGTTAAATGGGTTTATACAGTTAGTTAAAAATATATGGACATAGATACAAGCTTTAGCTTGATGTATCAAGAAAGACCATTGTGAGATGTGTTACGGTTATTTAATTATGATTTTTGTGGTTAAAAGAGTCTGATTTTGCACACTGCTGATAAACGGCTAGTAAGTCAAGATTTTAGTACAAACTTTTAAAAAGAGATTTTGATCCCTGTAGAGAACTCATAGGGATATCACCTCCTATTGAGTTTGCTTTCATAGCACTTGTAGATTTCAAATTACACCCATATTCGTAAGCCATAAAAATCAGTCACACATTTTCTTTAGGATTGTTGTGTAATAATAAATTTATAAACTCGTCTTAACTGAGTATTGAGGTTTCATAGTAATTGTTACAGAAAAGTAGACTCTTTTAGGATGTTAGGGATGTAAAGAAGTAGTCTTAACGATTTACAGTTTGAGAATTATGATTTTTTCAAGTCGAATAAAGTTTCGGCCAATATAGTAAAACTGTTGAAGCAGAGTCTTTAAAAGTGTCGGGAACTTACTATTTTTGGGAAGTTTGACTTTTTTACTTTTGAAAATCCTATGTACAATGCCTAATCTGTATGAATCAAGTATAATCATGTGCATTCATTCCATTTTACACATATGCCTAAGACGCATAATTCGTTTCTAAGTCGTTCCTAAGAAACTTTTGGTTCTCCCGTCGATTTCTATCGCATCTTTTGATCTTGCGGCTTAAGGTGAGTTCATAGCCCCTTTTCTTATATACTTTGTTACAAATTGAGGGGTGAGAATAACATGCGTGGAATACAATCATTTAAAACTTTTAGTTTGCTATCCGAGAACTGTATGCTTCCCCAGATTACACATTTACTTATTGCATTAGTACCTTAGTCAAAAAGCCCCTACATCATGAACCGTTAATTCACATTTTGCAAGTACGAATGTTGTGGATGGATCCATCGGGATTGACAATCCCCGCCCGATTACCTTGACGCACTTATATTTGACTACCTAAGTATTTTGACTAGATACTTACTAGGGGTAAAACTGTTATGTTAAAGCTTCGGTGTCGTGAGCTATTGCAGTAATTAATTATTAATGATTTTGTACGACGGTACTAAATCATATCATGTTGTTATTCTTATAAAATTTATGTTTGTATTCCACATCACTACTTATTAAACCTATGAATTTCACTCAGCTTTATGTTGACCTTTTTACATGTTATTTCTCAGGTAATACTAATGCTTAATTTTGCTAAGGATGGGAGCCCGCAGGATATTCTCGCAGCTTGGAGATTTTCGTGTTATTTTTAAAGTTTGATTTTAGTAAAAGTTCACAGAAGTTTATTTTGGATTTTTGGTAACTATATATTACAAAACCATGTATAAATAATAGATTTATCCGCTTATAGAACTCTGGGACCTTTGTATAAAAAAACTCTGATGTTTTTGATGTAATGTATATGTCTTTATTACGTCAACTTGTGTCAACAGTATTTTATTGTTTCTTATACCATGACGTGGTACCCCTATGTTGCCTACGTGTTCCTTGTCGGATTTTGGGGGTCTCACAGATTGGTATAAGAGCATTAGTTATAGGGAACCGAGTCGTTTTCAAAACTTAGTCTATAACTGAAAGTTCAAATATTTCATGTTTCTAAGTGTCAAACACAGAATCTACCATTGTTGTTTGATATCTGCGCGGGTAATTCTCTAATCCTTATTATTTACTTTTAAATTATCATTGAAGTGTTTCATTTCTTGATTACATTACCCTAATGACGATAATTACTATTTCTTTCCAAATCCTTTGTGTTTTATGAATTAGCATTGGATATTACTGTGATTACATATGCCCTTACTGCATTATCTAAATTCTTATTTTTGTGAATTGATCTTGTTTCAATAATTTTATATTGTTATGACATTACATACTCGTATTCGGGGTGCATATGATGTCGACTTTTCATACTCACTTTTTTGAGTACTATTTCTATTTTGTTTATGCGTGATACGATTGACCTCATATACTCGTTCATTTTGAACCGCCAGTTTTCTCGACTCACTGTTACATGTTGTGTGTATTTTCGTGATACCATTGTTTGTGATTAAATAAGTGTTGCTTTCAATGAAACTTTTGATTTTCATCTTACTACCGTGCGTGTTACCTTCATTGTTTAACTCTTTTAAGATATCTAATTAAATATCAAAATTGCAACCATTTGCGATTGGATGTCTTGAAAAATATTCTATAGACCATTGTGTAGCTCAATGTGCCTAAAAAAAGACTAAAAGACATCGTGTGAGTCACACATCTCGAAGCATCCTTGAATCCATGTTGAATATATCATGGGTTTTCGTAACCTTGATTGACCTTTACGCTACCGTCTCACACGACACTCGTATATCGATTAAATATTATTTCATTGGCCATTCTACGTTTCGGCTTCGAATTTCAACGTTCGTTTGTACCTTGGAAACACCATCGTCATCTTGTAATTCATATCCTCTAATACGTGGCGATTGTTTAGAATACAATTCTACTTCTATAAACTTGTATCATTTCCTTTCATTAAACCTCCTCGCACCAGGAGTGCGACCAGTTAATGTTTCATTCCTTTCGTGATATTCTTCTTTGTAAATTTCCACCTCTATTGTAAGATTTCTTATCTTGATCCAGTTTCATTTTAATCTTTATTTTATTGATGGGTTTTCTATTTTTGATGTTCTTGGATGATTTGTGATTAATGGTATGACATTAAGATGGTATTAAGATACATAGAAAGCTAAGTTATGTTGTTGAAATTGATGTTTAGAGGTGTTTTGATGTGACCATTTTAGGACATCAGGTTTGGGGTTTATTTCAGCAAAATTAAACTTTTCCAAACTGAGATTTTAAGGTCTTGGTTTAAAGGTAAAGTCACAAGGTTCGTTTCGGTATAAAATTCGTTTTCTAACATTTTAAAATGAGAAAGTTATGACCGATTTATTATTTGATTTTCATGTGGTAAATTTATGCATATGAACACACTTGCTGTCCAGATTTTGGGTCTAAGTTTTAGACAATTTAAAATGTCATAACCTGAGATTTTAAAGTTTGTAATCATGAGGTTTGTTCTTGTGATCATTTTGATATAAAATTCGGGTTATAACTCATCCGAATGAAGAAGTTATGGCCGAAATACGGTTGAAAACCCATTCTGGACCAGCAGGTATGTTGGGTGTTTTGCTACATGTTATGACCTATTTAACCCTTATGTTTTGCCTTGAGTAGTTAGTAGACATTGTAAGCTAAGCTTGGCCGCTAAGCTTGCGTTAATAGCCATCACCAATTGAATTTTATGACTAAAACGGTGATCACTAGTTTTATAACCGATTTTCTAAAATTTTAACCTTTTTCTAAGATGGATTTTTCCTATTTCGAAAACTGAGATAAATTTATATAGAGGGTATGTCGGGTATGAAAATACCTTTCCGACGGTATTAGGTTCTCGTCTATCTCTTCATAACGAAGAAATAGCACGCATTTTAGAAACTAGTCTAATAGGGAACAACCGACCTAAACTAGTGTTTGGTTTAGCGTGCTTGGTATGGTTAACGGGTGTTTATCCAAGATTTCTCACTTGAAACCTTTGAGAAACATATTATGCTGACTTTTGATGCAAAGGTTTAGTGTACGTTAGCTACCTTTAAGTTTTTGACACATAAGTGGGTATTGTTGACTTATTTGAAAATCTATAAAATTATGCTTTTATCGCTGCTGTCATAGGGATAAGTGTGTCGCAAAAGTGTTTTCAGCCTTCGGATAAAACTACAAAGTTGTCCGGAATGATGTTTTTAGACATCTTTGCGAAACGGAAGCTTTAAAGTAGCCATTTGACCCTCAAAAATGCAAAATACAAACTGTAAAGTTTGACTTTTGTCGCGCATAATGCGTTTTGGTTTTTATTTTTAAAAAGGCATCTATACTTCAAAAATTTTCTTAAAATTCACAAGATATTAACTTCATTATGTATATAACTTCTCTGAATTTTTGTAGAATTTTTCCAAGAGTCTATATAGGATTTTTAAGCATCGCGAAAAGGAGTTTTCTATAATTTTTCATTAAGCAAGTAAATGACTAGTTCATTACCCAAACGCCCCTTAAGCAAGCCTAAACCTTATGGAATGGATTTGGGATGATCGATGATACTTAGATGTATAACATCATAATTGAAGTGAAGTTGAGGTCTAATGATTAGTAATTCTCCTCAAGTCGGAAAAGCCAAAAGTTGACTATTTTCTATACGTTTAGTCAAAACTTATAAAAATGAGTTCTAAGCTATATAGCTTGATGAAACAAGTTTGTATGACCATATTTTGTTGTATTCCAGTAACTTACATGTATTTTTACAACTTTTCATTGTTGAGTCATACTCGGGTCATACTTTGACTTTTGTTGACTTTTTACGTATTAGGTCGCGGTTAACGTATAATTGGCGTTTTTAGGTTCCAAATTGTTTGAGAATCTTAGTCTAAGACACCTAGCTTTCATTTTAAGTATTTCCTACAGATTGTAAGCTTTATAGGTTATGTTTACACTTAGACTCGATTACTTGTGCAAGTTACTTATGTATCTCAATTTTTACAAAATATTTTGATACAAACGTTTTATACTTTTATAAAACAAATATCTAATGTCGTGATCACACTTGTAGGTCGCGAATAATTCTTAAAGTATTACTATTGCCTTTCTTCAGCCGGATCTCTATCTGCACGCATATAGATTCCTTTATCCTTTCTTTTATACATGACTCATTTGTCATTTCATTTTATCTTTCTTTCTTCTATCGCATAACTGATTTGGGTCAAAATTTGAAGTTCTAATTTTCACATCTTGCATCATCATTTTTGACACGTGTCTCACGACGATTCTGGATAAACCTTTTGAAACCTTATCGCATTGTAACAATTTCATCGATTTTCTTATGAACTACTCTTTACTACTATCGTGTAACTCACTCGCTATTTTATAAGATATCACCATGTCACTATATAATCTTAAACTGGTATTGTTTGCGTATCTTTTTACAAATTGTTCTACATTAGTCTTATAAAGAATTCTTGTAACATTAAAATTGTTGATTTAAATATCTAGCCAATTACTTACTTACGAAAAGTTTCTTGAATTATTCCGATTTCTATTTTTGGTATTATATATATATATATATATATATATATATATATATATATATATATATATATATATATATATATATATATATATATATATACATATATATATATATATATATATATATATATATATATATATATATATATATATATATATATATATATATATATATATATATATATATATATATATATATATATATAATTTAAATATATAACATGTAATACTAGTTTGACGAAACTGCGCATCGCATTGCTAGTCCTAAATTATGCATGGATTGATCACCTATGCGTAATTTAGAAAGAGCCATGCGAGGCCGAATAGTAGTCACCTTAAATATTTGGCCAAGAACCAACTTTTTACTTGTGTTTCTGAAAAGTTAGGTAAATTAAAATTTTGAAAACTTTTACATATTATGCGAGTAGCACCTGTTCATGATATACGTATTTGTTTCCTTTTCTTTTCTTGAACGAATTACGTGTTTGCGAGCACATATATCTTTACTTAACAATCTTTGTTTTACTTGTTACCTCATCTTCCCTCATGATATACTTTTCGTTACCACTCGTCTAACTATTGACCATTGGTGCCAGACTTGGAAGTTTCATGTTTTTATGTTTCTTCATCAACCAACCTTCTTTATCTACTTTGGTAGACTTTCGAAACGTCTCCGGACGCGAATAATGATTTATGACTGGATGCGAACGATGATTTCGTATATTTTGTCATGATGTGTCTTTGACTCTATCGTCTCAAAATTCATTCGTGTGAACTATGTGTCAACTTCGCTCTCTCTTTGCTAATGTTGTTCATTTTGCTGGAATTACTCTCAAGTGACTTCTTAAGAACTTTCCTTGATTCAAAACTTTGTTTTGTGGCTTTTCTCTTTCGATCGTGTCACCGAGAACTTAATAAGTCGTTGTTTGTGACGGCAACCACACTCCTGAATTAATCTTGCTAAATACTTTGTTCTTATTATTTTTATCATCGATTCCTCTATTCTATCATGCTCGTTAAGAAATTGGTACGAATTTTGTTTTATTCCCTCTTGTCATTGCTGGCATACTAATTGCTGATAATTATTTGCTTCATATTCGTTTGCTATCTTGTCATCTTTGAAAACTGAATGTGTCTCCTATTTACTATTTGATGCACTAAACACCTTTATGGATTTCTATAAATTATTCTAAAAAATTTTAAGAACGTTTTACACATTTTACCAAGCGTTGAAATTACCAAAATACCCGTTTCAAGTTAAACGTCGGATCTATACATCCTCTTTGCTAGATTTATAACTAGTGCTTAAAAGGACGCCATACCTTATCTTTAAAAGTATTTGAATTTTTTTTTATCATACTTCCAAGTTAATGAAATTACTGATGTAATTTATATTTCTGTTAATGATTCTAAATAATATGGAAATTTGATTTTCTCTAATCGCAACCATAAACCCGAGTTTTAACAATAATTTTATGCAATCATCCAAAACTTCTTAAGACGATCAAAATAATATTTGAAATGTTTGACTTTTACTTTGAACACCATCTTTATCAAAGAAAATACATAGCGATTGTTTACTCATTCAATATATAATTTCGGTTTAATCCCAATGTAACATAGTTAAAACTTTCCTTTACTAATAGTTTTGATTTCAAAACACCAAACACCTTGATAAGCAAAGTATCCTTATTTATTCCCGTCTATTTCCGTCTCCAGTTGAACTCTGAGGGACCAGAGTTCCTTTAGGGGGGCCGACTGTGAAAACTCGTATTTTTTTTCTCGGTAATTAAATTATTCTTTTATTCGTACCTTTCAATTTTATAATGCTTAACCTGTTTCTTTTACTTTTTATTCGTAAATCTTGAGAATTCAAGAATTTTAATTAAATTGAATTTTAATTATTTTTCTAACGATGCAAAATAATTTATTTGGAATTATTAAAATTTTATTTTATTTTTCTATATTGATTTAAAAATCAAAAGTTTTGATTTAAAAGCACTCGCACGTGTTTTATAAAAAGTTTACCCGATTCGATGAAACCATTACCGATGGCTATTTCGACTCTAAGAAGTCAAAATAATTATGATTCCATAAATATCATCGTTATGACATAGAAATATTTTTATTGTCGTCGTTTTAATTTCGCGTTTTACGAGCATTTGTTTGTAATTTACGTTAAACTTTTAGGCGTCATTCGTTTATTCGACGTGTTAACCCTTATTATATTATAATCCCATTTATTTATCAAAATATCAACGTGATTCAATTATTAATGTCTTTATTTAATATTGAGAGTTTATTTTTCGTGTTTTACGTGTAACTTTCAAATCACATAACTTTTAAAATATTGGGCTTCGATAATACCCGCTTTATTTCATTATAAAAATTTAACTACAAATCCTTTCTAATTTATTTTAATGTGGCGTTATATTAAAGTTTACAAGACAAATGTGTCTTGTAAATTGACACTAGTACACGTGTGACTTCAACCTTGCATATTCTTACATATTGCCAACAAATACATCTCATAACTAGCAACAAGATATCTTGACTTTCTTAAATTTTATCCTGCCGAAACCATAAGCCACAATATCACTCTCAATGTCATCTTTTCTTAAATACATGGATCATAAATTCAAGGTTTAAGGGTTCTAGTAGGAACTCTTCATTTAATTCTTCTATAAGATCATCAACACAATCATCTATCTTGGAGATTTTGGGCCTGATTTCAATTGATAATTAGTTGAGTAATAATCATGGGTTTGAATCTATTTGGATGTATGGGTTGTAATCCCTTGATCAATTATTGGTGTTCTTGAATCCATCATCTCTATTGTAAGTAATTTGATTTTTTTCTTGATTTTGTTTATATTCTTATTATAAAATCATCCATGGATATTAATTTTATGAACATATTCATGCTTATATATTTATGTTATTATTTTGATTTGAATGATTATGGCGTTGAATAGGGTATGATGATTTAAAAATGGGTTAAAACTAGTGTTTGGATAGATTGAATTGTTGATTTTGATAGACATGTGTTGTTTAGCTGTTTTAAAAATATTTCGTGGGTTTTACCTATAGGAGTAAAATAAGATGAGATAGCTCCAGGTCTTATGTTCTTTTTTCCGGCTCGTTCAATCCGAGACGAGGTCCGATTATTTAGTTACGATTTAAATGGTGAAGGTGCGCAGATTCTGCACACCTGCTGTATATGGCCAATAACTCGAAATTTATGTACATAAACACCTAAATATGTAAAACTATGAACTGTAGAGAACACTTATATCTTTCATTTCCAATTGGTCTCACTTTAATTGGGTCTATAAATTGTAATATACATCAATATGAGTGGGCTGATTAAATTTTGGTATAGATTTTGAAGGTCTGTGATGTTTGGTTGATTTTGAAAATGTTAAATGGGTTTATACAGTTAGTTAAAAATATATGGACATAGATACATGTTTTAGCTTGATGTATCAAGAAAGAGCATTGTGAGATGTGTTACGGTTATTTAATTATGATTTTTGTGGTTAAAAGAGTTTGATTTTGCACACTGCTGATAAACGGCTAGTAAGTCAAGATTTTAGTACAAACTTTTAAAAAGAGCTTTTGATCCCTGTAGAGAACTCATAGGGCTCCCATTGAGTTTGCTTTCATAGCACTTGTAGATTTCAAATTACACCCATATTCGTAAGCCACAAAAATCAGTCACACATTTTATTTAGGATTTTTGTATAATAATAAATTTATAAACTCATCTTAACTGAGTATTGAGGTTTCATAGTAATTGTTACATAAAAGTAGACTCTTTTAGGATTCTAGGGATATAAAGAAGTAGTCTTAACGATTTACGGTTTGAGAATTATGATTTTTGCAAGTTGAATAAAGTTTCGGCCAAATTAGTAAAACTATTGAAGCAGAGTCTTTAAAAGTGTCGGGAACTTACTATTTTTGGAAAGTTTGACTTTTTGACTTTTGAAAATCCTATGTACAATGCCTAATCTGTATGAATCAAGTATAATCATGTGCATTCATTCCATTTTACACATATGCCTAAGACGCATAATTCGTTTCTAGGTCGTTCCTAATAAACTTTCGGTTCTCCCGTCGATTTCTATCGCATCTTTTGATCTTGCGGCTTAAGGTGAGTTCATAGCCCATTTTCTTATATACTTTGTTACAAATTGAGGGGTGAGAATAACATGCGTGGAATACAATGATTTAAAACTTTTAGTTTGCTATTCGAGAACTGTATGCTTCCCCAGATTACACATTTACTTATTGCATTAGTACCTTAGTCAAAAAGCCCCTACATCATGAACCGTTAATTCACATTTTGCAAGCGCGAATGTTGTGGATGGATCCATCGAGAATGACAATCCCCGTCCCGATTACCTTAACGCACTTACATTTGACTACCCAAGTATTTTGACTAGATACTTACTAGGGGTAAAATTGTTATGTTAAAGTTTCGGTGTCGTGAACTATTGCGGTAATTAATTATTAATGATTTTGTACGACGGTACTAAATCATATCATGTTTCTATTCTTATAAAATTTATGTTTGTATTCCACATCACTACTTATTAAACCTATGAATTTCACTCAGCTTTATGTTGACCTTTTTACATGTTATTTCTCAGGTAATACTAATGCTTAATTTTGCTAAGGATGGGAGCCCGCCTGATATTTTCGCAGCTTGGAGATTTCCGTGTTATTTTTAAAGTTTGATTTTAGTAAAAGTTCACAGAAGTTTATTTTGGATTTTTGGTAACTATATATTACAAAACCATGTATAAATAATAGATTTATCCGCATATAAAACTATGGGACCTTTGTATAAAAAAACTCTGATGTTTTTGATGTAATGTATATGTCTTTATTACGTCAACTTGTGTCAACAGTATTTTATTGTTTCTTATACCATGACGTGGTACCCCCATGTTGCCTACGTGTTCCTTGTCAGAGTTTGGGGGTCTCACATATATTAACCCTTTATCCACAACCCAACCCAACCTAACCCAACTTATATTACTCCTACTTTTCTTAATATTTGATTTAATTACTATACTTAAACATCAATTGTTACCATTAACCAATTACTATATAAATAAACACCTATCAAACATAGCATCTTTTCTTTTTTATTGAGCAAACAAATTATTACCAGAACATAAACATCTTTCAAAACATATGTATCTTTTCATCACCAAAAAAATTATTCCTTAAGCCCACATATTTGAACATCAAAATTATAAGCCCATTAACCAACTAACTACTACTATGTGTTGTGGTAAACTTAGTGGGCTTAAGGAATAGTTTAGTCTTATATACCCTAATTTGACTACAAAAGACGCAGCTTTCAGCTTCATCGCCCCCATTGCCTCACTTTCTACATCAAGTGTAACCATGTTACTCTGTTGATCTTAATCTATTTTAAAACTGACATGGCCAATTTGATTGATAATCAAACTAAATAAACCTTGAACCTAATGACGGTTTAACCCACCATGAACCTCGAAACCACCGTTAAACCTTCAACCAGTGTTGTTGGCAGATTCATAGAGTGACATGTGGAAAGATTGGCTTACAGATTTGGAGGTCATAGAACGACCGGGTCGTTTCATTCTCTTTCTTCCAATTGTACATTTTTGATATAGTATTGAGTTTTGTATTTGTCTTATTCCTATGACCAATTGGATCATGTCGTGAATAAAGATGGTCTAAGTGGTGAAATTATGTGTCAAATCACAAAAGGATAAAGGCTGCAAGCACGAAGTCTTAAACAAATTGGTCAAATAAAAACCAAAAAGAAATGTGCATGGTACAGTCATGTAAAAAGTATGGAGGACACATCTTATATCACATGTATATTCTTTCTTTACTACTGAGTCAAGCCAAAGTGACTAGTCAAATATAATTATTTTTTTAGCCTACGTCTATACCAACTATGAGTGACATCTTTTTTCCCTTTCTCCTTATTTTTCCTTTCTTCTTCTCCAAATTAAATTATATGCATAGTACTTCAATAGCCATGTTTTTAAAGAACTTATATAGCATATTAGTTGCACAATATCACCAAGAATTTAAAAAGGTAGTAAAGGAAAAACATATTTCATAGTAAGAGCATGAAACGAGCGCATACATCACTTTTATTTTTACTCCCCATTTCTAGTTAAAGAAACAAAACATGCGCCATAAAGAAATATAGAGAACTATAAAAGCAACCCGTTCCATGAAAAGAAACTAACCATCTAACGCGCACCACCGCGAGCTCGGATTACCTCCCTTTACAAAGCATAAACTTGATCCTTAAACCCATCTCTTTCTTTCGAATTCATGTACAGTTTATGCCAGAACCATCCAGCGTAACTCGAAGGAATCACATAGGGCTTTGTTTTTCTCCTCATGCAGCTCGGCAAGACGAGTTTCCTGCTTTTGATACGCACCCAACAAAGACTTACAGCGAGCCTCGAGTCATAAGGGTGTCGCCTTTCCTTCAGCAGTAGCACTGGCGGTCCCAAAAGAAGAACCAACATTAAAGTTTGACGCCTAACCTTTGACTTTAACAAAACGAGAACAAGTAACAGTAGTACGTTGTTTCTTGCAAACCAACACCTCATCAAAAGAGGGATGATCATCTAAGCCTCCAACATCTAGGGGTGACCATAAGGGTCAACCATGGCAGAAATGTTTGTGGTCTCCAAAGTCAATTCTGTTGTGTGTCCTTCATAAGTAACGCCACCTTACCAACCTATGGTATTTGGATGACGGTACTATTATTGGAGATACTTTGGTTGTGGGGGATGTTTTAAAAGTAATTATGGAGGATGGGCCTCGTCGTGGCTTGCATCTAAATGTTAATAAAACTGAGATTTTTTGGCCAAAGGATGACCCAAGAAGCAGGTTTGTTGGTATTTTTCCGCCTAATATTGCTCGACCCTTGCATGGTGTTAAACTACTCGGTGGGCCTGCCAGTATAAATTTTGATTTTAGTAGCGAGCTTGTGATGAAGAGGGTAGCCAAATCCATTGAGCTTATGGACAGTATTGCTAAGATTAATGACCCTCAGTGTGAGTTGTTTCTCCTACGTGCTTGTGCAGGTATATCCAAACTATATTTTGCCATGCGTACATGTTTTCCTCGAGTTTTCGAGCGGGCTCAGAGTGCTTTTGATGTGGCTCTTCGTTCAACTCTTGAGCGTATTGTTACGGCTTCTGGTCCTGGATTTGGTGACTGGAAATGGAGGCTCTCTACCCTACCCATTGCATTTGGGGGACTTGGTGTCTACTCTGCAGGTGATGTTTTAAATTATGCATTTCTTGCGTCTAGACTTCAATCTGCTGATTTGCAAACTAAGCTGCTACGACATTCCGATATTGTTACTTATGGGCCTTCTTTTGATAATACCTTATGTACTTTCAATGCGAGAATGGAGATTGATCTTTTGAGTAACCCAAGTGAGGTCGCTGCCCCCAAACTAATGAAGAAACTGGCAGACATATATTTCACACGTGTTGCTCAAACGGCTGAATCTTATTTTTCCCTATCTACTCGACAAATGGCTTTATGGAAGACTCAAATGGAGAACCACACTTCTGACTGGCTCAGAGTGGTTCCAATCTCTGGCTTGGGACAAACTATGAACAATAGGACTTACAGGTGTGTATTGTGTTATCGGTTAGGTGTTCCTTTATTTTCCGTCTTGAGTCCGTGCTTAGCTTACTCGAGGGTCTTTACGAGGGATATTTATGGGGATCATGCTGTATCGTGTGCTGGTATAGTTGGTATCAAACATCGGCATAACATTGTACGTGATACCCTTGTCAACATCTGTTTTCGTTCTGGGATTTCCATTGGTAAAGAATTTGATATTGGGCTTAGTGGTGGGAGGGACAAACCATTACGTCCAGCTGATATGTTTCTCTACTCATGGACTGGAGGGCTTGATGTTTGTGTGGATCTGACAGGTTCATCTCCCTTAACGCGAACTGGGATGCTCGATTTTGCACTGGGACGTGTAGTGATTGAGGCTGCACAACGTAAACGCGTCAAGTATGAAGCTAAATGTGCAGATATTGGATATGGTTTTCTCCCATTCTCTTTCTCTTCTTTTGGGGAACTTGAGACAGATGCAATAAACTTACTAAAGCGGATCCGAAGATTCTTCATGACTCAAGATATTGGTGCACGCGCTGCTGTTCACATTTTTAATAGGATAGGATTTGCTATAGCTAGAGGAGTGGGGGCCCAGATAGTATCTCGGCTTCCCACTAATTTATTGTAAATCCTATTATCTTAATAAAATAAAGTGAATAATAAAAAAAATAATAATAATAATAATAATAAAAACAATAAAACGCAACGCATGCAAACAACTAAATTTATGTTTATACAACCATTTACCATTGTAGAAAGATGTTTCTTGAGATCCCTCATTTCATGCATGGCCGAGATCGGCGGTATACACTCCCACAGCTTGTTCGTTTTGAGTCCTAGATCCACCGTAAAAAGAGTTGCTACTAACACCCTATAGAATATCGGTGAACGTAAAAGTACAAGTTAAGTGCATGAATAAGAAGTGAAATTTATAAATGAGATAATAAAAACCATACCTGGTTGTTATCCATGATGGTGATAGAAGTATACTAGTAAAAGCCAAGGTAGATGGGAAATTCTAGATAAAACATACTGTATATAATAGTTGCAAGCGAAAGGATTAAGAAAACTAATGAGTACATCTACTCTTCTATAGGCCATTGTGTCAAAATCATGAACAGGTGTCATGGTTATAGAAAGAAGTAAAAGTGAATCACATACTATCAGTGGTTAAATTGGTGATCCACGTATCACAAAGATATGCCATGCAAATCCAACATTTATTAAGGATAAAACTATAAGGCAACAAAAAGAGCCCCAAAAGCATATAATCATTTTTCCTTTTAAGGGTATTCTATAATTCACATGCATGGTAGTACACACATATGAATTAGAGGGACTTAATAGGATGTTCACCAAAAAGTTACATGAATATAATCTTACGTAAACTATGAAGCATATGAGAAGTTTCCATCCATGCACATGGGAATTATGATCAGGGACGAAGCAAGAATCTAACATGATCGGATACACAAATGTTTTTAACATTAATATAAGATACTTAAAAATTGAATTAGAACGAAGAGTAAAATTACATTTTGATAGACCAGGTGAATTTTAGATACATTTAGGAAAAATTGATGTTTTTTTTTTCAAAAATTAACATTACATTAAAAAACCATAGGTGTCCCGGGCACCCGCGGGACACCCCCGGGCTCCGTCCCTGATTATGATAGCTAAAAGAAAGAATGCATCTTGGCCACATAAAAAATTTATGACTCATTCATGACTCATTGTTGAAGCATATGAGGCCTTATAAATAGGTGTCTTTGAAAGAGGAATAAACACAACCTTCACTCTCAGGTCCAATTCTTCACTCATACCACCTTTCTTTGATATTCACTTATCTACTAACATAAGAGGAACATATTAAGTAAACCATGATCCTTTCAAACAATAGCTTGGTTCCTTTTAGGATCAGTGGCGTAAAACCACATAATGAAATCTGAGTTACCAGTAGGGAATCGCCACCCGAGTCGTTTCACCCTTTAATAAGTTCTTAAACATATCTCTTATAATTTAGTACAACAGCACTAGCTTATACCTGATACCTTAATGCACGATGGCAAGCTCACTCACGCTGTTACAGTGACCAGGTCATAGACCGACACTTGACTTGTGATTGTTCGCTTCATCAAGGCTCATCATCACGATGTAAAGGATCATCATTCCAGTCAACATTCATGGCTTCATCCAAATCTACATCGTTATCTCATGTAGGAAAATCCCTTGATTTGCCGCTGATGTTATCACTAGTATCAGTCTCATATTGATTAATTTCCATACCCATATCAAAATTAGCATAACCAACAAAATCATCAAAATTAACCTCACCAAAAGAGAAAGTCTCACGACTAACATCGTATGAAACTTGTTGTTCTTCTTGGCTTGAATCATCAAACCCAAACACGCTTTCAAGCTCTTCCAATACTCTCTTGAACTCATACTTAACACTCATACTTCTATTATTATCTTTAAACATTTTCTTTCTGTTGACCATGGTGGTGGAAACTCAGTGTCATCATCACATACACGAAAATCATTAGCCACTACAGTTCTGTCCCTCCTAACAAATCTAGTCTGACAAAATGTCACCATCTTCTCACTGTTGACACTTTCTAGAGCCAACTCTTTCACAACACCATTACCAACATTTTCTTCTACCTCTACAACCTGACCCTTACTTGTCTTTTGTTCCATCAGGTGCTGCTATACCAACGAAACATCTGATTCAATATACACCTCCATTTCCTTATACCTAGGAACATACTCCAAAAACATGTCAACGTCTTCTTTAGACGATAGTGATAGCAAACCGTCATCCAATGACTGGCCATGAATCCTGAAACGTGGGAACAAAACCATACCTTCTACGTACCCTAGATCCTTAAACATTTCTGCGAGTGTGTACATACCAAACTTGTCATGGTGAACTAAGTCAAACCAAATTATAGTACCAAAGCGATAAATTCTTTCTGGTGGTGAGGTAAATTCACTATTGTGATGGATTTGCATAGTAAACAAGTTTTGATTCGATTATCTGAAACAAACAAAGAGAACACTGAAAGTATGATTTTTCTATTTAAAAAATTCGTTTTTCTCGGTGTCTAATCGAATTGATCTCCGGTTAAATGTACGACTCAGTCGTCTTTGGTGAATAAAAGAAAGGTGTCGTTGTCTAAAACTAATTAAAGATAAAAATAAAGCTTTAAAAAGAAATGACAAAATATAAAAGGAATAAACTAAAAATTAAAACGATTGACAAATAATAAAGAAACGATACTAAAACAAATATGAAAACAAAACAATTAATAAAAATAAAACTAAACGAAGAAATTAACTTTCGACTGAAAAATAAAATTAACCTAATGAAAAAGGAGAAAATAAAACTATGAGGGTACTTTAAAACTAAACAAAACAAAAGCTAAAGCGGGCGCTAAATAAAAGATAGGACTTAAACTTTACGAAAAATTAATAATACTAAAATTTGATGAAAAATATAACTAAAAATACGTGACTTTTCGAATTAAAATCGGAACAACTTTAAGATTAAACTAAACGATTACGGAACAATATTAATTAATAAACAAGCAGGCAAGCAAGCAGCTCAAGCAGGCAACCTAGTAGCTCCTTTTGGTGGGAAAACATGGGAAGCAGGCAAGGAGGCAAGCATGACAATTTATGTATAATTTGGAATGTTGATAGTGTAGTTCGGAATGCAGGTTGTTGATATAGTTCGGAATCCAGGTTAACAACCTAAGTCGAAATGCTAGCATGTAGTTCGGGATCCAAGTTTCTGAAGTAATTCGGAATCCAACATGCAAGATCTAGTTCGGGAAAAAGGAAATATTGTACTCAATCCGGGAAAGGGAAAGCTACAAGTAGTTCGGGTAATGTTTTGTCTTACACCTAATTCGGGATAAAAGGGTTTTGGGAAAATCCGAATTAGATCAAAAATAAGCAAAAACTAAAATAAGCTAAAACCAAATAAGCACTTATCTAAAAGTTTAACCAAATCAAGTTTAAGAAAAAGCAAATAAGCCAAAATTAAAAAACTTTTAAAAACACTAAATAATCAAAATATTTAAAATCAACTTTTTATAAAATAACTTTTAAAAACACTTAATTAAATTTAAGAAAAGCACACAATAAGCTCTAAAATCAATAAGCTAACACAATCAAACACATAAAAACATAACAAACAATCTAATAAGCATAACAATAAGCAAATAAGCATAAAGGTTAAGCAAAACAAGAAAGGTAGAATGAGAGATTAATTAAAAACTTGATTAAAAATAAAGATTCAACAACAAAATTCAAACTTACTTGAAATAATCTTGAAATTAAAGACAATGAAGTAAATGACAATATGAAAGTGCAAGTAAAAAATGGAAAGACTAATTTGTCAAATTAGCTAACACCTCACAAATGAGGTTAGGGATTCTATTTATAGGGAGATTAGCATGTGTTGTTCCTTTCTTCTTCTTCACGTCTTTTCGTCTTCTAAATTCTTCGACTTTTTCGACTTTGTCTCGGGATTTGTCGATAGATAAATTGAACTTGTCTTATAATTTCTTTATTTATTAGACTTGAGTTCTTCGACTTCATTAAACTTCCGTCTTTAGACTTTTTCTTCGATAAATCTTCAGAATAGGCCTTGGACTTCCGTTCTTTTTGCACTCTTGATCTTTTGACTTCATCTTTTGTCTTTTTCTTTGATAAAAGCCCGTGAAAGCCCGTGTTTTCTTCCCTTTTCACATTTTGCTCCTAAATCACAACAAAAACACAAACCACACATAATTCCGACATTTATGACATAAAATACACGTTTTGGCTTGGTTATTATTATAATTAAGTGGTAAAAGGATAAGTGTTTTCACATTTATTAAACACACATATCAATTACAAACTAGGCAATGTACATAAGAATAGCAGTATATCCAGACTAAGGGGTTGTTTCATAAAATAAACTGATTTAGTGCTGAATGATTTTGCTTACTAAATGATTCAAAAGCGTTGTATGATTTTGCTTTGATTGTTTGACAGTTGGTCTCAACCATATTCTGAATGATAATATTACGCTATTAGCTTTGATAGGAAAATTATTTATTATAGTTATTGTATGAATATGTAACACCCCCCAAGTTGGTCAAATGCAGCGGAATAGTAATTGGGGTGTTACTTGGGTGGATCGATAGCACATAGTATATAGAGCAATGATCATAAGTCATTTAATATAAATTACATGAATCAGTTGTACACACTTAGTATCTTGTTTGTAAACCACATTTATGATTAAAAACTGAAGTAAATATCCCAGCCCAATGGTAGACATGATGCTCCTAAAATGCTAGAATTCAATGCATGAACCTGCTTTATTTTCCTGAGAAAATATATAAAGTAAAATGTGAGGGTCAACACGAAGTTGGTGAATTCACAGGCTTAATTAAATAATAAGTTAATAATATGCCAAAACATCACAAGGATAGTAGAGCACTAAGCTACATACTATAGTAGTTCCTATTGCCCTGTAATAGAAGCTAGACAAAATAAGTTGTTCGGTACGCCCATTTGGATCTGTCCCGATGTTGTTCCCTCAGTCCGACAATGATGTAAACCTGTTGCTTGGCCTAAGCGTTTCGTGATAGCAAGTCACGCAGGCCGGGTGTTGTCAACACCCAAATAGATCTATTAACACATTTCGCGCTACACTATTAACTATTACAGTCCACGGGTATGGGGCAAACAATAGGCAATAAGTTGTTGTTGTTGTCAGTGCATGTTTTGCATATTATAATAAATATAGTTTTTGTATGTTTTCTTCCCCAGTTATAAAACAGTAAAGATGGGGCCATGAACTCACCTTAGTGGTAATGATGTGATGAAGATGATGTCACTGAACAAACTGGCACAATATGATCACGAACCGGAGTAATTACCTAAGTAATTTTAAGTGCCTTTGACAATGCATAATTTAACAATGCATGATGTATGATTTTTAAATAATGCATGATCACAAATTAATATATTATAATGATTATCTAAATGTTTATACTTATAAAGGATTGTGACAAACGTATATTTTTAGTGTCTAAAAATATATATGTTGACTTAGTAAACGGGAATAATTTAAATAAATGGATTTTAATTAAATAAACCGTAAAGTAACATTATATTATTTTCTTAAGTCTCAAAAATATAATTAACGGGATTCGTCAGTTTATAAAGTCTCGTAAATAAACTTAGTGATTTATTTAATTATTCCAATAACTAAATTTAATTAAGTATTTTATTAATACTTTTAATTATTTTAAAACAAGTACTAGTAAACCCTTGTAAATATGACAGTTTACAAAAATAGCCTTTAAGGTTTCATTCGTTAAGTTTATTACGCCGTTAATCCTCGTTAGTTGGTTTACTTATAAAAACGCCCCTAGGGCTTGTAAATCTTTGGGGAAATGACAAAACACCCCCCCTAAGTCTCAAAATTAATATATAAGGAGTTAGGGCTTGTTTCAAGTTTCCAAGTTGTCACAAATAGTCCTTTAAGTTTTGGAAATATTTTATAGAGTTTCTAGGGTTTGAGTTAAGTTTCAAAAGTGGCAGGAATAGCCCTTTAAGTTTCAGATATTAATTAAATAGGATTAGGGCTTGTAAAACTTTGCCCAAATGGCAGAAATGACCCCTCAAGGTCTCGGTTTGTTTATAAAGACAATTAGGGCTTATTTTAGTTTAGGTTTTTGGCAGTTATGGTCCTTGTGGTTTCATACAACCCACGGTTTGAATAACCGTCCCCCTACACTTTGGAAAATGACAAGTTTGGCCCTTGTACTTACAAAAGGTCACGAAATAATTATATAAGTTTCATTAGTTTATGAAATTGGACCTAACTTTCACCATTTGTCAAATGTGGCCCAAAAAGTCTCTAAAATTTAGTAAATGGGCTTGACTAACCCATTTTGGGTCTCGGCTTATTTGCTATGGGCCTATTGGGCTTATATAATTTCATTAGGTAAATTAAATAGGTAACTAGTAACTTTTGGGCTTTACTAAGTGGGACAAATTTTTACCATTGGCTTTTATTAAGTTTACTTACTTTCTAAAATGAATTAGGCTTATAATCAAATGGGCTTATTTAAGGCTTATATTTAGCTTATATGTTTCGGCTTATTTAATAAACCTAGGGCTTATATTAAATTTAATGCTAAATGACTTATGGGCTTACTTAGCTACGGCTTATTTTATGTTTTTAACATATTTTAAGGCAAGTGATTATACTAGGGCTTAAATAGGTTACATAAGCTTATATGTACACGTTTTCAAGGTTTTAAGGCAAGAACACCCATAAACTTCATATAAGTCGTGGGCTTGTATGTCGTTTTAGGGTTTGTTCATGAGACTTTAGCGTATGCATGCATCTTAAACTCCATTTCCATAACATGTATATGCATGAAACATGAAATAAGTAAGGAAAAGCTTAAAGGAGGTTTACACTTACTTGTTTTCAAGAAAAATGGGGTGATGAAAATGGCTTGGTGATTCTAGACGTCGGGTTCTACTTGAAGGGTCTTGGATTCGTCTTAAATGCCAAGTATCTTAAATGAGGAGCTCTAAATGCTTGAGAGGACTAAGAACTAGTTGAAGTAAATGCTTGAGATATCTAGGTGTTTTGTTTGAGAGTGATAACCGAATATGGTAAGAGAAGAGTGAGTAAGGCTTGCTAAATATCTTGGTGTATGAACTTGTGTTGTGGCTTGGGGGTATGCCACGGCAAGAAAGAGAAATGGCAAGATATGAGGATTTTTGAGAGTGTACAATTGTAGTACATGTTTTAAATGCAAGCTAGAGTACATTGGTCCTTGTTTGTTAAAAACCCGTCGCATGTATGTCTCCCAAGGAGACAAGGTCTTGTTTACATAGTGTTTTAATAAATGTGCAAGTTGTACAAGAGTATTTGGTGTATGGTGGTGGTTTATCACACGTCTAAGGGTGCAAAGAGAGTGCTAGGTGTCTTGGACTTGTGACATAGACATATTAAGGTTAGTTCATGTTTTAATTGCCCAAAATTGTACATGGACACATGGTATTAAGTTAAAACCGGTGGTATTGGGTCTAGTCAAGGGAAAAGGGAGTGTTTTCCATATTGTAACACTTAAATAACTAGTTTTGTACAAGTCTAAAAGTCAAGGTTGGACATGGTAAGGTTTTTTGGTATTTAAATGTTGTGTTTAGGTATATTTTCGGCTATAATTTAGTCTATTGGGTTTTTATGTTTAATTTTGTGTCTAGGTAAAGTTACTAGGAGTATAGGTGTCATATTGGTTGAGTATGTATGAGTCTAGGTAAATTTTGGTTAAGTTTGGGACCCTTGGTGAAAGTATGGTCATTTTTATATGAGAAGAGATTTTATTACATCAAAAGTATGTTAGTTTAGTTTAAAAAGGTAAAAATGGTCAAAGGAAATGTTTAAGTATAAAATAGTTGGTGTCGTAGCGTAAAGTCAATTATAGTATAAGGAAAAATATATATACATAATATATTTAAAGCTTAATAATTTACACTTAAGTAATTGTGTATTATTTGTGATCATGAGTTTGGGTATATGAACAAATGTGATGAATGCTTATGAGTGTATGTTCAAGTGACTAAAATGTTCAGTAAGGAGTGACTGTTTAAAGTCTTGCATGTTTATAAAATGTAGTCATCCAAGTGTGACTGTCCTTGTGCTTAAGTGATGAGAATCACAATGTATGCTATGAGATTTAAATGTCCTCATGTTTTGATGATTAAAATAATGTATGTTGTGTATGATTCATATGATTGCTCAAGAGATCTCATGCAAAGGTGGTACTATTTATTCAGATATCATAAAGTGACGTATACAATGATGACATAGTCAAAACCTGAATTTACAGGTTTTACAGCATTAACCCGTTATTTTAGCTTTGTCCTCAAAGCTTAAGATGACGTCACTGCTTAGGTGAATAGGTGTGGGTACTTAGCTCTATATGAGTCCTCACGTTCCCATGTGAACTCAAGACCCTTCCTAGAGTTCCATCGTATCTTAACTAACGGGATTTGGCTTCGCTTTAGCTACTTGACTACTCTCTCTATGACTTCCACCGATTCTTCTATGAATTGGAGTTTGTCATCGAAGTGGACTCCCTCCAATGGCATGGCTAGCGGCTCATCCACGTAGCACTTCTTCAAGTTTTAGACATGGAATGTAGAGTGTACCCGACTCAACTGCTGGGACAACTCTAGACGATAGGAGACTTCACCTATTCTGGCAATCACCTTGAAGGGCCCCACATAGCGTGGATTCAGTTTCCCACGTTTCCCAAATCGGATGACGCCCTTCCAAGGTGATACTTTTAGCATAACACGGTCACCTACCTCAAACTCCATAGGCTTCCTTTTCCTGTCTGCATAGCTCTTCTGTCTATCTTGGGCAGCCTGAATTCGCTGCCTGATGAGGGTGATCTTCTTTGTCGTTTCTTGAATTAGTTCGGGTCCAGTCAGTTGAAATTCCCCCACCTCTGCCCAGCACACTGGTGATCTACACTTGCGGCCATACAGGGCCTCAAATGGTGCTGCTTTAATACTGGCATGGTAGCTGTTGTTGTAGGAGAATTCAACTAATGGTATATGTTCGACCCATCCTTTTCCAAAGTCGATTACACATGCTCTTAACATGTCTTCTAGGGTTTGGATTGTTCGTTCACTCTGACCGTCAGTCTACGGGTGGTATGTGATGCTCATGTCCAAGTTGGTTCCCAAACTTCGTTGGAAGGCTCTCCAAAAGTTTGACGTAAACCTACCATCTCGATCACAAATGATAGAGACTGGTATGCCGTGTCTAGTCACTACCTCCTTTAGGTACAACTTAGCTAACTTGTTCAGTGAGCCATTCTCTCTGATGGGCAGGAAATGAGCGGATTTTGTGAGTCGGTCGACGATTACCCAAATTGTATCGTAACCGTGAGATGAAGTAGGGAGTTTGGTAATGAAGTCCATGGTGATGTTGTCCCATTTCCATTTAGGTATTTCGGGTTGGACTAACAAACCAGATGGCCTCTGATGTTCTGTCTTTACTCTAGCACAAGTCAGACATTTCTTCACGTATGTGGCAATGTCTGCTTTCATGTTTGGCCACCAATATAATTTCTTCACGTCCTGATACATATTTTCAGATCCGGGATGTATAGAGTACTTGGACTTATGAGATTCGTGCATGATCACGTTTCTCAAGTCTCCGTAGCATGTTAACCAACTTCTTCCGTGTAAACATAACGTTCCATCTGCTCTAGCTTCCAGTTTCTCCTTTCTTAGGTCAGTCCTAAGCATTCCTCCTATGTCTTCCCTTCCGATGTTTTCAGGTTTTTGTGCTTGGAGTTGAGCCTCTAGTATTTGCTTGGGTAGGTCTAAACTAATGGTCATGACTAGGGCTCGAACTCTCATGGGAGGATCAGTTCCCTTTCGACTTAAAGCATCCGCAACTACGTTGGCTTTACCTGGGTGGTATTTGATGTCGCAGTCGTAGTCACTGAGCAATTCTATCCAACGACGTTACCTCATGTTTAGCTCCTTCTGGTCTAGGATATGTTGCAAACTCTTGTGATCAGTATGCACTGTGCACTTCGTTCCATACATGTAGTGTCTCCAAATTTTCAAAGCAAAAACTACAAATCCAAGCTCTAGATCATGGGTAGAGTACTTTTGCTTGTGTTTTCTTCAATTGCCTTGAAGCATAGGCAATCACTTTCTGTCTCTGCATCAAGACAACTCCTAAGCCTTTGTGCGAGGCGTCACAGTAGACGATGAAGTCTTTGTTGCCTTCTGGTAAAGCTAAAATGGGTGCACTACACAATTTCTGCTTAATGGTTTGGAATGTGACCTCTTCTTTTTATCCCCAATCGAATTTGACGCCTTTCTGAGTAACCTTTGTCATAGATTTAGCTATCTTAATCCCTCTATGAATCTCCGGTAGTAACCGGCAAGGCCTAAAAATTAGCGAATCTCCTTTGGTGAAGTGGGTGATGCCCAATCCTTCACGGGTTCGACCTTTGCGGGATCTACTTGAATTCCCTTGTCATCGATCACATGACCGAGGAAGTGAACTTTAGGAATCCAAAAGTCGCACTTCGAGAATTTTGCGTACAACTTCTCTTCCTTAAGTACTTTTAGTACTTGAGCAAGATGTTCTCCGTGCTCTTGCTCGTTCTTGGAATAGATGAGTATGTCGTCGATAAACACAATCACGAAATTATCTAGATAAGGTTTGCACACTCGGTTCATGAGGTCCATGAATATGGCTAGAGCGTTAGTCAGGCCAAATGGCATGACTTGAAATTCATAATGACCGTAACGAGTTCTGAAAGCTGTTTTCGGTATGTCCTCCTCTCTGACCCTCAACTGGTGATACCCTGATCGTAGGTCGATCTTGGATTATACACTTGATCCTTGTAACTGATCAAATAAGTCGTCGATTCGTGGTAGTGGGTAACGACTTTTCACAGTTAGCTTATTCAGTTCTCTGTAATCGATACACATTCGGAAAGATCCGTCTTTCTTTTTGACAAAGAGTACTGGAGCTCCCCAAGGTGAGGAACTGGGTCTGATAAAACCTTTGTCTGACAGTTCTTGAAGTTGTTCTGTGAGTTCTTTCATCTCGTTGGGTGCTAATCGGTATGGTGCTTTAGCTACAGGTGCAGCTCCTGGTATCAAGTCGATTTGGAATTCCACTTGACGAGCCGGAGGCAAACCAGGTAAGTCGTCTGGAAAAACTTCAGGATAATCACGTATAATTGGCACGTCCTTGATTTGTTTCTTCTCTGGTTCCTCTTCCTTGTCGGTTTCTGAAATATGTGCTAAAAAGATAGGGCATCCTTTTAGTATGTACTTCTGGACTTTAGTGCAGGAGATAACACTCAGTCTGGTGTCAGTTCTATCTGAGTTTCCTTATCCTCGAGGTTTTCTTTTCCCCATGGTATACGGACTAGCTTTTGGTCGCACACAATGGTCGCATGATATTTAGCTAACCAGTCCATACCAATAATGACGTCGAAACTACCCAAAATTACAGGTATTAACTGGATATCGAATGGATGATTTAAAAGGTTTAGGTACAGCCTCTTAAAATAGTGTTAGTTTCAATGATCTTACCGTCTGCTAATTCGACTCTGTAACAGTCGTATAACGGTGTAGGTGTGATGTCTAGTAAGCTACTAAATTCTGTGGATATAAAACTCCTATCTGCTCCCGTATCAAACAATATATTTGCATAGCGATTGTTTAGAAGGAACGTACCAGTAACCACATTGGAGTCTGGGTGGGTCTTGGAATCTCCTATCACATAGACTCTAGATGGTGCTCCTCCTCTGCTCTCGTTCCTAACTGCTCGCTTTGGGCAATCAGGGCTGATGTGTCCGATCTCTCCACAACCATAGCAACGAATTTCCCTACGGGTTGTGTTACCGCCGCCAGTGTGCTGGCGGTTTCCCTGTTGTCCATTTCCACGAAAGTTCTGACTGTTGCCATTGCAGGGCTTGTAGTTGGTGCTGGAGTTGTTCCTGATGGCTGGAACATAATAGTTGCTCTGTCCGGGCCTTCGGCATTCAACAGTAGAGAAATGATGGAAATAGCACTTGTTGCACTTTGGCTTGTTTCCTGCATATAGTGGTGGTGACGAGGAAACAACACTACAGATCTGGCCCAAGTTTTGCTTCTTTGGTGGCTGGGCCTGATTGTAACCACGGTAGTTCTCCTCAACCTTCCTCTTGTACTCAGTCTGCCTAATCACATGATCACGTCCCCGTTTGTTCATCAGCTCTGTGGCAAACTCTATGGCACCCTCGACTGTAGTGAGTCGGGATGCAAGTACACTGTCGTGCATAGAATCCAGAAGTCCACTGACATACTTCTCTATCTTGTCCTTCACGTCAGGGAACATCCGAGTACACATCAAAGTTAGCTCTTGAAATCTCTGGTTGTAAGTCATGATGTCATGGTTCAAGCATTTGAGGTTCCACAAGTCAATCTCTAACTTCTTGATTTCGCCTCGAGGACAGTATTTCGTGGTAAGTCTTTCCTTAAATGCATTCCAGGTCATCCCATATGCTTCATCATGTCCAAGAGTAGCAACTAGGGAGTTCCACCAGGTGAGAGCATGTTCCAAGAGAGTACAGGTGGCAAATTTCACCTTGTTCTCCCCGGTGCAATCACTAATGCGGAATATTGTCTCGGTCCTTTCGAACCATTGCATGAGTCCTATTACCCCTTCCTTGCCCTTGAAGTAACTGGGCTTGCATTTCAGGAAGTCGGGATAGGTCTCTGGCAACTCGATCTCTAGCATTCGAGTTTTGACTGTCGCTCTGGTTCCCGTTGGGGTGTGTTTCCCTGGCGGCTAGGGCATCAGCAATGCCTTGACCGATAAGCACTCTGAGTTGTGCTTCTGAAACAGTCACTGAAGGAGCAACGTTAGTGTTATGTCGAGTGACTCTTTGTGCTATTGTTCTATCACACACAAAGATGAGATTTATCAGTTGGTTAGTAGAATTATAATATTAAGCTGCATAAAAATGGGTATGCATAGAATTCACAACAAATTAGATAACCTGTCAAGATTTCATAATAATATAAATTCAAACAAACAAGTAAAGGATGATATATGAGTACCGGTGAACATCAATATAATACAATACAACCGATCTAAGACAGAGATACAACCATCCTGTCTGAGATAGTGGTACAAATGTTTGTAATACTACAAAATATAACCTACCTACTAAGGTTAGGTGCTACGATACAGATACAACTGAAATGGAAATACAAGTACAAAAGATCTAAATCATGTGAGCTGAGATGCAACTCAATGCTTGACATGATGTACAATGAAATCTAGCCTACACTAGTATGGTTGTCTGCGGGTGCAGGTGGTCCGGCTGGTGGCGTAGGTGCACGATCATCCTGTATATGGATCATCGCCCTCCTAGTCTCATTGGAGAATCTCATAGTCTCTAGCAACTGGTGCTGACGTGCTGCATCGGCTCTCCGTAGGTGGTCTGTCTTGGTAGTGAGTCCCTGATGGCGGAGGTCTGCTAGGTCTATGAATGTCCGAAAGGTCTCCTCCTGGGTGAGGATAGCAGCCTGGGTCTCGTATGAGTGACCCTCAATAGTAGCTAACCGATAGCGGAGGTAAGCAACCTCATCCAGTAACCAATGCATTAGTTCCCTGGGTCATACCCAAAGAACTCTACGTGGTGTGTGACTCGCTGGCCACAACCCAATATAGAGATCTGTACCTCTCCTAAAGTAAGGCGCGACCCTACTGGTCCGCCTGTAATAGGGCATGAATGAGAGCGGTGTCCTACGCCTGGCGGGCCTCAAGTGCGTCGACCTGTGCCCACAGGGCGCCAAGACTGGACTGTCCAGTACCAGATCCCTCTCCTACCTCGAATGTCGAGTCAGGAATGAAATCACGTCTCCTCTTGCGAGGTGGCAGAGTGCTGGTGGGGTAAGGGTGATGTGCAGAAGGTGGTGGCAATGGTGGTAAGGATGGTACAACCTGATCCATCTCCCTAGGAGGAGATGCAGGTACTACAAGCAACGGTGAAGTAGGAGACACAATAGGTGGTTGGTCATCTCTGGACTCCGTGTCGGATGCGGGTCCAACAAATACTGACGTCGGCAATACTGGAGTGGTGGTAGGAGCCATGAGCTCCTCAAAGGTAGTCACAATAGTAGGTGGCGTCATGATATCTGAAAATAGCATTTCAAAGTTGAGTAAGTTTTTAGCTTACACAAAAAAGTTTTTAAAATGCAATGCGATGCGGTTTATGTCTTTTAACTATGACTGTTAAAAGTATAAGTAGATACTTAGGTGATTTATTAACTCAAAGGTTATAAATCAGTGTGAAACTAGTTCACATAATGTGTATGCTCTATGTACTATATGCATAACTTATAAGGTTCCCCAAAAATCAACTTTCTTTTTATTTTATTGATTTTTAAAATTCAGTTATATTCCAGTTAATTTTTTTTATTATATTTAAAAATTTTATTATCGATCCGGTTCTCTATAACTATGCGCTCTGATACCATTTCTGTAACACCCCCAAGTTGGTCAAATGCAGCGGAATAGTAATTGGGGTGTTACTTGGGTGGATCGATAACACATATTATATAGAGCAATGATCATAAAAGTCATTTAATACAAATTACATGAATCAGTTGTACACACTTAGTATCTTGTTTGTAAACCACATTTATTATTAAAAACTGAAGTAAATATCCCAGCCCAATGGTAGACATGATGCTCCTAAAATGCTGGAATCCAATGCATGAACCTGCTTTTTTTTTCTGAGAAAACATATAAAGTAAAATGTGGGGGTCAACACGAAGTTGGTGAATTCACAGGTTTAATTAAATAATAAGTTAATAATATGCCAAAACATCACAAGGATAGTAGAGCACTAAGCTACATACTATAGTAGTTCCTATTGCCCTGTAATAGAAGCTAGACAAAATAAGTTGTTCGGTACGCCCATTTGGATCTGTCCCGATGTTGTTCCCTCAGTCCGACAATGATGTAAACCTGTTGCTTGGCCTAAGCGTTTCGTGATAGCAAGTCACGCAGGCCGGGTGTTGTCAACACCAAAATAGATCTATTCACACCTTTCGCGCTACACTATTAACAATTACAGTCCACGGGTATTGGGCAAACAATAGGCAATAAGTTGTTGTTGTTGTCAGTGCATGTTTTGCATATTATAATAAATATAGTTTTTTTATGTTTTCTCCCCCAATTATAAAACAGTAAAGATGGAGCCATGAACTCACCTTAGTGGTAATGATGTGATGAAGATGAGGTCACTGAACAAACTGGCACAATATGATCACGAACTGGAGTAATTACCTTAGTAATTTTAAGTGCCTTATACAATGCATAATTTAACAATGCATGATGGATGTATGATTTTTAAATAATGCATGATCACAAATTAATATATTATAACGATTGTCTAAATGTTTATACTTATAAAGGATTGTGACAAACGTATATTTTTAGTGTAAAAATATATATGTTGACTTAGTAAACGGGAATAATTTAAATAAATGGATTTTAATTAAATAAACCGTAAAGTAACATTATATTATTTTTTTAAGTCTCAAAAATATAATTAACGGGATTCGTCAGTTTATAAAGTCTCGTAAATAAACTTAGTGATTTATTTAATTATTCCAATAACTAACTTTAATTAAGTATTTTATTAATACTTTTAATTATTTTAAAACAAGTACTAGTAAACCCTTGTAAATATGACAGTTTACAAAAATAGCCTTTAAGGTTTCATTCATTAAGTTTATTACGCCGTTAATCCTTGTTAGTTGGTTTATTTATAAAAACGCCCCTCGGGCTTGTAAATCTTTGGGGAAATGACAAAACACCCCCCCTAAGTCTCGAAATTAATATTATAAGGAGTTAGGGCTTGTTTCAAGTTTCCAAGTTGTCACAAATAGTCCTTTAAGTTTCAGAAATATTTTATAGAGTTTCTAGGGTTTGAGTTAAGTTTCAAAAGTGGCAGGAATAGCCCTTTAAGTTTTGGATATTAATTAAATAGGATTAGGGCTTGTAAAACTTTGCCCAAATGGCAAAAATGACCCCTCAAGGTCTCGGTTTGTTTATAAAGACAATTAGGGCTTATTTTAGTTTAGGTTTTTGGCAATTATGGTCCTTGTTGTTTCATACAACCCACGGTTTGAATAACCGTCCCCCTACACTTTGGAAAATGACAAGTTTGGCCCTTGTACTTACAAAAGGTCACGAAATAATTATATAAGTTTCATTAGTTTATGAAATTGGACCTAACTTTCACCATTTGTCAAATGTGGCCTAAAAAGTCTCCAAAATTTAGTAAATGGGCTTGTCTAGCCTATTTTGGGTCTCGGCTTATTTGCTATGGGCCTATTGGGCTTATATAATTTCATTAGGTAAATTAAATAGGTAACTAGTAACTTTTGGGCTTTACTAAGTGGGCCAAATTTTTACCATGGGATTTTATTAAGTTTACTTACTTTCTAAAATGAATTAGGCTTATATTCAAATGGGCTTATTTAAGGCTTATATTTAGCTTATATGTTTCGGCTTATTTAATAAACCTAGGGCTTATATTAAATTCAATGCTAAATGACTTATGGGCTTACTTAGTGTTAGCCCTATATTTTATATAGTCGAACAAGAATGTAATAGGTCATCTTAGTCATTAGTGGTCTTGTATTGTAATAGGTTAGTCGGGTTAACCGGGCTTGGACTTTAAGCTAATATTGTCTAAGTTAGGGGCGTAAGCCCAAGCAAAGCTAAGCCCGGCCCAAGGAAACAAAGCCCACGGCCCAAAAGGCCAAGGGTATATAAACCCTCTTCCTTGTGTGGAAGAGAGTGTTGGTTCATTTTACTTTCTCTCTCTAGTAAACATAAACCTTCCAAATCTCTCTTGTTTCTCTCTCTACTTTTCTTCTCTTTCTCTCTCTAAATATCTCTTCTAAATCTTGTGTTATGGATTAAATGGGAACAACATTTGGTATCAAGAGCCTATAGTGGATAGGTGATTGAAGATTAGTGTGGTGTGTTCTTGATTTTTCGTGGTCATTTTGATCTATATATCACGTCCAAAAATTTTTTCTTGTGTTTTTTATGGTTTTTTCTTGATACAAATCTTCTACATAGTTGTGGTAGAGATTTGGTATTGTTACCTTGGCTAAAAACACAAAATTTTTGGGTGTTTTGATCATTTTTTGGCTTAAAATCACGAATTGGTTGAGTTTTGTCCGAGAAAAGTGGGAATTATTCCGATCAGGTCATCAGAAAAGGGCTTACAGTTATTCTGATTAGTGTAATCGGAATAGGGTTTATACATTCCGATTGGTCATTCCAATTTGGACATTCCGATTGGGTATTCCGACAAAACATTCCGATTGGGTATTCCGATTAGTATTCCAATTTGGGCATTCCGATTAGGTATTCCGATTTGACATTCCGATTGGGTATTCCGACAAGACATTCCGATTTGACATTCCGATTGGGTATTCCGATTTTACATTCCGATTAGGGTATTCCGATCAAGGTATTCCGATAGGGTTTATTCCGATTAGGGTATTCCGATCAAGGTCATTCCGACAAGGTTATTCCGATGGGCATTCCGATGGATATTTTGTTTGAGTAATTTTTAGACTTAGCCACTATCTAGACTAGTTTAGGAACATCGTTTACACGAAGATTAAAAAAAAAAAGAGTTAAAATTTTTAGGTCAATTAAAATCAAATTTTTTCCCTGTTAGTTTTTGGCTATTTCTAACTCAAATTCAAAATTTGGCGATACATAATTTTTCGGCTTACCGTTTTGTCAGACTGAGGAATTTATTGTCGGACTGAGGAAAATTTTTTCTGGAAATTTCGGAATTTCAATTTTAACCACACATCATCACAACAAATCCACTAAGATCTGCAATTCATTCACAAGTATTCACCATGTCTAACAACAACATCAACATTGCAACTGCTAATCAAATTCGTTTGGAACAAGGTGGCAACGGTAATCCACCTGTGCTCACTGCCGGTTGCTACGTTCAATGGAGATCTCGTTTTCTCAGATTTCTCGACGGAAAAGAAAACCGAACTGCTCTTCGTCACTGCCTTGAGAATCCACCTCCAGTTTTTGAATTCAGACCAATTACCACACAGGCAGAGGATGGTACTTCATCAACTATACGAGCTATGGAGGATTTTGACACATGTTCTGCTGAGAAAAAGAAACTCCTCCAAGCTGAAGCTGATGCTGTAAATTTCATACTCACTGGAATCGATAACGATATCTATTCCACAGTTGATGCATGTCCTAATGCTATAGAAATGTGGAATGCAATTCATCGATTGAAGCAAGGTGAGTCAATCAATGTTCAAGATCTCGAGACTAATCTACTTTGGGAGTTTGGAAAATTCACATCTGAAGATGGTGAATCCATTGACTCATATTACTCGAGATTCTACAAAATGATGAATGAGCTTGTCAGAAATCAGTGCACCATCTCCAATCATCATGCCAATGTTCAGTTTTTACTTCAACTCAAACCGGAATGGCAAAGGTTTGTGACTTTGGTCAAACAAAGGGAGGATATCAAGACTATATCTTACCACAAACTTTATGATATCTTGAAACAACATAAGAATAAAGTGAATGAACTAAGGGCTGAAAAGGCAGAACGGTCTGCTAATTCTATTGCTTTTGTGGCTGCTACTTCAATAAAACCCGTTCCCCGTCAACAACCACCTATTCATTCCTCAAAGTCATCTAGCTCATCCACCAAACCTCTAGCTGCTGCTAAACACAAAGCAAAAGCAATTGTCCCCACTCCACCTCCAAAGTATGACACCGAGTCAGATGGAGACAATGATGATGAACAAACTTCAAGGGACAAGAAGATTGAAGAACTCATGTCTTTACTCACCACAACTTATAAGAAGATCTACAAACCTACCAACAACAACCTCAGATCATCATCCAATGCTAGATATAAGGAAGTTGATCATGCACCTAGGTATGATCGTGATGCTAGGTATGATAATCAGAGGATGCTGAATCAAGTTGGGGCTAGAGATACTGTAGGCACTCCGGTTGTGCAGAAGACTGGGATTCAATGCTTCAACTGTAAGGGATTTGGGCACATGGCTAGGGAATGCAAGAAGCCAAAACGGGTTAAGGACTCAGGGTATCACAAGGAAAAGATGTTGCTGTGTAAGAAAGAAGAAGCAGGAATTCCACTCACAGCAGATGAAGTTGACTGGCGTGATGACACTGATGATGAAGCCGATGATCAAGAGCTAGAGGCACATTATGTGTACATGGCAAAGATTCAAGAAGTGCTTCCAGAGACTGCTGATACTTCTGGACCTATCTTTGATACTGAGCCAATTGAAAAGGTACCAACAAATGATAACTATAATGTGTTTGCTAATGAACGATGACATCTTGAGCAACCCGAAAGCATCAATGACACATATGTAATGGACACGGAGGATAGCAATATCTCTACGGATTCACAGCATATGTGTAATGATGACGGTAATGCTGCTCAGGATACGGACTCGGATGAGGACCGTGATTTGCTTGCGTCCATAATTGATTCTTTAAAACATGAAATTGAGGAAAACAAAGATGCTAATAAATGTTTGAAGCAAGCAAACACATCCTTAGCCGAGGAGATAGACATGCTTAAAGAGTGTGATTATGTAAAAGAAGCCGATCGACGAGTTGCAACAGCTAATGGTTTGGTATATGAACGTAAGGTGCTCAACGAACAATATTGTTCTGAAGTAACACACAAAATTCATATGTCAAAACAGAAGATATCGGAACTTGAAGAACAACTGCTGCTACATAAACTCCAAATTACTGAATTAGAGTCGGTTAACAAAGAACAAACTGAGCTATATAAAACTCGTGAAGAAAAGGATATTGAAAAAATTCTTGCTTTGGAAAAGAGAGTCGACACGTTAAACAACATTGTTTACAAAACGGGTCAGTCTATTCAAACTATGAATATGCTCAATAGAAATATGAAAACGAGTTTTGTCAAGCCTGAATATCTCAAGAAAGTTCAAAGTACCAAGCCTGCTCTTTATGATATCGGTTGTTATGTTGATAATCTTGCTCTTATGCTTTCCCCTGACTGCGACGAAATCATTCGTCAACAAGAAGAAAGTCGATCAAACTTAAGTGATTTAATAAACCTTTCTGATTCTAACAATCATATTAAGTTTGTCCCTCGAAAAGAACTTTCAAAAGAACAAAAGATGTATAATAGTGTTCTACCACCAAGTGATGAACCACAAAAGAAAGTTTCTTTAAAAAGGAGTTTCAAAAAGCAATCAATTTTGTTAGAAAAGCGAATTTTGGATGAAAAACGTAAATGGGATGAAAAAAGCAAAAGTGTTCAGCAATTTGAGTTTATAAAACAAGGGGTTTTAAATTTGTACAAAGGTGTGGTCGACTATGAAAAAGTTTCTAGAGATACCATTTGGAATATTAAACCTAACCCACAAGTAGAAGTCGTCATTCAACAATGCATTGTTCCAACCATTGATGATCTTTCAAAAAATGTGAAAATGTTTTATAATGCTCTCACTGAGGAAATGTTAACTGATTTAAGCTATGTCAAATCTCTTGAAGATGAAGTTGATTTTCTGCAAATTAAATTAAAGACACAAGAACACCAACTTTCTAACGAAATTGATCGACTTTCTAAGGAATACTTTTATGCTGACCATATGAATGCTATACTTGGTGTGTATACCGATCTTGATCAATATTGTCATGTAGCATGTCTTGTGTCAGAATCGGACGAGAAATGTCGCAATCTTGAAGTAGAGCTTTCAAAACAAATTCAGTCATATAACAAACTTTCGAAAAGTTTTTCTCAACTTGAGAAGCACTCCATTTCTCTTGAACTTGCTTTACAAAAAGGTGAAAAATCTCATAATCATAAAAAGTGTCAAGAAATGTCAGCTTCTTCGTTTCGTCTACTAAATGAAAAAGATTTCGAAATAAATGATTTGAAAGCTCATCTAAAAGAAAGGGACATAGCCATAAGTGAGTTATAGAAACTCATTGAGAAAATCAAAGGAAAGTCTGTTTTGGGTAAACCATCCACCGTTCGTCAACCGAATGCGGTTAAATGCCCTAAATCATCTATTTTGGGACAATCCCCACAGACTTTGCCTAAGATAGGAAATGATAAGAGCACTAATGTGATAGCACCTGGAATGTATAAGATGAACACTAAGCCCACTCAAACTGGAACATCGCGGTTACCTCATAATATTAAGAAAACTAATCAACGTGTGTCTTCTTCTACAGGAGTGATCCCCACTACTAGCGTTAGCGGACCACAGCTTAAGAGCGATAGAATGCACGATAAGGGCATGCCTAACAATAGTCAAGGAAAGAAGTTGGAAGTAGAATACCACCGTAGGAATCTTAAGTTTTCTAAGAATAAAACGTCTGTAACTGCATGTAATGACAGTTTAAATGCTAAGACCTCGAATGTTGAATTTGTTTGTGTTGAATGTGGCAAATGTGTTCGTACTTTCAATCATGATGCTTGTGCTCTTAATTATAATGGCGTGAATACTAGAACTAGGAAGCCTATTCGTATGCCCACTAGTACTAGTGAACCCACAAGAACTTTGAACCAATCCACTGAGCAACCACTTAAGAAACTAAGTGCGTTAGAATCCACTACTCTACGTAAACAAAGCAGGTTAAAGAAGCTTTATGAGAACATGATTAGGACATGTACACGGGGGTATTCAAGATTTACACCACCCGGATACAAATGGGTACCTAAGACAACCCCCATTCTAATTGGGTCTATGAATGTTAGCTTGCTTTTAGAATCTAGGTCCACTACTATTTTGGAACCCGTTTCTATCAAGGGCTCCCATTTGTCAAATGCTACATTGTCTTCTAATTCTTCTGCAGCTCGTCGAAATCATCCTATTCATAATGGACTCCGGGTGCACAAAGCACATGACGGGCAATCTCAAGCTTCTCATTAACTTCGTGGAGAAGTTTCTGGGTACGGTACGGTTTGGAAATGATCAATTTGCACCGATACTCGGATATGGAGACTTGGTTCAAGGGAATATCACTATAAAACGGGTTTATTACATCGAGGGACTGAATCACAATTTATTCTCGGTTGGTCAATTTTGTGATGCGGATTTGGAAGTGGCTTTTCAGAAATCTACTTGCTATGTTAGAGACTACGATGAGAATGACCTTCTTACAGGTTCTCGTGGTTCTGATCTCTACACAGTAACTCTTCAAGACACATCTTCAACAAATCCGATTTGCTTAATGGCTAAAGCTTCATCATCTCAAGCATGGTTATGGCATCAACGATTGTCACATCTCAACTTTGACACCATCAATTTGCTTTCGAAGAATGATATTGTGACCGGGCTTCCTAAGTTGAAATTCGTCAAAGACCATCTTTGTTCTTCTTGTGAGTTGGGGAAAGCAAAACGGAAGTCTTTTAAATCAAAGACTACCCCAAGCTCAAAAGGACGATTGGAACTTCTACACATGGATTTATGTGGTCCCATGCGTGTAGAGAGTATTAACGGGAAAAAGTATATTCTCGTGATTGTTGATGATTATTCTAGATACACATGGACTTTCTTCTTAAGGTCCAAAGATGAAACTCCAGAGGTTCTCAAAAACTTTCTCAAGATGATACAACGCAATCTTCAAGCTCAAGTCTTAACCGTAAGAACGGATAGGGGTACTGAATTTTTGAACAAGAACTTGCAATCTTACTTTCAAGAAGAAGGCATCGAACATCAAACGTCTATTGCTCGAACTCCTGAACAAAACGGCGTTGTCGAAAGGCGGAACCGTACTTTGGTTGAGGCTGCTCGAACAATGCTCTCTGCTTCAAAATTACCGCTATTCTTCTGGGCTGAAGCAATTGCAACTGCCTGTTATACTCAGAATCGTTCTCTCGTTATCCCTAGACATGAAAAGACACCTTACCACATCATCAATGGCAGGAAACCTACTGTCAAATTCTTTCACGTATTTGGATCTTTATGCTACATTCTTAAAGACGGTGAGAATCTCGACAAGATGAAAGAAAAAGGTGATGCATGTATTTTTGTGGGGTATGCGACATTGTCGAAAGGATATCGGGTCTATAACAAGAGAACAAAGATTATTGTCGAAACAATTCATGTGAACTTTGACGAATTGCCACTAATGGTACTTGATCACAACAGCTCAAGTCCCGCACCTCAATGTCCAGCAATGGTACCTACACAAAACAGTGTACGTCCCGTGCAAGAATGTCAACAAAGTACTCCTACAACAGACTCGACGGATACGACACATATGAATGAGTTGGTTGATTTATATGATCCAATGTTTGATGAATATTACCATGGAAACAATCAAGTTGTGTCAAAGCCTTCCGCTGTCATCACTACTGATGCACCCGAACAAAGTCAAAAAGACACAACTGCCTCTACTTCAGCAACCGTTGCTCAAGAGAATATTCCATTGGATACTCAACAAACTCAAGAAACAGTCATACAACCAATATCACCAACCGTCAATGCTGAAGGAGAAAACAACAATCAAGCAGTCGATGCACAACCTGACGATGAAGAACTTATCAATTCGTTCGGCACACCGGTACTCGAAGTCGGAGAGTCTTCTACTCAACATGTTGATCCGTCTAACATGCATACATTCTACCAACCATATCCATCCACTCACCATTGGACACGTGATCATCCATTGGAGCAAGTCATTGGAAATCCTTCACAACCGGTTCGAACACGCAGACAACTCGAAATCGATGGCGATGTGTGTATGTATGCACTCACCGTAAGTTTAACTGTACCTACAAACATCAAACAAGCCATGACTGATCATGCGTGGATTGAATCAATGCAAGACGAAATTCAACAGTTTGAACGCCTAAATGTTTGGGAACTTGTTGACCGACCCTATAGAATGTCAATTTTAGATTTCAAATGGATCTGGAAAAACAAACTAGATGAAGAACAAACCATCATCAAAAACAAATCTCGTCTTGTGGTTAAGGGGTATCATCAACAAGAAGGGATAGATTTCGATGAATCATTCGCTCCAGTTGCTCGTTTGGAAGCTGTCAGGATATTCCTTGCTTATGTTGCACATAAGGGCTTCACGGTTTTTCAGATGGACGTTAAAACTGCTTTTCTCAACGGTCATTTGAAGGAAGAAGTGTATGTGAATCAGCCGGAAGGATTCATCGATCCTCATCACCCTGACAAAGTCTATCGTCTCAAGAAGGCTGTATATGGACTTAAACAAGCTCCAAGGGCATGGTACGAAGAACTATCCAACTTCTTGGTCTCGAAAGGATTCTCCAAAGGTTCTATTGATCCTACTCTATTTACTAATAAATATGGGGATGACATAATGCTGGTGCAAGTTTATATTGATGACATTATTTTTGGTTCTACGAACCCAAAACTTTCAAAACGTTTTGAAAAATTAATGCACATCAGATTTGAAATGTCAATGATGGGGGAGCTAAAATTCTCTTTAGGCCTCCAGATTCATCAATCCCCACGTGGTATCTTCATTAACCAAGCTAAGTATGCTCAAGAGATACTTAAAAAGCATGGTATGACCTCATGTGCTCGCGTTGGTACACCATTGTCGACCACATCCCTAGACGCTGACTTGTACTCATATCCCGTTGATCAAACGCGATATCGCAGTATGATCGGGTCACTTATGTACCTTACAGCCAGCAGGCCTGATATTCATCATGCCACATGCTATTGTGCACGATATCAAGCCAGACCTACTCAAAAGCACCTCAAAGAGGTTAAACGGATCTTTCGGTACCTTAAGAATACCATTCACATGGGACTCTGGTATCCGAGGGAAACCGGTTTTCATCTAACGGCTTTTTCAGATTCTGATCACGCAGGTTGTCTTGATAGTCGTAAAAGCACTTCTGGTAGCATACAATTTCTAGGGGAAGACAAGCTTGTCAGCTGGTCGTCAAAGAAGCAGGATTGCACTTCGCTCTCATCAGTTGAAGCAGAATATGTGGCTCTATCCGCGTGTTGTGCTCAAGTCCTCTGGATGAGAACTCAACTCATGGATTATGGCTTCCACTTTGATAAAATACCTATGTATTGTGACTCAAAGTCGGCCATAGCCATATCTTGCAATCCGGTTCAACACTCCCGCACCAAGCACATCGATGTCATATATCACTTCATCAAGGAACAAGTGGAACGCGGCATCGTGGAATTATACTTTGTCAGAACTGAGTACCAGCTGGCAGACTTGTTTACAAAAGCTCTATCGAAAGATAGGTTTGCGTATCTCGTTGGCCGTCTTGGTATGAAGTATATGACTCCAGAAGACTTGGAGGTTTTGACAAATGAAGCTGCTTGATATTCTCTCACAATGACTTCTAAGCACATCACAGCTTAGGACTCGAACCTCAAATAAGGAAAGTTTATCACGGACGATAACTTATCCTTCTCAACGAGAAATTAATATTTCTCGGTCATGAGCTTTCTATAAAAACATTCAAAGTTTTTAAGTTCATGAAAAACGATTTCTAAGTAAATGTCAGCTTAGAACTCGAACTTCAACTTAAGGAAAGTTTATCACGGATGATAACTTATCCTTTACAACGGGAAATTTATTTTTCTCGGTCATGAGCTAGTCACAAAACAATCAAAGTTTTGAGCTCATGAAAAACGGACCCGAAAGGGGAGTGTACGTTTCAGTGCGCTTTCCCTAATCAATAGAAGAGAAGTCTTCTATCCTGATTATTTTAAAACCGTTGAACACAATTTTTCAAGAATTTCTCAAAAGGTTTTTCTAAATCTTTCAAAATTGTGTGTTCAACACTCCCTTCCTCATAAGTGGTTTTTATATCTCAAAATTGTCATATATTATTTTGATCAATTTTTGAGGGGGAGCGTTTTAAAATCAAGCCTTTTAATGTTGTTGGGTACATCTCTAAAATTGTCATATTTTATGTATCCAACACATTCCGAAAATGATATGAAATTGTCAAATGTAATATATTATATCGGAAAAGGCATTTCAACTCCGTACCTCAACATATTTTGTGGTGTCGTCTTTCTAAAATTTTGTCAAATTTTGTCTCAAGACACACATATATTGTTGAGGGAGAGCGACCCGACTGAAAATGTTCCATGATTCATGCGTGCACACATGTTTCTCTCCCATCGATTTTTCGGAAAATGTCATATTTTAATCAATTGGTATCTCTAATATTATATTTTTATATTAGAGTTAGGGGGAGAAAATGTGATTAAAATGTAATATATCGCAACATGTGATCTTAAAGACTCAAGTGCAACTCTTTCCTTCACATGCCAAACTATTTCGTATATCGATGCATGTGTGTAGGGGGAGCTTTTCGGAAATGTAAAACTTTCAAGTGTTAAAAGTTTTGATTTTTATCAAACACTTTGAATGGTTTTCAATGATTTAATGGTTACGATCTATACCCAAAACAACCTACTATCCACGACGGAACGATGGAGTCAAAAGGTGGTTTAGGATAGGAAACTAATTCCTATGATCCAACCAGAACCGGAGGGATCTACCCAAGGACATTCCGTAGCTAGAAATAGTTGTCCTTAGGAAAGATGGAGTGGAATGAAGCTGAATGCGGACCAATTACTTAAGTTAGCACTAGAACAATCACAACAAGGTGCTAATGATGACGTATTGGTAAGCATTGAAGGAGTTGAATATTCTATGCAACTTAGGTAGAAACCGGGTTAACACATCTTTTGAAGACAAGTGTCATGGACCCAGTGATGCGATGCACAACCCTTCCCCAGCCATTCGAGTTTCTCTCAAAAGAAACTTGTCTCATTGTCACGGAGATCAACACGTATCTATTGACTTTCTCACTCCGAGTCAGTTAATATTGAAAAGGTGGCAGTCTGCTCCAGCCTCCGATTACCAAAAGGCACTTATTGAGTCTAGAGCCAATCGAGATCTATCTATCATCTCATTAGGACACAATCGAGTCCTACGCATTATCCTTGTAATATTGCCAGAACATCTGAGTGATACGATTCACAATGAAGATGGAAATCCTGCTTGAGCCAGCATCAAACAAGCTCATGGTAGGTAACTTGTGCGATTCTACACGAATCAAACTTGTGATAACTGGAAAGCAACTAAGTTTGTATTCTTAATTGATTCAAACTTGATTCCAGGTTTCTTCGCAAAATCCGTGTGATCTTGCCAGAACATTCAGAGTGACACTATTCAGTGTTCACAGTGACGAATGGAAATCCTTCCAGTGTCAACATCAAACAGCACTGCGGTAGGTAACTCGCAAGATTCTCTATGAATCAAGCTTGTGACAAACTGGAAAGCAACAATGGTGCGATTCTTTTAGAATCAAACTTGTTCCAGGAAATCTGAATTGACGACTCTAATCAGACGGATAATTTATCCTTATGATTCACTCTTTACGTTCGCAGTCTGCTTTGAGACGGTCGAGTAAAGAGAACTGGCTACTACCGCCGGGAAACCCTGTCAAGGAGGTTCTTAATCGAATCTATCTGATCACAGGTACGGTATTTAATACCGTTTAACGGTCTTCACCGACCGGAGGTAAAACGCTACCGAGTTAGGGTGAAATGTTCAAAGCCATTTCATCCGTGTCTATATATGTTGCTGTATATCAAGAAGTTGGCGTAGCTGTGTAACCAATGTCGATTCAGAAGTCACAAGAGCGCAAGATGGCGATAATCAAGATATTTAAGAATGTAAGAATGTAATAGGTCATCTTGCCACAAGAGCACAAGATGAACACTATCAAGGATAGATTGAAGATCTCAAGCACTCTAAGTCAAAAGACAAAGGCTCAAGATAAGGATCACAAGGCATGAAGGAACAAAGCCGTTACAAACAATATCAAGACCAAGATACAAGACCAAAGCAGGAAGATCTCCTCTTCAAGAATGTATTCTCTCAATCATCTTATGCTTTTTAAGCTTTTTAAGATGACCGATACATTGGGGGAGATTGTTAGCCCTATATTTTATATAGTCGAACAAGAATGTAATAGGTCATCTTAGTCATTAGTGGTCTTGTATTGTAATAGGTTAGTCGGGTTAACCGGGCTTGGACTTTAAGCTAATATTGTCTAAGTTAGGGGCGTAAGCCCAAGCAAAGCCAAGCCCGGCCCAAGGAAACAAAGCCCACGGCCCAAAAGGCCAAGGGTATATAAACCCTCTTCCTTGTGTGGAATAGGGTGTTGGTTACCATTTTATTTCTCTCTCTAAAAGTGTTTAACCTTCCAAATTCTCTCTTGTTTCTCTCTCTACTTTCTTCTCTTTCTCTTTCTAAATATCTCTTCTAAATCTTGTGTTATGGATTAAATGGGAACAACACTTAGCTACGGCTTATTTTATGTTTTCAACATATTTTAAGGCAAGTGATTATACTAGGGCTTAAATAGGTTACATAAGCTTATATGTAAACGTTTTCAAGGTTTTAAGGCAAGAACACCCATAAACTTCATATAAGCTGATATGAGTGTATTTACTCATATCATTTGTAGCTTAAAACAATGAAATTATGCATGAAATGTATCAAATATGCCTTGGATATGCTTGTTTCTTGTTTGAATGTGTGTAGGTACCAAGTTCACGAAAACCGACGAAAACCGACACGAGATTGATGAAAAAGATCGAGGAAGCCAAAATCGAGCTCGACATGAGTGGATTTAATAATTATGCAAGTTTACGGCCAAGTGGGTCCCACAAAGAGGTAAATAGGCTCAAAAGCCCATTTAGGTTACAAGTTAATAACTTGAGGAGTTTAAAGATCCAAAAGGCCCAAAATGGGATTCAAAACAATCGGATGAAAAGGATTACTTGGGCCCAAGCCCAAAATATGGGAAGAAAACGAATTTAAGATGGTATATGGGCCTTAGGGTTTTTGTAACGTGTATATTAACACGTTTTCATACCAAATAAACTGTTCTCTTCACACGTCACTTTCCACCATTTGAATTAAATAAACCCGTATAATCCAACCGTCACCCATTATCCATTCATTTATTCACATTCCACAAGTAAATAATCAATTTCACCCACTCGTTTCACACACACTATTATTTTATTTTCGATACATTTGAGATTCACCTTCTTCCCCATTTTTTACCCTAAAACCAGGCACCCAAATCACTATTCACAAAAAAAACCCTAGCCAGTAATTACCTAAAATAACATGGGGCTTTTTATTTATTCTTTTAATTCACTTAAAAAGGAATAAAAGCCCCAAACTTATAGGAAGACAAAAGATGGAATGAGAGAGTTACGTGGCATCTTTCTATTGGAGATGACACCTCAATCTCCCAATCCCACCAATCAGAGAGCAAGAAAGAAGCACAACTAGCACACGGATGCCACGTTGGCGATCCGTGTGCTAGATTGAGTCATCTCAGCCATCCGATCAAAGAAAGAGAAAGGAAGAGAAGATCGAAGGCCAGAAATAAAAGGGAATATACTCTAGATGATGCGAATATCCTCCTCAGCAAAGCCCTTGGGAGGCTATAAAAACCCCCATTTTCACTTGTAATTTATCCCTTTTCTTATTTTTACTGTTATTATGCCATTTTAGATTTAGGTTAATGTAATTTCTTTTTTCTAGTATTATAATGAATTTAATATTTTAAAGAAAAGTTTGATTTTTAGTAAATGCTTTATCTCTTCTGTTCAAATTATTATTGTTTTATGAATCAGTTTTAAGCAATAATCTATGATAAATTGGTTATATAATAGAAAAAATATATTTGATTAAGCTTACTCTATAGCTTAATTGGATATTTGAAGGTAAGATTTGGGAAATAAATCAAACCCTAATGGTTTGATTAAAAGTTATTGTATGGTTCGAATGTTACTGGAGTGATTCTGTTGTTCGATTGTTTTGGGTTCGTTTGATGATCCGAATGGTGTTTAGTGGTTGTGATTACGGTTCATAGGCAGCACAACGCTGACCTACTGCCCAATGGTTTCATCAAAAGGTGCTAATCCTTTTTCATTTTATGTTTTATTTTATAAGCTTAATTAGATCTGTTTCTTTGATTTAATGTGATGCTGATTATATGTCGTTTGATCATATGATGTTATGATTAATCTGTTTATGAGTTCTTGTTTGATATACTTTAGTGATGATACTACTGATTTTTAGTTATAATATGAAAGATGATAAGAGTGTTACTTAGGAATAATTGATAATAGGAGAGTTTTATTATGAGATTTAGATTTGCTGAAGTTCTTAATAAGTATGCTGTTTAGATAGGAGTTTGTTGAATTTCAGTTTGCTGAATGATGATTTAATAAGGTTTTGTATCTGATAAAGTTTTTATGTCCTAAATTTCTTGTTCAACTCAATGGATTAGTCTATTTTAGTAATCTGAATTTTGCTGAGGTATTCATAGTTTTATTTTTGGTGAATTAAATTGTTACTGATCTGCAAGTGTATGCTACATAGTTTTTGTTACTGACATGCTCTTGGGTTTTATTGTTTCAATTGTTCTTACCATTGCTCATGAAATCGTTGAGTATTAGATTCTTGTAGTCTGCTATACTGATCTATCTGTTCAGTGTTTACTGATCTTTGCTAAGATTTCTGAAGCTGAGTTTGGTTGATTTATAGTTTGAGTTTGATGTTAGTGCTGAATTTACTGAACTTGTAATTTAGTTGGTTTGATTTGTCTTGTTTTAGTATTCAACTTATCAGATTCACTAATCTGATAAGCCCAAATAAGCTGTGTCCTCACAAGCTTACCAATAGTCGGTTTTTGTTCAAAGTAATTTGCTTATCAGATCCAGACGATCTGTTTAAGCCCAATAAGCTGATTACTGTCAGCTTATTCAAATAAGCTTCTCAAAGTCTTCCCTAAGACTCTTTTCATTAATCTGTCCAAAAAGAATTTAATTCAAAAATAATGTATGCTTCAGGATTCGAACCTGTGACCTCCTGGTCACAGGTATAGAGTGATAGCCATCTGAGCTATTTGCTCATTTGATTTTAGTATCTTTTATATAATTAATATAGAGTAGTTTGAATTTGGCAGTTTCATTTAAGTAACGTTTAACTTTCTTTGAATTCATTTTTAAATAAATTTCTCGATTAAAGTTTAATTAAAATCTGATTTCGTTAAATAAAAAATAATAAATAAGATTAATAAATATAAAAAAAATAATAAAAAATGTTTTTATTTAAAAAGTTTAATTAGTATATTTTTAATTAATTAGATTTTTATAAAATTAAATTTAAATGAAGATAATTTTAAATAGAATAAATTTATTAGATTATTTAAAGATAGTTTTTAAATAGATTTGTTTAAAAGTAATTTTTAATAAAGTAATTTACTTTAAAAAGTTTAATTAGTTTCTTTTAAATAGCTTAAAAGTAATTAAATAGATTTATTTTTATAGAATTTTAAATAGATTAGATTTTTATAGTGTTGACTTTTAAGTAAGTAATTGTTTTAGATTTAAAAATAGCGGGGTTTAACGATTCATGCACTTTAGGTTTATTTTAAATAGTTTAAAATTGGTAGATTTAATTTGTAGTTTATAAACCGAAAACTAATTCAAATCGATTGTCCAAATCAAAACAAAACGTCTCAAATTCATAAGATCTTCGTGTACAACGAACTCGACTCACTCACGTGTTTAATTGAATTCGTCATTGGTATTATTAGTCTATTACTTTTTCCTAAAGGTAATTATCTAATTTACCCTATAACGTATCCAAATTATCACTATACTATCCACGACACATCATAAGCCGTGGGCTTGTATGTCGTTTTAGGGTTTGTTCATGAGACTTTAGCGTGTGCATGCATCTTAAACTCCATTTCCATAACATGTATATGCATGAAACATGAAATAAGTAAGGAAAAGCTTAAATGAGGTTTACACTTACTTGTTTTCAAGAAAAATGGGGTGATGACAATGGCTTGGTGATTCTAGACGTCGGGTTCTACTTGAAGGGTCTTGGACTCGTCTTAAATGCCAAGTATCTTGAATGAGGAGCTCTAAATGCTTGAGAGGACTAAGAACTAGTTGAAGTAAATGCTTGAGATATCTAGGTGTTTTGTTTGAGAGTGATAACCGAATATGGTAAGAGAAGAGTGAGTAAGGCTTGCTAAATATCTTGGTGTATGAACTTGTGTTGTGGCTTGGGGGTATGCCACGGCAAGAAAGAGAAATAGCAAGATATGAGGATTTTTGAGAGTGTACAATTGTAGTACATGTTTTAAATGCAAGCTAGAGTACATTGGTCATTGTTTGTTAAAAACCCGTCGCATGTATGTCTCCCACGGAGACAAGGTCTTGTTTACATAGTGTTTTAATAAATGTGCAAGTTGTACAAGAGTATTTGGTGTATGGTGGTGGTTTATCACACGTCTAAGGGTGCAAAGAGAGTGCTAGGTGTCTTGGACTTGTGACATAGGTATAGTAAGGTTAGTACATGTTTTAATTGCCCAAAATTGTACATGGACACATGGTATTAAGTTAAAACCGGCAGTATTGGGTCTAGTCAAGGGAAGAGAGTGTTTTCCTTCGTGTAACACTTAAATAACTAGTTTTGTACAAGTCTAAAAGTCAAGGTTGGACATGGTAAGGATTTTTGGTATTTAAATGTTGTGTGTAGGTATATTTTCGGCTATAATTTAGTCTATGGGGTTTTTATGTTTATTTTTGTGTCTAGGTAAAGTTACTAGGAGTATAGGTGTCATATTGGTTGAGTATGTATTAGTCTAGGTAAATTTTGGTTAAGTTTGGGACCCTTGGTGAAAGTATGGTCATTTTTATATGAGAAGAGATTTTATTACATCAAAAGTATACCAATTTAGTTTAAAAAGGTAAAAATGGTCAAAGGAAATGTTTAAGTATAAAATAGTTGGTGTCGTAGCGTAAAGTCAATTATAGTGTAAGGAAAAATATATATACATTAATATATTTAAAGCTTAAGAATTTACACTTAAGTAATTGTGTATTATTTGTGATCATGAGTTTGGGTATATGAACAAATGTGATGAATGCTTATGAGTGTATATTCAAGTGACTAAAATGTTCAGTAAGGAGTGACTATTTAAAGTCCTGCATGTTTATAAAATGTAGTCATCCAAGTGTGACGGTCCTTGTGCTTAAGTGATGAGAATCACAATGTATGCTATGAGATTTAAATGTCCTCATGTTTTGATGATTAAAATAATGTATGTTGTGTATGATGCATATGATTGCTCAAGAGATCTCATGCAAAGGTGATACTATTTATTCAGATATCATAAAGTGACGTATACAATGATGACATAGTCAAAACCTGAATTTACAGGTTTTACATAATATATATAATATTCAGTGGTATTTTAATTTCATTTAGTAGTAATACATTAACAAATATATTTAATAAACCTAGGGCTTATATTAAATTCAATGCTAAATGACTTATGGGCTTACTTAGCTACGGCTTATTTTATGTTTTTAATATATTTTAAGGCAAGTGATTATACTAGGGCTTAAATAGGTTACATAAGCTTATATGTAAACGTTTTCAAGGTTTTAAGGCAAGAACACCCATAAACTTCATATAAGCCGTGGGCTTGTATGTCTTTTTAGGGTTTGTTCATGAGACTTTAGCGTGTGCATGCATCTTAAACTCCATTTCCATAACATGTATATGCATGAAACATGAAATAAGTAAGGAAAAGCTTAAATGAGGTTTACACTTACTTGTTTTCAAGAAAAATGGGGTGATGACAATGGCTTGGTGATTCTAGACGTCGGGTTCTACTTGAAGGGTCTTGGATTCGTCTTAAATGCCAAGTATCTTGAATGAGGAGCTCTAAATGCTTGAGAGGACTAAGAACTAGTTGAAGTAAATGCTTGAGATATCTAGGTGTTTTGTTTGAGAGTGATAACCGAATATGGTAAGAGAAGAGTGAGTAAGGCTTGCTAAATATCTTGGTGTATGAACTTGTGTTGTGGCTTGGGGGTATGCCACGGCAAGAAAGAGAAATAGCAAGATATGAGGATTTTTAAGAGTGTACAATTGTAGTACATGTTTTAAATGCAAGCTAGAGTACATTGGTCCTTGTTTGTTAAAAACCCGTCGCATGTATGTCTCCCAAGGAGACAAGGTCTTGTTTACATAGTGTTTTAATAAATGTGCAAGTTGTACAAGAGTATTTGGTGTATGGTGGTGGTTTATCACACGTCTAAGGGTGCAAAGAGAGTGCTAGGTGTCTTGGACTTGTGACATAGGTATAGTAAGGTTAGTACATGTTTTAATTGCCCAAAATTGTACATGGACACATGGTATTAAGTTAAAACCGGCGGTATTGGGTCTAGTCAAGGGAATGGGAGTGTTTTCCTTCGTATAACACTTAAATAACTAGTTTTGTACAAGTCTAAAAGTCAAGGTTGGACATGGTAAGGATTTTTGGTATTTAAATGTTGTGTGTAGGTATATTTTCGGCTATAATTTAGTCTATGGGGTTTTTATGTTTATTTTTGTGTCTAGGTAAAGTTACTAGGAGTATAGGTGTCATATTGGTTGAGTATGTATTAGTCTTGGTAAATTTTGGTTAAGTTTGGGACCCTTGGTGAAAGTATGGTCATTTTTATATGAGAAGAGATTTTATTACATCAAAAGTATGCCAATTTAGTTTAAAAAGGTAAAAATGGTCAAAGGAAATGTTTAAGTATAAAATAGTTGGTGTCGTAGCGTAAAGTCAATTATAGTGTAAGGAAAAATATATATACATTAATATATTTAAAGCTTAAGAATTTATACTTAAGTAATTGTGTATTATTTGTGATCATGATTTTGGGTATATGAACAAATGTGATGAATGCTTATGAGTGTATATTCAAGTGACTAAAATGTTCAGTAAGGAGTGACTGTTTAAAGTCCTGCATGTTTATAAAATGTAGTCATCCAAGTGTGACGGTCCTTGTGCTTAAGTGATGAGAATCACAATGTATGCTATGAGATTTAAATGTCCTCATGTTTTGATGATTAAAATAATGTATGCTGTGTATGATGCATATGATTGCTCAAGAGATCTAATGCAAAGGTGGTACTATTTATTCAGATATCATAAAGTGACGTATACAATGATGACATAGTCAAAACCTGAATGTACAGGTTTTACAGAATATATATAATATTCAATGGTATTTTAATTTCATTTAGTAGTAATACATTAACAAATATATTTTTTTAAAAGCAAAATCTAAAATAAAGATTTTTTTAAATAAAATGTTTTTAATTAGAAATGATATCTTCATTTATTTATTTTTATTTTTATTTTTAAAAAAATCTAAAAGTTTCTTTATTTAGTAAAAGTTTTTAAAAAAATTGATGAAGAAATTTGATGGAGAAAAGAAACATAAAAATATATCTGTCAAATTTGTGAAACAAAAAACTTAAAAAAAGAGGTAATAAATAATATTTTAGTGGTTAAATTTTAAGTGAACTAGATGGTGTTAAGTGAAAATTACAAATTTTTATATTTTTTAATAAGCTTAAAAAATCAACATACTAGCTCTCGTCTCGGATCGGGTTGTCAACCCATAGTACTATCAATTGCATAAGCGGCTATTTCCAACCCACACAAGGGTAAGACAATAGCTAACGGTTCACGAAATTGGGGACTTTTAGCAACTACGTACTTAATACAATCAAGGCAACATACGGGTCCAAACAATCATTCATGACTTGTGTTTAATTTATTTCAAATAGCATGTATCCCCCTCGTCGGTAAAAAAATCATTTTCAAGATAGTATAAAAGTGAGGCTATAGACTCACCTTAGATGATATGAGAAGTAGTGATGATCGTCAATGTGATGATACCCGAGAAAACGAATCAAAAGCCGCAACCTATCAAATAAGGCGCGCACTTAATAACATACTAAAGTATTTGAAATATACTTAGTATAACAAATTTAACATCTCAAAATGATAGTACATAGATTAAATCAAACAACCCAAGTGAATCCACTCTACACTCTACTACATGTACTAGCTTTCCAAAACTAGCACCTTCGATGTTGATCCATCATGAGATGCCAAATCAACATGGGTCAAGTAACCGACACGGGTCCTCAATTTCAGAATATATACACCCAACTCAAGACTTATAAGTTGTTGAAATTTCAGAGGCTTATAGATAAGCCTCTTACTTCAAACTATTACGTAAGGTTAAGTACCTCCCTAAAAGCACTCAGTCGGTACCTATCAAAAGTACCCATAGTTTTCCCTATTTAGACAACTACAATTTTTATGAAACTTGGTGAAAAACTCAATTATAATATGAACAAAACCCTTCTAAAATTTCATCCAATAATATTACTCCTAAAGCCGTCTGCTCAACACATTTCTAGACTCTAAAAACCTAAAGGTGTTTACACTTGACTTGTAAAACAATTTAGACCTTTCTAAACAATACCTTATATATATCCGACTCTTGATTTTAAAAGTAGACTCAAAACACTAAGTTTAGAACTTTATAACAACCTCTAACTATTTGTAAAAATCTACTTATAGTCCCCGAGATTTGACCTAATATCAACAACAATTTCATATCGTGTCGACACTCATCTCCCGGTACACGAAAATTCAAACTATCGTATCTTCCTCATCGTTTTGAATTGGAAGTCCCATTTTATATCAAATCAAACCTCTCGAAAACCACTACAACTAATTTCTATTATATCAATCTATCATCAAACTTAACCCCACGAAAAAATGCTTTCAATAATCTGGTAAAAAATAGCTTATTCAAAACCACACTAAATCCTATTTTTACCCATTTCTAATCTAAATCCTACTTCAAACAACTAATATTCATCATCCATAGCAACTCCTAACCCCTATTTTCACTTGCATGTTAATTGTAGATTCACCAAACTCATAAACAAATGCATGCACTCAAAGAAAAATTGTTAAAATAGTAATAACAACATAGTGGAACCTTACAAATGTTAAATAAGATCAATCAACCAAGAACACCAAAAAACCCCTTTGACCGTGGGTTTTGGAGATCAAAAACACCAAGAAAGACTTTTCCCAGAGCTTGATTTCTTCAAATTGTTGCTACTAACATAAATAAAATGTACATTCATAAGCTATTTTGGATCAAATCAATGTTTTTATTAAAATATTACAAAAATTAAATATTGAAAATCAAAGTTATTTTATGTTGGAAATTTGAGTGAGGATATACTTATCATGTGGTTATAAACAATGGATATTGATTAGATTTTATAAAAATCAAAAATTTATGGTGGATTCATGGTGGTGGTGGTATACCGTGGCTAGAGAGAAGGAAAAAGAGGGATTTTTTTCTTATGATAAAAATGGAGTGTGTGTTTAATTTGAGGTTTATATATAGTGGTGGAGGGGTAAAATGTGTAATGGTTATCTTTTGGCCTCTTTAGCAAAGTTAAAAATAAAAATGTGGAAAAATACTTAGTTGATTTTTAGCAATAAAATAGAGTCGGGTATTGTCCCGACTTCCTAAAAATAAAAATCTTGTTCATTAAAAGTATCATTTCAATGATTAAACGCACACAAGACGAATAAATAAGGTTTCGACTCGATTAAATTCGAAATAAAACGAAAACTTTAAAAATCTCAAATATCAAAATAATTGATATTAAAATATAACATATGGGCATCCATTGACATCGCGATCACTATCGGTTCTCTTCAATCGTCACAACATTTAAATAAAGCAACAAGTTACCAGTTTCAACTTAAACCGTCAAACATAACAACACTTACATTCTCTTAGAAATTCAAAATCACTCGCATAATTAGGACAACATAATGACGTTAGGTTCAGGGTGTTACAATTTCCACTAGTTTGCCCTCGTTTTCCGTCACTTACTTAATTTAACCTACAAGACACGATATACGAAGCTATGCAATATTGGCTGTTAATAAACACTAAATTAAACATAACTTAAGACATATTAAGGTAAAAAACATTGAACTATTTGATGTTATCACTAACACCACTGTTTTTGTCACTCTACAATTTTCAACCAGACTCACATACCTCATAGTGCAACACAACTATTGCTCTTTTACATCGTTATCTTGACTTAGCGTCATACCTTGGACATTGCTAAAAAAATGTTGTGTTAATGTTTGTATCAATTTCTAAATGTGCATATATGTGTGTATAATGACTCTAAGTTTTAGCTATGAGTAAGCATAAAACGTGATTGAATCAATTTAGCATTACCTTTTTCAAAAACTATTATGTTACTATACTGCAAACTTTTAGTACCATAACAATAACAATCTTGCAACAATTTTAACCATAAAAGTTACTATTTTTTGATTTTTTGTTTCGTCTTTTACAACCGACTTATAACTTATTTAATTTTAAGCTTATTTTCATAACTTACTTTTTGTGACTCATGTAAGCTTTATATGACATATAATAAACTTGTGTAAGTTGAAGAGTTTCAAAACGAACAAAAAAAATTACTATATGAAACATAAGCCCAAAACTTAATAAGGCATGAAATCTGTTTTCAACTCTCAAACAAGAGGTTAAAGGTTCAAAAATCGTTAAATGTGTATATTTGTGATGGTCACAGAAGTTCACATGCGCGAACTCTGAGGTATTCAAACAGTAGTTGAACTTACTATGTGATTAGTTTGCCTGCAATGTCGAGTCAAAAATTCAGTTAAAAAAATTGATAAAATACAAGCCGAAACAACGGTGGCGACACTAGTAATAAGAACTTGATTTTTTTGTTATGTTTATGTGTGCGTTTTATGTTTGTGCGTGTTTGAGCTCGTGTTTGTTTTGTACTAAGTAATGTGAAAAGTTTTTTTAATGTTGTAGGTTGACAATCACAAGGAGGAAGAAGATATTTTTTTAAAACGATTAGTTAATAGTTTGTGATTCGAGTTCGCAGTGACATATAATTGAGCAGTATGTAAGCTTTGAATCTTTCGTTTTAAAAGATAAACATAAAGGTACATGATGAGACCCTGAATTTAAAATTTTCTAAAAATATCTCTCTAAAATTATTTTAGTGGCTAATTAGCGTTGTTACTTTTTTTTTTACTTTCAAATCTTGTTGTTATATAAGTTTATGTCATTTGATTTTCTTAATGTTTTCTATGACATAAGTGTTTATTTAATTTACATTGTTACTTTTTATTTAATTACTACGTATATAAATAAAACAAAATTTTTACTACTACTTCTTTACTATCTCTACTAAATTATATTCTTTACACAATATATTATCGAGTCAAAAATTTAATCACTAGGTAACCCGATCAAACTACTGTGTTATGAGATTGACTGTTAAGTTAACCCAGTTAAGTCATCAAGTTACGGGTTCGATCGTCAAATTAACTCGATCGAGTCATCAGACCATCATATCAAACCGGTTGAGTCACCAAATCACGGGTTCGACCACCACCGACCAATCCGGTCGAATCAAGGTGAACCAGATGCCATGCCATTTACTAATTTACAGCCACGACACGAGTACACACACTACACAGTAGCCATTTAGCCAAACACTATACACAACCCGGACCCCAACTCACATTCCCACAACTCGATTTAACAAACCAGTTTCAAATCCGAACCCATAACACATTTTCACAAACACACACACACTGAAAAAAAAAAAAACCAAAACTTTATTTCCCCCAAATTCTAATCCCTAATTTTCACATCTCATTCATCAAATTCAACCGAATTACGGTCAAATCAAACGGTAAATCCACTTTTTTACATTCAATCGTTCATATAATGTGTATTTTTACATATTTATAAGCTTAATTACAGTCATTTATTTCAGTTAATTAGTTTTTTTATTTTATTTTTTTATGCAATTCAATCACAATTTTAACCGAATTAACGGTTAATTTAACTGATTCAGCGTGTAATTGTGTTTTTATTTGAGTTTATGGTGATTAGAATAAATTACTTTTTTTTTTATAAAATTAATTGCTGATATAATGTCTGTAGATGCTTTTAATTTAGCTTATAGCGGTTAAATTTAGCTTCTTTGTGTGCCGTAACGATAGAAACATGTAATCGCGCTGATTAATTTGATTAAATTTAGGTCTAATGATTAAGTTCAGTTTTTTTTTGTTGTAATGATAGAAACAGGTAATTGTGTGATTAAATTGATAAAATTTAGATTTTTAATGATTAAATTAGGTGCTGTTCAGTGGGAAGAAGCGTTAATTTTCAGTTTATAATGATTAAAATAAGCACTGCTAAATGTGAAGAAGCGTTAATTTTCAGTTTATAATGATTAAAATAAGCACTGCTAATTGTTAAATGTGAAGAAGCGTTAATTTTCAGTTTATAAACATGTAATTGCGCTGATTAAATTTAGGTAAATTCGAGTTTATAATGATTAAAATAGCCTCTGTTAAGTTAATTTTGAGCTGTAATAATAAAAGCATGTAATAGCCGGTGATTGAGTTGATAAATTTAGGTTTCTAATGCTTAAAGTAGGTGCTGTTCAATGTGAAGAAGCGTTAATTTTCACTTTATAGGTGATTAAAATAAGCACTGTTAAATGTGCAGAAGTGTTAATTTTCAGTTTATAATGAATAAAATAGGCGCCGTTAAATGCAAGTAAGCGTTAATTTTGAGTTTATAATGATTAAATTAAGCACTGTTAAATGTGAAGAAGCGTTAATTTTCGGTTTATAGGTGATTAAATAAGCACTGTTAAATGTGAAGAAGCGTTAATTTTGAGTTTATAGGTGATTAAAATCAGCACTGTTAAATGCGAAGAAGTGTTAAGTTTCAGTTTATAATGATTAAATTTAGGTTTTTTGTGCTGTGTTTATGAAAGTATGTAATTGCGCTGATTAAATTTAGGTCAAATTCGAGTTTATAATGATTAAAATAGGTGCTGATCAATGCGAAGAAGCGTTAATTTTGAGTTTATAATGATTAAATTTAGTTTTTTTGTGATGTAACGATAAAAGGTAATTGCACTGATTAAGTTGATTAAATTTAGTCGGAGTTTGAGTGTATAATGATTATAAATTCGTTGTTAAATGTGCAGAAGCTTTAGTTTGAGTTTATATTGATTAAATTTAGGTTTTTTATGTTGTAGATAACATGTAATTGCGGTGATTAAGTTGATTAAATTGGAGTTTATACTGATTAAAATAGGTGTTGTTGAATGTGTAGAAGCTTTAATTTGAGTTTCTGATAATGAATTTTAGGTATTTTGTGTTGTGAACGGTGAAAAAAAGATGTAACGTTAAGTGTGAATTTGTGTAGATGCTTTAGTTAAAGCTTGTAGTGATAAAAGAATGTCTTTGCGGTGATTGAGTTTATTATATTTAAGGTTTAGTAGAAATGTAGAATACTTAGAGTTTGTAATGATTAGAACTAGTAATTGTGGTGATTGAAGTAATTGGTGAATTGATGATACAATGTAAGGTACGCAATTGTGTTGTAGCTTAAATTTTAGTTCATATCCGATTAAAACAGGTGATTAAATTGATTAGCTTTTTTTACTTCTTGTGTCGTGAATGGTAAGTTGATGTGATTTGGAATCACATCTATGTGAAATCTCAAGTAACGGCAGTGAATGGTGATTTACGTGATTTTTTTTCTTTGCGGATGGTAGTTAATGATGTAACGAGTATTCATTGATCTTTTTGTGTGATTTTAGTTAATACATTTGGGTTGCATGCGGTGGAATGTTACATGGAAACTGTAACAGCGGAAGAACGTGGACGAGGCGAGGTAGATAGTGCGACGGATATTTTGATCACTTGCTCTGATACCTCAAAGCAGATTGCTGATCCGGTTGTTTACAAGTTAGCTCGGGTAATTTGCAATTTGATTTGTTTGGCTGTTTACTTATGTATTTGCTTTAGTGTAGATGATATTGACCTACATAAATGCTACTTATCATGCTATGTTATTATAGAGGCGGATAGAACTGCACTTCTGTGAGCGTGTTCCCTATGAAAGTGGGGTAATCTTAATGCATTGTGACATGGACTAGTCTCAAGTTAGGTATTATGGGTCACATGTTGTTGGTGTGGCGAGAGAGATGCTAGTGCTAGCTATGCCCTCACCTGTGTGTCAAGAAGTATCTAATGGAAATTCGACAGAACATATAATTCTAAAAATAGTAAATACTCCGTATGAGATATCTCTAGGAGATATCTTTATATGGTCCAATACTTGGGAGTAGCTGAGACATGCATTATGATAGCCCCACTCTTTTGGAGAAGACACCTCACATGGTGTAACATGTTAGGCACATTTGATAGCATATGGGTTTGTTGTGTAGATCATACATGTTATTAACACAGGGCCTAGAGTCTTTGCAAGGAATGATTCCTAGGTAAGTAACATCACAGTGACTCGGAATCATATATTTTTAACTCGTGAATCGACTCGAAAGAGTCATGATCTAAAAGAAGAGACTAATAAGTAGTAACATATCTTACAGATCCTAATTTTGTTAAAGCATAAAAGTTACAGCTTTTGGAAATTAAAATCCCTAGTAAATTGAGACTCTTTTTAGTATATGGAGATTAATTCATACATTAAAAGATAAGTAAGTAACATACAATAAACTAATTAGGTAACCTTGTATTTTTTTTTTTTTTTGAATTTTATAGTTTTGAATTTGGGGCTAGGTGTGAGTAATTGGGTGGGTGACACTATTGTAAAACCTAAATTTCCCAATCAGTCATTAAAAAACCATTTTTTTATAATCACAAACGCTCTTGTTCTCTATAGTTTCTTTGAATTAACACACTCAAAGGGGTCTATAAGATATGTTAATGTACTCGAGAGCAGCAGAGCACGGGTGAGAGTTGGTCTTGACCCAACACAATTGCTTGATTCAGGATGAATTTAGTCATTTCTATTTTCTTCAATTTTTTTTATCTAAAACTAGATGTTTACCTGATTGTGTGACTCGTAAGGGTCATAAGTCGACGAGACTCGGAAGAGGCGGTGAATGAATTATAAGACTCGAAATCAGAGTATCCTTGACAGTGTCTCAGGCTCTTGATTTAATTCGCGACTCCTAAGAGTTTGATAACTAGGACTTCTTTTTGTGTGAAATGTGATTATACTGTGATTGTAAAGCGTCTTATGCTCTTTTTGATGCTAGTTTTTATCCTGCATTAATGGGAGTTACTTTTAAAGAGAGAACCTGAAGATAAATCTATCAAACAAGTGACGCACAACAACTTTGTAATGCTCTGTTTATGATGTGACATTGAACACCCCGAGGAAAAATATGAATCCCTTTGTGTTTTAGTACTACAACTTGCTTGTACAGTCAGTAATGAACTTGTTATGTTCTATAGGTGTAGCATAATGCGATAATTTATAGTATTGCATAGAAAAGATACCTCACCCTCAGGTGCAGGTTTGCCTTCTTTATGCTAAGAAAATTCGGCACGCTTCTGTTTGCTGTTAGTTTTGCTCAAGATAGACGAAGATCAAGCAATAGAAAGATGCTTTGGAACTCTGCTGCATGTCTCTATTCATTCGTCTGATTAGTCATATCTTCTGCTTAATGAGTGCTATAATTTGTTTGAGTTCCTGTTTTGTGCTTGAAGTTTTACTGCAGTAAAGTATATAGATTTAAAATGTTAAACATGTAGTTAGTTTTTTCTTTTACATGGCGTTACATGTTAACAAGCATCTGATTTGCGACTAGAAGTTTAGTGGATTTGGGAGTTTGGTTGTTTAAAGACAAATTGGGATGTTGAGGTTATTTCGAGTTGTACAATAATACTGATGTCATAGGAAAAATCCCTGTCGCTGTCATGATAATGTTACAGGCTACTGACGTCATTACCAAATACCAATCATCATTGGTACCAGTCATACTCGTTAATAGAACACTTGCAGAATGTCATTTTCAGGATTGTGGGCTGCGGTCGTTGCTTATGCCATATGTGGCTTTGTTTTATTTTATTTTATTTATTTTATAACACAGTAAATTGTATCTCTTTTTATGAAGTGAAATTCTAACAGTAACTGTGCTACTATCCAGGTTGAAGGTGATGGGAGATTAGTACCTGCAACTGATGATGAAGTTATGGAAGCTGAATTTCTTGATGGTAACAGTTCAGTGCATCATGTACTTGACACTGGTGAGACTGGAGTCTGCACTATGGATGATGACGCTTTTGATGAGGAGTTCATGTCCATCGACTGTGAAGGTCTGTCCAAATTTGTTTTTTTCGTCATTAATTATTTGTGCCTCTCTTATGCTGGTGTTTCTTGATCGTCTTTGTATGGACATGTTTTTACTGTCTTGCCACTGTTAAAGCCCTAATAGGGGCATTAATCTTGTGTCTTGTTTTCCATATGAAAGAAGTGATGCACAATGCTCCTTTAGAAACACTGTTTTCTTGAACATGCTCTTAATATGGTATTGAAAAAACATTTTTAACCTATTGTTTCATGATCTCGTTCACTTTCTAAAATTACTTGTTTGAAACCGCATGCATTAAAGAAAGATGATCTTTCCTTAAGGATGCAAGAATTGGAAAGCTCTACCCATATAGGCTTCTATTTACACACCTGTAGTTCATCTGAATGAAAAATATCGCAGGTCTCTTAAATTTCGACGACCCTTCTACCGAAGAAGGAAGATCTGATGCGGTAATTGACACAACAGTTGATCTTGCGAAGTTGAATCCCCAGTTTGAGGTACTGTTTTGTTTTTTTACATCATCTGAGCTTGTTTTCTCTCTATTTGCAATGGGCCTGCACGTGCTAAATACCAAATTCAACCTTCAACAACTTTTAGAGTTGTTATGAAGTCCCTTTGGTTACTTCAAAAATAACACTGTTTTATCAAAAGAGTTGAATATGTTAATGGGTGAGTAGGTGAACAAATACTCATACGTTATTACTATGTTCTTCAGTAATATCTGTTATACTCTTCTATAATAGTAGATAGCTTTTTGTATTATCAAGACATGAAACACATTTGAAAATAAATAAAACTCAAGAAGACTAATTCATGTTACCAGAATAAAGAAATATGATCTTTTGCCTTCTAGTCTAGTGAGTTTTGATGAGGTTTGGTCTCCCATGAGCCGTCACTTTCCTGAAAGAAGGCTCATTAACATGGATTACACAATACAGTATAACATTCATATATCAATTTGTATTATTAGTACTTGTTCACGTTTGAGCTGTATGCCTGTATCTCTAAGTAGTTCTTGGACATTCAAGTTTTAAATGAAAATAACTAAAAATATGCTATATGCCATACTGCAGGAAATTCCTCGACTGGAGTCCAATCTTGTTGATGGAGAGATTGACGAATCTGTAGATATAAAACAAGCAGACCCTCCATTAGGATCAACTGAAAGTGAAGCTTCAACTTCAACCACGCGTGCTAGTTTGCAACCTGATTTCTCAAAACTAAAGGGGGAGATATGTTTGGACGATCTTTCAGTTAGAGAACTTCAAGCAACTTTTAAGGCCACGTTTGGCAGGGAAACTTCAGTGAAGGACAAACATTGGCTCAAGAGAAGGATTTCCATGGGTTTGTCTAATTCTTGTGATGTTTCAGCTACCACCTTTAGAATTGAAAACAACAGTGTAGCAAAGAAAGGCAAAAGGGAACACTACAATAATGAGGATGAGATTTATAACGAGGATCCTTTTGTTGGTTTTGGTGGAAGGAATGCTAGAAGCCATAAGGCCCATAATATCAATAAATTAGCTGGCCAAAGTCTACAATCGGAAGATCATCTCAGTGGTAGCAGTAAGAGAGTGAAAAGCTTTACCTCCAATCCTCATTTTCCCAGTGATGATAATGAGGGAGCTAAAAGAGTTCGGAAGCCCACAAAGCGCTATATTGAGGAAGCTGTTGAACCAGACAGTGGAGAATCTGGTGGAAAACTGGTTTCCTCTGCCAGAAGTTCTGGACATGGACCAGAAACTCGTGTTAGGCCCATTCGTAATATCCAGCCTGTTAGGAAGCCACTGGTCACTCGTCAGGATTCACTTGGAGGCTCTGAGGTTGAAATTCCATATGTTTCTAGGATCCGCAGAGGACGCCCACGAGAGAATTATGTATCTCTTATGGTAATGTTGAATCAGCATTTAAATATTGTGTATGGTACTGCTAAGCTTTAGTAGTGTCTGGATTCTGGAGTATGATGAGCAGATTTCACTAAATAGTAGACAAGTTTCACCTAGGTTACACAAACTCCAGGTTTAGCCTCTCAAGTTTCAGTACTAAGGAATTTTTTGAAGACCTGGCATGCCAATTGTGTTAAATAGTGGCGTTGTGACACCCCAATGTACAAGTTAGATGGCGAGATGACATGTCTTCCCTTTTTTATACAGTTGCAATGCCACAACAGCTATTTTGCAGTTGAAATGCAACATCCAACATATAACCGCTAATATAGGTTGCATGTCCACTTATGAATAAAATTTCACAACATAGTAACAAGACCGAAACTTGACCTGTTAAATCTTTTAAGGATGTTTCGATGACCTAGTTGAAACTTGGCTACTATTTAGCGACTTTTTATTAAAATTCTTTTATCTAGGCAGACTTGCATTTGATTTTGCATTTTTGCTTGCTTGCATAGCTTGTTCCTGTGTCATACATATATGTGCTCTTATTACCTATGTAATTGCTTGTTCTGTATGTGTGTTTTTTTATGCTGTCTTTACATTAATTCTGTGTTATATTGACGTGCTTATGTATGTATTATTTGATTGTTATGATGTTGGCAATTCTTAGTAAGTTAGTGGGTTAAATTGTAATTAGTCTCTGTATATGGTATATATCGCATGCCTCTTTTTTTCTTTCTTTCTTTTCTTGTGGATTATCTTGTGATCCTGAGGTATCCACTTTTCTTGTGGTTTGTTGGAGGTTTTATCCAACAATATACTGGAAGTTACTTGCATGTCTTTGTTGTTAATACACTAAGGCACTCTTGGGCATTTTCTAAAGATATCTCTATGTACACGAGTGTAGGCAGAATATGCTATTAGGTTATATTGGCTGTATGCATTTCACTGATTGTAAATATACATTCCATGATTGGAACATTTAAGGTACTTAAAGGCGAAAGCGACCTCAAAGCGACGTGCCTTTCTTAAAATGAGAAGCAACAAAAGCGAGTGCTGCAGTTAACTTTCTACCCTTTGTGCATATAATAGTGTTTAGTATGAAAACAATGACTAAATAAAAACACACAAACTCCCCTTCGGAGTCATTACCAAAGGGTTACTTTTATAATTATTTGACCTAATTTAGAAGATCAGGGTTGGCTGTACAACTTCATTAGCTAAAAAAAAAAAATTAAAGACTAGCCGTTATACAAAAAGCGAGCGCGGTCCTTTGTTGCTCGCCTGACACCGCTTTTTCTCGCTCTAGTAAAACGCCTCGTTTCTTTGGAATCAAAGCGCTTTAGAGCGTTTCGCTTCTTCGCTTAAGCGCTCACTTTTGACTACACTGGGAACATTAGTATCATGATGTATATTGACAGTATGCTTTACATGCTTACTTGCCTATATTAGTTATTGAATATTTGAAACCGACATTTTAGGTTTATCATGCTTTCTTCCTTCTCATTTTTAAGTGATTCTAGATACATCAGTGTCTGCATCATAGCTATAAGTCTGTAGCTTCTAGATGCTTACGTAGAATCAAGTCGCAAAAATGTGGTATCACATTCATACATCAGATTTAGGTTGTATCTTTCTTAATTTATATATATAAAACAAAATATTACATTTTTATGTACGTAGACAGTTTGCTTAAGACGCTATATGTGGGAAGGTGTTCATCGGCATCATAGTTATAACCTCTAGCTGGCTTACCTAGGATCAAGTTACAAATATGGTGTGGGTATAGTGGAATATGCAGTTACAAATCTTTCTGTACTTATTTGGTTACTCATTTGTGGTAATCTAAACTGTAGGAATTTCAATCCTGTGGAATGGGTATGGCATCAAAACTTGAAAAAAAATCCCATGATGATATTGAGTTTGAGTCAGATAATGAAATAGGGAATCACAAAGTCAAAGTTGAACCGCCCACTGGATGGATTCAACAGCCTGTAAGCAATTATACGTTCATTCTTGGTCGCGGTACATTAACTTGCTATTGTTGAGTGCTCCAAAAATGAATAGCCGGATACTCCCATCTTGTTTTGTACTTGTTGTAAATTTGTTATATGCCGGTGTGTCTCTTGAGTCTAAGTCCCTTCTTTGAATTCTTCAAAGTTGTATAGACTATATTAGGTGTGGGGTCATTTTATAGTCGTATTGACGTATCAATTGTTCCTTAATAATTAAAGTTTGAGACTTAGATTCTACATCAAGTTGTTTTTCCAAATGTGGCTTGTGACTTATCTTCAATTCATATAGGTGCTTTTTAAGGAAGAAGGAGAAAATGAGCGGTATTCAGAGCAGTCGGAAGACATAAACATTGAGTCAGACGAGGGACCCATCAATTCATACGCAGACGATTCAGATGATACTGTACAAACACCAAAAGGAGGGATGAGAAGGAAACATCACCGACCATGGACTCTTAGTGAAGTTGTCAAGCTAGTTGAAGGTGTTTCTAGGTATGGTGCTGGGAGGTGGTCGGAGATAAAGAGGATTTCCTTTCAAACATCCTCACATCGTACAGCAGTCGATCTCAAGGTATTATATTTTTTTTTATCTTTTTGTTGTCCTTTCATGCATTTGGAAATAAAATAGAGTTGACATTTTTGACCTATTCACTTACGTATGGCTCGATTGTGGTTATGTTATATCTCGGGTAGACTCAAGAATTAATTGGTTTAAAAAGAAATAGGTCCGTTTTAACAGGTTGAAGGCCACCCAAAGTTTCCTTGATTCATAAAACCTTCCAAATGTGTTTTTACAATAGAAGACACTAATAAAATAACCTAGTTATTGTAGTCATATCTGGTCCTATTCCATATGTAAATTCTGGTCAGGAAGTGTTTCAGGTCAATCCAACCTGTTTTGAGCCGTACATAAGTTGACTGTTTTGACTAGTACATAAGTTTACTGTAAGTTAAAACTGTAAACAAGACGACCTTTTGTTTTTCACTAGCCAACTATTGATGTTTGCAGGATAAGTGGAGGAATCTGCTGAGAGCCAGTTTCACGCAGTTACCCGCTGAGAAAACGGTAAGTAGTTATTTCAGTTACGACTTGCCATTTAAGTTATCAGTGCTGGATGAAGAGGTATCCATTTTGATTCAGTTTCTTATAAATTGGTTGATTTGGGTTGGGGTTTATCATGTCAAATATAATAAAAAAATGAATCAGATGGGTCGTATAGGTGAACGCGTCTGAAGTCCGCTTTTAAACAATTTATAATGTGATAATTTGTTTATAACGAGCTTACAAATGAACAATAAAAATGAACTGTTTAAAGCTAAACATGTTTTCACACATTACACAACTTGGTCAGCAACCCATCCATCTCTAGATTGACTTTATGAAGAGAATATGGGACCTGCTTTCTTTCTTACGTACCATTTACTTGGTATTTATAATTAAACGAAGAAAATATGCATAACTTGTTAGTGACTTAATGTCGTCTCATATTCACCAATGGTTTTAGAGAATTGGTTTGGCAAGCGTTACAAAGACACATATATCTTAGGTTATGTCAGATAACTCGAAAAACTAAGGAGACTAGTTGAGCCCTAATACTTTTTTGAAACAAGGGTCGAACCTATTATACCTGCATATATCATATAAGGCTTACGAAACAATCCTAGTTAATCTCTTATGAGAGCTAGGATTCAACTAGTTTTATGTTTTGAGCTTGGTTTTGTGCTCAAACTAGCTCAAGCAGATTGTGAGTCGGACTCAAGCTCTTTGTTAGCATATCTAATCTGTATACCTCCTAATTATTGATTTGAGAATTGTTTTTTTGAAGCAGGCGCAAAACTCTAAGAAGCAGGTGTCAGCTCCTATCCCAGCCCCAATTCTGTTAAGAGTAAGAGAGCTTGCGAAACAGCAAGGGCATATAATCCCCCATGTTAGACCAGATCTACGAGCAGTGAAATTTGGTGGACATAATAGTAGCAGCAGACATGTAAATGATATAAGGTCTGGATTTTTGTAACGGTGTAAATTGCTTGTCGAAGTTGGGCTGACATCTTAGGAATAAGAATGCCTGATTCTTACTAATTAATTATGGCGTCTTTAAATGTTCCAAAGTATCTTGTAGATAATTTATGTTCATTGCAGTTTTCTGGTTTTTTATAGATTGCCTAAAGATGGGAAGGTTATTATTTTTTAAATGTGATGGATGTGGCTTTTAATACTTGATCGGAATCTTCTAGAGTGGGCAATATGAGACCGATTGGTTATAAACATGAGTCTAGTTGGTTAGGTATTTATCATCGACGAGTCTACCCTTTTTTTTTTTTTGAAAATGACCAAAACCAATTCAAACCTGGACTCTATATATCTAAACCTGCCCCCATTTAGATTCGTGTTTCCACGAAAGACCCAACTAGACACGGACTTGCGACCTGACCGACGATTCACCTATTTTGTCACATCTAGAATTAGGGGTGTCATCGGTTCGGTTTTTGGGTTCGTGGGTTGTATGGTTCGGTTAATCGGTTTAGAAAATTTTAAAGTCATAACAAAAACAAAACCAGACTAACTATATTATTACCATAAACCAATTTCGGGTTTGGTTTCGGTTTAAACCAAGAAAACCAAATTCAAGTAAACTCTTAAATATAATCTACGTTTAAAGTGTCTGGCGCCTTTCATGACTCCAGAATCATTGCCGAATATTATTGCAGCAGAATTGTCATAATATATATCAATAGGTTCTTTAATTGAAGGCATCACTCCAAGATCTCCAATAAACTTCCTAATCCAAATAGCTTCCATTGCAGCTTCTGAAGCGGCCATGTACTCCGATTGAGTCGCATGCATAGCAATGGTTGTCTGCTTCTTGCTCTTCTAGTCAACTGCTCCTCCATTGATGACAAACACGTAACCCGTCTGAGCTTCGTATCGTCTTTATCACATTGCCAGGACGCATCACAGAACATTCAGTTATGTGTCCGGTTTACCCCCAAATACCAAAAACATATCTTTCATACTCCTCAAATACTTTAGTATATGTTTAACATCAGTCCAGTGAAGCTTCCCTGGATTCTGTTGGTAACGACTGACCAAGTTCTGAGCAAACGCCACATCAGGCATTGTGCATCTTACAACATACATAATAGATCGTACAACCGAAGCATAAAGCACCTTTTGCATGTAAGCCACCTCTTCGGGTGTTGATGCATCTAACTCATGACTTAATTCATGCTTAACCTCCATAGGTTGAAAACCTTTCTTAGAGTTACGCATGTTATACTTCTTCAATATCTTATCAATATAAGCATCTTGACTAAGACCAATTAACCGTCTTTTCTTATCTCGATAGATTTTAATTCCCAGAATATATGCAGCATCTCCCAAATCCTTCATAGAAAAACATTTACCAAAATAATCCTTAACTTCCTTAAGTATTGGAATGTTACTTTCCATGATTAATATGTCATCGACATATAAAATTAGGAACACTACATTACTCCCACTAGCTTTGCGATATACACATGGCTCATCACGATTTTGAATAAATCCGAACTTTTTGATTTCTTCATCAAATCCTTTATTCCATTGACGTGATACTTGCTTCAAACTATAAATAGATCTTTGAAGTTTGCACACGCGTTTTGGATATTTAGGATCAACGTACCCTTCCGGTTGTTGCATATAGATGTCTTCATATAAGCGACCGTTCAAGAAGATAGTTTTAACATCCATTTGCCATATCTCATAGTCATAGTATGCTGATATAGCTATAAGAATCCTAATAGCTCGTAAGTATGCTACAGGAGAAAATGTCTCCTCGTAGTCTACGCCAAAAGTTTGAGTAAAACCTTTAGCTACTAAACGTGCTTTATAGGATTGTACTTCACCATCCATGTCGGTTTTCTTCTTGAAAATCCACCTATTTTTTACTACTTTAGCATTTTTAGGCGCATCTACAAGAATCCAAACATCATTGATTTCCATGGATTTCATTTCCTCATTCATCGCAACTATCCATTTTGACTTTTCTGGAACAAGCATTGCGGATCGATAGTTAGCAGGTTCACCAAGATCCCCTACTTCCTCCTCATCATCCTCTATGTTAAGACATAGTTTTCTTGGCGCACGTATAGTCCTTCCAGACCTACGTGGAGGAATTAATTCCGGTGGAGCTCCTAGACGTTCTAGCTCTATTGGAATTTCTTCGCTAGTATTTTAAGAAGGCAATGTATCTTCTTGAATTTCTTCAAGATCATAATTTCTCCCACTGAATTCTTGATTTACAAGATCATTTTCAAGGAAGTATCCATACCTAGCAACAATAACTTTGTTCTTAGGTGGATAATAAAATTAGTAACCCATAGTTTCCTTAGGGTAACCTACAAAGATACATTTTACTAAGCGTTGTTGGAGTTTTCTCCAGAGTCACGTTTCACATACGCCTCACAACCCCAAATCTTTAAGTAAGATAAATATGGCTTTTTGCCATGCCATAGTTCATATGGTGTCTTATCAACCTTCTTTCTGGGAACCATATTCAAAATACGAACAACAATTTCTAGAGCATAATCCCAAAAGGATAAAGGTAAAGTTGTAAGATTAAACATAGATCGCACCATATCTAATAATGTACAATTTCTCCTTTTGGATACACCATTTTGTTGTGGAGTATATGGAGAAGTAAGTTTCTAAACAATTCCGTTCTCACTTAAATAATCTTTAAAGTCTTGACTTAAATATTCACCACCTCGATCAGAACGAAGAGCTTTAATCTTCTTTCCTAGTTGCAATTCTACTTCTACTTTAAACACTTTGAATGTTTCAAATACCTCATGTTTATGCTTAAGTAAGTAAACATAACCATAACGGCTATAATCATCCGTAAATGTTAAGAAGTAGCTAGCACCTTTCGTTGACACCTGTCTAAGTGGTCCACACACATCAGTGTGTATTAAACCAAGTAGTTTAGTAGCCCTTTCAATATTGCTATAAAAAGGTTTCTTGGTCATCTTTCCAGAGATACAAGACTCACATTTATCAAATGATTCATCATTGATATTTTCCAAAAGACCATCACGTTGAAGCTTTTATATACGAGTCTTCCCAATATGGGCAAGTCTACAATGCCAAAGATAAGAAGAGTTCTTGTCTAACTTTCTCTTCTTATTCATGCTAAAAACATAATTATTTTTTCTCTTGGAATTATTATCATGCATGTTAATTTTAAAAACACCATTAACAGAAATTGCATCAAAATAGAATAAACCATCTTTGAAAACAGAAATTCTATTATTATCAGTAGTGTGAATAAATCCAAGATCCAACATACACGAAAAGGAAATAACACCCCTAACAATTGTAGGTGCATAATGAAAATTATTTAAACTCAGTACTAAACCCGAAGGTAAAACTAGATTAAATGTTCCTATGGCTTCAACCGCTGCTTGTGTGCCATTGCCCACTTTCATAAATTGTTCCCCATAGGTAAGCTTCCTCTCCAACTCAAATCCCTACAGTGTATTACAAATGTTAATACCGCATCTCGTATCATATACCTAGGAAATTGATTTGTATGTATGATTAAAAACTCTATCATAAATAAGTTACCTGAAGATGCTGCAGCACTAAGCTCAGCCTTCTTCTTTATTTCTCGCAACTCATCGAGATAAAGAGGGCAGTTCCTCTTCCAGTGACCACTTGCTTTGCAATGGTGACAAGTCTCATCCTTCTGAGATTGATTCTTCTTGAAAAAGTTTTGCTTAGGTTTAGAATAAGTCGCAACTTGTTTTCCCTTATCACCCTTGCGTTTGCCTTTCTTCTTGATCGCTTGTGGTTTTGGCTTGTTCACTCTACCATTTTGTACATAAAGCACATGAGGAGTAGAAGCAGATGCCTTGTCCTTTAACCCCTTTTCATAGTCAATGAGCATTGCATGCAAATCATTAACTGTCTTCCCCGTGCAATGCATATTATAGTTTTGAACAAAATCATTGAAGTCCTTGTTAAGGGACCTATTGATCAAGTTGATAGCCATATTATGATCATAGGGCTGTCCTAGTGCAATGAGATGTTCCATATAACCCCTCATTTCCATATAATGGGCACTTACAGACTTTCCAGGAGCTTGCTTGCAACTATGCAAAGCATCTACCAAGTCGTAGATCTCCACAGCTTGCGGCTTTTCAAACATAGCCGTGAGCTCATCAAGCATTCGCTTAGGTGAAAATAGCTCATACTTCTGTTGAAGTGGAGGAGCCATTTTTCCTAACATTAAGGCAGCCACCTCAGAGTGCTTCTTAACATTAGCAGCGTGTTCAAGCCTTTGCGCATCAGATGCTCCTTCAGCAAGATCCTCCGGATAAGGAGTAGTCAATATATCGATAGTACCCGCTACTCTCAAGACAATTCTTAGTGAGCGATACCAATCATTGAAGTTTGGGCCAGTAAGTTCAGGACGATCAAAGAAAGCTTTGAACGTAGAACTTATAGTCATATTGTTTTCAGGTTGAGCCATTTCTATAGAAAAAGTTCAAATATTAGTATTTTCAATAATACCATTCAGGAAAATAAAATTACCCTGGTAATAAAAAACCATAGTATTTCCTTGAAACTAGAATCCATATTGACATAAACTTATCACATCAGTTGATCTTCTAGTGACAAATGTATTTAACATGATAACTTGTCGAACAATAATTGACAAACAAATTTGCAATTTCTAGATATTTTAGGGATTTACATTGCCAAAAGTCATTTTGCATCGTAAACATGTTTCATCCCTACTTTACGCCTTAAGTTTCCAGATCTCACTGAGTAACTCAATTAAGTCGACTAATCTAAAGAACGTAAAACCTTCATGTGCAATCTTATTCAGTCATGAAGTTTTCTCTCCATTACAACATCGTCCAAAATCTCATATGCCGACAATTGTAACTTCAAGTGTTCGTCAATTAGATGACATAAGACTTAAATTTAAAGGTATTGATTTTGGTGTCAAAATCATGTATGGGGAAGCATGCATACATCTCCATAACATAAGTTTAATAAAAACTTTTAGTAAACCTTTTGGTGAGTAAAAATTTTCGCCATAAATCACAATTTGAGGTATTGGTTAAACCAGTTAAAGACTTTACCCACAACTATTCACACCGTACTTTTTCTAGAACTCAGCTAAAGCACAAAGCAATAACCTTATTCATTGTGTTTCGGATGTGAATTTGCGGCAAATCAACCTTAAGATATAATGCAAAAGATAATCGTAGGTAATTCCAATTTGACGCACAGGCGAGCCGGGAATTCGGTCAGCGACTAATGGCATAGCACCTCCTTCCTTAACCGGGTACAAGACCAGCGGTGCGTTATACCCACATTATAGTTTGTCAAAAAGAGTAGGCCGTTAAATTATCATTGCAAATTATCAATCAACGTAATTCTATGTAATTTAGATCTCAAAACAATTCATTAATTTGATTATGATTTAGTCCATATCATTTTCCTTGGAAAAAATTACCCTTGTTTACAACATAAAAAAAACGCATGAAAACAAGTAGGTACAAAAAAACTAAATCAAATAGCCACATGCATAACTATTTATTTAAAGATCATCAAATCTAGGGTTTTATAAACATAAAAGTCTTCCCTAATTTTAAAAACTTTGAATCAAATAAAACAAACAACATATAAAATCATATGATCCGTGAAAAACATGCATGTTCATCACGGATCTCCCACATACTCTTAACAATTAAAATACTAGGGATCGTAACCATACATGACATAACAATTAATCCATGCAAACATCTAAATATTATACCATGTAAATTTAGGGTTTACAACACTTTTTTTTATAAAAAATTCGGCTAGGCCGATTTTTAAAAACAAAAAAACAACACACTAATTTTGTTAAAAACCTAAAAAACAACATGTAATTTTAACTCAAATCATCATTAGTTAAAAAAATTTAGATCTCGATAATTATAATATGTTAAAACGGCTCTCGATGCCACTGATGGTTTATGAAGTTCATAACAATTATATAATCATAAGCAAAGATCAAAGCACGTAATAGCAGAAGCGATTTAACAAGATCATAATAACACAATTATAATTAATCGATTAGGGTTACATACCTTTATCCTAGCAAAGATCCACAAGATCACCAATTAGGGTTTATGTAGAACAGTACCAAGATATAGTTTGATGTAAAACTATACTACGCTCTTGTACACACGTAATACGACGGGCTAACCGTGAGTCTAGCACATATAAACCGAAGCTTCTACGCTTGTGGAATAATCTACCCAACAACCCTAGTGAGGGGCTAGGACTAGATTCAAGAAATCAAAACCAAGAGGTTAAAAGGAACCCTAAAAAAGGTGTTTGCCTTTTGGTTTGATCGCAGGAAAAAAAAGAGAGGGATGAGCAAAAATTATGAATGCTAAAGGGTTGTTTATATAGGCTAGAAAAACCAAACAATTTAGGAAAGAAAATCTCTTTTTTTTTCTTCTCTTTTGGCCCTTGTAGCCGCCGGCCTAAGCCCACCCAAAGGTGGCTTCCGGAATTTTCCGTCTCCTTCTTTTCTTCTATTTAATTCTATAACGATCGTTTAACTTAACTTTTAATTTATTTAACGATCGTTAGTTAAACTTCGGTTTAATTTAATAAATATATTAAATACATTTATTAAATAAAATTAACCTTTTATGTATTGTGTGCAATCCGGTAATCCCGAGTTCGATCATATCACACGACTATTAGTTTTATGTCCATAAACTTTCAGAATCTACCTTAGAATTTAGCAGATCGATTAACATATCTTTAAAACTGCCATCTTCAATCGTATGCACCATAATCATCTTTTGTTCATAGTTCAAAAAATTTCAAGGTCTTGTTTCTAAATGAGATGGATGTTGCTATGTACCTGTTAAGTTCATCATTCTAGAGCAGTAATTCATTTTCTTTTTATTAGGTATCATCTTTAATGTAGTATATGAACCTTGCTACTCGATTTTCTCAGAAAAACACCTTCAATGTGCATCTGTTAGTCACTTACTAGTGATATATACCTTCCATGTTACCTTCAGGGTGTCATGTTTTTATTTCCGACCCAAAACTCATGCGTTAACTAGACATCATTCCTCGTCTAATTGATCATGTCACAAAATCCATTATTCATAAACCCGGCCTAAACACTTTTGACAGATTTGGTTGATCACATGTTGTGTTTTCGTATAATACACCAATAAATCACATACCATCGAAAAGATTGACACGATATATGAATCATAACCATAAGAACAAACGTATCTGAAAATAGACTTGTTATTAAGCATTTTCATTTCACCGATTAGATTGTCCTTCCAATTAGTGGTATCAGATTCGTATACACATCATATGGTATTTGGTTCCTGTTCATTGCAGCAATCAGCTGCCCAAATACAACATACCTGATCTCATGTCTTTTATTATTTATGGAAACCTCACAACCCTATGTTTCTTAAAACATTAAATTTTGTATCTAATTAATTAAAAGAGTATATACCTAAAACAATAGCCATACAAACACACCACAAACGTAAGTATAAATTCATATGGTGGTTAGCATGCATGCAAGCTAATTAAGCAACAGAACACTAGTCACATCCTAACCAACAAAACAAATTTGTGTTAAAACTTTCCCGCCAACAAATGCCTACAGAAGAGTTTTCAAAATCAGTCGAAATGGGACTTAAGCTATCGAAACGTATATACTATGGAAAAGATGGTCCTCCAATGTCAGCTCCAAAACCAGCTTTAATGACAAAGACACTCTCATCCGGTTCCTCAGCCTCGTCGTTCAAGATGCCAGACAGGCATCATCCGACAGGGCCAATGGTTTATGCAATAATTATTGATGCTAATATTGTTGATAATCCAGATATCAGGAGCTACCAACCACACGTGCATGGGAGGTGTAATAATCCTCCTGCTTTGATTCCACTTCATATGCATGGGATATCGATGGATATTGATTGTTATCTGGATACTGCTTTTGTTACGGTCGTGGGTGTGTGGCGTGTGCATTGTGTTACGGCTAGTGCTTGTTGTGATTGCCGTGTTGTGATTCCAATGGGCGAGAAGGTATGATCATGATAGTTTAATGCCAAACATAATTTTTGCGGCTATATAAATAATCAAGTTTCACTAATTTCATAACCATAAACTTTCTGGATTAAGCATTAAAAGCGTTTGGCTAATTAACAGGGTTCAGTTCTAGATGTGGAAGTCGAGAGCATGAAAAGAACATATTCTACAAAATTGGTTATCCAAGAAGATGAAAAAGACTCGAATCGAGTGACCAAGGCAAAAGATGGGTTCATGATGAAACGCAACACGTACACACTAAGAGTTCCCCAGGTTTTACCTAAAAGTTCCCAACTTTGCTTATTTCTACTTCATTTAAGAAAGTAATGCAAATTTTTGTTAAGTTATTAACACTTGTGAAAGATGTTTTTACATATAAGCACATAAGTTTTGCCTCGATCTCTTTCTTTGTGCCTCTATAGATTTCTTTGCGCTTATGAATATAAACATTTGAAACGTTAACAAGCATGACGACACACAAACAAATTGTCATTGTAGCGAAAAGTGTGTGCAAAATAACAATTATTTTGTAACGACTCTCTAAATTTATTTTTCGGTACTTATTTCACAATACTCATCACAAGGTTGAGGGAGGATCCATTATTCATGTTAAAGCTAGATGGTCACAGAGATTGGTATATCAAGATGATGAGTTCTGCCTCAATGTGCCTTTCACTTTCCCCTACTATGTTTTACCTTTGGAGAAGATAATTCGTAAAAGAGAAAAGGTTCTTGTAAATGTGAACTCTGGCACTGAGACTAAGATCATATGCAATCACGCTAGCCATCCTTTGAAGGTATGGCGATTTAAATTTTGCGTCGTTCCCTATTAGAAAATGGATCCGATTGTGCTAAATGAGTTGGCGTTATTGTTTCATCTCACGATCTTATATATCTCTTTCTAACCTTTTTTAAGGAGGTACGACAACAGGCTGGGGAAGCAAGCTTCTCATACGAAGCAGAAGTTTCGAAATGGTCCACACAAGATTTGCATTTTGCTTATTCTGTAAGACCTCAATCTTATTCGCTTACGTAGGGCGATTAATTGGCTTCAATTGTGTAGTTTTTTTCTTCATAGTTAGCTATTTCTTATAGTAATTTCGATGAATTTGGCTACATCTTTTAAGGTATGCTCGAATGAGATTATTGGTGGTATGCTTCTTCAACGTCCATCTATAAAAGATTATGATCAAAGAGACATGTTTTGCTTTTATCTTTTCCCCGGGACCAACAACGACCTTGAAAAGGTAAGTAGCAACTCAACTCGCCCTCCGAAGCATGTATGGCTCCATCCCTGGCTTGTGACAATTCTCGTTGCTTTGAAAAATAAACGTGCTTGATTTTCCTGCTTGAATATTTTTATAGGGTTTCAAAAAGGAAGTGGTATTTCTACTAGACATAAGTGGGAGCATGAGAGGTGCCCCTCTTGAGAAAACAAAATATGCAATCAACGCGTCACTCTCAAAGCTTGATGAAGGCGATTCTTTTAACATCATAGCGTTTAATAACGACGTTCATTCATTCTCAACATCGTTAGAGTTGGCAACAGAAGAAGCAATCACAAATGCAAGTGAATGGATGTGGACAAACTTGGTTGCTGAAGGAGGCACAAACCTCATGTGCCCGATGAAACAGGTACTATGGATTGAAGTTAATTAGACATATTGTTAACTACTAGTTTTATTCAAATTAGTTTGCCTAATAACGACTAAGTACGTTTAACCGGTTTTAAAAATGGAAACTTGATGCTTTCCCTGCTCATAACCCAATTGTACATACAAAATTGCTAAATCAATACTTTCGTGACCTTGATATCCAGGCAATTGACATGGTTGGTAAAACTAGTGAATCTATTCCTCTAATTTTTCTCATCACTGATGGCACCGTTGAAGACGAAAGAGATATATGTAATATGATCAAATGCACGACTTCCCCCCGAATTTGCACATTTGGCATAGGTAAGACTTTCATTGACATTATTTCTCATGCGCAATATCTGCCAATAGTGTATTCTAATTCAGTATCGTACTAGTCTTTGTGACTGTACGTTTGTATATGCAATTTGTTTCAACTGAGTTTTGCTTTACAGGATCATATTGTAATCACTATTTCTTGCGAATGCTTGCACATATTGGAAGGGGATACTATGATGCTGCTTATGATGTTGGTAAGTCAAACGATTAGTTATTCGGCATTCTAATTCGTGCTTCTTTCACTCTTATTAACATTATTTGTGCCAGTATCAATTGATGATCACTTGCAACGACTGTTGGATAATGCTATGTCACCTATGCTTGCGAATGTAAACATTGATGCTCTAGAGAATCTCAAATCATATGAGGTCGTGCACGCTATTTCACTTGATTTGGACATTTAACTTGATTCCTAACTGAGTTTTAGCTTATTTTCCTGCATTTTTTCCGTTGCAGCTGTACCCATCTCGTAGACAAGATTTATTGTCCACAACTCCATTAATTATATCAGGCCGATACGAAGGGAATTTCCCTGAATCTGTGAAAGCTAGAGGATTCTTGGCGGATCGAAGTACATATGAAATCGATATTAAAGTGAAAAAGACAATGGACATAAACTTGGACATGGTAAATAATTTAGCATCAACTCATCTATAAAAAAACACCTGTTTCTTCAATGGTACCATTGTGCTAAAGATCTTCCAGTCTTCTGTTGCTTGTTGTATTGATCCATTTTCTCTAAGCCCAGAAAAAGGTTTGAGAAAATGTAACGATAAGCCCAACTTTGAACTTGTATGCCCATAGTTCTTGCACGAGATGCCCGATTTTCAAATGTGAAAATTAGGACACTAATTAGGCCAATTTTCAGTTAGGAAAGTTTTTCCAAGTTCCCACTTCAATTTGCACTCTTTTTTACCATGTACTTTTAATCTTTATTTATTTTTTGATATGATGGAATTACATTTCGTTTCGTTTTCAGTTATGTGCTAGGAGGGAGGTAGATATACTGACAACCCGAGCATGGTTCGACCAAAACAAACATCTTGAGGAGAAGGTTTAGTTCTTCTTTTCAACAATTATGATTCTTTTTAATATTCCTCTTTTAGACACTGATATGATATACTGTGAAATTCTTGATATAAGGTTCTTTTTCCTTGTTATTTGTTGGGACATAATTAACTTCCGGTATGTTTCTCTTCGATTTCTTGATTGTAGGTTGCAAAGATGAGCTTACAAACAGGAGTTCCATCTGAATATACACACATGATTCTAGTTCAAGATGTTGAACAAAAACCAACCATTAAAACACTTCTACTTGATGAGGTATACATCAATGTGGCGATAACTATTTATCAAATTCTATGTCATAAAATACATGTTTTTAGTTTAACTAATTGCGAAAACTTGTGTAGAAGTCTTCAAAAATGATGAATCAAAAGACGCTATGCTTAGGAAATACATGTGTTGGATTCGGTAACTTAAAGGCCACAAATTCAAATCAGCCTCCAGGTATCGAAGATGTAAAATTAAACGAAGCTGTACAAATTGTTAAGAAGGTTGCATCAACGTGTTATGGGACTATGGCGAATTGGGCTTGTTTGAAGTGCTTTATACAGACTTTATCTCAACTTAAAAACGAGCAATGTGCTCTTGCTCTCGCTCAAATCTGCACTGCTCTTGCCTGTCTTGAGTTTCTAGATTGTTGTTGTGAGGTTTGCGATTCATGCTTCGATTTATGCCAGTAAAAAAACTATGATTTATAATCTAAAGTCATTGTATCATCATAGATGTTTAAATATACACATGTGTAATAAACTACGTAATAGCGATACAATACTATGTACTAATCTATTACATCCAACGTGATGTTCGATCTGTTTTTGGCAAACTAGGAGTCCCTTTCTTGTTTATTTGATCATATATTTCAGGTATCCAGCTATTAGTTATGCATTTGTAGCAATGTAGGTGGATTAGATAGATAAAATAGCACATGAAACTCTAACTTAAAGGGCAAACCACCCCAAAAAAGCAAAGGTGTGGCAACATGTAGTTCAATTTGTAGAACCATATGTCATTTTCACAACAAAAGTTGATCAAATTTAGAATTCTGAGAGGCCTATCACAGAAAACATATTTGGCATTTCCTATAACAAAGGTCAAAATTCAGCTACACATGCATCTCACATGAAGACTAATATGTATAATCATTTATAGGCATGAGAAAAGAAAGAACAGAACATGTGCAACAGTGGGAAAGATTGTGAAATACAGTAACAAAGTTAAGAGATACCAGAAAGCTGGAAACTATTAAATGAATCTCCTGAAACTCAAGCCAAAACGATGTTAAGCTGGCGAATAACCAAACTACTTTGATTTGGCTCAGTTTTCGTTGTGCTAAACTCAAACCCAACCGACCCGTTTTCAGTCTAATAAAAAACGTCCACGTGATTACTTAAAAAGATCATAGATTTATAAGTTTTAAGCACTGGACGAATTTGAGCGATTCTTAGTTTACTAATGTTTGCTTTGGACGTCTTGGCTTCTTTTGAAAACATATATAAATGTATAGTATCTACTTTGTGTTGACAGTAAGTTGTGGATCATCATTTTCCTGATTGGCTTATGCATAAGGGGTTGTGATATGAAGTAATCAGAATAACATAATCTAGCTGATTGAGTTGGTATTTAGATGTACTTGTGTTTTTTTTACGTACGATTTCATTTTCAGTGCTTGGGAATTCTAATTATTTACTAGTACTAATCAAGATGTAACATGTTACCTATGTAATCAGTTTGCCGCGATTACTCTGAAACTAGATATCCAAAACTATCTGACCTCCAAATAATTAACATAATCGACCAAGATCAGCCAGTTTTAGTATATACCCTAACACTAGAAACTGATTTTTTCGTGACTTGAAATTTGCTTTAGGATCAAGCAGATTATATTGTGCATTGTACTTAATATTGCTAGCAGGCTTTATTGTCGAAGCATGGTTTAATGGAAAAAAAGAGCAAGTACTGCATTATACAAAGTAAACGAGACCCGTATCACACGTTCATTGCACTCGACAGTAGACACCATATGATTCGGACCCACGAAAATTAAATGGTTAAGTTTTCATATGCTTTTCGTGTCCTCGATCTGTCTGATATTCAATGTATTTGTTTTCACATGTGTTGTCTTCTGCTTAGTATTCGTGGTCCCAAACATGGTCCTACAGATCTAAAGGGTTCAATCAGAAAGATGATAATGTTTCTTGATATGACCAAGAGTTCGTAAATGGTACATATGACCCAATGCCATCCCATGTTGTCTGAAATTACTATCGTGGATGCTGGCAATTTCACACCGTAAAGTATGTCATGCGATTCACAGGGCCATTACTTGTTTGTCATTTTGGGTAGAAAACAGATTAACAATTAAGGCAGCGACGCTGAAAGCTAAGCTATAACACATTAGTTAACTTTGAATGTCATTCTTTCATCGTCAACAGAAAAGCCTTCAAGGGTATCCTTTGATTAACATCTTCCAAGTCATTGGTTTAACTCTTGATCAAAATAAGAAAGAAGCCATATATAATTGGAAGAAATATTTATGGGTCGTCTGGTAGCGAGGGATTGGAAAAAGGCGTTAAAATCGGAAATGATAGTGGGACGACGAGGGTTGTGTTTGGTTTCAGGGACGAAGCCAGGACAAAATATGACCGGGTGCATAAATTTTTTGAACCGTAATATAACAGGTGTAAAAAATGAATTAAAACGAAGGGTGAAAACACGTTCTGATCGACTGGGTGCATTTAAGATAAATCTAGAAAAAATCGATGTTTTCTTCACAAATTAACACTACGCATAAAAAATCCATAGGGGTCACGGGCACCCGCGGGAACTCTAGCTCCATCCCTGTTTGGTTTGAAGGTCTGAGTTATAAAACTACCAACCATATCCGCCAAAATAACGATTCTCCGAGCCCTACGAGGGAATTGGCAAGGAATTTGGCTCTTCATTCCTATTCCGATCCATACTTCTATCGAAATGGTTTTTGGTTTGCATTGTCGAGGGAATGAGTAGATTTCTTTATACACAAACCATAAAAGTAATCAAAATTCTACACTATCAAACCGATAGGGCCGGGTTCTGGTTGGAGAGGACGGGTTAAAGAAACTAAACTCCCTCTTATAGCTAGAGGGATTTGGTTCATTCATGTCATATTCATCTCCTCCCTTTTCACGTTTCCAACAATCGAAACACGTACAGATATCTTCATTTTTTCTCAACATCATCTAAATACAAAGCAAAAGCATAAAGGCGCACACATTGCTAAAGTAGCTACGTAAGAAGCAACTAACACCCGAAAAAGTTGAGCACAAACACAGAGCTATTTGTGCAAAGAGTAAAACTGTAAATTAAATATCAGTATGGATGTTCATTAACAAGAAAATCAGAAACAAAAATCTGAATAAACAGATGAACAAACATCAAACTTACATACCCAAAAAAAATAATCAAAGAATACTATCCTACAGTAACCTGACTGTTGTAGCTCTTTCATTGTGATCTTCTTCTAGAATGTTGCGAAACCGCATACCCTTCAAATAAGTCTTGCAGCACGGCGTTTTCAAGATCGTCCACAGTATACTTAATATAATTATCGGATATATGATTCCTAAATCTCCCAAGAAACGATCTATAAGCAGGAATCAGTTTCTCCAATATTGAAATCCTTAACTCTTCACGAAGTTGCTCATCGGGTACTAACCATAACGCTTGTGTCCTATGAACTTCGTCAAATATGGCGTTAAATGACTTAAATCGCTCTCTTAATGCACTCTTTGAAACACCTGATGAGAAACTTCCTGTCGAGTGTAACCCTTGGTCTCTTAAACAATGCAACACCCCTATCCATGTTGCTCGTTGGTGATTCGTTGCCGCTTGTCTGAAGATCCTTGTGAGAGTTCTTAAGTAATGATCACCGATCATTTCTCGTAACTCTTGTGACCCTTTGATCTTTTGAACAATGTAGTGGACATTGTTCATTATGAACAAATATGCTAATGAGTTATCTTTATAGTGTTTGGACTTGCCTTCTAAGTTGAACTGCAATATCGCGATTATCCAAATCAAATGAAGAGCTAACGGGGACTGCTCTTCGTGTTCAGAGAAATCAATTTCCGGACCGGTGGTGCTATCACCCGTGTTTCTAGACGCCGTTGAAGGATTCGACACAATTAATCCTCCTAACGTTATTTTGTAATCCGAAATCAAACTTATGTAATTCATCACATACCTTGTTAACGGGTGAATAGTCCCTCCAGGAACCGGGACACGTGAAGGTTCCCTAAGAACCGCGTTTTCGAACTCTGATAACATCCCTCTAGCAGCCTCCGCTAGACGGGATAATATCTCAGTCGATTGGACCCTGATAGACTCTGCTGGTTTGGAATCGAACACATTATCAATATCAGACAACAAATCTAGCAAGGAATCATGTAAATCTAGAATCTTGAACAGCTTTTCAGGCGATCTACGGCTAATACTAATCGCTTCAGCAAAGTTGAATAGTTGCGTGGCTGGACCTTTAACAGTTTCCATAAAACAAGCATCATCCGCGGCCGCAGACCCCAGATCTTTAAAAATTTGCTTGCATAGCTTTTTCTCACTCGCAAACAAGACCCTGATGCACACTTTCGCAGCACGTATCCATCTACCAATTTTCGCGTTAAGCGAGTCCCATTCTAGCCTCTGAATATCACCAATACTCAGCTTTTCGACCCCGAGTTTCTTAAAACTTCCATCCACAACAGATTTACGTACACTTCCATATACTTGGACACATTCCCTAAAATAGCCAGCCGTAATCATGCGTTTCGCGATACAACGTAGATCTGATACACTCTCCAGAGGTATCAGATCTTGCTCGCGAATGCTGTTCATAGATCTACAGCTAGCAAAAGTTTTACGTTCAGTAAAACTAGCTGAGCTAATTCTAGCTACAGCTTCTATATCGCGCTTATTGTTACGCTCATTATTATCGGGCGAATGACAACTACTTGTTCTAGGAGTTAAAGGGTTCGACGAGATCGAGTCAGTTAACGACTCGGTCTCGATCGGGGTGGAATTCGTTATCAAAATGTTACGAAACTCGTCTTCTAGACGAGCCATAGCAATCTGGATGGTGTTATTGACTTTTTTTGACTCATCCTCGGACAATGTAGTATTGTCCATAGATCTCTGGATTTGATCGACCGCATGTAAATAACGGTCGATCTCGTCCCGGTCACCTTCAAAGATCATCCGGACTCGAGCGTCTTCTGAGGCGGTCGAGTCCCATCTAAGGATGATCCGTTCGGCCGGGACATGATCACTAACCGGTGATCCCATTAAGAAACAAAAATGTTTTTTTTTATTACAAAGGTTGTATGAAGAAAATATGGAAAGATGGTTTGTGGATCTTTGTATGATAGAGATTGTTAGAATTTGTTTGTGTGTTTGTGGAATTTAGTTAAGGATGATTGATGAAGACAGAGGACTTGAATGCTATAGATTTTAAAATAACTAGAATACAAATGATTCTGAAATTGTTAACTCCAAGGAAATTAGTTATAGTTTTAAAATGAATACTTTAATATATTATCATTATAGAGATGTTACCGAATTGATAAATGATAGGATAGATAATAGAGATGATTCATAGACATGTAAAAGTTTTTTTTACATCATTGTACTAATCAAATTATTTTTGTCTTTTATGATTTGGTTACATGTGATTTAGTTGGTGTATAGTAGTAGTATAACTTTATTCAGTAGTGCTACCAACAATCTTAAAAGTAAATTAAGATGAATAATTTAGTGTGATTAAATGAAAAAGGTAGTCAAATTTGATATTGATTGATTGAATGATAATGTGTTCAATTGATTCTTCTAAGAAACTTTTTTACAAAGATTTATGCAAAACTCAAATTGGTAGATGTCAATGTAATAATCTAGTTAATGGAAATGATCTTTGCTAATATGATATAGGTGTATTAAAAACACCAACTATATATCACTTGAACTTTCATATATTTGTTAATATGATACATAAAAACTTGTTTGCATGTACTAAACAAACAATATGTCCTTAACTAAAATCTTGACTCCACCTCTCTCTATATATATGTATCACATAAGTTTACAAAGTGCTTGGTTTAATACAGTAATTAAAATTTGAGTATCTCTCATAAATAAATTGCTAACTATTCTTTCAGCTCATTGTAAATAGAGTAAACTATAGACGTAAACTATAGACTTCATCCCTTTACTTTGCAAAAATAGTAAATATGTCACTGAGTGGAAAGTTCCTAGATATTTGCCACTATACTTTGCATTTTCATGCCAAAAAACCTCTGAGTCGACTTTTTTTTTAAAACTTTTTGGCGTTAACCCCACTTAACTCCCTCACGTGCCATGCACATGAGTGTATTTTCGTCATTTCTGATTGCATATCTTGCGTCAGCACATCTCCCACATTTCCTTCATGCTAAATAGGTCAACGAAAGCATTTTCACGCCCGACACTCTTTCTTCCACCTTTCGTTATGCAAAATGCGTCCCTGAAACCATTTTCTCGCAAAAAACCTTGAATGTCCACGTTCTGACCCAATTTGAAGAACGTAATTTGCACGACCTTTGAAATACTAAAACTTTTCAAGCTTAATCTTTTGTTATGGCTAAGTTGTAGAATATTATGTCAATGTGGTGTTAGGTTTTAATTTAACTTTTGGTTATGTAATAGGTTATGGTAATGAAGCCTAACATTGGCAATTTATGAATAACATATAAGCTACGACTGTAAACGAACCAGACGAACATGAACGGAGTCTTGTTCATGTTCGTTCATTTAACTTTAACCGGACAAATAAACGAACACGAACGCTTAATCGAACGAATTTTCTTGTTCATGTTCGTTTATTAAGAAAATGAGTTGTTCATTTTCGTTTATTAAAAAACTAAACGAACCTTAGACGAACATAAACGATCAAACATAAATAAACGTAGAAAACGACATAAAAAGATATAAAATTGATAAAATTACGCATACTCTTTTGTTTTATATGTTTTATTTTGTTTAAACATGTTAATTTTCAAAGTATACAATTAAAAGACGTGATATACAAAATAAACAAATAAACGAACATGAACGAACGTTAACGAACGCATAATCAGACGTTCGCGAACATAAATGAACGAACATGACTTTTGTTCATGTTCGTTCGTTTAACTAAACGAACGTAAAATAATGTTCATGTTCGTCCATTTAATAAATAAACGAACTTCTTATCGAACGGTTCATAAAATGTTCACTAAACGTCTAATTCATTTACAACCCTATATAAGCAGTTTGCCTAATTTGGGAAAAATAGTGAACTTGTATGATCAGATTGTAACTGATTTGCAGTTTGACAAAACGAATCATTGCAAATCCATTTAAGACATGAATTTGCAAGAGTTTAACATAGGCTTTGGATATCATTTGCAAAGTTGACTTAGATTTGTAGTTTGTCTAAATGGTGATAAAAATCCATGTCAAACTACAAATTTGGTCACATTGCAAATCATATCAAACTCTTAGGATGTTTGACATTCTAGAGTCAAACATTATTTGAAACCTGCCAAAATCCATGCCAAACTATCTAAATGATGACTGCAAATGTATGTCAATCTTCAATTGCTCACTGACATGGGTTGTTTGGATACAATATTAGGGTTTGATACATCACATGGATTTGCAGTTTGTCTAAATGGTGATAAAAATCCATGTCAAACTATAAACTTGCAAATCTATATCAAACTTTTTGGATATTTGACATTGTAGAGTCAAACATCAATGGAAGTCTACCAAAATCCAAGTCAAACTATCTAAATGGTGACGCAAATGTATGTTAATCTTCAATTTCTCAATGTCATGGGTTTTTGGATACACCATTGGGCAATCATTCATTTACAATTTTGGCCACTGACTCTTGCAAATCCATATCAAACTCTTTGGATGTTTGACATTCTAGAGCCAACACCAATGAAAGCCTACCAAATTCTATATCAAACTACCAAAAACAAAAGATTTTAAAAATCTTTCCATTAAACCTTAGAAAAACAAGGGTACATCCAGATATCCAAAACACACAGGACAAACTAGTTGCACCTAAACACTAACCTACCATTCCGTCTTTGAATTTCTTTATAAGGTTGACCATCTCACGCACACCAAGATGGGATTGATCCTTCATAATTTGGAGATCAACTGCCTTCTCTCTATCCCTCTTTTTAGCATGCTTCAACACTCGTGCAGTTTGGTAAGCGTCATCATCATCCTCAACCCATAGATAACTTTCTATCTCCTCAATGAACCTTGCTCTCTTTGTGACAGTCTCCTCCACCTCAGAACATAAAATTCTGAATTTCTCCTCTAATTGCAGCTCATTCTCTAATTCCTTCTTCATGAACCCAACTAGGCGTGCAACCAAGTAAGTGGATTTGGAAGTATATATAGATTAAATATTTGTCGTTGTATGCTAGAATAAAGTTTGTTTCGAATGAGAAAGTTTGTTCATAAATTCATGTGTTATATAGACATGAAAGTTAAAACACTGTGCAATTTTGGTCCTTAAAATAAAGGGGGCAGATGGTTCGGCTGCTTTCATTACTAAACAAAGGTTACAAAACACACCCAGATCAACATCTGGTAATTACAAGAAAAACATCAAAAACATTAAAAACATGGTACACATCCTAATCACTATCTTCCATGAGATCCACATAAGCTTACTTCTGGCTAATAGCATCCTTAGCTTTCTCAATCAACTTAGTCAAATCAACCAACTTTTGCGTGTCGATATCACACATTTATTTCAAACAATCGTCCCAACCATCTTCATCAACCTTAGTCTCGATCTCGTTAATCAACATTCTAATATTTCCTAGGGTATTCCTCAGCTGGTCACATTGACCGCGCAACACATCCACATAAGCTTGTTCACCCGCAACCATTTGACCAATGTACAACCCCATACAAGCGTTGAGCTCTAAATCTCCACATACTTCCTTCATTAAGGATTGGAGTTCTTCTAGTCATTTTACTTGAGGTATATTTATTAGTTGAAAGGGTTTGTGAAAGAGCTAGAGTTACAAATAATTGAAATGTCGAATGTCGATGAACAACCGATCGTAAGAATATATAGTATTTCAAAGGTCGTGCAATTTAAGTACCCTGAAAAGTTTAAGTATTTTAAAGGTCGTGCAAATTAGGTCCTTCAAATTGGGTCAGAACGTAGACAGTTAGGGTTTTTTGCGAGAAGACGGTTTCAGGGACGCATTTTGCATAAACGAAAGGTGGAAGAAAGAGTGCCGGGTGAGAAAATGCTTTCGGGGACGTATTTAGCATCAACGAAAGGTGAGAGATGCGCTGACGCGAGATAGTCGATCGAAAATGCCCTCACGTGCATGACAGTTAACAGGGTTTAACGGCCAAAAGTTAAAAAAAAAGTCGACTCAGGAGTTTTTGACATGAAAATATAAAATATAGTGGCAAATATCTAATAACTTTTTACTCAATTACATATTTATCATTTTTACAAAGTACAGAATTTAAAGTTTACTCTTGTAAATATAAATACTGATACAAGAATTTTTAGAGAAGGAAAATAAATTAATCCACACATGTCACAATTATAATCGGTAGGTATGTATATTACATCTACCTACTCGATCAATTCAAATTTCCGTTAAAATTCTTACATGCTATTTCTTTCTTCTAGAGGTGGAGTTTTCGGTAAATAGTTTTTTTTATAAATTGTTCTCAGGCAGCAACTATCCTTTTCTTTATATACAAGAAAACAAATTTGAGTTTGAAATATTTAACTTAACTTTATAACATGAGTTGTCTAGAGTCGGGATAAAAACAAGACTAAATATCGTCGATTGCACATATATCTTTGAACTATAATATTAGAAGCATATTTTGATCAGGGTTTTGCTAATACCCATAGGGTGGTTTTTTAACTATCCATAATTATAAATATTTTCAAAAATAAATTTAATTAAAATAAATACATACTTTATTTAAACTTACTTACCTTAATTATATTTTATAAACTTACGTATTTAAAGAAATATTAGTTAATATTTAGAAATGCTTATAATTCTGAAAATTTAAAAAATCGTCATTAGCAAAACCCTTTTGATTAAACAATGCATTTAATATACATTTAAGAAAAATCAGTATTTTTCTCAAAAATCAACATCATATCCAAAAAATTCACAGGATTTACGGACACCCACAAAACCCCGTCTTGTTCCGTCAGTATCTAGAGGAGATCGCCCAAAAGAGGTGCACGTAATCTTGGTTTTTTTGGCTAATCTAGACATATTTTAGATAAGCAATTATGGGCAAAGTTAAAAAAAAAAATTCAAAGATGTCCAAGTATATGGAGACTTGTGTTCAAAGACAGTATGTGAAAAAGGAAAATAAAGAGGATAATGCAAGTAGGCATATGGTAGTGGCTATGGAGAAATGATCCTGAGAATATTCCGCCTTAAAACCCGATTCACATGTGAAGTTGTAGTAATTTACAGCTAAGCATTCTTAAACACCTACATTTTCACTATTTTTAAGTTAGTGACACATTTATATTCCCATAGGTTTCTTAAAACTAAACAAATGATCTACTACATATCTTATGACACTTCAACAAGGGAGAGTACATGATTCATCTTTTTCTAATCTTAGATTTAAAACTTATAAAACAACTGTTTTTAAATAAAAAAAATTAGCAACTATACTTTGGTAAAAATAAAATATATACGGCCTCGTTAGTTGTGGAAAAATACTGCTTTATCCGTTATAAAGAAACATGTCCATGTCCATATTTTTGTAAAACATTTTTGTCCATAAAATAGTAATTTCTAAAAGTTAAAATTTGATTTTTAATACTTTTGTAAACAACGCATGCGCGTTTGAAAACACAAAAGGGAAAAACAAATGGACTCTTTCATTTCTTCTTTGTGTGCAAATATAAAAATACATTTACTTTCTAATTTTTTCGATTAGATGAGGTAATAGCGTCAAGAAATGTGTTTTTAAAAACACAAACACTCGGGTAATTGTTTCGTTTTAGCCTATATTTCCTAATCTTAATGATACCATTATTTCATACTTTTCGATTTGAATCATTTTGCAGCGATAAACAATAAATAGTTAGCAGTTTAATTCAAAAGTTTGTCTCAAAGCAAAGTAACTAGAGTTTAAAAAGTTATATGTACTTTTTTTCATAATTTTACAATTTTTCAAATTATATTTTACAATTATATTACCTAACATTTTCTTTTAAATAAACATCTATCACTTACTGCTTCTACTAACTGTTATTGCTTAATGTTTACTACTCTTGCTATTACTTACTACTACTACGTGTCGCTAAACATACTCTTAAACGCTTAATCTCGAATTTACCAACATCTTTTTTTTCTAATAAAACAAAAAAAATCAGTAGGCGATGCATGGACTTGGAATGCAACCTTTTCTGAACAAATCGGTCGAGGCGCAACGTAGCAAAGGGATTCCATTTAAAGGAACATAAAATAGTTGATCTCGACTACTTCAATTATTAGATTACTATTAGCTTAGTGTTCCAAAATGAGATGGAAATTTTTTTTGCTACCAGGTTGATTTTTTTGGGATGGATAAGCTTGTAAAGAATGAAGCTTATTCCTGTCTCGATTGTCGGCTGCTTGCTCTCTCCTAAACTTCCCACGAGTTTTGCCTCCTATCAACCCCTCTCACTTTTCACCCAAAATGAATTTGTTCCCAACATCATCTCATCTTTCACATAAGTGTCACATGAGCTTTTTCTTTTCGTCTACCTCTTATGAACCCCTCTTACCATTCACTCGAAATGATTTTGGTCACAATATCACTTCACCATTTCAACCAATTTTGTATTTATAAAAATAATAGAATTTTTATTCATAAAAACATTACATTAATATAAAAACATCATTAATATACTAAAACTTGAAATTAACATCATGAGTGTATATATGTAAATCTTGCTTATGTTTTAGAGAGAGAAAGAGATAGAAACTTGGTAGAATCAAACACACTTCTAGAGAGAGAAATGAAAGAACTATGCGTAAAATTATGATGAATCCACCACCCTCTCAATCAAAGGAGAGGGTTTATATACCCAATCTCATGAGATGGGATTGGACTTACATTGGGCCGTGGCCTTAGTCTTTGTGGACTAGGCTTTGCTAACTTTGTTTAACTTAATAACAAGAACTACGAGCTACTACTTAATCTATTGTCGGAGTGACCGAATCTTCCTAAATACGTAAAAACGTATTTCCAACAATGAGAAAGGTGTTCGACCTAATTGACACGATAACTTTGATGCATTTATGCCATTTGATTTTTAACACCTCAATTTCTGGTCAACGGGGTAAAGCTCGGAGACTGTTACATCGGAATATCAAAGTTTAAGGTAAAAGAAAATGACTCTAAATGAGACGTTTTATAAAAATACTTCGTTGAATTAATTTAAAACATCAAAGTTTACAGGTACAGTTCAAAAGATAAAGCAGTGGAATAATAATGTTTTAAAGATGTCAACAAGATGATAGTTCAAAAGCATATATAATAAATATCCGAAGATAACCAAGAAATATATGCGGACTCCAAGTACTTCATATTGAAAACAAGCAATCATCATCAAATACCTGAGATAAATGCAAAAGGGGTCAACATAAAGTTAGAAATTTAGCGAAATAAATTAATTTTATGATTTTTCGAAGTAAAACGACATTTTATGATTTATAAAACATTTTATGCATGCTAACGACAGTTAAACGTAAAAACTACATAAAATACAAAAATACGTTACGTAAAATAATTATTAATTGAAAATACGATTCATTACTATAAATAGCAAAAATTCTAAAATACATACACATAAGCTATATACACAAAATTCATATAAACAACGATCACGTAGTTAAAACTAAATAGTTAAGCACATAATTCACATTTAACGAATAATCTCGCAGGTTATCGTAATTTCATTGACCTTCACAACAATTAGGTCAGATTCAGAGAATATTCATAGATATTGACTGAGCACAGTGTCAAGCCATTATGTGTCCTGAGACGGTTTCTCAGAAAATGCGGGATAACTTCTCGGTTAACACACAGTTCAAGCACATAGTTGACTAATTAAAAAGTCAAAGGGTAAAATAGTCATTTAATGATTCAGAAAATTACCAGATGTTACATGATTTGTCTGATAACTCTATGCCTTTGTTCTTGGGATCGTATGAGGTCGTCCGTTGTGCCTCTACCACCAGATACCAAATGGGAGATCTCGTCTCCCATTTGTCATTTCTAATCATATTGTGTAATATAATGAATGCATACATCATATTTCTTATTTTTCTATAGGATACGATCTTGTGAGATTGGTAAATACAACTCATTCTTATTTTTAATAGCAAACGTTCGTTTCAAGTCTTTCCTTGCCGCTTCATGCATTCTTTTATACCGTATTCGCTTGTGGTCATCGTTGATCGGATTTGAAATTGACTTAAAAAGTGTCACCCGTTCGAGATATATCATGTCAACAAGATAATATCCCAATCTGTAAGTTACGCTGTTAGTACAAATGAAATCGCTAGGTTCTTTTCCTTATCTGAGATCATTGGATAAAAGGGAATGATATAACGTTGATGTTGTTATTCGCCCCACAAACACCAAACAAAGCATGTCATATCTATAAGTCTTGTGAGACAACAACTTCCTATAAAAAAAAAGAATTCACACCATGATCACGTCTATAAAATTGCCCTATATATGTGGACGAACAACCAAACTACTCATAATATGTAGTTCTGTACAATCAAATCTTCATAACATTACCGAAAACCCATGCTTTTGTTTCAAGAAAATAGATTTTCAACATTAGTAACTTTTTTAGAACGAAAAATGTTGGTGGTTAGTAGGTCGAGTCGTGCATTGACATTCAAGCGGCCGAATGTATTCTTTGAATCCTCGCCTAGTTATGTTTAACTCCTTATCCGCTTCGCCTGAGAGGAAAAAGCCATTGGCAGGTCTTGAATCCAAGACCTCTAGGGAACCTTCCCCCAAAAAACCACTTAGTGGAACTTTGGTGGCCAACTTAGTGATAGTAGGTTTGCGCAAATACTCTGTCCAAAACTTTGCATAACAAACGTGCAAATTTTTTCAAAGCACAGGAGTAATTTTTTCGCCCATTTGTAAATATTCATCAAAGGTGTCGAGAACTTTGCCATATGGCAATTGAAGAATTGCGGAGGTGCATTTCATCAACATGGAATTTTCATCTGTTCATGTACAGTCAATAACTTAATATTACTATGAAAGTATGTGAAGTGAAGAGTTACGTTTTCAAGTATCCTTGTGAATATCTTCAAATAGAAACCTCTCATATGTATTTTCGAAAACATCGGATTCATAATAAAGTATGCTTGGGCGAAACGATTATGAGCATCAGAACCATCTCGACTTATTTGTCGCGTATTCTTAATAAACTAAATTGTTCTGGTAAAAAAATTCATGTCTCGACTAATAATTTTTTTTCTTCAGATGCGTTGTGTAAGATTATGTTTAAAGTTGTGTATAAAATGACGAATTAAAAAAGTATTATTAGGAAAAAAAATAATAAAAATATTTTTTTCGATAAACTATCAATTAGTCTCAATCGGTGGCCTGCACATTGCAGGCGACGAATGATAAGAGGCTCACCATTCGTTTTCTTTTTTAATTGGGTCTTATGTGTGGGCAACTCTCATGCAATGTGATGATGTGTCATGATTAGGGTTGTCAAAAAACGCGAATCCTACCTACACTTGAATCGAAGACTTGAATAAGCCAATTCGGGTTAGGTTAGTCGGGTCAGAAAATTACCCGGGGTTACTCAGTTCAATCTAACTAACTCGTATACAAAACCGAGTCAGATGTCGCACATGCAAATTTTGGATCTTGAGTTCGAGTAGACCTGATTGACTTAAATAAGAAAAAATATTTGAAAAGAGTAAAAAGATATTTTTTTTTACATTTTACTCATATTCGTATTGACGTGAACTCAAATTGATCTAACTTGAATAGACTCGAACTTGATTTTAGATAAAACTAAATCCAAGTGTAAATTTTTTAGTCTTAACTTTACATTATCAAACTTATATTAATCTAAACCAATTCAACCCGACTCATGCCTCTAGTCTTGGCTTTCTCAAGCTCTCACGAGCCACCACTGTGGGCAGCGTTACACAGCCTAAGAATGCTAAGTATCATATAGGTTTAGCACAAAACAAAACAAGAAACAATTAGTTAAATAAGTCAACTATGCATTACATTAATGGTGTAAAAGGGACCATTGCACGAACGTTAACTTTTAAAAGTAATGATTTGCAGTTATTTTAATATTTTCTCCTGGTTACAGGGTGTTCATTGGTGTAAGACGGCTACGATATCGTGCGAACTCGATCGCGTCTTGGATAAGCACTTTTAAATCATAAATATATATGTACTCGACATAGAAAAAATGATAGAGAATTGTGAATCTGGATTTGGCTTCGTGTTGGATATCCTCTTATCAAGTTGGTCATCGTCTTGTCGAGTTGTGTTACTTTAATGTCTTCCATAAAAAAAAGCTTTGAACAAGGACGGAACTTGAACCATTTTACTAGAAGGCGAAGTATAGGTTATTTTGACCAACTTGTTACCCAATAGGCAATGTATTTTTGGAAAGGTTAGGGCTTAGCGCTTCGGATCCTTCGTTCTTGCCTTCGAACACAAGCGATAATCGACTTGAACACCAACGGAAATCGACAACACAAGCACACACAAGCCAGCTTACCCCAAAATGTTTTGTTTCCCGTAACTTGTAATTCCTATCAACTCGATAGCTTATTTTGTGTCTAGAAGCACACGAATGTCGTCATTGTTATATCGATACTAATCATCCATTAATTAAAAGTGGTCCTAAATAATTAGTACACATAAACAATAAGAAGAAACGTAGGTTATTATCGGGAGTGACGAGTGTATTAGTTGTCAAAATTAATGACTGGTTTAGATTCTGCATGATGCTACTTCTCCTCCACGAGGCCTTGACAGTATCTCTCTGAATCCGCTGTGCACGTGTGATGGACAGCTGCAATTTGCAAATCCTATTATTTTGTTGCCTTATTAATATACCTTTCTTTCACTCCTAATCATTCTTAGCTTTTCTCGAAAACTAAAATCACAAGTTTCATTATTAACATGTCTATCTTTTTAGAAAGAAAAATGATATAAAAACCTAATTTTTATACCTAAAAAAATTTAACTACAAGATTGAAACAAGTATCACAATAAAAGGCTGAGATCAAGAAAAATAAAATATGAGATAATGAGCCTTACATTTCATCAATCACAACACGACATGTAAACTTAAGTCTGTTTTTAAGCCTTCTTATTAGGTTCATACATCAACACTATTTTATAAAAAAGAATTAATATTACGATGCAAACTAATATCATAAGTTTCACTATTAACTCAGGGGAAAGAGTTAACAAAAGAAGTTTGAGAAGGGTGAATGTATGGGGGTTTGTTAGTCGATTGTTCGTACAATTTTAATATCATTGATCGTTGGTACGGTTTTATTACTAGTCGTCTTAAACGATCGTTAGTATGATTTTGTTACCAGTCGACTTAAGCGACTGTTGGTACTGGTATGTTACTAGTCGACCGTTGGTATGGTTTTTTCGAGTTAATTAAAGTGATGTTTTTATTTTGTTATATAGTTTATTACTCTAGTCCGAGCTTTCGCAGCTCGAACTATGTGTAGTGTTCAATCGTAAATATGGCCAATCCCGACTTGTGGGCTTGGTCCACTAGGATATGTTATGCATTGTAATTTATAAATACGAATGAATAAAATATAATAACCTATGTGGGGTTTTATCATTCTAATTAACATCCTAAAACTAATTTAGTTTAACTTCAAAAAGTTCTCACCGAGCTAATTCAAAGCCTCGGGAAGAAGCATAAAGAAAGGCGCAAAAACTTGCATTAAACTTTCAGAAACCTAAAAAAACCCTATGATAGTGTTTTACTGTTTTACATAAATTACTTTGGACAACTTTAATAAATAAATAAAGGAGCTCGAAAGAGATACCTAAGCATTATTAAGGATATGTACGAGGGGCTAAGATCTACGTATGAATTGCAGTGTGGGACACAAAGGTTTTCCTTATGGAAGTAGGACTTCACAAGAGATAAGCCATTAGATGATACATCCTGGCCTTGGTTCTAGATAAGCTATCACAAGGGATATGTGAGAGCATCCCTTGGAGCATGAAATTCACATATGATATTGTGTTGGTTGCAAAATCGGTGAAAGGGTTAAACAACAAACTTGAGCGCTAGAGAGTGGCACTAGAAGACATCGACCTTCTAAACGAAAAGAATACGAAATACCTAAGATGCGATTTTGTTAGGAATGAGATCAACTACAACGGAGTAATGGAAATTTGTAGCGATAACTAATCCTTCGACCAAATGATTGTTTTAGATATTTAGGTTCGGTAATACATAAATAACAAAGGATAGATGATGATATAACCAATCATATTAGAGCAGTTTAGGTGAAATGGAAGTTAGTATCAAGAGTAGTATGTGATAAGAAGGTCCACTTTAAGATAAAGGAAAATTTTATCAGGTGGCAATTAGACCGACTATGTTGAACGAGTTAGGCTGTTGGCTATTCCGAAGGCTCAAACAACATGGTGGGAGTGGCAAATAGAGAAGGCTAATGTGGACTTGTGGTAAAATCATGTTTGAGATTATCACAAACGAAGTTTTCAAAACAATATTTAAAGTCGAAACTATAATCTCCAATATAACGGAAAGAATGTTGGGGTGGTTTGGACATGTTAGAAAGATACCACAATCAACAAAAGAGAATCGACGATCTAATAGTAGACATAAACTTAGGCGAGATGATAAATTTAAGTAGGACATGAATGAGCTTCTCTTATCAAAGGACATGAGCTGAGATAAGAATACGTGGAGAGATAGGATTAGAATATACATGTAGTTCGGGTAGGTTTTATAAGTACGAGGTAGTTACTGTGTTCAGACTTTATAAGGGTCCCTTGGTAGCACCACCACTTCCGTTTTCGATATGAAGTTCCATATCTAGTTCACTTTAGGATTTTTAAGCTTTAAGTAACCTCTTTTGTTACCTCCTTCTTTGTCGCAGGGTTAGGTTCCTATAACGTTGCCCTGATTTGATGTGCGTTGCATCTTTAGGGTTTGGATTTATTATTGCCTTTAGCCTCCTTTTTTTGCTCTCATTTTTATAGGTGTCGAGACTCTTTGTGTTTGTGCTTTTATGCTTGTATGCTTATGCTCATGTCCATTGTCTATATAGTGCTTTATATTTCTGCTTTTGTGTTCTCTCATAGTTTATGATTTTATATGCTTTTGTCATTTTTCACCTAAATTTTTTAAATGTTATTTTGTATATTACCTTTGTATGAACCTATACTTGCTTCTCGTCTTTTGTATTTTTGTATCTATACCCTTATTATTGCACATATTCGAACATGCACATATTATGAACTCTAACACCCGCGCACTCATAATTGTCAGAGGTCATCGTCGAAGTAGTCTCATTACTTCAAGATTTATCTTGAGGTCGTGATAGAACTTGTTTATATTCAATTTATCTATTCCTAGTCTCGACATAACTGAGCATGTTATGCTGTTGTTGTTCTCTCACGTTTTATGGACTCATTTGATGGTACAACAATAAATTTCACTATTTATTCTTATTGTGAAGATAATGTGTTGTGGAATTATCGTCCTTACACTTAAATTTTCATAAACCATAACTTCGTGTTTGGTTTTCTCAGCAAATTTGCAGTATAAGATAACTTCTCTTGTCATTTTACGTCGGAGATATTTTTAATTTTAATTTAATTTTTTTATACTATAATAATTTGTGAAGATTACATACTGATATGAGTGTATTTACTCATATCATTTGTAGCTTATAACAATAAAATATTGCATTTAATGTATCAATTATGCCTTGGATATGCTTGTTTCTTGTTTTCATGTGTGTAGGTACCAAGTTCACGAAAACCGACGAAAATCGGCACGAGTTTGATGAAAAAGATTGAAGAAGCCAAAATCGAGCTCGACATGAGTGGATTTAATCATTTATCGAGAAAACGGGCTTAGTGGGTCCCACAATTGAGTAAATGGGCTCAAAAGCCCATTTAAATTAAAGAGTTACTTTAAGATTCAAATGGAAATCCAATAGGCCCAAAATGATTAATATAAACGGATGGAAATTAGGATTTGGGCCCAAGCCCAATTGCTCACTAATAAGAAACGAATGAAAAAAAATGATTCTGGGCCTTTAGGGTTTTGCCTTTCACAACTTTTCATAAATTCATTCGTTACACTCACATTTACATAAAACGTTTTATTACTCCACTCACTTTTTCCATTAAATAAATCCAACCGACCCCATCACATCCCATTCATTCACTTTCTCTCTTAAAAATAAATAACCTACGTTATTTTCAATGTTTACTTCATCTTCCCCACCCCAAAACCAGGCACCCAGGTCACTATTCACATTAACCCTAGATGGGTAAAAAATAGTTTTACATGGGGCTTTCTTAATTAATGATTAATTCATTCAAAAAGAAATAAAACCCCCTCATTTTTAAGGAAGAGAGCGTGTGGAACGAAAGTGCTACGTGGCGTTTTATTATTGGATGCTACACATCACATCTCAAAATCCACCAATCAAAACCCAAAGAAGAAGCACAACTAGCACACGGATGCCACGTTGGCAATCCATGTGCTATTGTGACTCATATCCACCATCCGATTAAAGAGAGAGAAATAGATTGAAGATCGAAGGCTCAGAATCGAGAGGAATATTCTTCATCAGATGCGCATATTCGCTCACCAACAGCCTTTGGGGAGGCTATAAATACCCCCAATTTCTTGTGTAATTTCATCTTTTCTTTAACTTTAATATTATGCTGTAGAAATAGTTTTAGGATTATAATTGTATTTCTTTTTAAAAGCTTTGTACTAATCTTTGAATATTAATAAAAGTTCAGTCGAATTATTTTATGTTCGTGTCTCTTCAATTTATTTTTTTCTGCTTATATTGATTTACAATTGATTCTTATGACTATTTACATTTATAATATTTGATAAATTAAGTTTAAACTAATCAATAGTTTAGACTTAATTTTGGAAGTTTAAGATTGGATAAAATCTTTCCCTACTGGAGAGGTTTAAAAAAAATCTGCTCGATTCAATTATGATTGATGGAGTTGTACGAATGAGGTAATATGATGGTTCGTTTGGTTTGATGGTTATGGTGGTTTTGTTCGGGTTATGGTTAAAAGGTTGCTCAGCCTCCTCAAAGGATTTCCCACAAGGTACTAATCTCTTTTCTATTTTTTTTTATGTTTCGGTTTATAGGAGTTTTAAATCTGCGTTTATGAATGTTCTTTAACTGTTTAAATGATTTGGATTTGTATGATGTTAGTGAGTATTTGTTTCTGCTTTTATTAAGATTTAATTGTGGTTGTTTTATTTTATTTCTTAAAAAAATGACTTTAATCTGTATAATTAAATCTCATATTTCTGTTAGTATGATTACTTGATGATTTCTGGATGTTTAGTTGATAAAGTTTACTGTTTAATACTTGTGTTTAACGTTTTGATTTGATGAAAGAACTGAATTACTAGCTGTTTGTATTTGCTATTTACTTAGACTGCGACTGAACTTGTTCTGTCTGATATCAATTGTTGCTTACTGATTATCCTTAGAATTTGTTTAACTGATGAGATTTAGGATTTCAGAAAATGCGTATAAGATAAACTGTTTGAATGGGGACTGCTAATCAGAAATGTTAAACCTGATTGAATTGAATTTGGGATTTAATGGAATGTAAATGTATATTGGATATGCACTTGAAGCTAGTTTTAATTTAAGTTTTAATCTGCTGAACTTATTTGCTTTGAGTATTACTAGGATTTGTAGTTACTGTTTGATTTGTGTTACTGGTTTATGCATAATCGTTTACTGCTTTTGTTTTGGTATTTTCTCATTATTTAGTTTTAGCTGTTATATTGTTCATGTTCAACAGCTTATCAGATTCATCTATCTGATAAGCTCAATAAGCTGTTTTCCTAATCAGCTTAAACAAATAAGCTCATTTAAAAGTCACTCCTGTGATTGGGTATCATATCTATCAAAAAGGAAATTAATCCAAAAAATATGTCTCATCCTGGGATCGAACCTGTGACCTCCTGGTCACAGGCTTAGAGTGATAACCACTTAGGCTAGAGGCCTTTTTGATTTTTATTCTCTGTTAGGTTTTTAATATAGTGTTAATTAATTTGGCAGCTTTTATTTTAGTCTAATTCTCTTAGTCACGTTTTTAATCTCTTTTATATAACTTCTATTTTTTTTATTAAAGTAAATACTAAAAAAAAATAAGTAGTTTTAAATAAAAAAAAAAAAAAAAAAAATGTTAGTTTAATTAGTTTAAATTTTAATTAGATTTAAATAAATATAGCTTTTAAAAATTAATTTTAATAAAGTTTAATTAGTTTTAAAAAAAAAGTGAAATTAGATTTTTAGATAGTTTAAAAGTTATAATTTTTAAATAGATTAAATTTTAAAGATTTTTAATTAGATTAATTTTTAAATAGTGTTTTATTTTTAAATAATTAAGTGTTTATAGAATTTTAAATAGGCGGGGCTTACGGTTCATGCACTTTAGGTTAATTTTAATTAGCTCAAAATTTGTAGATTTTAATTGTAGTTTAAAAACCACAAACCAATTCAAATCGATTGTCCAAATCAAAACGAAACGTCTCAAATTCATAAGATCTTCGTGTACAACGAACTCGACTCACTCACGTGTTTAATTGAATTCGTCATTGGTATTATTAGACTATTACTTTTTACTAAAGGTAATTTTCTAATTTACCCTATAACGTATCCAAATTATCACATATACTATCCACGATACATCAAAAAATTTTGGCGCCGCTGCCGGGGATCTTGTGTACGATTCGTCTTTTGTGGAGATTTGTTGATCGTGGATTTGAAGACCCTTTCCGTCCTCGGAAAGTTTTGTTATTTTTTCTATTATATAGTATGTATCGTTTTTCTCGTTTTTTGTGAATAATATATTGTATTACGTAGAACAATAATTTTAAATACTTTTCAAATAAGCCTTAGTTGGGATTTCATCACCTAGCTATTGTATTCGAACCCAAAACAAAATAAAGGCAAAATAGATAAATACTAATAAGAAGTTTGAACTCGATTTATACAAACTATAAGGTGGGTATAAGGCGACGTGCTATAAAAGACCGTCTAAGGAAAAAGATTTTTAAGTGCTTTGTGCCACCTCGTTTCCCCGCTTGTTTGTGCGTATATTGAGAGGGACGACCTATTATTGGTTTACCGACTCAAGTAGTAATAAATCTTATTTTTTTTGTTTACTTATTGAACCTCGAGACGTTTAGGTTTTCACCTATCGTTTCAAAGTCGACCGAGGGTAATTTACTTCCATAGTAGTTATCCTTATTCCTTGTTTTTTATCGATCATTATTGATTGAGCAATACCAAATAAAATACCAAAAATAATCTTCTTTATTGTCTAATTTCTTTTCTTCAACCCTCTAAATTCTCGTCTTTGTAGTGTATGCAATTACGTTCATCTCGTCTTGTGATTGATTTTAATAGGCTTGAAAATATTCCTCGTAGAAATAGAAATCGTCATCAACGAATAGTGGAACCCGAGATTTCACCTATTGTTGTAGAGATGGCCGATAACCGAACAATGGAGGAATTGCTCCGTGCACCCACCGAAGGGTATGGGGAAGCAATCGTTGTGCCGGCTATTTTGGCGGATCATTTTGAGATTAAGACGGGTCTTTTATCGCTCATTCGTGCCGACCAATTTCGTGGCAATGAGACCGATAACCCGCACTCTCACATTCGGAATTTTCTTCGAATTACCTCGACTCTCAAGTTTAGAGATGTGCCGAATGACGTGATTAAGCTCCTGCTTTTTCCGTACTCGCTCGAGGGTAATGCTAAGCTTTGGTATGAGAAAGAACCACCGGGTTCGATTTTAACATGGGATGATTTAGTGTCAAAGTTTATGAATTATTTCTTTCCACCTTCTAAGACAACACACTTTAAGAACGAGATCACTAGATTTGAACAAAAAGTGCATGAATCGTTTGGGGTTGCTTGGGAAAGATTTAAAGATTTGTTGAGACAATGTCCACACCACGATTTCTCGGAATTGCATCAAATAAATACTTTCTATAATGGGCTAAATATGATTGAACAAGATTCTTTAAATGCCGCCGCGGGTGGTAATCTTTTAAGAAAAACACCGAGAGATGCGTGGTGTATAATTGAGAATAAGTCTAGAGCACAATATTCACGAAACACACCGAGTGTTTCTAAGGTGAACACCGAGATTGCTAGATTGGATTCTAAGATTGACACGATTCTGAATGAGATTAGGAAGAATCCTCATGGATCCATTAATATGGTTGAGAGTTTTTGTGTATCATCTGGTGGAGCACATCCTAATTTTGCTTGTTTAAACACGGGTTTTGATCAAGCTAATGCTTTTGCCGCGACGGGAACTTATGGCTCCAACGGTCAAGTTCCTCGTCAAAATCATGTTGCTCCACCGGTTCAAAATAGGTACAACAATGGAAATAATGGGAATAATTTTAACCGTGGTAAACAAGGGAATTTAAATCAAAGAAATGGGTTTAATGTTAATCGAAACAATCAAGGTTTTCAAAGCAATAATCAAAATGATTTGTCAAGCTACATTAACGAGGAAAGTTTGAAAGCTTTTCAAAATAACATTCAAGGACAAATGGCAACTTTGAAAAATGAGTTTCAAAATACGATTAAAGGGCAAAACAATAAGATTGAGCTTAATCAACAAAGGATAGAACAAAACCAAACCCGTTTTGAGCAAAGATTAGAGCAAAATCATAATCGTATGCAACAAAGTTTAGAACAAGGTCAAAATAAATGGCTTTCGATGTTTGAATCTTTTATGACCAAACCTTCCTCGTCTTCGGGTGGCTTACCTAGCAACACCATTCCAAACCCGAAGGGTGAGATGAAAGCTATAACCATACGTAGTGGGAAAGCTTTAGACGGACCTTTGCTTCCACATGTGAGTACCTCTCCGGTGAGGGAAGTGGAGCAAGAACCCGAGGTGGTTAAAGAAAAGGAAATTCCTATTCCACCAAAGGTAGACCAATTTCCTATTCCGGAACCCGAGCTTTCGAAGACTAAACCCACACTACCCTACCCTTCGAGACTTACCAAAGAGAAGCTCCGCGAAAAGACCAATGCTCAAGTTTCTACGTTTCTAGATGTGTTTAAGAAAATGTATATTAATCTTAGTTTCGCGGATGAATTGCTTAGCATGCCTAAATTTGCTTCTACAATTAAAAGGTTGATGAATGATAAGGAGAAGTTAGTTGAAGTATCTACCTCTTTAAATGAAAGTTGTTCCGCGGTTCTCTCTAAAAAGTTTCCCAAAAAGCTTGGAGACCCCGGTCAATTTTTGATACCATGTGATTTCCCTAATATGGAAGAATGCTTAACATTAGCCGATCTAGGCGCTAGCATTAACTTGATGCCTTTTTCCGTTTGGAAAAGGTTATCACTTCCCGAGCTTTCACCTACTAAGATGAATATCGAGCTAGCGGATCGATCGATCGCCTTTCCAAAAGGTATAGCCGAGGACGTATTAGTCAAAGTAGGAAAGCTCATTTTTCCGGCGGATTTTGTGATTTGAGATTATCCGGAAAATTCTCGAGTGCCTCTTATTTTGGGACGACCGTTTTTAAATACGGCTAGTTCTTTAGTTGACATGAGAGAGGGAAAATTGACTTTACGTTTTGATGATGAAAGTATCACTCTTAATATTGGTAACATCTCGAAGTTTTCTTCCGAAGACGACGAGGAATCAATCAATCAAGTCGATGTGATTGATGTTGCTAGCGAAGAGGCTTCGCAAGATATGCTTGGTTTTTCGGATACTTCTAAAAGTGGCAATCCCACTTCATCGAATCCTATTATCTCTTCGGCTAAGCCTCCACTCACTCCATTTGAGGGAGGTGACATCGTTCTTGAAGAGCTTGAGAATAATGGTTATTCAAAAATCGAGAAGGAAATTGATGATTACCTTAGCACACCATTTGATCCTAGTGAGTTTGATTTTGAGAATTTTGATCCCGAGGGAGATATTGCGTTAATTGAAATTTTTTTGAATTTGGATCCTTTTGAATCACCACCTATGGAACTAAAAGTTGTGAATGAAAATGTGACTAAAGTGAAAACATCTATTGAGGAAGCACCCGAATTAGAACTTAAGGAATTACCCACTCATTTGGAGTATGATTTTCTTGAGGGATCGGATAAATTACCGGTGATTATTGCTAAGGATTTAAAGGAAAATGAAAGGATGAACTTATCAAAGTGCTTAAGAAGCATAAACGGGCCATTGCATGGAAAATCTCCGACATTAAGGGTATAGATCCCAAATTTTGTACTCATAAAATTCTAATGGAGGATGATTATAAACCCGCTATCCAAAATCAAAGAAGGGTCAATCCAAAGATTCATGAGGTGATCAAAAAGGAAGTCACTAAACTTCTAGACGCCGGAATGATCTACCCTATCTCGGATAGTCCATGGGTTAGCCCCGTGCATTGTGTTCCAAAGAAAGGAGGAATGACGGTTGTTACTAATGAGGACAATGAATTGATTCCTACTAGACTTGTGACCGGTTGGCGTGTTTGTATTGATTATAGGAAACTTAATGATGCCACTAGGAAGGATCATTTTCCATTACCTTTTATGGATCAAATGTTAGAGAGACTAGCGGGTAATGAATTCTATTGCTTTTTGGATGGATTTTCCGGCTATTTCCAAATCCCCATTAACCCTCGTGATCAAGAAAAGACCACATTCACTTGTCCTTATGGAACATTTGCCTATCGTCGCATGCCTTTTGGACTATGCAATGCTCCGGGGACGTTCCAAAGGTGTATGATGGCCATTTTCCATGATATGATCGAGAAAACCATGGAAGTCTTCATGGATGACTTTTCGGTTTTTGGGGATTCTTTCACTTCATGTCTCTCTAACCTTGAAAGAATGTTGCAATGTTGTGAGGAAACGAATCTTGTGCTTAATTATGAAAAATGTCACTTCATGTGCAAAGAGGGAATTGTGTTAGGTCATAAGATCTCTAAGGCCGGTATTGAGGTTGATAGGGCTAAAATCGACGTGATTGCCAAATTGCCTCCACCCACCACCGTTAAGGGAGTAAGGAGTTTTCTCGGCCATGCCGGCTTCTATCGTCGTTTTATACAAGACTTCTCTAAGATAGCTCGGCTTATGACCCATCTTTTGAAAAAAGAGACTCCTTTCATCTTTTCGGATGAGTGTATTCAAGCCTTTGAGATGCTTAAAAGAAAGTTAACCGAATCTCCAATCTTAGTTGCCCCGGATTGGGATCTACCTTTTGAAATTACGTGTGATGCTAGTGATTATGCGGTAGGTGCGGTTTTGGGGAAACGTAAGCTAACACTTCTTGCCTATACACTATGCAAGTAAGACTATGACGGATGCTGAAACAAAGTACACTACAACGGAAAAGGAGTTTCTTGCCGTTGTGTATGCTTTTGAAAAGTTTAGACCATATCTCGTCTTGTCTCAAACCATATTGTATACGGACCACTCGGCTATCAAATACCTTTTTAATAAACAAGATGCTAAGCCGAGGTTGCTCCGGTGGATTCTCCTCCTTCAAGAATTTAATGTTCAAATTCTAGACAAAAAAGGAGCCGAGAATCTCGCGGCCGATCATTTATCCCGACTTGAGAATCCTCACCAAAGCGATCGAGAGAATAAGGAAATTAATGAAACATTTCCTCTCGAGACGCTTTGTATGATTACTTTTCGTGGTGATGATAGTACCCCATGGTTTGCGGATATCGCAAATTACCATGCGGGGAAGTTTGTGATCAAGGGTATGTCGTCCCAACAAAAACGAAAGTTTTTCAAGGACATCTCCTATTACTTTTGGGACGACCCCTATTTGTTTCGTGTGTGCGCGGATCAAGTGATTCGTAGGTGCGTGTTTGGCAAAGAAGCTCAAGATATCCTTAAATCTTGTCATGAGGGACCCACCGGGGGACATCATGGTGCTAACGCCACCGCGAAGAAAGTCTTTGATGCCGGCTTCTTTTGGCCTTCCATATATCGTGATGCCCAAGACTTGATCAAGACTTGTGATGCTTGTCAACGTCAAGGAAAGAACTCACAAAGGGATGAAATGCCTCAAAACATTATCCAAGTTTGTGAAATCTTTGACATGTGGGGGATCGATTTTATGGGGCCGTTTCCATCTTCGAAAGGAAACAAATACATTCTCGTAGCCGTGGACTATTTGTCTAAATGGGTTGAAGCTAAGGCTTTGCCCACGAATGATGCTCGAGTTGTGGTGAAATTTTTGAAACAACTCTTTGCTAGGTTTGGAACTCCGCGGGCTATTATAAGTGATCGTGGGACCCATTTTTGTAATGAACAATTTGCAAAAGTTCTAAAGAAATATGGTGTCACTCATCGACTTTCTACGGCTTATCACCCTCAAACGAGTGGTCAAGTGGAGGTTTCAAACCGAGCTCTTAAAAGGATTTTGGAGCGTTCTATTGGAGAGAATCGCACTTCATGGTCGGATAAATTGGACGATGCATTATGGGCTTTCCGTACGGCTCACAAGACGCCAATTGGTTGTACACCATTTAGGTTGGTCTACGGAAAAGCATGCCACTTGCCAATTGAACTCGAACATAAGGCGTATTGGGCTCTTAAGCATTGTAACTTTGATTTGGGGACCGCGGGTGATCATCGCAAGGTTCAATTGAATGAACTAAGTGAATTAAAGGGATCAAGCTTATGAAAATTCTTTGATCTACAAAGAGAAGACTAAGAGGATTCATGACTCAAAGATCAAAAACCGCATTTTCAATGTTGGTGATCAAGTCCTCTTATTCAACTCTAGACTTAAGATTTTCTCGGGCAAGCTTAAATCCCGTTGGTCCGGACCATTCACCATTGCACAAGTTTTCCCTTATGGCACCGTTGAGCTAGCTCAAAAAGACGGGCCTAACTTTAAGGTGAATGGTCATCGTGTGAAACATTACTTTGGAGGGGACATACCTACGGAGGTTGTCCCGGATCTTCAAACTTTCCCTAAGGACCAATGAATGCGGGGATCGAGTCGAGCTCATGACTCGGTTAACAAAAACGAGGTGCCTTGTGGGGGAGTCCCATACATTCTATCTTCTTTCTATTTTCTAACACCTAATAAGGCTTGATCTTTCAAGCTCGTGATCGTGTTTTGTTGTGTTGTGATCTTAGGTATGACCCTAATTTTTGAAGACTCTCGTGCTCGGTTTTTGCCGGTCCACTTGATCTTCCATTCTTTGAATGCCAAAAAGGGGCACACTCTTTATCCCTTGATTATTATTGACTAACGTTTTATCTTGAGGCATACTTAATAAACGGCTTATAGATTTGCGTGCTCTTTCCATGCTAGGATTTTGCATTAGCCTCTTCGTGTTTTAGCAAGGGGGTGTTACTCTTGAGCTAAGAAACATTGAGGACAATGTTTGGTTTTAACATGGGGGAGTCAATCGATATAATCGCTTGCAATTGCTTTTGTCGTGTCCAAACGTGTTATTTTTCTCATTTTTCAATAAAATTTTAAATTTTTAGCGTTATTTTTAAGTTTTAGTAAAGAAAATAAGTGTTTTTGACACAAATGTAGGCTTTCAATAAGAATAGTTTTTGACTCGACTCGGTTTTTAACCTTAGCTTTTCCTTAACGTATTTGAATTAAGTTTTGCTAGGCTATTATATAGGGAGCTTTAAAACGCGAAAGTCTTAATTCATACGAGTTCAGCACAAGAACTTTTCGCAAGCTCCTATAATTGATCCTAGAAAGTCGTTTATCAAGGGAACTTTAAAACGCAAATTCTAAAACTTGCAAAAGTATAAGAAGATGCAAGATCCTATAGATGACTTGAAAACCCAAAGATTTGATTTAATAGGCTAAGTATCCATTGTTGGAGAACAAGAGATGATAGAGCTAATTATAAGTTTTGTATTCTTTCGGGAATTTATGTGAGTTAATTATGAGCCTATTCTCCCATCATTTGTTAATAAATATTACTTGCAATAAATAATGTTGAACGATTTGAAAAGTTACTTAGCTTCTAGCCCAAGATCGTTTAGAAGTTGCTCGGTATGGATTAGAGTTCATAGCCAAGGCATAACTTATTGAAGCGGGATGCGAAGATTGGCGAGTCCAAAAAGGTCCTAACAAAACATGAGGGCTATGTTTTATTGCTAAAGATCTCAAGTGATGTGAAGACTCATTTATCAAAAATCAATATGAAGGATCGAGACACACGACGAAAAGCAAAATACTCCCAAAAAGTCATAGAGAAGTCTATCCAAAAAGACCAAAATAAGGTATGAGGATAAATGAAGCCAAGTCCAAAAAGGAGCGAATCGTTGTATATCAAAATCCCAAATAAAGATTAGAGAAAAATGAAGAAGTCGTGGTCCAAGTATGAATCTCTCAAAACTTCAAGTGAAGAAATATTATGAAGAGAAGACCATTATTTCGTGAACGTCTCTCAAGGTTGGAAGTATAAAGTCACTGCCAAATATCGATCCGAGAAAGGTCTCAAATCGCGAAACAAGTTATGCCAAGATATGAACTTTATGAAGTCCCGAGAAGCAGTTTTAAAAGATTTTGTCCTTTAGCTAACTATTGATTAAATCGTTCACTTTATTTTCGGCCTAATAAATTATCAAAATAAGTCAACAATGCATCCTCGTGATCATTTAAGACAACAATAAAATATAAGAGATACACATAGGAATAAGGGAGTCTAAGTGAATAATTGGCCCACATGAGTTCGTGTTAGTCTACCAACTTATAATAACAATGATCTTGTTTTTGCACTTGGCATGGAAAAGTGAAAAGTCGAGGACGATGAATCTATTTGAGCTTTTATGATCCTTAAAGTTATTTTATGTTTTTACAAAATAAAATGTCAAAAGTTGAATAATGGTGTAGATATAGTTTTATTTTATCATTGCGTGAGGACACGGCAATTGCTTAGCATGGGGGAATTTGATATGAGTGTATTTACTCATATCATTTGTAGCTTATAACAATGAAATATTGCATTTAATGTATCAATTATGCCTTGGATATGCTTGTTTCTTGTTTTCATGTGTGTAGGTACCAAGTTCACGAAAACCGACGAAAACCGGCACGAGTTTGATGAAAAAGATTGAAGAAGCCAAAATCGAGCTCGACATGAGTGGATTTAATCATTTATTGAGAAAACGGGCTTAGTGGGTCCCACAATTGAGTAAATGAGCTCAAAAGCCCATTTAAATTAAAGAGTTACTTGAAGATTCAAATGGAAATCCAATAGGCCCAAAATGATTAATATAAACGGATGGAAATAAGGATTTGGGCCCAAGCCCAATTGCTCACTAATAAGAAACGAATGAAAAAAATGATTCTGGGCCTTTAGGGTTTTGCCTTTCACAACTTTTCATAAATTCATTCGTTACACTCACATTTACATAAAACGTTTTATTACTCCACTCACTTTTTCCATTAAATAAATCCAACCGACCCCATCACATCCCATTCATTCACTTTCTCTCTTAAAAATAAATAACCTACGTTATTTTCAATGTTTACTTCATCTTCCCCACCCCAAAACCAGGCACCCAGGTCACTATTCACATTAACCCTAGATGGGTAAAAAATAGTTTTACATGGGGCTTTCTTAATTAATGATTAATTCATTCAAAAAGAAATAAAACCCCCCCATTTTTAAGGAAGAGATGGTGTGGAACGAAGTGCTACGTGGCGTTTTATTATTGGATGCTACACATCACATCTCAAAATCCACCAATCAAAACCCAAAGAAGAAGCACAACTAGCACACGGATGCCACGTTGGCAATCCGTGTGCTATTGTGACTCATATCCACCATCCGATTAAAGAGAGAGAAAAAGATTGAAGATCGAAGGCTCAGAATCGATAGGAATATTCTTCATCAGATGCGCATATTCGCTCACCAACAGCCTTTGGGGGGGCTATAAGTACCCCCAATTTCTTGTGTAATTTCATCTTTTCTTTAACTTTAATATTATGCTGTAGAAATAGTTTTAGGATTATAATTGTATTTCTTTTTAAAAGCTTTGTACTAATCTTTGAATATTAATAAAAGTTCAGTCGAATTATTTTATGTTTCAATTTATTTTTTTCTGCTTATATTGATTTACAATTGATTCTTATGACTATTTACAATTATAATATTTGATAAATTAAGTTTAAACTAATTAATAGTTTAGACTTAATTTTGGAAGTTTAAGATTGGATAAAATCTTTCCCTACTGGAAAGGTTTAAAAAAAATCTGCTCGATTCAATTATGATTGATGGAGTTGTACGAATGAGGTAATATGATGGTTCGTTTGGTTTGATGGTTATGGTGGTTTTGTTCGGGTTATGGTTAAAAGGTTGCTCAGCGCATACCTTCTCCTCAAAGGATTTCCCACAAGGTACTAATCTCTTTTCTATTTTTTTTTATGTTTCGGTTTATAGGAGTTTTAAATCTGCGTTTATGAATGTTCTTTAACTGTTTAAATGATTTGGATTTGTATGATGTTAGTGAGTATTTGTTTCTGCTTTTATTAAGATTTAATTGTGGTTGTTTTATTTTATTTCTTAAAAAAATGACTTTAATCTGTATAATTAAATCTCATATTTCTGTTAGTATGATTACTTGATGATTTCTGGATGTTTAGTTGATAAAGTTTACTGTTTAATACTTGTGTTTAACGTTTTGATTTGATGAAAGAACTGAATTACTAGCTGTTTGTATTTGCTATTTACTTAGACTGCGACTGAACTTGTTCTGTCTGATATCAATTGTTGCTTACTGATTATCCTTAGAATTTGTTTAACTGATGAGATTTAGGATTTCAGAAAATGCGTATAAGATAAACTGTTTGAATGGGGACTGCTAATCAGAAATGTTAAACCTGATTGAATTGAATTTGAGATTTAATGGAATGTAAATGTAAATTGGATATGCACTTGAAGCTAGTTTTAATTTAAGTTTTAATCTGCTGAACTTATTTGCTTTGAGTATTACTAGGATTTGTAGTTACTGTTTGATTTGTGTTACTAGTTTATGCATAATCGTTTACTGCTTTTGTTTTGGTATTTTCTCATTATTTAGTTTTAGCTGTTATATTGTTCATGTTCAACAGCTTATCAGATTCATCTATCTGATAAGCTCAATAAGCTGTTTTCCTAATCAGCTTAAACAAATAAGCTCATTTAAAAGTCACTCCTGTGACTGGGTATCATATCTATCAAAAAGGAAATTAATCCAAAAAATATGTCTCATCCTGGGATCGAACCTGTGACCTCCTGGTCACAGGCTTAGAGTGATAACCACTTGGGCTAGAGGCCTTTTTGATTTTTATTCTCTGTTAGGTTTTTAATATAGTGTTAATTAATTTGGCAGCTTTTATTTTAGTCTAAATCTCTTAGTCACGTTTTTAATCTCTTTTATATAACTTCTATTTTTTTTTATTAAAGTAAATATTAAAAAAAATAAGTAGTTTTAAATAAATAAATAAAATAAAAAAAATGTTAGTTTAATTAGTTTAAATTTTAATTAGATTTAAATAAATATAGCTTTTAAATAGATTATTTTTAAAAAGTAATTTTAATAAAGTTTAATTAGTTTAAAAAAAGTGAAATTAGATTTTTAGATAGTTTAAAGTTATAATTTTTAAATAGATTAAGTTTTAAAGATTTTTAATTAGATTAATATTTAAATAGTGTTTTATTTTTAAATAATTATGTGTTTATAGAATTTTAAATAGGCGGGGCTTACGGTTCATGCACTTTAGGTTAATTTTAATTAGCTCAAAATTTGTAGATTTTAATTGTAGTTTAAAAACCACAAACCAATTCAAATCGATTGTCCAAATCAAAACGAAACGTCTCAAATTCATAAGATCTTCGTGTACAACGAACCCGACTCACTCACGTGTTTAATTGAATTCGTCATTGGTATTATTAGACTATTACTTTTTCCTAAAGGTAATTTTCTAATTTACCCTATAACGTATCCAAATTATCACATATACTATCCACGATACATCACATACTTATGAAAAATAAACTGGATTGTGCTTAAGATGAATGATGAAATTATGGTATTGACTTTGAAAGTCTTATATAAAGGTTGTTCTTTTTGGGATGATTACAACTTAACAACAAAGTTAAAGGATAGAAATCCTCTAAGTTAAATCATTCTTCATGTAATATGATGTACTAATATTTAAAGAGTTTAGAGTAACAGTTTGTAAAGTAGTTGGAACACAAAATATACAACAATGGTTTTTTAACATTTAAATTTATCATTATAAATCATGTTAAGAAGTTGAAAAATATTGGCGGTGGAATACCGGTTTTAGTTGAATGATAATTTGAGTGATCTTTTCTTAAGTTAAACGCGAAACCTTAATTATGTTTAAGATGAACTTTTTTTTACTCGCTAAATTGTTAAGCAGTTAATGACTTAGTAAGATATGCATTAAATGCTCCTACACTAGATAATAAGATAAAATTTTCTTTACAGAATAATTTTGACAATTGTTGCACCTTTTTATCAACTCTAAAAAGGTGTGATTTACTAAGAAGACTTGCTTTATCTTTTTTTTTTGATGTGGTACATTTCTCAATTTTGACCTTCTAGATACATGAGATTCTACGCTCAATATCTTGGTAAATGATGAGATCAAACATCGTTCAGTAAGACATTCTTCTTTGGATCTTGTACTTTAGATAGGTGGATCGCATTGGCGTTAAAAGAAAGACTCTTTGTCTTAGTGAACTTAGAATGAATTGTGTTAAATGATTCTTAGTTTCTTTGTCATATTTAAGCTATTTTATATTTAAATTTATTCGTCGAAATGGCACAATATAAGAACTGTGATTTCTTTTCTAAAGAATAGATGTTTCAAGAGAGAAGTAGCTGAAAATAAAAAGCAAAATTTCAGCTAAAGTTACAACAGGTCTGTTATGAATGTATTGCACCTAGAGACGGAAAGATGGGGTTCTCGCGGATGCCCATAAACCCCATGGTAGTGTTTGACGTAATGTTAATTTTTTTTAAATACATCTATTTTTTTTAAATACATCTTAAATGCAATCAGTCCATCAAAATATATTTCTGGTATTAAAACTAAATAAAATTTATGCACTCGTTCATATTTAATCTCGTAAGAAAGACTTATGCATACCCTATCCCCAACTCTATATGCTAAGCCGTTACGGTCTAGACATATACTTGAACTCTTAACTATTTCAATTAAAAAGTTTATCACACAACATGTGTTATTACCGAGTCATAAAACCACTATCATGTCTTTCCGTATTAACACATTTTAAAAGTTGTTTTGTTAAGTGTTTTGTCTTGACCTAAACTATACCTCTTTTGTCCGTCTTTGAGACAAAAGCATGGAACATGGCAATTCGAAAATGGTCTGATGTGTGAACAAAATAAAGTTACATTATTTATTGGGCCAAGATTCATGAACATGGAGTTTGGGCCACAGCTTCGTTCATAATAATGCAATTCGGCCATAAGTAGTATAAAGTGGGACCCACAGTGCAAACAGAACTAAAATGGTTACGTTAACTTCTTGCAAAAGATGATTTTAATTGTCGAAACCTTGTACATTAGTAGCCAAAATGTCGAAACCATGACTACCAAAAACAAAAACAAACAAATGGTACACCAAATCGAGACCATAGAATACACTCGATACGACCGCATGTCAGACACAAGGTATATGTAGTGCCAGCTTAAATCCGAATCGGTCTAAATTATACTGGACCTGACCTAAAATTCTGGTTGTTTTAGGAAAATAGAGTAATAGAAGCTTATTATTCAGGTTGCCATATTTATTTTTAAGAAATATTCGAAACACAAACAATCCTAGTAAGTGTCATATCGTATGCATTATGCAAGATCCATAATGTTTATAAACTCATTAGCATATTATTATTATCGTTAAGACAGCTAATCATCATAAGATAATGACAGTAACATATTACTAATAATAGTACTATATTATAATGACTTGTATAGATGTCGTGAGTTTTAGTTCTACCAAACAGAAAGCCCATAAATAATACTAAAATGACTTTTGCATGCATATCAAATCTTATTTGCACATACCACAAATCTTGTATAAGACGATCAAATAGCCAGTGATGGAGATAATTGCATATGATAAATGCTTTAGAATTATGTTATACCTAACACTTAATCGATACAAATCATACAATCTTTTCTAAAATAAAAAATATCAATCATGATGTGATGTTTCTTAAGTTGTATTGACATGATTACGAATGGAGTATTTTTTTAGTAGAACTTTGAAGTCGAAATAATTATCCACAAGATGAGGGAGAAAATATTGAGATGGTTTGGACATGTTAAGAGGAGACCACAATCAACGTCGGTTTGGAGAGGTGAAGCTCTATTAGTTGACCGTTGAGAAGAATGGTAGATCAAAACTTAGATGGAAGGATACAGTTAAGCACAACGTGAATGACTTTCTTTTGTCCGAGGATATGAGCTCTGATAGGATCGTTTGGAGAGATACCATTAGAAATGAAAGGTTGAAGTTGTTTGTGTTTGTGAGGCGGTCTGGCTTTTTCTATGGTTTTACAGCTCTTTTGCTTAGTAGATGTAGGTAGTTGATAGTTTTGCTTCCGGTGTTTTTTGCGATTTTTTAGGCTTTTAAGGGTGTTTGATGGTGTTCTTAGGCTTTTTAGACGTTTTGTTGCTTCCCCTTTTGCCATTTTCTTTACTTTTTTTTTCCTTTTTGTATTATGTTACTACATTCGTACCAAAATTATTGTTCATCTTTCTTTTTTTATTCGTCCCAATATTATTGTCCATTTTTAAAAATAATAGTCAGGTTTGTTTAAGTTGACGATATTACCTTTAGTCCTTACAAAATTAAAGAAACAATAATTAATTATCAAAGGGTAAACTTATTTTTTTTTTGTTTTTGTAGAAATCAAACCTGTAGTTAATATATTTTTCTTAAACCATTTATTTTTTGTCAGTGGATAATAATTTTGAGATGGAGGTATTATTTGATAAGTGTTGTTTCTCTTTAGTATTAGCTAGTGTTTGATAAGAACTTAATAGGTTTTAATTGACAAACAAGCGAGAAAATTAAGTCAGTTGCAGTCTGTTTGTTTGGGCTTAAAATTAACACATGTCTTTCTAGAATAAGCCAAGTGAAAGAGGGTCTCTACAATAAGTCAGTGACTTATTTCATAATTTTACATATTTACCCTTCCACTCCTCACTTGTAAATTTCATGTAACTTCTTTTTAGGGTAAAATAGTATTTTCCTCAAATTCAAACATTTTATTCAGCACCTAAAATAAACAGTTATACATTTATCTATAATCACACATCATATATTTAGACAATCATTCTAATTTTACGGAACTAATAAAAAATCAAACAAATAAGCCCTTAGTTTTGCCTTTAGGACCTTTTATGTGCATGCTTTCACTACAAGAATCGCCTTGTTTAGGGTCGAAATTTCGACCCTAAACAGCAAAGACTTTCGACCCTAAACTTTAGGGTCGAAATATTAGACCCTAAACTGGCGACCCAAAGTTTTCGACCCTAAAAAATTAGGGTCGAAAAACTCTTTGTAATTTAGGGTCGAAAATCGGGCCCACCACTTTTCAGCCAAATTATTGACCAACATTTAGGGTCGAACACCTTTGTAATTTAGGGTCGAAAATTTCGACCCTAAATATTATCCACGTGTAAATAAAAAAACATTGTGAAAATGTTTTTATTTGTTTTAATGTATTAAATTAGGGTCGAAAGTTTCTTTGATATTTAGGGTCGAAAATTTCGACCCTAAATATATATTCATTTTATATTAATTTTAATACCAAAAACAAGTTTGCAGGACTGATTTTGGGGTCGAAATTTAGGGTCGAAATTTCGACCCTAAGATTTAGGGTCGAAATCTCGACCCTAACTATATGCTTAGGGTCGAAATTTCGACCCTAACTATATACTTAGGGTCGAAATTTCGACACTAAATGTTGCCTGGGCAAAAAAACTACATTAAGCAGCTTGTTTCCAGATTTTTTTCCGGTATTTTTTCCGGAAAAAATCTATATTTCAACAAGTCCACAATACTACAAATCACTAAACGGTACAATACTAATAATCTACAATACGATAAATAGCCAAAATGTTAGAATACATTTCACCAAATCCTTATTTCACAAATGTAACAAGTCTAATTATTACACATCACAATAAATCCATGTTTCACAATTTAACAAGTCTAAAGTTATTACACATAATAAAAAGTCTAAAACCAACAACAACTCCTAATCTGAATAGTCCCCTTCATCACCATCCCCCTCATCATCCCCCTCATCATCCCCCTCATCAGCATCCGAGTTAATTAGCTCATTATCGGGCATGTTGTTGGCATTCTCAAGATCTTGAGCCAACTCTTCGACGGTCCGAGTATCATTTTGATGAGGATTTAGGCTGACGGTATAGTTGAGACTTTCCCGAGAGTTAGAACTCGAGGGGCCAGTGGTGTTGACAATGGGTCGATGACAGTTGTTGAAACTGTTATTTTGGGTAAATGGAGGTTGGAGTGGGTTGAGTGGAGCATTATATGGAAATCCGGGAGGGGGCTGAGGCATACCACAGAACTGGGCATAACAGGGACCTGGGGCATACCAGGGAACTGAGGCATACCAGGGAACTGAGACATGCCAGGCATAGAAGAGAATTGGGGTGGCGATACAAAAGGGTTATTAGGTCTGGTATACCCTCGACCCATGTCATGTGAAGTATAATGAGAAATTAAATGACTTAGGCGGGCGTTGTTTACCTCAACATTTTGTTGCGCCACACTAGCATACATATGGGCCAAATTAGCCCGTTGCTGCGCCTCCTCGATTTGCTTCCTCAACAACTCTTTTTCTTGCTCATGAATCCTAAATAGCTCCGAGAGCTGTTCTCGAGTCACTCCCTCACTATAAGAACTACCCCCGCATCCATATGAGGTACCACCACCCGACAACTTCCTGCCCCTACCGACGATATTTTGAGTGTTGCGGCTCAGATTTACTAGATCAGTTTTGAACTGCTCAGCACCGCAAAGAATCGCTTCTTTTATGGCCATCATTTTCGACTGTGAAAAAGAAAGAGAAAAAAAGAAGTTAAAAACAAATAATAATATGTTATTAAAGCATGTATAAATTAAATTACTTACATATCTGTCTTGATTTTCCTCAGACATAGTGCCATTCTTGTTTGTGCGTGCCCTCTTCCAAGTTTGTATAAGGTCCTCGTAAGCCCCATGTGCGACTTTCTATACAATATCAAATAAATTAATAACAAGATACAAATAAACAATATAAAAACCTTTAAATGATCACAAAACTATAACGATTCTTACAAATTCGTTCCTTCCTTGAGCGAATGATTTTTTCCCTTGATATGTAGAAACTTTGTTTTTCGAGCGGTTAACTGTATGAACTTCACTTCTCTTTTCCCGATACGGGTGGGACCACCACCGGCACAAATCAAGCCACTCCCCTGCTGATTTGTTGCCCCACGTAGAACTCGATGGGGGCAGTACAAGCGCCGCCTCATCGGGCGACTCATGGATAGAATAATAGTCAGCCTTCAGCTTGTTCTTATTTTTGCGCCAAAGTAGCCTCAACTTACAGTTAATTCCAGTTTTTATCCTTTCTCCTACTACATATGTTTTCCCGCCATAAGTCACACTTTCACGACTATCCAACCAACCCGTCAGGTTGAAATAGGTCTACATGTAAACATATGCATTTAAATAAACAAACAATTTTCAACCAAAACAGTTAATTAATAAGACTAGATGTAACGTAAACAATTAATACCTCAAGTGTAGAAAAGATATGGGTTTTGAGGTGCAATGGTATCTCTTCCCACTCGCAAGCAAGTGGAAGTGGTCGAACTGTTTCCCCCATCAGAGAGCTCAACATCGCAGCATGAATGCCTAACGGATGGAAGCTATGAAGATCATAAATATCAAATGTAACTGGCAGAGGTCCTCCATGCGCCCTAACCGCCCTCCTTAGGCTCGTATTAACCGTAACCATATGTGGTATCGGGTCACCTGCAAAGATTAGTTATTGAAGTTATTGATTCGTGAAAATTCAAAAAAAAAATTAACAATAAGAGTTGACATAAAATAAAAATAAATCACAATTTCTTACTTTCGCAATTGCCAGGTACGGACCCTGTAGGTCTTCTAGGTGGAGTACCACCAGCATCCCCACCGTGTGATCTACCACCTACACACGCCATCTGTAATATAACAAGTACATGAACCCACAATTTCATAGACCGGTTAATGCTAATACACAAATTCATAAAAATTTACACATTTAAACATATAAGAACAGTTCCATTAAAAAAATTACACATCTAAAGATTAATTATTGTTTCATTCATATCCTAAATGACACAAAACATTCAAAAAGCAGTCCCAAAACTGGGGACTTTCTGAAATTAATTTCTAATAAATTAATTTTGGACGGGTTTCTTAAGGTTGATTAATTTCGAACGGGGCTTTTCCAAAAATTAATCGACTAGAATCCTAAAACAATCCTAAAGGGTGCAATTCAATATACATTTAAATCTAACTAATAACTAAAACATATAAAAAATCATTAGAAAAGTTATAACACTTACCTTCGATGTTGTTGCTGCCTAATTGTCGTGTCGCCGCCTAACTTTCTCGCTGCCGCCTCGCTGCCGCCGAATGCCACCACCAGAAACCGTCACCGCTGCCATAAATAAAAAAGTTAGTTAAAAATAACTAATTGATTATTATCATATCATTAACTTTAACAATTAAATCAAAAAATCAAACCTTTATTAAACTACAAGAATCATCATATAGAGGGTTGAAAGAAAAAGAATTAAACTTTTAGAGATGGGAGATGAAGATGACGGTGAACAGTGGTGGTGGTGGCTGTCGAAATTGGTGGTGGTGGTAGAATGTGGTGGTGGTTGAATTTGATGAATTTGATGAAAATGGGTGATGGGTAATGGAGATGGGTGATGAAAATGGTGGTGTGGGTGATTGAAATAGGGTGGAATGTGGTGGTAATGGCCAGAATGTCGTGGTAATGGACGAATTTGGTGGTGGGTTTTGGTAAAGTTAAGTTTTAATAAAGATGAATAAGAGAATGGTGCCCGTTTGTTTGTTTTTGTGGATAGAATTTAGGGTCGAAAATTTCGACCATAAATTACTTTAATATTTAGGGTCGAAATTTTCGACCCTAAATATAAACCGCGAATTTTTTAATTTTGGTATAAAATTTTAAATTTTTCGTGAAAATTTTTGAAAATTAAACTTTTGGTGTCAAATTTAGGGTCGAAATTTCACCCCTAAATTTCGAAAATAGAATAATTTTAATTTTAAAATGTTTTTTAAAATTAATAAATAGAGTCTATAAAATTAATAAATTATTTATATAAAATATTAACAAATTATTTTATTGAAATAAAATATTAATAAATATCACTAATATATTTTATTTATGTAAACTTATTTTCTAAATTACAATAATTACGTTTTAAAATAGTAAATTTTGAAACTAGAATAATTTTAATTTTAAAATGTTTTAAAAAATTAATAAATAGAATTTATAAATTACTAAATTATTTATATAAAATATTAACAAATTTATTTATTTATATAAAATATTAATAAGTATCACTAATATATTTTATTTATGTAAATTTATTTTCTAAATTACAATAATTACGTTTTAAAATAGTAAATTTCGAAACTAGAATAATTTTAATTTTAAAATGTTTTAAAAAATTAATAAATAGAATTTATAAATTACTAAATTATTTATATAAAATGTTAACAAATTATTTTATTTATATAAAATTTTAATAAGTATCACTAATAATATTTTATTTATGTAAATTTATTTTCTAAATTACAATAATTACGTTTTAAAATAGTAAATTTCGAAAAAAGAATAATTTTAATTTTAAAATGTTTTAAAAAAATTAATAAATAGAGTCAATAGGGTACGTATTACATGATATGAGTCAATATGGTATCGTATTACATGATATGAGTCAATAGGAGGATATCGTATTACATGATATGAGTCAATAGGGTATCGTATTACATGATATGAGTCAATATGGTATCGTATTACATGATATGAGTCAATAGGGTATCGTATTACATGATATGATTCAATGTGGTATCGTATTACATGATATGAGTCAATAGGGTACCGTATTACATGATATGAGTCAATGTGGTATCATATTACATGATATGAGTCAATAAGGTATCGTATTACATGATATGAGTCAATAGGGTATCGTATTACATGATATGAGTCAATAGGGTATCGTATTACATGATATGAGTCAATGTGGTATCGTATTACATGATATGAGTCAATAGGGTATCGTATTACATGATATGAGTCAATGTGGTATCGTATTACATGATATGAGTCAATAGGGTATCGTATTACATGATATGAGTCAATAGGGTATCGTATTACATAATATTAGTCAATGTGGTATCGTATTACATGATATGAGTCAATAGGGTATCGTATTACATGATATGAGTCAATGTGATATCGTATTACATGATATGAGTCAATAGGGTATCGTATTACATGATATGAGTCAATGTGGTATCGTATTACATGATATGAGTCAATGAGGTATCATATTACATGATATGAGTCAATAGGGTATCGTATTACATGATATGAGTCAATGTGGTATCGTATTACATGATATGAGTCAATAGGGTATCGTATTACATGATATGAGTCAATGTGCTATCGTATTACATGATATGAGTCATTGTGGTATCGTATTACATGATATGAGTCAATAGGGTATCGTATTACATGATATGAGTCAATGTGGTATCGTATTACATGATATGAGTCAATGGGGTATCGTATTACATGATATGAGTCAATAGGGTATCGTATTACATGATATGAGTCAATGTGGTATCGTATTACATGATATGAGTCAATAGGGTATCGTATTACATGATATGAGTCAATAGGGTATCGTATTACATGATATGAATCAATGTGGTATCGTATTACGTGATATGAGTCAATAGGGTATCGTATTACATGATATCAGTCAATGTGGTATCGTATTACATGATATGAGTCAATGTGGTATTGTATTACATGATATGAGTCAATAGGGTATCGTATTACATGATATGAGTCAATGTGGTATTATATTACATGATATGAGTCAATGTCGTATTACATGATATGAGTCAATAGGGTATCGTAATACATGATATGAGTCAATGTGGTATCGTATTACATGATATGAGTCAATAGGGTATCGTATTACATAATATGAGTCAATGTGGTATCGTATTACATGATATGAGTCAATGTGGTATCGTATTACATGATATGAGTCAATAGGGTATCGTATTACATGATATGAGTCAATGTGGTATCGTATTACATGATATGAGTCAATGTGGTATCGTATTACATGATATGAGTCAATAGGGTATCGTATTACATGATATGAGTCAATGTGGTATCGTATTACATTATATGAGTCAATTGGGTATCGTATTACATGATATGAGTCAATGTGGTATCGTATTACATGATATGAGTCAATAGGGTATCGTATTACATGATATGAGTCAATAGGGTATCGTATTACATGATATGAGTCAATAGGGTATCGTATTACATGATATTAGTCAATGTGCTATCGTATTACATGATATGAGTCAATGTGGTATCATATCACATGATATGAGTCAATAGGGTATCGTATTACATGATATGAGTCAATGTGGTATCGTATTACATGATATGAGTCAATGGGGTATCGTATTACATGATACGAGTCAATAGGGTATCGTATTACATGATATGAGTCAATGTGGTTTCGTATTACATGATATGAGTCAATAGGGTATCGTATTACATGATATAAGTCAATAGGGTATCGTATTACATGATATGAGTCAATGTGGTATCGTATTACGTGATATGAGTCAATAGGGTATCGTATTACATGATATGAGTCAATGTGGTATCGTATTACATGATATGAGTCAATGTGGTATTGTATTACATGATATGAGTCAATAGGGTATCGTATTACATGATATGAGTCAATGTGGTATCGTATTACATGATATGAGTCAATGGGGTATCGTATTACATGATATGAGTCAATAGGGTATCGTATTACATGATATGAGTCAATGTGGTATCGTATTACATGATATGAGTCAATAGGGTATCGTATTACATAATATGAGTCAATGTGGTATCGTATTACATGATATGAGTCAATGTGGTATCGTATTACATGATATGAGTCAATAGGGTATCGTATTACATGATATGAGTCAATGTGGTATCGTATTACATGATATGAGTCAATAGGGTATCGTATTACATGATATGAGTCAATGTGGTATCGTATTACATGATATGAGTCAATGGGGTATCGTATTACATGATATGAGTCAATTGGGTGTCGTATTACATGGAGGGAAAAAATTGGCGGGAAAACATTGGAGGGAAAACCTTGGAGGGAAAACATTGGAGGGAAAATGTAAACAATTTCCCTAACTTTTTTTAGCATAAAAGGAGAACCACACACACTCCTTATCATCACAACCACCAGCAGATCACACACACTTATCATCACAAACATATTGTTATTACGAAGATGTTGAAGCATGAAGCTTTTCCCTGCAAGTGTGAACATCGAGATGTAGTTCTTCGAGAATCGTGGCAAACTGAATCCTTTGGTAGACTGTACTATGCTTGTCCACGTTCACGGGTTCAACCTCCAGTTTCACATGGATGCAATTTTTTTATGGAAAGACGAACGCGTCCAACTACTAATCAATTCTCTTGGAGGTTCAATGAGCTTTTCTCCTCCAAGCTCTTCTTCAAGATCTTCAACGAGCTTTTCTCCTCCAAGCTCTTCTCCCAGACCTTCAACGATTCCAATTTCTTCTCCAAGCTCTTCAACGTGTGTAAACTGTGTGCGCTTGAATGGAATGATAAAGGTACTTGAGAGTACAGTAGAGTTGTAACGCAACCCCGATAGGCACACAATGGATTAAGCTGCACTATTTCACGACCTTTACGATGACATGGGGAACCTTAATTTGAACTATTTTGTGATTGTGTTTTTTCCGTGTTTACGAGTCTAATATCGTTGTAATATCCATGTTTAATTAAGCGCGTGTTTAAGTGTCCGTGACGAATAAATTATGTTCAGGAGTGTTTGTCTGTAAGTCTCGCATGTGACATTACAAAAGGTTTTATGTAATATTTGGAATAAATAAATATTTGTTTTATAAATGTCTCATTTTTATTATATAAACGTCGCAAGTGTTCGTAAAATCTAATAACTTTAAGTCCCCGTGTCGAATGAAATGTATCGTTAGACGTTTTGTTCGTATCTTCTAACATAAAAGTTACATAAGTTATATATAAGTATAGACCGGTTAATGCTAATACACAAATTCATAAAAATTTACACATTTAAACATATAAGAACAATTCCATTAAAAAAATTACACATCTAAAGATTAATTATTGTTTCATTCATATCCTAAATGACACAAAACATTCAAAAAGCAGTCCCAAAACTGGGGACTTTCTGAAATTAATTTCTAATAAATTAATTTTGGACGGATTTTCTAAGGTTGATTAATTTCGAACGGGGCTTTTCTAAAAATTAATCGACTAGAATCCTAAAACAATCCTAAAGGGTGCAATTCAATATACATTTAAATCTAACTAATAACTAAAACATATAAAAAATCATTAGAAAAGTTATAACACTTACCTTCGATGTTGTTGCTGCCTAATTGTCGTGTCGCCGCCTAACTTTCTCGCTGCCGCCTCGCTGCCGCCGAATGCCACCACCAGAAACCGTCACCGCTGCCATAAATAAAAAAGTTAGTTAAAAATAACTAATTGATTATTATCATATCATTAACTTTAACAATTAAATCAAAAAAATCAAACCTTTATTAAACTACAAGAATCATCATATAGAGGGTTGAAAGAAAAAGAATTAAACTTTTAGAGATGGGAGATGAAGATGACGGTGAACAGTGGTGGTGGTGGCTGTCGAAATTGGTGGTGGTGGTAGAATGTGGTGGTGGTTGAATTTGATGAATTTGATGAAAATGGGTGATGGGTAATGGAGATGGGTGATGAAAATGGTGGTGTGGTTGATTGAAATAGGGTGGAATGTGGTGGTAATGGCCAGAATGTCGTGGTAATGGACGAATTTGGTGGTGGGTTTTGGTAAAGTTAAGTTTTAATAAAGATGAATAAGAGAATGGTGCCCGTTTGTTTGTTTTTGTGGATAGAATTTAGGGTCGAAAATTTCGACCATAAATTACTTTAATATTTAGGGTCGAAATTTTCGACCCTAAATATAAACCGCGAATTTTTTAACTTTGGTATAAAATTTAAATTTTTCGTGAAAATTTTTGAAAATTAAACTTTTGGTGTCAAATTTAGGGTCGAAATTTCGCCCCTAAATTTCGAAAATAGAATAATTTTAATTTTAAAATGTTTTATAAAATTAATAAATAGAGTCTATAAAATTAATAAATTATTTATATAAAATATTAACAAATTATTTTATTGATATAAAATATTAATAAATATCACTAATATATTTTATTTATGTAAACTTATTTTCTAAATTACAATAATTACGTTTTAAAATAGTAAATTTTGAAACTAGAATAATTTTAATTTTAAAATGTTTTAAAAAATTAATAAATAGAATTTATAAATTACTAAATTATTTATATAAAATATTAACAAATTATTTTATTTATATAAAATATTAATAAGTATCACTAATATATTTTATTTATGTAAATTTATTTTCTAAATTACAATAATTACGTTTTAAAATAGTAAATTTCGAAACTAGAATAATTTTAATTTTAAAATGTTTTAAAAAATTAATAAATAGAATTTATAAATTACTAAATTATTTATATAAAATGTTAACAAATTATTTTATTTATATAAAATTTTAATAAGTATCACTAATAATATTTTATTTATGTAAATTTATTTTCTAAATTACAATAATTACGTTTTAAAATAGTAAATTTCGAAAAAAGAATAATTTTAATTTTAAAATGTTTTAAAAAAATTAATAAATAGAGTCAATAGGGTACGTATTACATGATATGAGTCAATGAGGTATCGTATTACAATATGAGTCAATAGGAGGATATCGTATTACATGATATGAGTCAATAGGGTATCGTATTACATGATATGAGTCAATATGGTATCGTATTACATGATATGAGTCAATAGGGTATCGTATTACATGATATGATTCAATGTGGTATCGTATTACATGATATGAGTCAATAGGGTACCGTATTACATGATATGAGTCAATGTGGTATCATATTACATGATATGAGTCAATAGGGTATCGTATTACATGATATGAGTCAATAGGGTATCGTATTACATGATATGAGTCAATAGGGTATCGTATTACATGATATGAGTCAATGTGGTATCGTATTACATGATACGAGTCAATAGGGTATCGTATTACATGATATGAGTCAATGTGGTATCGTATTACATGATATGAGTCAATAGGGTATCGTATTACATTATATGAGTCAATAGGGTATCGTATTACATGATATTAGTCAATGTGGTATCGTATTACATGATATGAGTCAATAGGGTATCGTATTACATGATATGAGTCAATGTGGTATCGTATTACATGATATGAGTCAATAGGGTATCGTATTACATGATATGAGTCAATGTGGTATCGTATTACATGATATGAGTCAATGAGGTATCATATTACATGATATGAGTCAATAGGGTATCGTATTACATGATATGAGTCAATGTGGTATCGTATTACATGATATGAGTCAATAGGGTATCGTATTACATGATATGAGTCAATGTGATATCGTATTACATGATATGAGTCAATGTGGTATCGTATTACATGATATGAGTCAATAGGGTATCGTATTACATGATATGAGTCAATGTGGTATCGTATTACATGATATGAGTCAATGGGGTATCGTATTACATGATATGAGTCAATAGGGTATCGTATTACATGATATGAGTCAATGTGGTATCGTATTACATGATATGAGTCAATAGGGTATCGTATTACATGATATGAGTCAATAGGGTATCGTATTACATGATATGAGTCAATGTGGTATCGTATTACGTGATATGAGTCAATAGGGTATCGTATTACATGATATGAGTCAATGTGGTATCGTATTACATGATATGAGTCAATGTGGTATTGTATTACATGATATGAGTCAATAGGGTATCGTATTACATGATATGAGTCAATGTGGTATTGTATTACATGATATGAGTCAATGTCGTATTACATGATATGAGTCAATAGGGTATCGTATTACATGATATGAGTCAATGTGGTATCGTATTACATGATATGAGTCAATAGGGTATCGTATTACATAATATGAGTCAATGTGGTATCGTATTACATGATATGAGTCAATATGGTATCGTATTACATGATATGAGTCAATAAGGTATCGTATTACATGATATGAGTCAATGTGGTATCGTATTACATGATATGAGTCAATGTGGTATCGTATTACATGATATGAGTCAATGTGGTATCGTATTACATGATATGAGTCAATAGGGTATCGTATTAAAAGATATGAGTCAATAGGGTATCGTATTACATGATATGAGTCAATAGGGTATCGTATTACATGATATTAGTCAATGTGCTATCGTATTACATGATATGAGTCAATGTGGTATCATATTACATGATATGAGTCAATAGGGTATCGTATTACATGATATGAGTCAATGTGGTATCGTATTACATGATATGAGTCAATGGGGTATCGTATTACATGATATGAGTCAATAGGGTATCGTATTACATGATATGAGTCAATGTGGTATCGTATTACATGATATGAGTCAATAGGGTATCGTATTACATGATATGAGTCAATAGGGTATCGTATTACATGATATGAGTCAATGTGGTATCGTATTACGTGATATGAGTCAATAGGGTATCGTATTACATGATATGAGTCAATGTGGTATCGTATTACATGATATGAGTCAATGTGGTATTGTATTACATGATATGAGTCAATAGGGTATCGTATTACATGATATGAGTCAATGTGGTATCGTATTACATGATATGAGTCAATGGGGTATCGTATTACATGATATGAGTCAATAGGGTATCGTATTACATTATATGAGTCAATGTGGTATCGTATTACATGATATGAGTCAATAGGGTATCGTATTACATAATATGAGTCAATGTGGTATCGTATTACATGATATGAGTCAATGTGGTATCGTATTACATGATATGAGTCAATAGGGTATCGTATTACATGATATGAGTCAATGTGGTATCGTATTACATGATATGAGTCAATGTGGTATCGTATTACATGATATGAGTCAATAGGGTATCGTATTACATGATATGAGTCAATGTGGTATCGTATTACATGATATGAGTCAATAGGGTATCGTATTACATGATATGAGTCAATTGGGTGTCGTATTACATGGAGGGAAAAAATTGGCGGGAAAACATTAGAGGGAAAACCTTGGAGGGAAAACATTGGAGGGAAAATGTAAACAATTTCCCTAACTTTTTTAGCATAAAAGGAGAACCACACACACTCCTTATCATCACAACCACCAGCAGATCACACACACTTATCATCACAAACATATTGTTATTACGAAGATGTTGAAGCATGAAGCTTTTCCCTGCAAGTGTGAACATCGAGATGTAGTTCTTCGAGAATCGTGGCAAACTAAATCCTTTGGTAGACTGTACTATGCTTGTCCACGTTCACGGGTTCAACCTCCAGTTTCATATGGATGCAATTTTTTTATGGAAAGACTAACGCGTCCAACTACTAATCAATTCTCTTGGAGGTTCAATGAGCTTTTCTCCTCCAAGCTCTTCTTCAAGACCTTCAACGAGCTTTTCTTCTCCAAGCTCTTCTCCCAGACCTTCAACGATTCCAATTTCTTCTCCAAGCTCTTCAACGTGTGTAAACTGTGTGCGCTTGAATGGAATGATAAAGGTACTTGAGAGTACAGTAGAGTTGTACCGCAACCCCGATAGGCACACAATGGATTAAGCTGCACTATTTCACGACCTTTACGATGACATGGGGAACCTTAATTTGAACTATTTTGTGATGTGTTTTTTTCCGTGTTTACGAGTCTAATATCGTTGTAATATCCATGTTTAATTAAGCGCGTGTTTAAGTGTCCGTGACGAATAAATTATGTTCAGGAGTGTTTGTCTGTAAGTCTCGCATGTGACATTACAAAAGGTTTTATGTAATATTTGGAATAAATAAATATTTGTTTTATAAATGTCTCATTTTTATTATATAAACGTCGCAAGTGTTCGTAAAATCTAATGACTTTAAGTCCCCGTGTCGAATAAAATGTATCGTTAGACGTTTTGTTCGTATCTTCTAACATAAAAGTTACATAAGTTATATATAAGTATAATAATAATAATAATAATAATAATAATAATAATAATTCAAAATTTATTTTAATAATTATGAAAAAAAAATTTGCAATTAAAACACATTACCATTAAATAAAAACATATATTTAAAATTTAACTATATACATATATTAATATTTTAAAAGGATTCAGACTAAAAGAAAATTTTTAAAATATATTTAAAAATTTAGGGTCGAAATTTCGACCCTAAATATAAACCGCGAATTTTTTAATTTTAGTATGAAATTTTAAATTTTTCGTGAAACTTTTTTGAAAATTAAACTTTTGGTGCCCAATTTAGGGTCGAAATTTCGACCCTAAAATATTACCATATAAAAATATAAACTTTTGGAATTTTTTTTAATTATTAAAAATATATTTTATATTACATAAATAAATTAAAATATAGTTAAAAATTTAGGGTCGAAATTTTCGACCCTAAAATATTAACTTTGAAAATAAAATGTTTTAAAATTATTTTTAATTATTAAAAGTATATTTTATATTACATAAATATATTAAATTTACACTGCGTTTTTAGGGTCGAATTTTTCGACCCTAAAATCGTGGACCCCACCACCTTTTTGACCAACCATTTTGGGTTGAAAATTTGTGGCCCCCACCCTGTATTTAGGGTCGAAATGTTCGACCCTAAAAACCTACCGATCCTATACAGAAGTTTTGTTGTAGTGTTTGCCTTTAACCGTTGGTTTCCTTGTTTTTTGCTTTGACGTGTGTGTGCTTGTTTCTTTTGCTTGTTGAGTTGTTGCGTGGTGCTTGTCTTGCATGCGTGCCTCATGTGCTTGTTTGCTTGTTTGTTTTGGTTGCTTGATTGCTTGTGTGCTCTTCGATGGGTGTGTTTTGTTCATGCATGCTTCTCGTTATTAGCTTTTTGGTGTTTTCCTTAGGCCATTCATAATAGGATAATGTGGAATCGTTCAAACAAAAGTATTATACGCCATATCATAGTTCAATTGCATTGTGAAAACCATATGTTTAAAAAGAGTGTTTCTTTGATTGCACTATGTTTAAACTTGGAGTGAGCCCTTTAGTGTCCTACCTATTTATGTTTGTGAAGGAAATCTCACTTTTTTTCTCTCCATAAACCTGATAGTGGGTTTAATGGGTTGTAGATGATTGATGTAAATTTATTGAATGAATATGTGGCATTATGTTGGAAATATTGCTTGTGCTTTATGACAAGTTCATAAGCTTGAGGGGGTATTTATGTATCTTTTTTTATAACGTTATAGCCGTTGGTCTTGTTTTGTTGTTTGTGTATTGTGCAGGGACCAAAGTTGCATGTTTTGTGTTTAGCTTGTTGACTGGAGCGTCTCTGGTTGACTAGGGTTATATCTTGTTGGATACGCAGCTTTGGGATGATTCAACACACACACAACACTTTCTCATCTCTCTCAACTCAATCACCACTCTCATCCTCACTCACCCATAATCTTATCTTCCATTAAATCCTAAATAGATCCATACGATCTAAATGTAGACGTATGGATCTTAGTTAGTTTAGTTGTTTATGTTTCTATTTTGTTCTTGATGTATGTTTTGAGATAGCATCCGTTTGGGGACTATCTGCTTTGGTTTGTATGTTGAACAACATCCGTTTGGGGACTGTTCTTGATTAGTTAATAAAGTTTTTTTGGGAAATCTCTGGTGTTTGATTTTATAAATTTAACATGGTATCAGAGCTATAGGCTCTGTTCTTTGGGATAAAACTTTTTCTTGAAGATCTTAATTTTTGGTCTTCGTTATTATTGATCTATAAATTTTTTGAAAATTAGGGTTTTTCAATTTTTTTTGGGGGTTTCTCTAATTATGGCTTGGGAACTACTTTTTTGAGCGTTAATCGTTGATTAACGTGGTTAATTTACTCTTTCTTTGTTTTAATTCAAAAAACCCTAAATTCAGAAATTAGGGTTTCTTGATTGGTAAGTTTTATTACTATATTCTTGTTATCTAACTCTTCCTGCAGCTGTTTCTTTTCATTGGAGGTTGGATCTATTAGTTTCTGAAAGTTTAAAATTAGGGTTTGTGAAACCCTAATTTTTAATTTTTGGGGCTTTTTGTCTTGGTATCTTCAGTATTGTTGTTGGTTTAAAATTAGGGTTTGTGTAACCCTAATTGTTGGTTATTGAGTTCTGGTTGTTTGTCCCTGGTGGTTTTGGTACTGTTTTTCACTTGTGTCTATTGACTAAGTGAATCAAGAGCACAAGTGGTGTTTCTGCTTCCGCTTTATTAGCACTGTAAGTTACTTGTTTCTTCTTGATCATTGATCTAGTGAGGTGGGTGCAAACGGGTTCGGTTAACACCTTGACCCTCCAGCTTGACTGGTGTGGATACCTGCTCTGGCCAACCCCAGTCCACAAGCTAGAATTGGTGATTTTTGAGATTCAAGTTCTCTCTCTCCTCATTATTTGCTGTTTTTATTGTTTGTTCCTTGATTGTTTGCTTTCTGTGTTGTTTACTTGCTTTTCATTATGACTACTCCTGCTCCTACTCCTGTGTTGATTATTTCTTTAGATGTTGGTAATCCTTTGCATTTGCAACCTAATGATCATAATCTTGGGGCTCTTGTTAGTATTAAGCTTACTGGTTGTGACAATTATAGACTTTGGGCTAATGCTGTCAAAATTGCTTTACAAGCTAGAAACAAAATGGGATTTGTTGATGGTACTTGTGTTAAAACTGCTTATACTAATAGTGAGGCTCTTTCTAATCAATGGGATAGGTGTAATGCTGTGGTTTTATCTTGGTTGTTAAGTTGTATATCTGAAGATCTTTACTTAAGTCAAGTGTATTCTGAAAATGCTGCTGAAGTTTGGAATGAACTTAGGGAGACTTATGATAAACTTGATGGTTCAATTCTGTTTAATTTGATTCAGAAAATCAATAATTTTAAACAAAATGGTTTGTCTGTGTCTGAGTATTATCACAAATTGAACTCTCTATGGAGAGAGTTTGATATTCTTACCAAGTTTTCTCCCTGTACTTGCATTGCTAGAGCTGAGTCTAGTAAACACCAACAATTAATGAAATTAATGCAGTTTTTAATGGGTTTGGATGAAGTTTATCAACCTATAAGAAGTTCTTTGTTGACCCAACCTGTTTTACCTGATGTTAAGGATGCCTTTGTGATTGTGTGTAGAGAAGAGTCCCATAGGGGTCTTAACTCTAATTCTGGGGTCCCAAAACCCCAGGTTTCCTCCTTTGCTGCTAAAGCTAATGATTTTCCCAAAAATCAGAATCAAAATAGATCTTCTAACAACAGAAATTCAAATCAGTTTTCTAATGGTAACAATGGGGGAAACAGAAATCAGTTTTCAAACCAGTTTTCCAATAGCAACAACAGCAATGGGGGAAACCGGAATCAATACAACTCTTTGTTATGTACTAATTGCAATATGAAAGGTCATACTGTTGACAGATGTTTTGAGTTAATTGGATATCCTCCTGGATATAAGGAGAATTCTAATACTGGTAACAATAGGACTCCTTTTAAAGTGAATAATAATAACAGAGTTGGTTCCAGTAACAGTGTTGACACTCAAAATTCTAACACCACTTTACCCTTTACCAATGACCAAATTGCCAAACTCATGAATCTGATCAGTGAAAAGGAGAATTGTGGTGTTCAAGATAACATGGCAGGTACTAAGTTTAGTTTCTTTAATGGAAATGTGTTTTTTAACAATCACTTTTATAAGTTTTTTGTTGCTAAGATCAATTATAATGGGATTAAAGTCAATTTTGGTTGGATCATTGACTCTGGGGCTAATCAACACATCACTAATTCCACTAAAAACATGACACATGTGATTGATATTTCTGACTTAAACATTACTGTTGGTCATCCCAATGGGACTGTTGCTAAAATCACTTGTATTGGTAACCTTAAACTTACTAGTAATGTGGTCTTATTTGATGTTTTGGTTATACCTGATTACACTGTTAGTCTCTTGTCTGTTAACAAGTTGATCAAAGATAGCAAGCTTCATGTTGGTTTTACTGAACATAACTGTATTATTCAGGATTTGAAAAGGGAAAATATTCTGGGGATTGGTAATGAGTGTGATGGCTTATACTTGTTTGATTCTGAATGTAAGTTACCTCAAATTAAGAGTAATTTATCTGTTGCTTGTTTTCATGTTTCCAAAAATGTTTGGCACAATCGTCTTGGTCATCCTTCTGATAATGTGTTACATGTCTTAAAAGATGCTCTTAAAATAAGTAAACCTGAACACATTACTCCTTGTGATATTTGTCATTTTTCTAAGCAGACTATAGAACCCTTTCCCTTGAGTAATCATACGTCTAAAATGGTGGGTGATCTCATCCATCTACACTTATGGGGACCCTACCGGGTTACCTCTAAGGAAGGGTTTAGGTACTTTCTTACCATTGTTGATGACTTTTCTAGAGCTATTTGGGTTTATTTAATTAAATCTAAGGATGAAGTGTTTAAATACTTTGAAGATTTTGTTAATCTCATCTTCAACCAATTTCAAAAGAGGGTTAAAATCATAAGGTCTGATAATGGAACTGAGTTCATAAACAGTAAAATGGACATTTTTTAAAAGAAAAAGGTATTGTGCACCAAACCTCTTGTGCTTATTCTCCTCAGCAAAATGGGATTGCTGAGAGAAAGCACAGACATCTGCTTAATGTGGCTAGAACCCTTTTGTTTCAGAGTGGTATTCCCTTATATCTTTGGACTGAGTGTATTTTAACTGCTACCTACTTGATTAACAGGCTTCCATCTTCTGTTCTTGCTGGTAAATCTCCTTTTAGTATGCTGTATGATAGGGAACCATCCCTTTCCCATCTGAGATGTTTTGGATGTTTATGTTTTGCTAGTATTTTGAACTATCATGATAAGTTTTCTCATAAATCTGAAAAATGCATTTTAATTGGTTACTCTAGTACAAAAAAGGCTTACAAAGTTTTGAGTTTAGAAAATAGAAGTTTCTTTTTTTCAAGAGATGTTAAATTTTATGAAAATGTTTTTCCTTATAAAATGAATTCCAAGAATAAAGTTTTGAATAAAGAGTTTGACAATAAAACCTTTTTTGATTTTTTTGATTCTGAAAACCAAAATATCTCAAGACCCAATGATGAAGGAAGGGGACCATCTGATGATGCAGGAATGGTAATTATGGATCACTCTTCAACTGATACTGCAGAGGAGCAGCCAGTTGAGAGTGATAACCATACTGCATCATCAATGGATGAAAATCTATTCATTTTTTAGGGCAATTTTCAAAACCAAGTTCCCATCTTTGATTCCAGCAATAGGACAGATTATGATAGGCCTCTTATCAATCCTAGAAGGTCTAATAGAGTGCCTAAATTGCCTGATAAGTTGAACGATTTTGTTTTGGATGATAAAGTTAAGTATGGGTTAAACAGATATGCTAACCATACTAAACTGTCTGAAGTTAATAGATGTTTCATATCTAATCTCAATAGGACTGCTGAACCTACTTGCTTTCTTGAGGCTGTTAAAAATGTTAATTGGGTGCATGCTATGAACAATGAGATGGAAGCCTTGTATTCTAATGACACTTGCACCCTTACTACTCTGCCCATTAATAGGAAAGCCATACCTTCCAAATGGGTTTATAAAATCAAATATAAACCCGATGGTGAAATTGAAAGATATAAAGCCAGATTAGTGGCTAAGGGTTGTGGGCAGAGAGAGGGGATTGATTATGATGAAATTTTCAGTCCAGTCGTTAAAATGAGTACTATTAGGTGTGTCCTAAATCTTGCTGTGCAAAACACTTGGAATATTTTTCAAATGGATATTAACAATGCTTTCTTATATGATGATCTTACTGAAGATGTTTATATGTTGCCTCCCCCCGGTTTTTTTGACAAAAATGAAAAGAGAGTTTGCAAACTAAAAAAGGCCTTATATGGTCTTAAACAGGCTCCTAGACAGTGGAATATAAAGCTTGTTGAGTTTCTTAGTAATGCTGGTTTTGTTCAAAGTAAAAATGATCACTCCTTGTTCACTAAGAACAAAGATGGGATCTTTCTTGTTTTGCTTGTTTATGTGGATGATATCATTGTGACTGGAAACAATGATAGTGAAATTGATAAGTTTAAAATGCTGCTTAGTCAGAGTTTTAGAATCAAAGACTTGGGTAATCTAAGGTACTTTCTTGGGATTGAAGTTTTAAAACTTGACAATGGCTTGTGTCTGAATCAAAGAAAGTACTGTATTGAGCTTCTTCATGAGTACGGTTTACTTGGTTGCAAACCTGTTTGTACTCCCATGACAGAAAATGGCGTTTTGGCTCATAAAGAAAGTATTGATGATAAATTTCTTTCCAAAGTCACCAGTTATCAAAAAATTGTTGTAAAACTTATTTACCTTTGCAATACCAGACCTGATATATCATACTCTGTTCATTGCCTTAGTCAACATATGCATGCCCCTCTTCAGTCTCACTTTGAGGCTGCTCTTAGGGTACTCAGATATTTAAAAAACGCTCCTGGTGCTGGTTTGACTTACTCTAAGTCTAACTCCAAAACCATTAAAGTGTTTTCTGACTCTGATTGGGCTAAGTGTAAAATGACTAGAAGGTCTGTTTCTGGGTACTGTGTTTTCATATGTAATAACTTGGTGTCTTGGAAAAGCAAAAAGCAAGCCACCCTTTCTAGATCCTCTGCTGAGGCTGAATACAGGGCTATGGCTTCTGCTATATGTGAAGTCATGTGGCTTAACAAAATTCTTTTGGACCTTAATGTTCCTTCCTCCATTCCTGCTTGGCTGTTCTGTGACAATAGCTCTGCTATTCAGATTGCAGCTAATCCTGTTATGCATGAAAAAACCAAACACTTTGATATTGATGTTCATTTGGTAAGGGAAAAAGTTGCATCTGGTCTTATTAAGACCATGAAGGTCTCTTCTGAGAATCAAGTTGCTGATATACTTACTAAAGGCCTTGGAAATCATCAGCATAAAACTTTATGCTCCAGATTATGTTTAAAGAATTTCTTTGGCTTATGATCTTGAGGAAGGGTGTTGGAAATATTGCTTGTGCTTTATGACAAGTTCATAAGCTTGAGGGGGTATTTATGTATCTTTTTTTATAACGTTATAGCCGTTGGTCTTGTTTTGTTGTTTGTGTATTGTGCAGGGACCAAAGTTGCATGTTTTGTGTTTAGCTTGTTGACTGGAGCGTCTCTGGTTGACTAGGGTTATATCTTGTTGGATACGCAGCTTTGGGATGATTCAACACACACACAACACTTTCTCATCTCTCTCAACTCAATCACCACTCTCATCCTCACTCACCCATAATCTTATCTTCCATTAAATCCTAAATAGATCCATACGATCTAAATGTAGACGTATGGATCTTAGTTAGTTTAGTTGTTTATGTTTCTATTTTGTTCTTGATGTATGTTTTGAGATAGCATCCGTTTGGGGACTATCTGCTTTGGTTTGTATGTTGAACAACATCCGTTTGGGGACTGTTCTTGATTAGTTAATAAAGTTTTTTTTGGGAAATCTCTGGTGTTTGATTTTATAAATTTAACACATTCTATTACACTCAAATTAAATTGATCGATTGGAGATGCCCTTATGCTTGTTGTACCCTTATTTTGCTTTTTTTCTATAGTCGAAGGTTCTTTAGTAGCAGTCTCTCAACCGTCAGGTTTCATTTATCGAGGTGGTAGGAGTAAGATCTGTCTACATTTTTACCTCTTCTTACTCCGCTCCGGTGAAATTGGGTTTGTCATGGTTGTTGTTGTGATAACAAAAACGGAAATCTGATTCTAAACTATGAGTTATGAAAATTGAGTTAAAAGTTGGGTAATCAGAGACCCAGAGGATAAAATCTGAATTCTGTTTGAGTTTGTGTAACCATAAATTTAGATGATCATACGAATTTAATTAGCTAACATCATACACATTGTTGTTTAACAGGCTTTTAGCCAAAAGCACCGATTCTAGTAGTGAGCGGAAGTATGTTCTCTTTGAAACTTGCAAAATAAAATCCCTATTAGAATGCTACGGCTATCCCGGCCCATTCATCGTCTAGCTTGAATCATGCTTGCTTCCATAAATTAGCTCTCTGAGAGTTACCGCTCAATCATCACGTCAGAGTCACATCATTCTCGTCCATCAGATTATCAAATCTTCACCAGACCTCCACGGCGGATCACAAAGATGATGGCAACCACATCAAGGTATTCACAATTTAAGGCATTTACAATAACACATCTTTCAGTTTCATTAAGTTTAATTATCATGATACACGATAACCAAAACTGTCGTTTTTCTGATGGCTCCCTACATTATTGTTATTCGGAGTAGTTCTTGTTTTATCAGCTACCATTGATACATAGGACGAGTCTGTTATTTCTGTTATTCCTGTTAACGTACTTGCTGCATCATCATATCCATCAATTGACGTAAACATTTGAATTGTTTGTTCCTCGCCACCTTGTATATTCTCCATACTACTAATGATTTCCTTGATATCTGGTCGCGCATCAGGATCACTGTCCGTACAATTTGCACCAATATGTAGTAGTTTTTTCATTTCACCGATGTATTTACTAGATCCGGTTATCTCTGGATCTAGAAGTTCTACTTCACGACGTTCCTGCATGGCTGATTTAACCCATTCTACTAGATCTGTCCCTCCTTGTCCGCTGTTAACATATTGTGATGGATATTTTCCTGTTAGGACCTCTAAAATGATGATTCCAAGACAAAATATGTCTGATTTGGGTGAAATTTGCTGGCTTCTAAGTGCCTCGGGTGATTTGTACGCTGCTAACACATTTGTGACGTGATTTGGGTCGATCATTTGGTGTACTCCGAAATCTAGAAGGAGGGGTTGGTAATTAGGAGTTAAAAGGATGTTGCTTGATTTTAGATTCCCATGAGGTATTTGTAAGTTGGCAAGTTCAGTGTGAATGTATCCTAGTCCTTGTGCGATTCCTTTGATGATATTTAGACGTGCATACCATTTGAGCTCGGCGTGCTTCTTTCCTCGATCACCTGAAATATATGAAACATATATAGTCTGTAAATGTCTTAAAAATCACTAATGTGACAAGTGGTAAATATGTTGTTCATTTTCTTTTAGTTAGACTTAACCATAAGTATGATTTTACCATGCAATACATAAAGTAGACTGCCTGTGGGGATGTACTCGTAAATTAAGAGCTTTTCCTGTTGACGATAATGGCACGCAAGTGGTGTCAAGACATTTGGATGGTTAAGCCTTGCCATTTTCATCATTTCAGCTTCAAACCCATTTTTATCAACCAAATTTAGTTCTTTTAGCCGTTTGACCACCACAGTCATTCCATTCGACATTGTGGCTTTATATGATGACCCTAACATTCCATTTCCGAGCACCTCGGCTGCTGCCTTCATCACATCTGATAATGTGAATACGCCCTTAGAGTGGTTTAACAGCAATAGATCAACACCTGAAGCCTTCTTTTTAGTCATCAATGCTTTTTGACCCGTTCCAAACCCATTTTGGCCCGGAATAGCTTCGGGCTTACTGATATTACATATAGTCAAACCGACCGAACCTTCAATGCCATCTCTTTCCATGATTCCAATTGTCTCTGAATTACCTTGATTATTCTTTTTCTTCATCAGAATAAAGATTATTCCAGCAATCATTACCATAAGGATCAAGAAAGTCACCGCCATTAGTACGTATCCTATCTTCAAAGTGCTCTTAGGTGGCTTTTCAATTGGTTTAGGGGGAGGCGGTATTTTATTGTCACACATCCTACCGAATTTGGCCCCACAAAGACCGGGATTACCTTCAAACGACGCTGCATCAAATTTAGCCAAACCTGGTGGCACCTCACCTGTCAAGTTATTATACGCAAGATTAACCGACTCTAAACTTCTTTGACCAATTGCTGGAATTGTCCCAGAAAACTGATTATCTTCAAGATGTAATTCCACAAGATTGGGTAGTTCCGCAATGGAAGAAGGAATTTTGCCCGTGAATCTATTTCCATCAAACCATATTTTCTTCATAGACGTCATCGCGTTAAAATAGTCTTGAGGAATTTCACCCGAATATTGATTCATTGATAAATAAAGACCTTTTAAAGATCCAAGTTTATTAAACTCTGGAATAGGTCCTGAGAAAGAATTATTCTCTAGAGAAAGAATTCGCAATCCTGCCATTTGTGAAAGTGCATTCAAGTCTAGATTACCCGAAAGACTCATAGATTTAAGAATAAGATTAGTAACGATCCCATTGTTACAAATAAGACCGACCCATCTAACCACTTCGTCACAAGGGATTGTTCCAAGTTTCCACGAATCAAGAGGTTGCGGATTATTTAAAGACTTTTTGATTCGAAGCAATGCATCTGAATCAGTCATGTAAGCATTCACCATCCATGGCACCATGATTAGGAAAATGTACAAGAAAAAGGATGGTCTAAGTAGAAAAATAATGGCCATTTACCTAGCCAAGGTAAAGAAAAGAATAAAAAAGAAAGAAATGTGATGGTTATTGCTTGCTTATTTTCCATTAGGAGATTGAAAGTTTGAGCTGAAAACTTGGTCTTTTTGTGATTCTAGTGAGAATGAAAAAAGCTTATATGTATCTGACCAAGTCAATTATGCAATACGAACCGTTATTTTGTGTGGTGAGAAAAGCTCAAATTTTGAGCAGAAATTTCATTCAATCAACCTAGATTTCTATTTATGGCATGTTACATGTTATATATTGACATATCTGCAAATGATCTTGTTCGAAGAACTATAAAGGTCTGAGTTTGGCTCCAGAAGTTTTAAGATCGGCTCGAGCTTTGCTGAGCTCAGAACTATAGTATGTTATATCCGCAGTTCCTGTATAAGAATTTCAATGAGCTTTATAAGCCAGTGTTCGACTTGTTATATGTTTCAAACTTGTTTCTCCTGCGAGAACAACAAGTTCAACTTGAACAATCTGAAGTTTGAGCTCAACTAAGGGAATAAATGGTCGAGTATCGGGACACATGCAAACCGTGGCTTGCCTATCAACTCAGAAAACAGACTTGATAACTACTAATGTGCTCTTGTTACGAGCTATGACAACCTCTAAAATGACTCTGTAATAACTTTTCGAATAAGTTATTCTGGTGGGGCATTTTCAAAAAAGACTTATATATGATCGGGGGAACAGCCAAACAAGAACCTTACATTCTTGTAAACAACACAGCTTGTCTGTACTAAATATATATTGAGCCAAAAATGAATATTAGCTCATAAAGATCGAATTAAGTAGTCTCGCATGTGTAGTTAGTGCCACATAACCCGGCGAGATTGGGTATGTTGTTGTTGTTGTGTAGTGGATACAAGCCCATTGTAGGTGTTGCGAGGCATAGTTCATCTTTGGCATGTGCCCCCTTTGTCTCCGCCCATGTCGACAGATCTTAATCCCCCAAACAAACCCTGACTCTATCCGAACCTAACCTAAAACATACAACCTTACTTTTCGATCGACCTTAATATATATTAGTCGACATCTTTGTATCTTTTATATACCCTACCCGATTATTGCTACCCAAATCAATCATGACTAGCCGTCCAACTTCTACACCTCACTTTATTTTTCACTGATGAATTAATTGTTGTTAACAACATCATCATCAGTCTTATAACAGTCAAAATATACTGGAGCTCAATTCTAGAATTAAGCTATTATACTAACGAATGAATGTTCGGTTACAATGAAAGAAAGGATATATGATAAAGTGAGAACAACTTTTTTTTTTGAGCAAAAGTGAGAACAACTCAATCGATCAAATTCACACAAAAACTACTCTTGTAGAATTCAATAGGTTGAGAGCAACTCTCTAACTCAATATTTCATACAAATGATCAATAGATACATGACATAACGTGTTTCCCGATCCGTTATATATCTCAAACTCAAACTAATTAGTAATTAACTTCTCTTTTGTCATGGTGATGATTAATTAAATAAAAACTAGCAACGCCCTAAATTACAACGACAATTTAAACTAATCAGTCTAGCAAATATACATTATCAAATATGTTTCCTCATGATTTGGGAATGAAATATGATATTGTTGTTAAAACGCCATAGCACTCAGCAAGTAGAAACGAAAATAACATAAGCCTTGGTTTTCAAATCTTTAGAGCAACTCTCTATCTCTATACTTTGAACTCGAAGACGATGTGTAGTCCAACCATCTAAAATGACCCATGTCATCTTATTATGCATTTTTAAATCATTTTCAAGTTCCTTAATCGAACAATATCCATGGTACGTAGGATATAACACGTTGGCTATCATCTAACCATTACTATTTTCGTCGTCTTGTTTAAGTACTATTGTAATACTGATTTGTAATGTGCAGCAAGTTGGGTTTCACGTGGAAATATAAAGCGGCGTGAAACGCCAAATATATGAAAACAACGCAAAGAATTGCCGACCTCTCGTGAGTGAGTGTCGGTAATATTTAGGGCAACAATTTAATAAATTCAATACAAAAAGTTAAAAACAATCACGATCATCTTTCAATATTTTTATACCAATCACGCTTATCACGTTGCATTCATATGCTTAATTAATGAAAATTAGAAAACAAAATTTATGTAAAAAATATTTTTTAAGAGATCAGAAAAGATTTATTCAAATGAAAATTCCGGTAATATGATTGATATTTAGGGCACGTTTGGTATAGAGAAATTAAGTGAGAGAAATAGAAATAAGTTTATTTCTCTTGTTTGGTGAGAGAAATGAAAAAGTGGATAACTGAAGAGAAATTGGATGAGAGTTGATGAGAGTTTGATAATGTTATTTGTAAGCCTCAATTTCTATTGTTTTTATAGAGAATGAGAGAAATTGATTTTTTTTTTCTCAAAATGATTTTTTTTTATTTTTATTATTTTCTTTGTAATTCCCATTCATATAACTTTAAAAAAATATATATTTTTATAAATTTATGTGAACAAATTACATGCAACATCTTTTGTTTATAAAGTTAAAAAAATTATTTTGATTGACATTACAATCTTTTTATATTTATATGTTTTTTAAAGATGAAAAATTAATTTTGTGATTATTTTTTATTTAAATTCTCTAATGCAACCAAACAATGAAATTCAGTAAATTTCTCAATCAATCTTATTTCTCTGAGATTTCATTCATCTAAACTTTTTGTACACAATTTTAGACAGTGCGAAAATTATATTGAATTTCTTAGCGTACTTATGTGTTGTTGCAAATAAAAGTCCATAACTTTAAAATTTGTTCACATTTATTTATGTAACAAACTTTTATATAGTTATAAATTTTAATAAACTCAAAGTATATAACATACTCCTATAAAGCGTGTAAAATAAAAAAAAATGTGAGATACCATTTTTTTTCCTAATGCAACTATTAATTACTCCGTATTTGAGAATAATAGAGATCTAAACTCTCAATTTATGTGACTTAATTTGAATTGGTTTGATTTGATTCATGCTTGTGTTTCTTATGTGAATTTCATTGTTACCTCGATGGTTAAGTGTGTAATAAGGGGATTGCATGTTTGATATATTATCTCAAGAAGCCATACTGTAAATATGTCTTACGTGAGGCTATCTATACAAGCCGTGGATAATATATGGTAGTCGAGGAATCTTTGAAGGTATTTAGCCAATGGATATGTCGGAGGTGTACGTATGTCTTTACAAGTTGCAAGCCGCGCTTGTCATCATGCACATGACTTCGTCTGTTTTCTAAAGGGCTCGATGACATGATCGTATACATCTTCGGCATTTCCAAATCGTTTAATAAGGATTATGTGACAGAACTAACTGGAGTTGGTTTTGGATGCTAGGATTCTAAGACGTTTATAAAGCGTATATCACTATTATCATATGTATCCCACATGGTTGACATCTCCTTTTTTTTCAAGCCTTGAAAAATAGTTCATTAGAAGGTGGTTGCCTAACATGACTCGCTTGATGTGTGGGTAGGGTTGTTATTTTATCCATGATGGACGTTGTAGGTTTATAGGCCAAAGAATAGACATGGGCATAGCCTAGGGAATACAATTTCCTTGCAAAAAGGTTCTATCATGAAATCGCTTTTACATGGGGAAAAGATGATGGTATTAGAATGTTCATTATAAGTATGTTAGATCGTTCTAGGATGGGGTCCTTGGACTACGCCATAGGTGATTTTTGGGAGGAGGGAGCAACGAGCAACACCAACATCAGGTAGTATCTTGCAAGGTTGCGGATGGGCATTTTACGATAGTACTAAAAGTGATATCCTCCTCCAATGTAGCTCTATATTTTACTATCAAATACTTGGAAGTTAAGCGTCTTTACAAGCCACCCTTATCTATGTCAAGCAACATATTTTTTAGCCTCCCTTTATAGTAGAGATTAATAGTGATAATTTCTTTGGTTGCATTAAATCGTTTCCTAAAGGTACCCATGTGGGAGACTTGGTTTGAGGCCACAACATATCTTAGAATATTTTATGTTGATAGGTGTATGCTACTACCACATATATCTTAAAGGTCATCACCTTAGTCATTAATTTGTAGTTAGTGGGTAGGTGTTCGCCTATTTGGCAAAGTTGGTTAAGTTTGCTCCTGTCATGTGTCTCTTTAAGCCAGATTACAGAATTCGGCCTATTGAAATAGGCATTATATGGTGATGTTTGGTTTCTAAGGTTAGCATGAAAGGTGTAGGTAAAGAGATGTAAAGTACCTTAGTGATTTTAAGTTTAGAGGGAGTGTCCGATGGTGCTTGTTGGTATTATGTGTATGACGTAACGTAGGGGTGTCCTTCGGTTCAGTTCTTGGGTTATTCGGGTTAATTTTTTTGGGTCAAAACCGAAAACCGAACCGAACTGAAATTATTTGTAACCGAACGGAACCGAAATCTAGTTCAGTTCGGTTTATGGATCAAACCAAAAACCAAACACCAATGCACCATATACAAAGCTCCGAATAATAGACAACATAGAGAATTATAGACAATCCAAATACATAAAAGTTCCTAAAAAAATAAGTAACTGTAGCACATGTCAGGATGTCCCATGACGATACGCCAAAATATATGCAAAACGACATACCATGCCAAGTTTTAACATCTACTTACAACACCCTAACATAAATACATAATTGGACCGAACAGTATGTCAAAATATCTGCAAACGACATATGCTTCCACTTTTAACAACTATTCGACACAAAATATCCATTTAAGCATCAACTAGTTAACGTCTTTACATCTTTAAAACTTTACAATCTTCCGTCATCAGAGTCTTCGATCTTAAAACTCTTCATTGAGTTCATTCCATGTCTAATGAAATTTTATACAATGAGAACATATGATAAAAAACAATTGTCATTTTTAAACAACAATTCAAATACTCGAAAAAATTTAGTAATTACCCGCTTAATTCCATTGCCACATTCCGCATCTCTACAAAAGAAAATAAATAAATAAATAAGTTTTGGATGTGTTCGAATAAGCAAAAATATAGACAAGAATAATGAAAAATTACCTTCTTCAAACTTTTCAAGGTCTCTAATTTTTTCTTCTACATTAACGGGGATATCAGGTGAGCGAATCCAATCGTGGCAACATATTAATGATTCAACTATTTCAGGAGTTAAAGATGTCCTGAATGAGTCAAGCACTCTACCTCCCGTACAAAAGGTAGATTCAGATGCCACAGTTGAAATGGGAATAGCTAGAATATCACGAGCAACAAGTGATAATATTGGAAAAGCCGGACTTCTCTTCTTCCACCAACCTAGAACAATAAGTTGTGGCTTTCAAAACATGCACTATCTCCCTCAATCTCCTCAGGAAAATACCTATCCAATTCAGTCTTGGTTTCTTTTGCTACACCTGATTATGCCTTTCTCCTTTTTATCTCAGCCATGTTTTTCTTCCGCATTGTTTCGATCGTATCTTTAAATAATCATGTATCTGAACATTCTACGCTAGTGGGATTAGGCTAATTGTGGCTTATATCAGATGAAGTAGTAGCATTCTTCACATGTTCGTATAAGTAGATTTGCTTATGATCATTGAATAACTCTTTTAATGCATTTCTACATAGAGTTACAACTGCGTTTCCATCCTCATTCCCTTCTTTAATATCATACATGCTACACATATTAACCTTAAGATACTCAAATTTAGTCCTTGGATCAAAAATCGAAGCAATGAATACCAACATATTAAATTTCTTTGTATCGCCCCAATACTTATCAAACTTCTTCATCATTTCTTCATATATATTCTTCAAATCATTATCGCCAGTTAAGTAACATCGCTTCAAAACAATATCGAGGCAATTAATACACTCTAAGTATGAATGTGAAGTAATATAAGGATCAGACACATATAACACGGGGTAACGTATAGTTTTATCTATATGTGAGACATAAGGGTCACACACATATAACATGGGGTATTGGAAGTACTTACATATTCACATTCAATATGTTTCTATATGTGTATTAAGAAATGATAAGTTAAAGTACATAAAAGGGATAGTTTTCTTATTAATTTTAACTAAATATTGGATTTATTCATATTAATAAGTTGTTAAGTTATTGGACCATTTTAATAAGTTGTTTTGGCTACATTTAGTTTTGGCTCTGGGTGAAACCGACCCATAGTGGGCTTTTGTTCTTGGTTCATTGGTCACAACCCACAAGGGGTATTTGACTTTGATCTAAATATGAAAAAGATATTTATCATTATAGCATAATGAAATCTATTCAAATTAAGAAAAGATATTTATTTAAAAGATAAACATATTTTTAATTGTTAGAAGATAATTATATGTTGTTAGATTCTCAATGAGAGTGAGACATTTTCCTCTTTGTTTCGTACGATGTAACACCACAACCAAAACCATTTGTGGTTTTGTGTTGTACAACTTATTGAGTAGTTCGCGTTTGACGTGATTAGTTCTTGAATCCTAGCAACTATAGTTATCGTTTGCAGCGTTAGCGTGGATACTAGCTTTGGTGTGGTCTACTCTTAGTTCATATGTGATTGGTTAAATAGATGATGTATATGGATAACTCAAAAACAAATGTGTAAAAGTAACTCTAATATTCTTTCTCTACATATTGATTATATATGATAATTACGTGTTGCTTATTTCATCTCAAAATAAAATTTTAATATTACTTCCAGTTACACTTGTGGTTATCCATCAATGTTGAGGCTCTTATATATAGCGTCAATAGGATGTTGAGTATATACCCCAATGATGGGTCTCTTTCAATGCTTAATGTGTATTTCTCAAATGTATTTAACCTTAAGGATAAACCGGCTTTACTCCACGAGGTAGGGGTGAGGTGTCTTCTATTTCTTTGTGGGTGTATTTCTTATATGTGTAGGAAAAAAGATTATATATGACACACATATATATGGTATGCCGTTGGGATACAACAAGGTGGCTCATTGGTACCTCTTCTTTTTGCACTTGTGTTGTACCCGCTAGTATATCAGATGAAGACATTTGCAAGCTTCTTATTCATCAGGGATGGAACTTGAGCAGTTTTAGTGAGCTCTAAAACCATCATAAGTTTGAAAGGAAAATTAAGACAAGAAATTCACGATAAGTAAGAAAATAGTCACCATCCAAAAAATTAATACATCAAAGTACAATTAACGAAAAAAGATACAAATGACACGGTAGACAAAGTTACAGCCCGGCTTAACGACCTTGTAACACCCCATTTTGATAAATGGAATGTCACGCGTAATTATGGCGTGTCATCAAAGCATACAAGGATAAATGTCTAAAACATTACATGACCATAGGGATAACCGGAATCAAACATCGGTTCCCAAACATAAGCCCAAAACATAATAAAGTAAAAGAAATGAATGAAAGACTAAGCAAGCATAAGTATATGAAGGCAAAAAGGAAAAGAAGTCTCAAGCAGCTTCCATCCTATGCACGTCCTCCAAATGCTCGAGTCTTTCCTAGGGTACCTGTCATTTTGGGACATGGAAAGGAAAGTAACGGCTGAGCAAAACGCTTAGTGCACGGATATAGACATAGTATAAGTGACTAAAACATAATAGAGACTTAATAGCAGCGGAAATGTATAAGTCTTGGAAAACATGGAACATGTTTATAAAACTGGTTTTATAGTTTGAAAAGCCTTATGTTTATCTTATGAAAACTGTTTAACAAATTTTACCATTAGCCAATATAGGTCATGAAAATCCACCGTGCATGAATACTTGGAGGGGTGACCTCATCATGCAAATTAGAGGGGCTGCCTCTAATTTAATGTACTGGTTCTGGGTAGGAGGGATCAGCTCCTTGTGAAGGATGCAAGGCACACACCACATTCACCATGAAATCCTGACTGAAAACATATAACTAGGATGCACCCATACGCCCCACATGATAAATATAATATAAATGGCCAAAAGCTGAAGGGACGCCACGAGCAATCACTCCGCCGTGGTGAAGTCATAACATCAGTGCCTCTAATGTTATGGTTATGGTACCTCCATAACTAGGTGAAACTGGTCATGCATGTATATGGCTATAGGTATTCTAAATTAAACATAAGCAATTCAAACACATACTTATACTACGGGAAAGCATTTGACTGCATACGGGGAATCCTAATAAGGAAAGAATGTCCATACTGATAGGACGGGAATCCGTACCTTATGTCCAGTGAACGAAGAAGACGAACTGAGAGGAATCCTACTTCCGTATCACTAATGCTACATGAATACATACGTGAATAAGTATCTGACTACTAAATACGTAACTGGTTTTATATCATGTCTTAGCTTATTTTATATGTTCATATCATGTTTAACTGTTTAAAGCCTTAAACTGTATTTATCTTATATTATGTCTATTCTGATTAAGTATTTCTGGTATTTCATGTATTATTATACTTACTGTGTAATAATAAGTAACTTTCCAAAAATAGCAGGTTTCCTAAAATAGAAAGCTACACAAAAATAGAAAGTTTCCAAAAATAGAAAGTTTCCAAAAATAGAAAGTTTCCAAAAATAGAAATTTCCAAAATAGAAAGTTTCCAAAAATAGATTTACTTCTTAAAATAGATAAGTTTCTATAAATAGAAAGTTTCCATAAATAGATTGGCTGCCTTATTTAAATAAGTTTCCATAAATAGATTAGCTGCCTGAAATAAATAAGTTTCTAAAAATAGAACGTTTCCATAAATAGATTAGCTGCCTTATTTAAATAAGTTTCTAAAAATAGAAGTTTTCATAATTAGAAATAAGCTGGTTAAATAAGCTAAGTATATAAGCCTAAGTGTTTTCATGATTATTTTCTAAGTCATCTGATATAATGTATAGTTTATTAATTATTTCATGTAATTAAAATAAACTATAGGTTAAAATATTTAATTAAAGTATATCATGTTTTTAATTAAATAAAGTTAAATACTTAGGTTAAAACATGTATTATTATTTATTAATAATATAACCTAAGTCATGTTAATTAATTAATTATAACCATGGTTTTTAAATAATTAATTAATTTATAAGTCTAAAAATATAAAATACTTAGGTTAATAATTTCATGATTTTAATAATTAAAATAACCTAAGTCATGTTGTTAAATTAATCATGTCATGTTATTAATTTAATTTTAACATAAGATTATAAAAATAATAATCTTAACATACACCGTGAACCAGATCTTGATTAAGAACCATGAACCGGACATGAAATCGACACCATACCCCGAACCACATCGGGGTTCCCCTTGTCTTGTTGCTGCTGTGGGACCCACACCAACCAAACGGGACCATATGGTCTCGGTGGTGGTCATGTAGCCAAACCGAGACCCTCTCGGGTTCGGTTTAGGCGGCAGCCAAGAACAAACACCCCTAAATCATCCCTTTTGATTTATTCCAAAACCAATTTCATGTTAGATCTATGATTTAATTAGGTTTTTAAGAAAAACATATCATGTTCTTAATTATTTAAAAGATTAAATCAAAAGAAAAGGGTTAAAAGAATTACCGAATGCGTGGATCTAAATAACGATGAACAAACACGAACACTAGCAACAAATCCAAGATCAAAGATCAATAAACACCTCCTTGGTGTGTTTGAGGGTGGCGGCTAAAAAAAGAAAAAGAAGGAGGAGGAGAACTTTTAGGTTTTTGTGAAAATCCTCTGTAAAGTGAAAATGAGTAGTGTTTTTCCCTTAACCCCCTTCTTAGTAAAATTTGATGGGCTTAGCCCATCCTCCTTCCTAATTTCGTGGCATATGGGGCCCACATGGGGTAACCCGATCATTTTCCGTGTCTAATTGATACGCGTGTTCTCGTGTTCGTGTTTTACGTGTTTTAATTAATTATCGATCGTGACTTAATATATTTATTCGTGTGCGTAATAAATATATATACGTAATTAATATTAGCTCGTGATTAAATTACGTTCATGATTCCATGATCGCATGTTCGTGATTATAATTATTATTTGAATAATTATCGTGTGTTCATACGTAATAAATACTTATCGTGTTCTAACACGTACGTAATACATAAAATTCTTATACGTAAACGTAAACATGCTATAAAAGGAAAGTTTTAATCTAGTACGTACGATCTAATGGGTACTGTTCATGGTAAAAGCATGCGGGTTTTACAACTCTTCCCCCCTATAAAGAATAATTCGTCCCCGAATTATAGATAACGTAACTGGAAAAGAAGAACATACCCGAATCAAACTGAAAGGGTATGTACGATGAAAGGACATGAAAATGACATGGTAGAAGGGAACGTGGAACGTGACATGTCTCGAAAGGACATGGAACGTGACGTGACTGAAAGGACATATCTAATTGATAAGAGAAAAATGGATAAGAAGTCCAGATGAACTTTTTCGTTTCCAAGTGGCCTCCCTCTTGGAACGGTTCCTTCAGAAGATCTTGACACTAATGATAAATCTTGGTCCTCCTGACCTTGACTTGGAATACGAAGAAATTCTTGGTTATCAACGGAAGGTAGATCCCTTAAATTCGATCGAGGAAAAATAAGAGTTAACGTACAAGGGTAACTGAAACGTTACGATGCAAGACAATCTGACTTAACTGATAATTAGAAACGATGCGCGAGACATAAAGAAATGTAGTACGTGAAAAATTTTGAACGTGATACGTGAAAATTTTGAACGTGATACGTGGAAAATTTGGTGAGTATAGTATGAGTAAACATATCGTGATCCATGATACGTGTAACATATCTTGATCATGATATGAGGAATGTGGAATGAACATGACATGTGAAACATATCGTGAACATAGAATATAATGGCGGTAACGCCAAACGCTACAAGGTGAGACATAGAATATGACGAGAAACGTTTATCTGAGGATAGGGAGTTGTTCTAAACTTGGGTCTGGTCTCTCAAGTTCTTGCAAAACTTCCCAGAATGAGAAAATGAACATAAAATCGTAAGCCGAAATGCCATCATGAACGTGAATAGTTTCATGAACGCGATCGCGAAAGCAAGTCGTGAAATTAGAACAAGGACGTGAAGTAAATAAGGAGCATAATTATGAATATTTGTCTGACTTGATAACTGAGGAATTTCCAAGTGATCGGATGAGCCTTGGCTGGAACATGTCCGATCAATCTGTTGGTTCTGAGATCCTTGCGGATGTAAGGACTCTGAAGACTTGATCAAACTGTTTGCAATAAACCAGATAGCATCATGCTTCTTTTGAGTTTGCGTTAAACTGGTAACCAAAATCCGTGGAGATCTTGTCCCATTTCAATTCACAATTTCAGATGATGGAAACATCTCAGTCTGTTGGTGTCCTATCTTAACCTGTTGGTATGTCAGGTACCTAGATATGAACGTAACTGTATCCTGCTTCGTATAACTTGATACATAGAAGTTTGCGAAACTCTGAGTCTATGAATCTAGACTGCTCTTAGCGTAGGATTTCCTAGAACACCTAATGTAATGTAGGGTTCTCTCCTTTACGCATAAGCTGAGTCATGGTAAGATTAACCGTAAAAACCCATGTGATTCAGCGTGTCACTGTAATCAAACAGAATTGATATTGGAAAAATTTTCCAGGGTAAAATTTTGCTTGTCATAGAATTTGCAACATAGTGCAGATATGATCTTCCTGTTCTTCTCTAGACTTAAAGGAAATCAGGTTATCCTCAATGAAAACACTGATGAATTTGCTATGAGTTCATGGAAACTCATTCTTATAATGTCGTTGGAGCATTGATGAGACTAATTCAAAATCATAAATCTAGCATGGCCGAGTCGTGTACGAATAGCAGTCATGGACATGTCCTGCTCTTTCACTCGTTACTGTTGGCAGCATGATCATGAGTTCGATCTTGGAAAAGTGATTAACAATATAAGATCGATTGGACATGTTGTCAATACGTGGAGGAGAATAACGGTTATGAATGGTGATTTGTTTAAATCGACGGTAGTCGACACATAATCTCATGGTACCGTCCTTCTCCTTGAAGGTTCTTCTGGAATATATGGGAAGATTTTGGAATAATCTACTGGCTATGCGTAAAAGGACTTAAGTAGTCGTGTCTTATTGACAGCTAGAAAATTTTAGCGACCATGGCTAACAACGCACATGCTTGTAAGCCTAGATAATTTGTACAGATTTTCCTGATGGAAAATCAAGCTGAATGTATTCAGGAGCCTGAACATTACTGTACATAATTATGAATCGTAGCATGGTGTGCTGTTCATAGTCTATAATTAGGATAAAATTCATCTCGTGTCTGTCCGAGGAAATGCGTTAGCAGCTTGGATCTCATCATTAAGCTGAAGGAAAACCTTCGTATACGTGGGAATACGAAAGGCGCCCTTCATGGTCATGAATATATGAAATATGGTGAAAGAAATGAAAGTGACATCGGCAACGTGACGGTTCTCACTGATGCGCCGGTAATGGTATTGAAATTCTTGTGGCCTGATTAATACATGGCACAACAAAATGGATATACCCTTGGAGGGTACCATGAATTTCTTAGAAATGTTCCATAGTTGGACGTGAGTCATGTGTCTTAACTCGTGTCTTGGGACTATAAGCATGACATATGTCTTGACTGGTGTCTTGACATGTGTCTTCAGAAAGTATACGTGAGACATGTGTCTTGACTGATGTCTTGACATGTGTCTTCAGAAAGTATACGTGAGACATGTGTCTTGACTGATGTCTTGACATGTGTCTCGAGACGTAAAACAATAGAACTACAATATTAGGTTACTATGCCAGACTTGGCGGATCGGTTGGACTACTGATCCTTTGTATGTCTGATCACGTCCGCGGCCAGAGCCTCGGTTGCGATTTCTAGGATAGTTTCTGTCATAGTAGTGGTTACTATCGTCCTGTCTGTCAGTTCCATGACGGTCATTCTCATGACCGTGATTCATGTAACTATTCAGCTGAGAGGCCGGTGGTACCGGTTTGCACTCATATGGCTGAAATGACAGCTGAATGACGTGTGACATGTAACTAAGAATTAGGGACAATGATTGATGGAGAATCGTCTGATGATGAAGCATCTTCTCGTCCAATTGCTTTGCTCTGACGCCTTTGTCTTCGTCTTGTAGGATCTCCAGGTTGTGAACAGCATCCGCATCTCGTAGCGTCTCCGAACGTCAGCAGCATCAACCTTTAGTAACATCTCCAAGTTATGAGCGGCATCAGCAATCTTGTAGAATATCAGCAATTGAAAATACGCCTGAGATGATTCAGAATCGACTAGCGAACACTCGTGAAGTATTGCAAGTGAAATGCACATGGATTTAGGTACGTGTAATACACATGGAATACGGTACATGAAGTACACTTGGAATGCACATGAAATGATCGGTATTGGGGTCGATCATTTGTCGTGATTTAAGGAAAGTACATTGGTTAAACGGTTATGGAAACCATCATGATAACCTGGCAGTATTAGCATAGACATCATTCTGGTTATATCGAAAAACGTTAAGGTGTGGTTACACAAAATTCAATGATGATTTGCCTAACAGTATGATCAGTGAAAACCAACCATGACTATCATGAAAGCAGGATTCAATGAAATCCAACCATGCCTTGCATGAAAGCATAAATAACAAAAGAGGCGTAAGACGTAATCAACATGAAGACGGAATTATCATGAAGAAACGTGAAACGATTTAACCTGAAGGAGTGTATAACATAATCAGCATGAAACTGAGTTTAACCATGACAGTATGAAAACATACTTGACATAAAAACATAGTAACTTATGAGGGGACATAAAAAAAATTTTATGCCAATAAATCATGAGAAAAATTTTATGCCTGAAAACAGTGCATGAATGCGTAATGTAGTTTATAAAAACCTTTATATGTGCGAGGGGACGCCTATGGGTCGGTCCCAAAACAAAAGACATGGCGAGGGGACGCCTATGGGTCGGTCCCAAAATTAAAAGTTTCGATAAAAGCACATGCGACTAAATAGGGTCAGTCCTGTACCAACCATTACTTAGTCATAATCCCTGCAACGATGATACATGAAACATAAATAAAAAAAACTCATATATCAAAACTTATCAGAAAAAAAAAATTATGTGACTAATTATGAACTACTGGGGTTCAGTCCACATAGCCACAGTTCACGAGGAACATTATGCATGAAACAATGACACATAACTAAATATGAATAACGGTTGTCCATCCATATTAGTAAAACAATATCGATGAAAACATCAAGGTTAAAACCTCAAGGTGCTGAAAACATCATGGTTAAAACAACAATGCGCTAAAAACATCAATACGTAGAATAACAAACGTTGGCTTAGGAAGCTCCTGGTGACTACCCACTAGTCACAGTCCGATTTTTAGAGCTTACAGGTCGAAGCCTTGGCTCTGATACCATAATTGTAACACCCCATTTTGATAAATGGAATGTCACGCGTAATTATGACGTGTCATCAAAGCATGCAAGGATAAATGTCTAAAACATTACATGACCATAGGGATAACCGGAATCAAACCTCGGTTCCCAAACATAAGCCCAAAACATAATAAAGTAAAAGAAATGAATGAAAGACTAAGCAAGCATAAGTATATGAAGGCAAAAAGGAAAAGAAGTCTCTATCACCTTCCATCCTATGCACGTCCTCCAAATGCTCGAGTCTTTCCTAGGGTACCTGCCATTTTGGGATATGGAAAGGCAAGTAACGGCTGAGCAAAACGCTTAGTGCACGGATATAGACATAGTATAAGTGACTAAAACATAATAGAGACTTAATAGCAGCGGAAATGTATAAGTCTTGGAAAACATGGAACATGTTCATAAAACTGGTTTTATAGTTTGAAAAGTCTTATGTTTATCTTATGAAAAATGTTTAACATATTTTACCATTAGCCAATATAGGTCATGAAAATCCACCGTGCATGAATACTTGGAGGGGTGACCTCATCATGCAAATTAGAGGGGCTGCCTCTAATTTAATGTACTGGTTCTGGGTAGGAGGGATCAGCTCCTTGTGAAGGATGCAAGGCACACACCACATTCACCATGAAATCCTGACTGAAAACATGTAACTAGGATGCACCCATACGCCCCACATGATAAATATAATATAAATGGCCAAAAGCTGAAGGGACACCACGAGCAATCACCCCGCCGTGGTGAAGTCATAACATCAGTGTCTCTAATGTTATGGTTATGGTACCTCCATAACTAGGTGAAACTGGTCATGCATGTATATGGCTATAGGTATTCTAAATTAAACATAAGCAATTCAAACACATACTTATACTACGGGAAAACATTTGGCTGCATACGGGGAATCCTAATAAGGAAAGAATGTCCATACTGATAGGACGGGAATCGGTACCTTATGTCCAGTGAACGAAGAAGACGAACTCAGAGGAATCCTACTTCCGTATCACTAATGCTACATGAATACATACGTGAATAAGTATCTGACTACTAAATACGTAACTGGTTTTATATCATGTCTTAGCTTATTTTATATGTTCATATCATGTTTTACTGTTTAAAGCCTTAAACTGTATTTATCTTATATTCTGTCTATTCTGATTAAATATTTCTGGTATTTCATGTATTATTATACTTACTGTGTAATAATAAGTAACTTTCCAAAAATAGCAGGTTTCCTAAAATAGAAAGTTACCAAAAATAGAAAGTTTCCAAAAATAGAAAGTTTCCAAAAATAGAAAGTTTCCAAAAATAGAAAGTTTCCAAAAATAGAAAGTTTCCAAAAATAGATTTACTGCTTAAAATAGATAAGTTTCTATAAATAGAAAGTTTCCATAAATAGATTGACTGCCTTATTTAAATAAGTTTCCATAAATAGATTAGCTGCCTGAAATAAATAAGTTTCTAAAAATAGAACGTTTCCATAAATAGATTAGCTGCCTTATTTAAATAAGTTTCTAAAAATAGAAGTTTCCATAATTAGAAATAAGCTGGTTAAATAAGCTAAGTATATAAGCCTAAGTGTTTTCATTATTATTTTCTAAGTCATCTGATATAATGTATAGTTTATTAATTATTTCATGTAATTAAAATAAACTATAGGTTAAAATATTTAATTAAAGTATATCATGTTTTTAATTAAATAAAGTTAAATACTTAGGTTAAAACATGTATTATTATTTATTAATAATATAACCTAAGTCATGTTAATTAATTAATTATAACCACGGTTTTTAAATAATTAATTAATTTATAAGTCTAAAAATATAAAATACTTAGGTTAATAATTTCATGATTTTAATAATTAAAATAACCTAAGTCGTGTTATTAAATTAATCATGTCATGTTATTAATTTAATTTTAACATAAGATTATAAAAATAATAATCTTAACATACACCGTGAACCGGATCTTGACTAAGAACCATGAACCGGACATGAAATCGACACCATACCCCGAACCACATCGGGGTTCCCCTTGTCTTGTTGCTGCTGTGGGACCCACACCAACCAACCGGGACCATATGGTCTCGGTGGTGGTCATGTAGCCAAACCGAGACCCTCTCGGGTTCGGTTTAGGCGGCGGCGAAGAACAAACACCCCTAAATCATCCCTTTTGATTTATTCCAAAACCAATTTCATGTTAGACCTATGATTTAATTAGGTTTTTAAGAAAAACATATCATGTTCTTAATTATTTAAAAGATTAAATCAAAAGAAAAGGGTTAAAAGAATTACCGAATGCGTGGATCTAAATAACAATGAACAAACACGAACACTAGCAACAAACCCAAGATCAAAGATCAATAAACACCTCCTTGGTGTGTTTGAGGGTGGCGGCCAAAAAAAGAAAAAAGAAGGAGGAGGAGAACTTTTAGGTTTTTGTGAAAATCCTCTGTAAAGTGAAAATGAGTAGTGTTTTTCCCTTAACCCCCTTCTTAGTAAAATTTGATGGGCTTAGCCCATCCTCCTTCCTAATTTCGTGGCATATGGGGCCCATATGGGGTAACCCGATCATTTTCCGTGTCTAATTGATGCGTGTGTTCTCGTGTTCGTGTTTTACGTGTTTTAATTAATTATCGATCGTGACTTAATATATTTATTCGTGTTCGTAATAAATATATATACGTAATTAATATTAGCTCGTGATTAAATTACGTTCATGATTCCATGATCGCATGTTCGTGATTATAATTATTATTTGAATAATTATCGTGTGTTCATACGTAATAAATACTTATCGTGTTCTAACACGTACGTAATACATAAAATTCTTATACGTAAACGTAAACATGCTATAAAAGGAAAGTTTTAATCTAGTACGTACGATCTAATGGGTACTGTTCATGGTAAAAGCATGCGGGTTTTACAGACCTTTATCTCTTTTGAATTCTTCAATTACCGACTGAGAATTGATATTTTCAGTAATTTATTTTTCAATGTAAACCACCAAGCTATCGGATAGAAAGTCATCTGACATCTTATTGCGTAGTCTATTTTGCATACTTTTGTTGCTGAAAATAGTTGCTCATTTGTTGCGGTGGAAACCAGAAGAGTTAAGATGAGCCAAATCACCCTATCAAACAAATACATTAATATATTTCACGCTTCTGAGATGTAACAAGAGATATGCATACTTAAGCAATAATAGAAGCCTTTTTTAGCTTTTACTTATTTTGAATACCAATGCTAAAAATCTCCAACTCACTTCTCAACCGATATATCTTTTGTTTAGTAAAATACGCAGGATAATATTTCTCAACAAGATTACAAATCTTACTAATATCAAACATTTTAGTCGTTAATAACCTTATGGCCTCGTCATTGAATCTAGTGTTCAGTTCATGTAACTGCTCATCTAATATGCAAAGGAATACATATACTCGATAAAAATGCTCAAAACAAACATGATTATCTTGTTGACGAGGGTGATAGTGAGTAGACTTTTATGGAGCTTCCATATCAGACATATTTATCTGATTCTTCCCACAAAACAAAATTATGTTTTGAAGAAATGTGTCCCAACCATTATTTCTGAATTCATCGAGACTTTCCTTTGTTGTTGAAGCGAGTTTGATAGCATTACTGATATCTTGTTTCTTCTTTTGCAAATCCTGACTTAGGATTTTTAATCCTTCCCCTTACTTCCTTCATCAATTGTATAATAAAGATAAACTCAAATGATTTCAAATAAGTATAAGCTGCATCAGCATCACCACGTTGACAAGTAGGATGAAACATCATAAACAAACTACAAATTGAACTTAAATGTGACCCCAACGCGTATCCCCAACGCGTCTTAAGGTTCCAATTTGATTTTCTCCTATAACCGTTTTGATTTCACATAGTACCAACAAATGTACAATCTCAATTGATTTAGCCTTTTGTAACTCGTCATGGCACTTACTAGAGGCACACATGACATTAACAACGTAAGTCAACTTTGTGAAAACGATTGAACTGGTAAAACTTCCTTTGAGGCATCAACTAATGCAAGTTGTAATCTATGAGCAAAGTAGTGAACATAATATGCATATCGATAACTCTTTCCAACAAGTGTTTATAAACAATTATGTTCCCCTCTCATGTTACTAGCCCCATCATAACCTTGGCCATGAATTATACTAATATCAAATTCATAATTCAAAAGTGTTCCCATAAATTCTATTTAAGGGGTATTGTCGTTGTATCATAAACATGTACAAGATCTAAAAACCTTTTTCTTATAAACCCGTCTTTATCAACGAACCTTAAAACAATGGCCATTTGCTCCATTTATAACTCATCCCTTCGCTCGTCAACCACGACACAAAAGAAAGAATTACCTACTTCTTTCCTGATATTTTTACGAACATTATTTGCAATAATACTTATGATTTCCTTTTCAATCAGCCCCGAAGTATACTTTGAATTATAAAGATCATTTCCCAACATAACGTTTGTAACTACAAGATAATATGAAGCAAGAAGTTTTAACAGTTAAATAAAATTACCTTGATTTTTTGAGTTAAGAATTTCATCTCACCCATCAAAAGAACAAATTTGAAATGTCAACCAACGAATTATATCAATGGAGGCTTTCAATCGTATACGATTCTTTATAATTGTTTATGCACTTTGCTTATTTATGATGTTTCTGATGTGTAGCTCTTAGTTCAACAAATTTTCACAAAATGTCACAACATTTCTATGTTGTGAACTACCTATATGCTTAGAGAGTACACCATTTTTTATGACATTAACTTTTTTCAATTATCAAATCCTTTTACTACAAATGCATCTAAGCCATTACGAACATTTGGCAAGTCACTAAATAAGTAGCAAACAAAACAATATGCTGCATTTATTGTACGATAATAATCTAACCAATTAGGAAATATATTGAACCACGAGTATTGGAATCTACAAGGACGTTTATGTGAATCTTTAGCAGGCGACGTCTTCAAATGAGCTGGAAGGTCCCGTATTCAAGTAATTCAATCTTAACTCTATTAGACAATATAAAATCCCATATGTATTATGTATTATTGATTCACCATCTATAATGGTGATTACATATGAAAATCTAATGGACTATAAACCCACAAACGGGGCTGGGCCAAATTTATTCACTAATACCCCCTTGTAGTACGAGCGACGAAATCCCGAAAGTTCGGACTGAAGTGGTAAACTATAAAAAAATGAAACATAATAAAAACATAACTTTTATCGACTCGTAACAAAACCTTACAAACGGCCGAATTTAGTCGATTGTTAACAAAGCATCTCCAACGGTCGCATAAGTCGACTGTTAACAACACCGTACCAACGACCACTTAAGACAACTGGATAACAAAACCGTACCAACAATCGACTTTACTTGACCAGTAACAAAGTTGTACGAACAGTCGAGTAGCAAACGTATTATAAAACAACTATTTTTTAAACCTATAATAATAAATTACTTAATAGATAAGGTAACCCTCTAGTTGAATCCCGTGTTGTCATCATTCTCTTCTTTACGCCCATCATTCTTTACGTTTGTCTTATTTACGTTTTTCACTAAAAGAACAAGCAGCGGAAACATTGAATACTTCCTTTGTTGACCCATCACAAGAAAAAAGACGTAAAAATTAAAGGCGTTGTATTCGTTAACTTCTCACTGATGTAGTTTTTTTGGTCAAGTAAATAAAGACGTGTACGTTATAGGAAAAACGCACGTGAATTTAAAACCAACAGATTCGTTCCAAGGAAGTGTGTATTATGGGCCAATTATACGTCTTTGGATTAGTTACTTTTTTGAATCAAAGGTTTGAAAAGTAAAAGACGAAACTACACTATGACGACTTAAAACTAAGACGAATTATGTGGGCACACAAATTGAGACAAAATAGTAATAAAATAATGCAAAATATAAAAATTCTAAAAACTTGCAAACTAACTAATCTTTGCCTAAATAAAACAATAATGAAAATTAAAAACCCTTAAAATGGGTATTTGGCCATGAAATGGGCCAAAACCCAAATCAACAAGCTTAATGGGCCTAAATGGGCCCAATTAGAAAAAGTTGATAAATTTTGAAAACTAAAACACTAATTGGACTAAAAATGATATTTTGAACACAGTTTTCTAAAGGCCCAATAGATGTATCCAAGCCAGAAATAAGTTATAAGCTACCTTATTGGGCCTAATAAGCCAATAAGCTAAAAACTCAAGCTTATTGCCTACTTTTTGGCGCTAAAAACTCAAGCTTATTGCCTACTTTTTGACAGACCTCAATATTTTTTACTTATAAGAATATTTCAAAAATATTTTTTGAAAAAGATTAACAATTAAGCTCAAGATAAGCAAAAACCAAAATCCACAAAAAGACAAAATAGTCAATTTGGAGTTTTAAGCAACCATAATACCTGATTTTTGGCAAAAAGCTAAGAAATGAGATTAAAAATACAATGGAACCAAGAAAAATCCAATAAGCTAAGTAGAAAAGCTGAAAAAGCCCAATAAGCAATTATTGAAAACTGAAAATAAGTTGGTTTCCTAATAAAAACTTAATGAACTCAAACCAAAAGCTGGAAATCTAATAATAAGCTAAGAAAACAGAGATTAGTTACAAAATATACGTTGTTGATTGACTCAATAAGCTTGAATAAGCAAATAAGCAAAATGGCCACTCTTGTACAAAAGTTAGCAAAAGTCAAACTTAATGAAAATGAAAAAAAACTAAAAACAAGACTAAATAAGCTATGAAAAAGTGAAAAATAGCTGAGTTGTGTGGTCTTGAGGCCAATTCATTGGGATGCTATGTTTGGCAGTGAGCTCTTTTTGAAGCTTATTGTGGATAGTCAACCCCAATAAGCCAGTTGGGTTTATTGGGTACAAGTTGAATTTAAGACAAACAAATAAGCACTCCAAATATCACAAAATGCATAGTTACAAGGTAGCCAAGAGTCAAATGCAACAATTACCACATATGCTATGTTGCAGGCCTAGAACAAGGTTGTTATAGGTCAAAAAGCAGTTTTCTACTTATCAAATAAGCTTCTGTTGGTCTTAAAATCCTAAAGCAAGCATGAGCAGATCACAATACTATCCTAAACTACATGTGGGGCCAAAATAAAAACCTAAATAGAACTGTAACCACCTCAAATTCTTTTCCGATGTGTTTGACAGTGTATAACACATGTTTTGTTCAACTTACACACTTAAACCAATCTTACAAGAAACCGAGAAAAACAAGCAATAAGGGACACTATAAGCTTTGAATAAATTTTAATTTATGGCTAATCTAATCCTATCCAAGGTGTGCGGGCAATAGCTAGCCTAGGACTTGGTGTCAACAAACCTTAAGCATGCAAAGCAAAACACCCCTTAATGCACAGGGCATAAAATTTTAACAAAGGACTTGGTAATTTTACACCACTTCAGAGCATATAATCAACAAAAACATGAAATGAAACATAAAAGAGCAAGATTAAAGTAGTAAAACTAACAATTCAAGCATTCATTAAACAAATCACAACATAGCACATGAAAATATAGAAAAAGCACTAGGGGAGTTCAGATTTGTACCTAGGTTAAGAACTGATTGCAAGCTCTTTGTTTAGAAGAGCTTCCAAAGAGCTTTTGCTACAATAAGATTCAACAAAAAAAAATAAAGGACTGACTCTTGTGTAAAATTCTTTTGGAACCAATCTTTGTAACCAAACTAAAGACCACTAAGACAATAAGCAGCTAATAAGATTTTTCTAAACTTGAGGTGTCAATTCAAGTTCACACAAACAACTTAAAGAGCATGGATCTCAAAAGAGCTAAGAAATTATCTTTCAAATTTTTATTTTGATAAAACTGATAACTGAAAAGAACTTAAAGTAAAATTGCAAGTAAATTTGAATTGCATAAATTAAAGGACACGTAAATAAAATGGAACACAATTTTGCATTGTTAAAAAATAATTCACTAAATTACTTAAAAAAATTTGAATTACAAGAATTGGAACAATATTTCTATCTGCATATGCTATGCTTTATATACAAAGTGAAAGAGAGTTCTAGAACTTTAAAACCTAGTTGTAAACTTCCTACCTTGACGAATTCTTGGATATTATGTGGTTGATTCCTCTATTTGAATTTGGTCAAATTCAGCTCATATGATCCCATGTGAAATTTCAGCAGTACAACATGATCTTGGCCCTTAAAAGTTGTGGTGAGGAAGGCAAAGTTCTGGTTAGTTGATTCATTACTAACATTTTTGTTTTCTTCCTAAGACGTCTCTAATGTGAGCTGTAGGGGGCATAGTCGATGACATGGCTTGATTCTTCACATGGATATGTTGTTACATAGGTGAATTACCCAAGGGAGTGGGTAATTGCATTTTACCCTTTGCTATAAAGGTAAATCGAACTGGAAGGTTGTTTAGGGTTTCTGGGAAAAAGGTGAGTTTAGATTGAGATTAGGTGGGGATTTGGTGTTTAGCGCCCTTTCTTTATTTAATAAACAGGATTTGAAACTTAGGCTCGGGTAATAAAGAATAATGGGTTTGGTATTGGATTGGGTGGACCGGTTTTTAAGTTATATAAATAACTTTGTACTTTGGCGTATGTGATCCTCCATCTTTCAAAAATAACTCTGAAGTCCCCCAAATCAGTTAACATTCATCCAGGATTTTTAGTATTCATTAGAGTTTGTACTTTTGCAAAAATAGTCCTTGTGTTTTATTATAACTTGGAAAAGGAAGTTTGTTGCAATATCTTGAAACTTCAAGGGCCTTTCTTGTATAATCTTTAAAGTTTAGGGACCCTTTTGTAATTCTGGGTATCTAAGGGGTATAAAGTGTTATTCTTACAAAAGTGAAAGGAAACAAATACTTAGTTTGAAGACTTAAGTTGTCAATTTATCAAGATATTATTTTCAATTCCATAGTATTATATTACTACTTATCATGTATAATCAAATTAATATCAGATTTGAGATAGATATGGGAACAAATGGGGAATTGGGGAGACTGAGAGTCGAGAGAATTTTATAGTTATTTGGTTTAGGAGATAATAATTGCTTTTAAATGGTGGTAAGACAACTTTTATGGGAGGTTCAATGTAATTTATTTTATGTTTACAACTCAATATAGTACAAAAGTGATACTTACTAGTGATATTTTTTTTGCGTGGGGGTGGGGGTTAGCACCCTCATTGGCCCTTGATATATTTTGTCTCTGTTTTTAATGCTTGGTATATTGATGGTATGAGTATTATTGAAGATGAGAAGAGATTTCTTGAGGTTCTATACATTATATGGGTGAGTGGTAGTGGTTTGGGTCTTGAACTTAATATCAAGAAAAAAATGACTGTTTAGCCCTCGAATTGTGTCAGGCTTCCTTTTTTTGGGAAATGGTTTCCTTGGAAAATTTTATTACTCCAAAAAACATTTAAGTACGAGGGATGTAGATGAATCCTACATATCTACCCGTTACATAGGCAAACAAATTCCCAAAAAAAGAAACACATAAAACAACTACAAAGTCATATAGAAATAATGAAGTCTAAAATTTTCTACACATACAAACTCTGATTCCAAGATTATCATCAATATATTGGACACTGCCCGGAATATCCTGCCTATCATACATATCATCATCACATGGGTCGTAGTCATCATCAGGAATCTTGTAAGAATCTTTTGATTGTTCTAAATTAGTCCCATATCTCATATCAGATATTTTAGCAGCCATAAATTTTTCCATATCATTATTCACAGGTTTCATTACATCCTCTTTATTAAGCTCACCTGAAATATCACCCATTTTTCTAGGTTTCAGATCCCTTAATCATCCACAGGAGTAATTTATCCTTCAACAATCTTCTATTCAATATTTTCAATTTTCTCAATAATATGGATATAGCTAACTCTCATATGAGAAGTACCATCCTCAAACATAAACCAACCCAAAAATTTATCCAAACCAACTAACTTAGAAGTCCCACCATTCGTACATAAATCATCATCATTTTCAACATAATTAAATGCATTAAAAGAATTTGAGTCACTAACCTCTTTACTTGGACTAACCTCTTTACCATGCCTTGCAGCAACGTGCTTTTTCCTACCACTTGAAGTAGTACTCTTCTTGCCTACCATTCGATATTCTTGAGTAACTGGTTTAAAGTTCACCTTAGGGCTAACTGGTACAACCGTAGCTACTTGCTTAGGCTTGCTCACATTCTTTGTTAACCAATTGATCTCGTAACCTTAGGACAATCCTCAAGTTACATGGCCAAAAATATTACAACTCGAGCATCTAGGAGGTTTCTACTCATATTCAACATAAATGGTGCTTAAATAGAAACCTTCCTCGTTGAGTTTAGGCATAGCCACCATAATAGTATCTTTCAACTCTACATCAACACGCAGTTCAATCATTTCGCTAGCATAACTAGACCTATCCTATGATTTTAAACAACCTTAAGCCATATAGGAATCGAGCATCAAGGGAGCACAAGTTTTATAGCAACTGCACTAAGACCATCTTCACTAAATGTAGTCATAGGAACACCAAACCGGAATATTACCAACATCTTCTCTCAACGGATTCATATCCGGATCCCTTTTATTAAAGATAGTTGGGTTATTTCGAATAAACCATTGACCACCTAAAAAGTCTATAAGTTGAAACCCTAACAATCAAATCGACCCAAAATACTTTTAAAACGAATGTTAAAGCAAAGATAATCAAAGATTATAATGGTAGAACCTGATCATTAAAAGGATGTGTAATCAGAATTGAAAGTAGGGGACGATTTGCATGAAGTTAGGGTTTTTGGGATAATGGATTTGCCACCAGATAAAATCAATGGTGAGGGGTTAATGGTATGAAGCTTCGTGAGATTTTATTTCATGTCGACATTTAATGGTCGTCATTGGGTGTGAGGCTTCTTAGGAGAGATTTCATTAGAGACATATATTCTATCAGTAGGTTGGATAAGAGGAGAATCATAAATGATGTTGATTCGATGAGTCTTCTCTCACGGTCACATGACCTGCATAGTGAGCTTTATTTGCTTCGATCATGTATGAATATTGCTAAACTCTTGGTTTAAGGAATTGTCAACATGTACATATAGAGGAGGCACCTTGTTTTTTAGCAAAGGTTTGTGTGGGTCAATCGAGAATATACTAGGTTGTAGATGACCTTCGAGACTTATATTGGCGACTTTCTTGTTTACACATTCGATTTGGTGGTTTGGGTTTTGTACTCGAATAAAGTGGTTTCCTTGTATGCTTTTGTGGCCTCGAGTGCCGAATCATGGGTGCTACAACATCACATCGTTCGTGATAGTGACATTTGTCGTATAGATGATAATTAGGTATTTTTAGCTTTTGTTCATGATATGATTCCAAACTTCGATTTTAGAAATTTTGTTAATAAGGACGTTGCCCCCTCTAAAGCCCAACAAACACTAGTGGCTGCCATTTTTAGTAAAATAGTTAAAGATATAGAAGTCCATTTTGCCATGAGCACATGAATCTGAGATGGAAAGCAATTTTTGATTGTCTAAACCCTCGACATGCTCAGGATTTTCTATTAGATATCCTCGTAAAGAAACCAACTGACTTAGCTTAGTTGGCCACCAAGGTTCCACTAAATGGTTTCTTTAGGGGAGGTTTCATGGAGGTCTTGGGTTCAAGACCTGCCAAGGGCCCTTTCAGGCGAAGCAGATAAGGAGTCTAACATAATTAGACGAGGGTTCGAAGAAGACATTCTACCGCTTGGGTGTCATTGCACGACTCGACCCACTAACCACTAACATTTGTCGTTCTAAAAAAAGATATCCTCGTAAAGGATCTAGGTAAATATACGTCACCGATGGAATACTGTAGTATCCTTAAGTAGCGCTTCATGATTCCATTATTTATGGTTGATGTGATATGCCCTGTTTGTCGTAAAGTATGTTTGGATTTCTTCAGAGAACATTTCTTCGGAGAACATTTAGTTCATTGTAATCATCCCTCAAGATTCAAGTACCGACATGATTAGGGATAACGTTTTTGACATGTGTAAGTGTGTCAGGATATCCGCAAAAAAAGAAACGCTAGTGAACTTTTTTACTGAACCGTCAGATGGGAATCTACACTCAGACTGGCTGACGTTTTGATTTTTGGATGTGTTGGAGGAAAACATGTGTATGTGGGGATGAGCACGGTACCGATCCCGTACCGAATTAGTGGAACCGATTTCTTCCCGAGCATAAATTAATGGTACCGGTATCGTACCGAACGAAATTCGGATACCGGTACCGGAAAATCGGGATTTTCCCTTTTTTTCGGGGATTTCCCGAGTTGGTACCGGTCTCGTACCGAATTAGTGGTACCGATTTTTTTCCACATTATTTCGTAGTACCAGTACCGTACCAAATGGGATTCGGATACCGGGAATCGGTACCGTTCCGGTTCGGTTTCGAGATTCGAGATTAAATGCTCATCCCTATGTGTATGGATATTTGATCGGGGTTTCTTCTCTCGTGAGGTTGAGTATTAAGGGTTTACACTGGGTCATTTGAAAGCGGCATCGTGCAACGTGGAAAAATATAGAAAGCATGCATTGAATAGCAACACGTATTTATTCATTCACATGTAATATTTTTCGTTTTTTTCACCTAATACGATTGAGCTACTTGATAAAATTCAACTAACAGATTATGAAAAATATTGTTATGATATTTATATTCACAAATATGGTTTTCAAAAGAAATTTATTTTGCAATTTAAGAAGAACTAGTAATGCATTGTGCTCCTTGTTTGACTTTCATTTCGTAATTTAAAAGTTTTAAAAAGAGAGATAAGAAAAAGCAGTCCACTTGATTAATTCAAATTCATTTTTCTAGAAAACATGTGTTGCATGTTTGAGGTTTAAATATTTTTATTTGAGAATAATAGAGATTTAAAATCTGATCGATGTGATTTAATTTGATTTGATTTAATTTTATTATTATATATTATTGGCTACTCGTGATTAGGGCTGAGCACGGCAGAACTAAAACTGACCCGGACCAGAAAACTGGATCGGACCGAACAATTTTAGTCCGGACCGAGGTCCGAGGTTTTGAACCAATTTGGTCATCGATCCGGTCCAGTCTTATCAAAATATCGTCGATTATGCCTAATAAGACAGAACCGGACCGAGGACCGAACTCGGACCGGACTATTTCGGTCCAGTCTCAGTCCGGGATTTCAGACCAATTCGGTCCTCGGTCCGATCCGATCTTGACCGGTCCAGTCCGGTCCCGGACCGATACCCAACCTACTCGTGATAGTGTAACCGAGAGCGAAAGTAATGTGCGCTATTACATTTACATCTTTTATATGAGTGTATGAAAAGTTAATTACTACTACAAAAGTGCACGTAATAGAACTGATCTTTAACTACTTTTATCTATATTTTTAAGAGCATACAGAATACTAAAAACTAGTAGTAGAGTAACTTTTTAGTATGTGAAAAGTATTGTGATCCGTTTTCATGTATGATAATAAGTTTTCTAATTTTTTTTTCACAAAAGCTTGGTAAATAACGTTTTAAAAAAATGTAATGATTAAATAAAATTTGCATTAAATGTATTGAATATTTCAAGTTTTTCAAAGACTTGATTGTTGACGTAAATGTATTGAATTTGTTTGAAATCTTACACAAAGGAAAGAATACCGTTAATCTTATAGATATCTTTTAGAGTATAGTATATTAGTATGCAATTAGAGTTTGTGAAATATTTCTTTCAATGCCAATAACATTCTTTTTACAGGCGAATTGGTCATTGTTAATGCTCTTATTATAATTTTATACACGTACGTACATGCTGTCGACAAGCCATCGAAGGTAGATTTAGATACCTCTGTCTTTCAAAAAGTAAATGAAAAATCCTATGCAACCAAAAAAATGGGTTATAAAGACCCCCCAAAACCCCTACATATACTCCCTTGATTTTTAATTTTTTTTTTTTTTTTTTTTTTTTATAATTTTGGTTTTGTTATAAAACTGTGAATCGGAAAATACGGAATCAAAAAAATAAAGTTTAACAGGTTAAAACTGTTAAACAGTAAAAAATACATAACAAAAACTAATAAAAAAACTGTCCAGAAAAACATTAGGAGATAAAAAGTACACAAATAGTGTACTTTTTGTAACTTTTTTGTGGAGTAGGGTACCAATAGAGGTAACAAAAAAAATACACAAAATACGGAAAACACATGAATTATGAATACTATCTTAAAGTGCGGTAAAGCATGACAGAAGTGAAGACAGAGTGAAACTCGTGTTCGGTTCTTTAGATAATTATTCCACCCAATACAACAAGTTGCACAACTTTTTAAAATATTCTTCCTTGACACAAATAAAACGTGCTTTTTGTTTTTATTCTTAAAAATACGTACGCCACCACTCTTCATCATCACAGTTGTAATCAAATTTCATATATAAAACTTTCAAAACCCTCTTTTTATTCCATTCAAGTTTTTCTTCTCATCTCATTAGTTTTATATAAGTGAATAAACTTATTCTTACATAGCCGTGGAAGACAAGCGAGCAACAACTATGTCGATGGCTAGAAACCATTTTACCGATAAAGGAAAGTCACCTATGGAGAACAACTCTAGTAGCTTTGCCACAACTTGTAATCGATTAAGCTCTTTTCTTAAAGCCAAAGGAAGTCTAAGAAATCTTGCAATCCATGCAAATCTTGATCATATGGGTACATATCTCAATTCTCAAACATTCATACTTTTTCTTTTTTCTCGTTTTAGTATCATGACATGAACTAAGAAATTTCTACTTATTTAGGTAAGCAAGAGATGTTTTTGCCGACTACGATTGATTTGTTAAGCAACATGGAGAGCCCGGTTAAGGCGAAAGAAAAGGATGAACCAGTGAATAATCCTCTTCCTGAGTATGTTAGTTTCGATTTATTCTGTAAACAAGAAAACGGAGCAAGAAAATCTATTGATACAAACGAGTCCAAAACCGAACAAATGACTGTTATTTATGACGGACAAGTTTTAGTGTTTGATGGTGTTTCGGCTGATAAAGCGCGAAATATGATGTTAGCAGCACGTGGTGCTTCTAGTTGTAATAAAATTCATGTCGAGAATCGAGTTCAAGTGGCATCAACTATCGAAACGCGAAAACAAGTGGAATTGGATTTACCAATTGCGAGACGAGCATCGCTAAACAAGTTTTTGGCAAAGAGGAAAGATAGGGCAAACGAACGAGCACCGTATCAGTTGCCTAATCCGGTTGTGGTAGATGCTTCGTCGACTTATAAGTTTGATCTCAACTTATAGCTATTGCTAGTTATATTTTTAGATCAATAGAAATATGATTGTGTTAGTTTAGGTATGTTTATATGTCCTTATAAGTAATTTTAAATGAGGATTTGCTTTTATATTTTCAGAAACTTCATAAGGAATTTTTGTAGCTTTTTGAACTTTGATCGCATATATTGGCGCAATTAAACATCTGATCATAATGTTTAAATTATTGAATACGTACTCTGTATTTGACATTGGTGGAGAATGATAAGGGGGCAGGTGGGTACGATCTGAAAATTTGTGGTGTAACTTCTTTAAGATATATATGACTATTTTTGTAGTTTTTTCTCTAACGAACCCCCTTATAATGTACTTTGTAAAAGTCATCAAAATTTGCTCTTTAGATCATAACTTTGTGTACGCCGAGATTTGATAGGGTTGGGTCAAACAGGCCACTATTATTTATCTTAGGATTAAGATTTTTAGATTTTATAAATACTGTCATTATTATCAAATATAATCAGTCTATCAAATAAATCAATAAAATCTTCAGTTTCTCTTTTCTAATTTTTAAGAAGTCAGCACACGCTTGAAGTGGTGCTATCTATCCCGATACACCTTAACCGAGCCGTATCAATTGTTGTTTTCATTGAGGGTCCTCGTTAAGGGCTTCTGATTAAGAGTTCCAACTCAAAAAAAATAAAAAATTGTTCGACCTGTTGGTACTGTTCACGGGGGGTGTTGTTCATCGCACTGTTCACCGACGAGATACTGTTTACCAGTGAAAAAAATATTGTTTTCGAGTACAATTCATGGCATTGGGTGGCAGTAGCAAGCGAGACGCGAAAGAGGCACTATCTAAGCTCTTGCAAATGAGTACGATGACCGAATACCGATGTGAGTTTGAGAGACTTATAAGTCAGGTAACGGAGTACTCTGAATGTTTACTTATCTCGTTTTTTATCTCTGGACTTAAACTGCCATTAAAACGAGATCTATGGAGATCGAGACCTGCAACTTTAGGTGAAGCTTTAACCCTAACCCGTATCACTGAGGCCCGTTTTAAGGATGAGAGGGCTACCACAGCCATCGCCAAACCAAATTACCTTAACGCATGGTTACAAATTCAAAGTCACGAGGAAACAACTATCCTTGAGTCGAACAAGGAGGACGGTGCCAAAACAAGTAGGGTTGCTACATCTGAAAAAATGGCATTCATGATGGTTTTGAGGTTAGATATTGCAAGGTAACGAAAGATAGAACATCAGTTGGCTCCGTGTCAAAGGAATCTATTGTTCACGATCAATCGGTTTTGAGCTCGACATGGAAGGATGATGGGTCAACTGCCTTTTGTGGAAATGTTGGTAAGCAAGTGAAGATGTGTCCATTTAGGGGTAATCAACATCAAACCATTGCAATGTCTCCTTCTTTACTTTCTCTTGAGGAGCAAAATAACTTGATGCACGAAAGAAGACTGCGATGAAGACTTTGGGATCCCAGAATCAAGAGTGTGTTTCAAGAGTCACCTTGATCGCAAGGTGAATTCGGAGGAGTGAGAAATGTTACGCCGGGCATTGATAAGGTTGGGCCAAACGGACCACTATTATTTATTTTAGGATTATGGTTTCTAGGGTTTATAAATACTATCATTGTTATCAATGTAATCAGTCAATCAAATTAATCAATCAAAATCTTTAGTTTCTCTTCTCTATTTTTTAAGGAGTCGACACACGCTTGAAGTGGTGCTATCTATCTCGATACACCCTAACCGGGTCGTATCACTTTGGAGGTGATTTATTTTACAAACTTGTAAAAAATTATAAGTAAAGAGACTGATCTCAGCCATTCAAAATCTAAGACCAAATTTATGATTTAGAAATACGGAGAGACTAAAATTGATAATATACTAAAGATAGTGGAAGGACTAATAGTGAAAATATGTAAAAACACTTCCATCTTTCCCAGTTTTCACTAAATACACACACACACACATCACACACACAATCTGTCAACCTCAAACTCTAACAAAAATATCAAAAATCTACTACAATTGACCATAACAAATCAATAATTAAACATAAAAATAGAATAAGGAACTAGTGAATCAATCGATCCTGAAAAAAAAACGGTTCAAAACGAACCGATTGGGAAGTTGAGGTTTGGGAATGTAGGGGATGTGGGTGGGGGGATGTACGGTGGTTTATTGTGGCGATGGTGGTTGTTGTGGCGGAGAATGTGGGTTTTGGTGATGTCATGATAGGTGTGGTTGGTGTGTTTTGATTTTTGACATTAATTGGTATTTTATAGTAATAAAGCACATCATGTTTCATTTTATAACCTAAACTGTTTATAACTGTATTCAAAAAGTCACCCCTATTTACCATATCAACATAACAAATCTGACCTTCAATGTACTCCTTTTTTGGACTACCATTGAACTTTCCATAGTAGTGACACTTGATGGTAAACAAGTTGGTATATGTATCTGTTTCAAAAGAAAAGAACGATTGTGATCACTTGGTGTTCATATCATATATCCGAATATTAGAATGCACATAAGAAAATCGAATGTAATCACTCACCATGAAATGCAAGATTAAACGTTTCCCCTTCCTGCCTTATGTAGAAATCTTGTACAATATCATCTATATTAGGATGGAATGAAATTACGAAAAACCTAGAGAGATTAGTTGAGATTACAGAGGAAAATAAGAGGATGAAAAGTTATGTTTTTTATTTGTGTATAAAACGATCGGGTAATAATAGGGTCGGGTTATGGCGTTGGAAAGTGGGTGGGTTTAATATATGTAATAGAGAAAAAAACGAGTATACCCCAGAATAAAATATTAAAATTTCAGCAACTTAACGTTGTTACTAAAGAAGGAGGTTGAATGCGAATGAAGTTTCGTTTTGAGAAGGCCGCCTGCACTTTCTTGTAGTAGGGGAGTAAACTTGCAATTTTGGAATATGCCAAGGGGCATATTTGCAGATTTCTCTTTTTAAAATTTATTTGTATATTCAAAATGTTTGATATGTTGTCATTTATACCTTTGCATTATTGATAACTCGGATTTTACTCAGGTTAAAAAGATTAAAGTTCGTGTTCTCGGTATCTCTTCGAATTGATCTAAGTTCTCTATGTGACTCTATTGTTTTTGGTGAAACAAATATTTTTGGTTGTTTATAAATTAAATGTGCAAAACAATTAAAGTAAAAGGCAGGTAACTTAAAATCTAAGTCTAATTAAAATAAAAGTGCAAGTATTTAAAAACGTGACTGAAATTAAAGGGCGCTAAAGTAAATGACGCAAATTTAAATCTATCTAAGGCAATCTTAAAACGCGACTAAAATTTAAACTAAGGCAAGTCTAAAGTAAAGCTAAGGCAAATAATCTTAAAGGTGCAATTAAATAAAAAGGCGGGAAAAATAAAGCTTGAAAATAAAGGACAGAAATTTAAAAACAGATAATAACAAAAACCTGAAAGAAACCTTGATTCGGAAGTTTAAAACTTCCGAATGAACTAGCTTGACTCGGAACTTTTGAGTTCCGAATGAAACAGTCTTGACCCGGAAGTTTTGGTGTTGATCCGGAACTTTTTCCTTCCCTTGATCCGGAACTTCGTTCGGAAGATATTGATCCGGAACTTTTGCCCTTGGTTCGGAACTTTCGAATTGATCCGGAACTTTTGAGACTTCCGAATGAACTGCTTGACTCGGAACTTTTGAGGTTCCGAATGAACCCTCTCTGATCCGGAACTTTTTGGAGTTCCGAATGAATTGCTTGATCCGGAACTTTTGAGTTCCGAATGAAACCTTTCTGATCCGGAACTTTTGGACTTCCGGATGAAGCTAGCTTGGTTCGAAACTTTTGGAGTTCCGAATGAACAACTCTAGATTCGGAAGACTTCCTGATGAAGCTCTTGATCCTGAACTTTCAGACTTCCGAATGAACACTCCTCTTTTCTTGGTTCGGAAGTTTCCTGAGAAGTATCAAACACAGAAACAAACTCCCCGAAGAACAAGGGATAACAGAAACAAGAATATAACAAAGATTCAACCAAAATCAAGCAAACGATTAAGCTAAACTAATAACAAATCAACAGTTAAACATAAACAAACAATTTAAATCAACAAAACAAACAAATTTAACCACAATAATCAAAAACCCCCTTGATCAAAATAAAAACAAGAACATGAACACAAACATAAACATAGAAATCAAAGATTTAGAAAGGTAGATGGGAGATTAACAAGATAAAGTAAAGATTGACAAGAATTAAATGGAAACTTACTTGAAATTAAATGAATTTAAGGTGCAAGACAAGGTAATTAAATTGACAAGTATTTAAATGACAAGGTAATTAAAAGTGGAAAACTAATTGTCACACTTAGCCAACAAAGAAAAATGATTAATGATCTAATCTATATATATAGGGGAGGATTAGGAAGCTTCCTCCCCTCTTTCCTTTTCTCTTAATTACAAGCTTAAGTCCTTTCTTCTTTAATCTTCATTAATTGCATGCTTAGTCCTTTTCTTCTAATCTTCTTTAAACTTGGACTTAAATGACTTTTGGCTCGGGATTTCTTTTGAACTCGTCTTTAAATTCTTCAATAAATTAGACTTGAGTTTCTCGGCTTTTGATAAACTTCCGTCTTTTGACTTTTTCTTCGATAAATCTTCAGAATTGGTCTTGGACTTCCGTTCTTTTTGCACTCTTGACTTCTTGACTTCGTCTTTCATCTTTTTTTCTTCAATAAAAGTCCGTAAATGCCCGTGAATTCCCGTGTTTTCTCCACTTTTCTCCTTTTCGTCCTAAATCACAACAAAAACACAAACCACGCATAATTCCGACATAAAAGACATAAAATACACGTTTTGGTCCGGTTATTATTGTAATTAAGTGGTAGAAAAGATGTGTGTTTACACACATATCAATTATTTAGAAAAATATATAATATTAAAGATATAAATGTCATAACATATACTATATTTTAAGTATGCAAATAAATTTATGAAGTATTCAAATCAACTCTTAAACTTTTAAGAACATCCACAATACTCCAAGTATTCAATGATTTGAAGCATTGATGACATTTAATGTGCACCACTTTTAAACACAAGGGCTTTAGAGCATCTCCGATGCATATTTGTAACATGACTTTTTAATATTTTGATAAGTTTTAAAAAAGACTTTTTGTATTGTGGTAATAGGTTTACTAAAGCTTTTTGATGAATGACTTTTTATATGCAAAGCTTTTGATAAAACATCATGTGAGTAGTTTCTTTAAATGCAAACATGTTTTATTTTTATTTCACCTCCTTCATCAACTATAAATTAATTAGTAAAAGCTTTATAAAGAGTTTTATGCGTTGGAGGAAGGTTTGCAAAATGACTTTTAAAAGACAATTTATTTAGAAATTATTGATAATAAATGTAAAAGGTCATTTATATTTACAAGTATTAGAGGTGCTCTTAAAGAATGACTTTTAGTTTACAAAATTTTTGTAAAAAACTTTTTGAAAAGCTTTTGAAGCAATGCAAAAAAACTCTTTAAAAAGTTTTTCTAAATAATAAAAAGCTTGTTGATTTTACCATTGGAGTTGCTATTAGCCAGTGAAGTTTTCGATACGACATTTGAAGGTTAGGTGCATAAACCTCAAACAGTTGAGCCTTTGTCAAATATGATATTCCTACCTAATTCCTCCATGCCAAATCAAACAGCCCACATGCTCCAATAACTTATTTTATACGATCGTGTAATATACAAGCATCGTACCAACAATATCCCTTTATATTAAAATTGTGTGTGTTAATTACTTAATTTTGAGGTCTCAATCTTTCATGTTTAATGACCCAACAAAGAACAAAATACCAATGTTTTAAAACCCATTGACTCGGTCGAGTCACCAGGTCCGGGTTAACCCGGGTCAACCTGGGTTAACCCGGTTTTTAAAAAAAAAAAAAAAATTTATATTTTTAATAATTAACAAAGTTATATTTATAAAAACTATAAAAACTTACGTATATTGAAAATATAAATTGTTTACCAACCAATATAATATATAAAAATTAAATTTCGTCGTAAATACGTAAAATTAAAAAAAAAAACCCGAAAAACTCGAAACCCAGTCGGGTCTTGAGAACCGGGTTGACCCGGGTCACCTCAAACCCGCCGGGTCAAGCAGGGTTTCGAAAATATAAAACCTGAGTCAATATGACCCGTTTTCTCAGCCGAAACCGGTTCAACCGGTTGACCTGACCGGATCAACCCAGGTCTGAAAACATTGCAAAATACAAGTGGCCTTAATTTTATCTTTGGTGTTCGCTTTTACATATAAGTACTCTGTACTCCGTATAACACACATTTACGTATCACATATTTTAATAGAGTGACCAATGATAATCAAATAAAACCAAACGAGTTACGAAAACGTATCCATGTTAAGAAAAGTATAGACTTGTCGATATCATTAATTCCAACCCGTGATCGACGTTGAAATTTACTCTACTCTACTCTACTCGTATTAAACATGCAGAAAGGGACCAGCCTAAAACATATGTGTGTGATGTGTAGAAGAGTTAACATGGTCCACATGACATTTATGGTCCGATATTACCGTTTCAAATTCAAAGTATTTTGATCTGAATTATACAGTTTGAGGTTAGATCGCCGGACGTTGTTTCCCTTACGTTGTACGCACGGGTCATAGTGAGTTTTCACTCACTCCCGTACCCTCTGTCGAATAATCGCTCAAAAAGGTTAGCCGTTAGATGGGTTTGGATACCAGAAGCTAGATTTACTTTCAAAAGTCCTAGTGTCGCTATAGTTAGTCGGTAATTTGGTCGGAACTACTAATGTTGCACTAAATTTAGGGTTATGATCATAGTTTATCGTTTCGCTATCGTTGTAATCTTAATGGTTGTTGTAGTTTTAGGGTTATATATTTTGGTCTTGATTCATGCATGTTGTTGTAATCGTTAATATTGTCCTCGTTTGATACATCATATAACTGCCTAGCTTTTAGTAAAGAAAATTGTTAGATGAAGTAGTACTAATTGTTAGATGAAGTAGTACTTGGTACACAAGTATACTAAAAATATGATAATGGTAATGGTCGACATTTTCTAGCCAATCAAAGTATTACACCCTACCTCATAATTTAAACGGACCATTAAAGGCCAATCAAGTGACGGGTAACGAGTCGTACATTTGATATTTTACGCATTGATTCCTTTTGTTGGCTTTGTTATAGGGGACCGATTAAACATCAAAATCATGCACATAAAGAAAATAGGGTCAATCTTTAATTAACATCGTACGCAATTGTTCTACGGTCCACAAATTAAAGTTTCTAAAAAGTTTCGAGACGCTGATAGCATACATTGCCTTACATGACAAGGCAAGTGATTGTTGTCGATTTTCCTCGTAACATAAAGTATGCGCCTATTCAAAATCGACAAAGGACAGTCTCTTTAGGTCGCAAGACATAAGAGTACTAGTCGATGGAGGATCACCCAACTCGATTGTGAGTTTAGGTCTATTAAATTTAGAATTAGTTAATTAGCTTTAAATTTAATGGACATAAACCCACAATTGAGTTCGGCCATCCTTTATCGTCTAGTAAAGAGGCGAAGCAGAGTGCCTCAATGTTGAGTAATGCGTTTTAACCCGGTGAATGTTGGACAAATAAGTGAATGATTGATCGAGTTGATCTAATTACGGGCATGTTAATGACTGCATCAAACGGATATGTCAATTTTAAGTTTTAGGAGGAATCATAAACTTCTACTTGTCAAAATGCTCTTAAAAGGTAGTACGTAGTATTAAATGGCATGGGACCAATGTAGAATTGAATTAAGAAAATGACGAACATGCTGAAAATGGCCACCGCCCCACCAGTCCAGAACGAAATCACGACTACAAATTTCTAAGACAACTTGTGTTATTAGAGCCTTAGAGGTCAAAGGAGTGGTAGCGTTTTTACGTGGTTGTTGGTATATGGCGTCACTTTGGCAATAACGCACTTTTTGGTGCTTCGGCCGTATTTTTTCGTGTTATAGTTGTTAGTAAAAAAAGCGCGTTTTTTGGTTTTTTTTTTCAAAAATTGTGACCGTTGGTATTTAAAAGACTAGCATTACAAAAAACATTATTTTTTTAAATTTTAACTCGTTAAAACCTTTATAAAAATCTTCTAATCATATCATACACTTCCATTATACTTTCTATTTGATAAATATATCAAGTTTTTTCAACAAAATCACTATAGATCCAAACACTCCTAACACATGTGATTTCTAAGATGCGTACTTCAAAGGCGATGCTAAACGGTACGTCCAGAGTTACCAAGAATAAGAAAAATACCTAGCTTTGTGTAATCAACAAGACGGGGGTTCGAGATCAAGTACTCGTACGAAGAACACGCGTAGATACATACCTCGTCAAAGAGAAGAAGCAGAACAACGTTTACTCGAGGGCTATTATGGTGACGATAAGACTCATCCTAAATACCCGATTGAGAAGTTTCAGTGAAGGTATCGTATGAGTTCTAACCTTTTAAAAAAAATACTCAACTCTATTTTAAGTTATAAAGTTAAACCTCTTCCCGGTTATTTTGCATATTTTAAGCCAGGTCTCGATGCTACCGGGTCTGTAAGTATTCATCATATTCTTGAAATACCTTCCGAAATACGTCAATTGGCATACGGGTCATCACCCGATGCACTTAACGAGTACATGCAAATTACAAAACACACTTTACGTGAATGTTTAATTAAATTTACTAAATGCATATATATGTTACATGTTAAAGAATATTCAAAAGAACCCACAACAAAGGATGTTGAAAACATATATGAATTACATTAAGATAAACATAAACTTCTAGGAATGCTCGGGAGTATTGACTGTAGAATTGGGATTGGTTAAACTGTCCAAAGGTTATGCATACTCAATTCAAAAGAAGTGATAATAAATACCCAAATCTTATGTTAGAAGTTGTTATACGTTTGTCAAAATCTTTTCAATTCCAAGAGATCGCTTGAAAGATATTGAACGTGTTTTCGGTGTCTTACAATGTCATCCGGGCGTTATACGACAACCCGCACGTGGTTACAAAATAAACTGGTTCAAAAGAATCATCTATTGTCACACCCCACCATGGCGGAATATGGGGCGCGACGTATGGATAACATCATAACAATAACGTGCCTATAGAGAAAACTAAATGAAATGGAAATATCATAAATGGTGACACAATGTCATGAAGATATCACAAACAATGCAGGCGTCTAGGTAAGTAGGTAACAGGTCTACCTCTTACCGAAGACATACAATTAACAAATAACAAACATATAGGTGTTTACAAAGTATCACTTATTCAAACATAAGTAAAGAATAAGAGGAAAGGGGGTTCCTCCAAATGCAATCATACGCCTCCCAACTAGCCACTCCTATTCTCACGCTTAACCACATTCTCACCTGAAAGAGACACTAAAACACGTCAACAATAATGTTGGTGAGAGTCATAGGTTTAGACTCTAACTCCAAATCAATTATAAGATGTGAATAATAACCATCAATAAAAGAACATATGGACAATGTGCTAAAATTATGTATTAATAACTAGCATTCAAGATTAACCAATCACCACAAATTCAAGGCTCCAAGCCTTACCAATAACCACAATTCCAAGGCTCCAAGCCTTACCAATCACCATGGTCCCATAGGCGCCCATACACCTATGAACCAATCCCAAGGCCCCGCCTTGTCAACATCCCCTTGGTACCAAGTCAAACCACAATAATTAAGAAGGCACGTGTCCCCCGATCCAAATCATAAACAAAATCAAAAATCACATATCAGTTAATCACATAAGTGCACACACAAGTCCATCACAAACCATAAAAACATTCACAGTATTAGTTACAAAACCATAGAGTGTCTCTTCCATTCCATCTGGAATTCAAATCATAAAAAGACATGGGACTATGAAACTCACCTGAACAAGCTTCTCCAAGTATCCGCACTCTAGCAAAAATCTAAACACACAAACGTATACAATCAAGACATGAACCACATACCAAAATGGCTCATCAATCTATGATGGATATATAACCTTATCCTACCACTTAACCCCATTTATATGCCATATTCATCTCATTACATCCCTCTGTACAACCCTTAACTTAGTTTAGTTCATAACTCGTCCCGTTAACATTTAACCCAAAACAGTCCCATTTTTCACAAACTATGGATCGAACACCCCCTTAACCAAAATAACATGCCCTGTAAAAGAAACCCTATGCCCTTACATGTGTTAGTTAACTCTCCCATTTGGCCTCAACCTTAAAGCTACTATTAAGGCCTCCATATATATATATATATATATATATATATATATATATATATATATATATACTTTTACCTATCCAGAATTTACTGATTTTGAACATACAAAAAGTTTGTTATGATCAAAGGGTCTTACCCTAACCCATTTGTTTATTCCTCCTCCAGATCTTTTATTTAATATATAATCTAAGTCTCACGTTCATTTGAAGGTCCAATTATACTCCTAAGTACCCTAAACATCTTAAAACATTAATTTAAACCCGACTGATTTCAAAACTGCTTTGACCTCCGACTGTTGTAACCTGTTTTTGACCCACTTCCCGACCTCCAATTTAGTTCTCGTTTCTCGAATTTAAAAGCCAACTCAATTACCTTTCCAGGTGTACCAATATCGCAATTTAGAAGTTTGTAAAACTCTAGATATGATCAAAACAAGTGACCTAAATTTCTGCCAGTTTTTAAAAACGAATTTAACACAATTAGCCTAATTAATTACCATCACCATGTATAATTATTATCTCTAATTAATCTAATCATGTTTATACCATTATAATACAGAATTCATAATTAACCTAACCCTAGATCTAGGGGTGTCAAAAAAGTTGACCCGACCCGAACCCGACCCGAACCCAAACCCGACCCGAACCCGAACCCGAATAATCATACTCGGGTCGGGTCACTCGGGTCCGAAAGCGTATTCGGGTCAATTCGGATTGACCCGAATTGACCCGAGTTTTAATTAGGCTCGAGTTCGGGTTATATATTTTTACCCTTGACCCGACTTGACCCGACCCGAGTTGACCCGAACCCGACCAACCCGACTTGACCCGACTAAAATTAGACTTTTTACATTGTTTTAGTACAAAATTAGGCCACTTTTTACACTTTTTCCTCAAACTCGGGTTGACCCGAACCCGAGTTGACCCGACCCGAGTTGACCCGACCCGAATTAACCCGAACCCAAGTGACCCGAGTTCTAATTAGGCTCGGGTTCGAGTTATATATTTTTTACCCTTGACCCGACTTGACCCGACCCGAGTTGACCCGAACCCGACCGGGTCAACCCGAATCACACCCCTACCTAGATCCATCATGTATTGATTAAGAACGAGTTAAAAATAATATAATCGAAAAGAGAAACATAGGTTTTACCTTAGAATTTTTAGAAGACAAGAAAATTATAAAGAACCCTAAAAATATCCATTGATGTCGACTAAAACTTGATCTCCAAGTATTTTATGAGTGTTTTGATTAATAAAAAGACTTTATATACTTTCCTAACAAGTCCTTGGCCCATCTACAAAACCCGGTTCCCTTTTTCCCTTTTTTCCCATTTTCTTTTCTTCCCGCGTTTACAATCCGACTATACCCCTATATATATATATATCTTTACATTATATATAAGAGGAGGGATTTGCCACATCATCTAATCACCCCCTAATCCACATCAGCAGTTTTTGACTTTTGAAATTCGGATTTTAAAAAATTTGTACAGCTGCAGGGTTCGAACCTGGGTCTTGAAAACTAATACAAGAAGCGTCAACCATCTGACTAACCCAATTGTTGTGGTATCAGTTACAAAATCATATTAATAAACACATGAGAACATTAAAAATAATAAAAATAAGACCCGTACCATTCGTAATATCCTTTAAATCTACAATCCATAGCAGATCGTATGGGATTAACCCTAAAAGCATCAAACCACACACAAAATCAATCGACCATAAACTTACAAAAGCACACCAATCGATCATAATAGACCCGTACAAGAATTAGTTTTAATACGATTAGACATGATCCCTTGATTTGTTCCTCATTGATTCTTTTTATTTAGTATGTTGATTTATGTGTTATTTATTATGAACAAAAAACATGCGATCAAAGGGATTCATCAAAGGGTATACTATTAGTATCGCTTTTTCATTCTAATATGGATTGTTTGCACCTGTTTCCAGTTTTTCATCTCCTATACTGATCTTAAAACCACAGGTAAGTTTGTTTAGAACTAATATTATTTTCCTGAAAATAAGTGATATTATTAACATAACCACAGGTAAGTTTGTTTAGAACTCATATTATTTTTTCCTGAAAATAAGTGATATTATTAACATAAAACCTTATTAGCTTATTAGGTTTATATTTAAAATCGTGGCCTGAAAAACCAGACAGAGAACGTCTCAGCCAGTTGAGATTCGTTAATGACATTCTTGGCAACCAAAGTTTTATCTGAACTGCAGCTGCATTTACTATAATGACATGTATAACTGATATTGAGTGTATAAATAATAACAAATTTATCCACGATAGCTAAGAGGAGAAGATTTATTTGTTTGTGTTATATAAGAGTTTCATAAGCTGTAGTTGGATAATTGCTTTAAAATAAATGTATTCTTAAAATACGATATCTCCTGTCTTTTTTGCTTTGTGATGACGATCGGGTACGTCCGTATGTGTATGCACAAGGGATGCTACGTTCTTGATTTCAATCGTATCTTTCAGCCTTCAATGAATGCCTTTGCCAATGAAGAAAGAAGAGATTAAACAAGATCAACAGGTAATGCTAATTTCTTTTCTTTTAAATTAAACTAAGGGGCGTTTGGATCTCCAATTTGGAGTTGATTATATTGTGATTTGAACTCGAAATAATCTGTTTTATAGTTTTTAGATGAACGCATTTACTCTTAATTATATGACCAGTGGTGAATGAATTCAGTTTTATACAACCTATAACACAGTTGATTATCTAGCGTTCAGGTAAATTAAGTTATAATAGAGAAACTAATTGGGTTTGCAAGTGTGAAATCATATGTTCAAAAATGTAGAAAAATAAAATTTACGACACCTAATGATACTTGGTGTAAGTAGCACGTAAAGAGCTTGAGATTCGAGAGGAACCTATATAATATTCGATGGTCACTTGAAATAATGCAGGTTCTAACATCGATTACTTTTATTATGTATGGACAGTTTTAGCTAAATTTTTCGCTGAGTGCACAGTTTTAGCTGATATCAGGTTACCTCGATATGTATGGACAGATTTAGCTGAATGCACAATGACAACTCCTCTAGGTTTTTGGCTCAAAGTAATGGTAACAACGCTAGACCACACCATGGCTTTAAGAGAAATCTCTAAAGCTTTGTCTATAAGCTGCTATTCCGAGAAGAGTTTTAATATGAAGAAAAGGCTTCTTTGTGGTATGTGTTATACTGTTGTTCAACATGATTTCTACTCTTTACCAAGTTATTGTTTGGCCTAGATTTATTTTCCCTACAAATGACTAGGGAGCATAATTATTTTAGGAGATGTTTTTGACTTCATGAATGCAGATGGTTGTGATTCCAAGATCTCATTATAGCTTTCAAGATAGAACCTGATGTCGAATTCCTACTCTCATTTAGGCAAGATTGAGATGGCTCTCAACTTACTAAATCTGAGCAACTAAGACTATAGACAAGTGAGTATATTGTATTATCATTATGTTGAATTATATGGACCATTTGTTAAGGAAGTCTAATAAAATTTTCTACTGATGTAATATAAGTTTATGGAATGGATACAGAACCGTGGACTTAGAGGATTCCTGAATTTCCTTGGATGTTAAAATCTGTGAAAGAGAGTTGTCGGGCAGCATGCTTTTTTGTTTTGAGTGAAGAAGTTAAAGCTCGGCCTGCAGCTTCAGGAGGTTTTCTTCCAACCTTTCTTTGCTAAAGTTTTCGATATTGAGAGAGGGGTTACTCATCCTCCTTATGTTTTTTTTCTATATCTAGGTGAGCTTTTGAAGCAGGAAGTTATTTTTTAGAAGATATAGTCAACCATAGAATAAAGCTAAGAAGCTTTAATGAGGCCGACACGCGTCAAGAGTAGGTAACACATATTTATTTAACGCGTGATCCAAATAACACCACTGTCGTATATATTTGACATTAATCCCCACTTGCTTTGCTTCATTTATTATACATTTGGTTTTATATGCTTAACAGGCGGTGGATAGCTCTGCAAATCAGTTCGATAGCTGCAAACAAGGTTTCTACTATGAATACATCGATGTCCGGTATGCTAAGTGCTTTTTTTCCGTTTACTCAAGCAACTTATATCCACTTCTTATGTGCAGCCGAAACCTACAAAAGGTATATATTTTTATGTTGCAATGTGCAGGTCGTTTGTTCTAAAATTTTGTTTGTAAAGTTTCTTTGCTACTTTTGGTAGTTAGGGCTGCTATTCGTGTAAAAGCATAGCATTATTTGTAATAATTGTGTGTCAAAAATGCAGTAACTAGATAAGTTTTCTTGGCAGCATTGAGTATTGGCCGGACCCACAACGAGGCATCAAAGAAGCATACAAGGTTTCACAATGGATTCATGCTAATTGGTTTCAGACTTAATTCTAAAGGCAACCAAATATTGGTCTATTATTTGTTGACGGGGAAAAATTTGGATACATTTGACGATAATGAAGGTAATATTTTTAAATCATTCATAATCAAGTAAATTATAATGTCGATGATGAGTTCTACATAAGGGGTGTTTGTGATTACTGATTTTATACAGTTTATTGGTATTATAGATCCTGCCAAGGTCCTCTTTTAACCCCAAAAAACCTGTCACTGCCAAACACTCTTTGACAGTAGTGATGAGCAATGCGTCAAAGTTTGAAGAGAGGGTTGCACCATTTTTTTTTGGTTCCAATTTTCCATACGAATTTGCTGGTTGTCCAGGCTCAGGCCGTTTGATAGCCGTCAGGTACCTTTTGTTGATTATACAACACTAAACTTATAAGTCTAATTACCCGATATTAAATATTGATATGGTTTGTGTTGGGCAACGGACGAGAATGCTCTTGGCTTTCACAAGTGGCTGGAGTTGCAATACCTGAATACATATTTACTGATAACAAACAAGGACGATATTCACCTTACAGTTAACTAAAGATATACAGAGTATGTTACTGCAATATGTCAAGGGATGTCTGGATGTGCGTACTTCAAACTCATTATGATTGCACTATTTTAAATATATATATGTGGTCCAAAACTTCAAAAATCAGCAAAAAGAGATTCAGGTAAAGAGTTCTACAAGAAAACTGATATTGTGGTAAGTGTAAAATCATACGACCATCTCCAACTATAACCGCTTGATTATGATTATCTTAATTTGATTCTTTAAGCTGCAATATAAGTATCAGACTATGGGTTGATTGAGTATGTTGATCTTTTCAGGATCCTGATTTATTACTCTTGGATGAACCTATGAATCTATGGAGATGGGATGAATATGCGTGAAAAGAATTTTTGACGACTATTTGGACGGTTTATACATGAATAACCTAAGATCCTATTTATCTCAGGGGTGGTGATTACGATCAGTATCAAGTTCTCCATTCAATTTTTAAGAAGCGTGCCAAGTTGAAGGTTCTCCGTGCCTTCTTGCTCTATCTTTTTCTCGGTTCATTTACTGTTTTCTGCTTTCTTGCTTTATTTTTTTCTCGGTTCATTTACTGTTCTGTTTTGCAGTTCTTTAATCTTCTGCACGATCGCTTCTACCAAGAACAGTTTCTTTCGCCATTAACTTACGTGAAGAGTCCTAAGACCCACACATGTTATTTTGGTAGGTGATTCCTAGAGGCCCTGAAAAAGTATTCTGTATTTAATTTCTGAACAGTTGCGTTCCTCTGTAGTGCATCATCTTGAAATCCAGGTAAGGCGCTGAATTCTCGATTTGTCTACTATTCTTTTTGTCTTTTATCAGTTTTGGCTATACTTGTGGATTCATGTGACTTTAAAAGTCATGATATTCTTCTGATCTGAATATCGTATAGTTTTTCTTATATTAAACTGTAGTAAACCAGTACATACTTTCTGCCAAATAAAGTTTAGATAGTATCATGCCATTACTAAAACTGCTAATTCATGTTGCTGAAATAGGAGACAAACCGTCTCAAGTATTTTTGCATACTGATAAAGTTTGGAATTTGAACTTCAAATTGCCATAGAAATTAATTCTGTTTGATTGCAGTATGGACAGTTGGAGCAAACAGTCTAATGTGATAGACCTAAATCAAGTTGAATCTTATGTCATTTTGACTTCAACAATCATTTTCATTGAATTAGATTACGTTTTTTATTTACTTCTAGAGTTTTAGTAAGCCCATTTTATTTACCCCAGAAGTGTTGCGGCTGCACATATGGGCAGTTTTGAATTTAGGGATGCGATGAGAGATTTAACACCGAGAACTTGGTTCCAATTGAACAAAGAGATATACTTTTGTACCATCTATCCATATTCTTAATGCCCTTTTGGGTCCTGATGGGAGGAATACACGACAAAAGGTTCTTTCTGTTGAAGAAGACCCACAAGGCATGGGTAATACAGGTCCTGATCGAAGGTTCAAGGTACCATTTGCCTATATAAATTGATCAAAGCTTTATTGTAAACATCTTTCTGATCACGGTTTCTTGACTCGTGCATTATCAAAATCTAATACAATAATCAAATGATTTAGTGACTGAGATCTTCCAATTATTCAAGAAGTCAGCAACTAAATAACTGATAACTGATTATTGCCAAATAGGAAAATGCCTTTTAAGTTCCATTGTGGCATTTTTTTTGCTTCCGCCAAATTTTCACACCCCTTGATGGTTGTTATATTTTTAACTTCTTTTTTTGAAGCGAGAAATCCGTAGGTTTTTACAACTTCCACTGGCGATGTAGTTAAAAAAGAAATGAAGTTGGTTAAAAGAGAATAGTCACTGGACGATGCGGAGAAAAAAGATTGGTCTGCTACGAGGTTGGAGTTGGCAGGAAAAGATTCCAGGCGAATAAATTTGCCAATTTGGGTCCTAGGGAGACTGGAAAGGTGTAGGTAAAGGAAGAAGTCTTGAAAATGCGGGCAGGGTAATAATGGATTGTAATTTCACCGCTAAAAAAATAATATTCAGAAGTAGTTGACGCCAAAATTAAAGTCAAACTTATAAACTATGCTGCAGTAGATATAGCTTCTTGTATTGAATCAAACCAGAACGCAAACCTGAGAGATATTTTCTGTTTTACTTATCAGCTTATTCAAGAGAATGCGAAGGATTCATATGATAATGGTGTTTGCCCCTAGGATTTTTCATAAGCCAATCAAGAAACTGAAAAAGCTAAAAAATGACAAACAAACATTGGGATTTTTGGATCCTTTTGTTGAACTGCTACACAGTGGTTGAGCTCCAAGTGTGAAGATATAACATCTTCATCTCTTATGTGTCTTTCACACTTCTTGTGAAGTTTTGGTTACCATCACTCGATTCACAAGCTGATAAGATAAGAAGTCAACTCTTTGATATCTCGCATTGTGCTGTTAAAAAATGGCGCACATAAACATTGGGATTCTTTGATCCTTTTTTCGAATTACTATGCAGTGGTTTGAGCTCCCAAGTATATAACATCTTCATCTCTTTTGTCTTTCAGTTCTTGTGAAGTTTCGGTTACCGTCACTCGATTCACAAGCGGATACGATAAGAAGTCGACTCTTTGTTATCTTACATTGTTCTATTGAAAAATGGAGACGGAAACATCAGGATTCCTTGATCATTTTTAATAAATTAATATGCAGTGGTTTGAGCTCGAAAACATATTCATCTCTTATGTGTCTTTCAATTCTTTTGAAGTTTCGGCTACCGTCACTCGATTCACAAGCTGAAAATATAAGAAGTCAACTCTTTGCTATCTTACATCGTTGTGTTAATGCCACGAGTCTATTTGCTGAATTTTAACCCTTCTTGATTATATATGTCAAGTTTGCACTTTCAGACATTCATTTGTTAGACTTGACATGCGTCAAGAATTTGATAGTCACACTGATGTTATCGATTCCGGTCTTTCCCCAACCATTTTCATTTGACACACAGTCCGTGCAGCTCGCATAAAAATCACATAAAAATTTTCAATTTCTTTTTTCTTTTTTCGAAGAAAAAAAGAATTATTTTTTATATATATATTTTTATTATTTGTATCGAAAAGTTATTTTTTTGAATTTTTTTTTCAAAGTTTAGAATTTTTTTATTTTTGGACTAACTCTGTAAATACTTTGATATTGCAAGTCCTTGTCAAACATGTATATATTGAACATAAAAAATTCGTTATGTACTGACATTTAAAAACTACGATGACTTTGGAGTTCAAAAACCCCAATGGTATGTGCTAAAAAGCTGAGATGTTAAATATGTACAAGTATGTCCTGATTATATCTGAAGTATTATAAGAATACAAAAAGTGGTCGTTGTCCATATTATATCAATGCACAAACACGCTAAAACATAATCGGTTATTAAATAAGTGTTTGTAGTGTTTAGTTTTAAAATATTACTATGGTTAGAAAAAGAATTAGCTCGGAATGATTCATTGTTTTTTTAAAAGTTCGTCGGTTGGATGTTGTCCATGATTTTAACTGTGTGATAAATAATAATTTAGTCTTGTGATTTTACTCAATGTTGTCCCATGATTTCACAAATTTTACATGACAAGTTCAATAGCAGAACACATACGAAAAGTAGCGGGCAGGGTACTATATTTATACGTAAGATCAACAAAATGTATTTCTCAATTAGACAACACCTATTTACGTTATAATGGTAATCAAGCATTACATAAAGGGTGCGGTTTTTCAATTTTTTACCTTGCAACTTTAATTTAATTCGTGAAACACAATCTTAAATATGCTTCAGTAATATAGAAATAAAAACAATTCAACAAACATTTCTACTATGTTTAAAAGATGTAATTTTTTAACACCAATATTTAAATAAATAAAAAATGTAAACGAGAATTACACGTCATACCCGCCCATCGGGCGGGTTTTGCCACTAGTATATATATATATATATATATATATATATATATATATATATATATATATATATATATATATATATATATATATATATATATATATATATATATATATATATATATATATATATATATATATATATATATATATATATATATATATATATATATATATATATATATATATATATTTCTTTTATTACTTATTAATATATTATTAATAATACCTTAAGTTACCTTAATTTATTTCAGCTCCTAAAACCTCCAAAACTTCAAAACCGTAAAACTAGTCAATTTACGCGTTTACCGTAAAAGACGTAAAAATATACAGTTTTATAAAAACTCTTGAAATATGAAATAAACTACATAACTAAGTCCCAGATGACTTAAAACCATCCCGAAAAATATTCCCGTAACTAATTACATCATCCGAGACCTCTAAATGCTAAACCTTAAATCGTAAAAATACGATTTACTATAATACTTATACATATATGTAAAACACCAAAATAACACCATCTCATTTCATAGTCACTACCTTGTGAGATCATGAACATGAAATAAACGTTCTTCGATTTACTTATGAGTACCATATACCCATAAACGATATCCAAACCTTACTCCAAACACATAAAATAAACAAATAAGCTCATAAAAGCACATATTTACACAAAACACCCTTAACTATAGTCTAAGTGATAAACCCCAAAACCATGGTTGTCACATGTATTATTGTATAATACTACATAACATGATATTGGAAGATGGGTAGTATGTAATGTATTTAAGAGATGTTTTCGTTGATGCACAACCGAACATAGTTCAAACATGGATTGAACGATGCGAAATACATGCCAGGAAATCCAAAAAATTCGAGATCGAAAAGTGCACAACCATATTGGACAAGACCTTGTGGAGAATCTAAGCAACAATTATGAATAAATTGTAACGTTAAATTTGATTATGTTTTCTGTTTTTATTTGTATGTAATACTGCTATTTAATTTCGTGTAATGTATTCTTTTTAAGTATGAAATGTTTTTTTTCCTTTAATAAATTTTATTTAATTGTATTATGAAAGAAAAAAGATTCACGGCACCATTTTTTCTACGACTAATCATTTTTCATAAAATGTTGTTTCATGATGATTCTGGTGACATAATCTACATAACAACACTTTTCCTCATGAAATGTGTATAATGCAAGTTCGTTTTCTCAGTTCTTAACTAATAGAAAGTCCAATCAATATCAAATTTATAATTGTTTTTGGTTGTTCAAGCTTGCTTGGTAATCTATTGCTAATTCAAACAAAACTAATTAAAAAATGAAAAATATAAACCTACTTATACGTAAAACAAATTGCAAATTCCAAATTTTATTCAAGTAAAATATAAAAATGCAAAATTCAAAACTATAAGGACTGAAAATGTAATTTCTATAAAATGTAAATGCTTGAAATGTAAATTCTAAAAGTTATAAGGACTAAAAATGCAAAACAGTTAACTAAAAGGACTTAACTTGTAAAAACTATAACAAACTAACCAAAAACTAACAAACTAACAAACTTATAAACTGAATTTTAACAAACTAACAAAGTCCAGGGACTGAACTTTTGCAAACCCTAAAATCTAGCAAGTTTAGCCAAAAATTAACTCTAATTGAAAACCAGGGACTAAAGTGCAATTTTCCAAACTTTTTAAGTAAAAACGGGCACAAAGAAAGAATAAGCTCGTTTGAGCTTATTTCTCAACCAAATAAGCTGAAACAACTTGCAAACAACTTCAAATCCAAATCAAGAAACGTGTATTCAAGGATTTCAGCTAAAAGTCCAAAATAAGCAAAAGAGTGCTTATCAATAAGCTCAAAATAAGCTATAGCCTAATCCAAACATCCACAACTTGATTTTATTATCAAAACTGATTAAGCTCTTGATTTAAGGAAGGGGAAATCAAATTAGAACAAATTTCATCCAGTAATAAGCTAGATATCTGAAAATAAGCTCAAATGAGCTTATGTTGACCAAACGTTGACCAAATTTTGGAAAAAGCTCAAAATTTCAAAAACTCATATTCAACACTTACTAAACAGGTTTGTGAAAGAAAACAGCTACTTTTATGAAGTGGATTATGAGAACTAAGAAATCAGAATGCTTCTTATATCAGAGAATGCAAAATGCTCAAGCTTGAGCTAAAAAGTTGTTTTCTAGCTTATTTCTTGATACTGTAGATTTTCCTCTTAAAGTCTGAAAGATTATGTTATAAGCTATAACTAGAAACTGGTTTGAGCAAATTTGATCAAGTAATGAAGGAGAAATGATCAATTGAATTTGGCAAGTTTTGAAATAAAAGCTGAATACAAGTATGACCCAAACTTTTTGATTACCAATTGCCTGTTTGACTATTATATTGACTTGCAAATGACTCAAGACTTCTTGTTAACTCCTAATGAGTAGAAATGAACTTCTAAACAACAATTTCTAACACTTAAAATCTGATTAATAACCACTCCCAAACACTCCTTAAAAGCTTTTGATCAAACTTTTTCAAAGACTTTATGAGTTATGGTTAAGACTGATTAAAAAGCTATAGCAGACTTGTTTTAGTGATCAAAATGAAATGTATTCAAGCTAATAACAAGCAATAACCAAGACTAGGACTGAAAGTAGCTATTAGACCAAAATGTAACTGAAATATGCAGAAACTACAAAACTAAGCACAAGAGCACAAGATCAAGCTACAAATCACTAGGATCAATCAAATAACAACTACTTATCAATTAAAACAGGCAGCCATCAACATTACACTAGAGAATGAAGCATGCAAAGACTGTTTAGAGGAACAAAAATCAGAAACTTAGAAACCTATTGTAGTAATCCTTTGGGTAGAAGAGGAGCGCTGAGCTCTCTTGCCCTAGTGATACCACCACCTATCACTAGCTATCAACTCAAATCAACAATCAATTCAGCTACAAATCATCATTCTGCCATGAAACCTTCAAGAATAATGGAAAGAGCTTGAATTCTGATCAAACAGCAACAATTCTTCACCAATGTCAATTATGATCAATGTATGATCATAACTAACATCAAACAGCAACTAGTATATCCAATATCAACAAGATTCAACAAGAATTTGAGAAACAGAATTTGGCGGGAAAAAGGAAATTTGAATTTTATTGAGTGATTTCTGTTACAAAAGTAGTTACAAGGTTCTAACTAACTAACTGACTCAAGAGTTTGTCAGACTCTTGAGTAGTTAGGTGAAAAGGAGGGAAAAAGGAAAAGGAGAAATTTAAGAACTATGTGTTTTGCAAATTTAAGCTACAATGAAAAATGAGGTGCAAGCTAAGTATTTATAGGCAAGAAAGGGAGATTCTGTTGGAGTTGTGACGTGTTCAGGCCAATCATATCTTGACACGTGGAGGAATTCTGCAAATCCACTTTGAAGGTGATGAACATCTTTTGGGGGTTTTTGATTCAATGGATTATTTGTTAATTGGTTAACACCATTGGATTCGTCTTCCAAAATTAAGCAACTTTGATGTTTTGATCTTCACTTGAAATGCCTTCTATCAAAATCCCGTTCCTGGTAAATATTTTGTTGAAAGAGAAGGACACGTGTCAGCTCCTTATTGGTTGAAAAAGTGTGTTGCGGATTGCACTGTTGTGATCTTGCATTAATTGTGGCGGCTGTAAGTGGGACTTAATTGTTTGATCCGTGTGAACCCTTTCCTTGTTTCTTATTGGTTGAGAGCTAAAGCACATGGATTAAACTTGCAATACTTTCCAAACTTGGCAAATTAAGTCCCTTGACTTGGCAGATTGCTATTTAGGGCTAATATCTTCATTCCTTTGACATTTTTTGACCCTTCAACTTTGATTCTTCAACAAAATGGCCCTTTGACTTGAGTTGACTTTGTAGTTGACCAAATTTGACTTTAATCTTGACTTTCCATAATTTGCACTTTAAGTCCTCCAACTTTCACAACTTGTCAAGATAGGTCCTTTGACTTCAAAGTCTTGTCACTTTTGATCCTCTTTTGTCTTTTTCATCCATTTGAGCTTGGTTTTTCCTTGTTTGCTTGAAATTGTATCCTTTTACCTACATAAGATCACACAAACACAAACATACCACATAACACTGCTTTTTACAATATAAAAGGGTATTTTGCTTCATGTTTTAGGGTTATTTGTTGATAAAAGGATATGAGTTTAAGCTCATATCAAATTCCCCTACACTTGAGCATTGCCATGTCCTCATGCAATATTATATTTCAAGGCTTAAAAATTAACATTTCCCTCATAATTAATTCACCTTGGCCATATGAGATGCATCTACACTACTCTAAACTAGATGATGCATGATTTTGACTTTTAACAATGCAATGGATCAAAATACAATTCTATCTATATCTTTTTGATTTTTCTTAAAATGGTTTTGATGGAAATAACTCATAAAGAATTCAATGACTTGGATTAGGGCTTGGGTACCATGGACACTTATCACCCTCAAGTTTCACTTTCCCCATACCAAGCTATTAAATGGGATCATTGCATTCACAAGTAAAAAGTGCATCAACTTATTCATGACAATTAAATGTGGAACCGGTTATTATTTGAACAAATTGCTTGTGGGCAAATTTGTCATTATTCAAGCGTGAAATATAAGAAGTGTAAAATCCAAAAATAAGGAAGCACGGTTTTAATCCTAAGTAATCCTCTCATCCATTACTTGAAAAACCGCTCACAATTAATACAAGTCCGTATTAAGAATAATAAGTCATTCGCCTTATGTGTAAAATCCTCATGTCATGCTTTCATAAGTAACTACACACTCGCTAAGGAAAGAAAAATAAAACTCACGCAATAATTTACATCCGCATCTTTTTGAGATTTTGGATCTTCAACCCCGCAACCCGTCAAGGTAATATTGGATTGGAGCAATCTATTGAATCCCCGCAACCCGTCAAGGTAATATTGGAACTCAATAGTCACTATAATTAACACCACACTGCCCCTCTTGGGAGTCTTGCATTATTTTTTTTCTTTTTCTTTTTTTTTTTCTAGCCACTCATTTTTTTTCATAAGCCGCTCTTATTTTTCTTTATTCCTCACCAAGAAATTTGCAAAGAAGAAAAGGAAAAACACCCGCTAAATATGGAGCATGACATAAGTCTAGTACACATAAAACGTGCTAACTTAGAATCTTAAGACGTACTCATATCAACCATAAATGATTAGCCAAAAATGCATAAGAGATTACGAACCAATTAAAACCGTACTTGATTATTTATTAACAATTATATACAAGCGAAGAAAATAGAGGTCAAGAAGAGAAGGGTTTAGCCACAAGTAATTGCCATGAAGTCTATCTAGCCCTTTTACACTTGCTTCAACTCTATCATTTCCCATTCTCCACAAATTTAAAATTTCAAAGAATGAAATTGGTGGAAGCTTAGCCTAATAGACCAATGAAGGACTACATGGTTAAGGATACTAGCTAGAGAGTGCTAAAATAAGCAAACTCGGGTTGAGTCAAAATATCCATGGCGGGCCTAATATGTCAAAGAAATCTAAACTTGTTAAAACCATGTTTTATTATATTTTTCCTTTTTATATATTTTTGATGAAAAATAAAAGAAGAAATATATACAATGCAAATGTGTTATGCAAATGAAAAATGATTAATGCAAAAATTATGAATGCATATTTTTGTTGGCCAAAGTAGATCAAAAACTTGAAAAATGTTGAAAATCCAATTTTCCATGTTATCATGCAAGACAATGACAAGTTCTAGGTAAGGTCACTTCGATAGAAGACCCCCCTACACTTAAGCTAAACATTGCCCTCAATGTTTAAGAGCATGGAAGTATAAAAACTTCCCCTACACTTATGACAATGAATAGACTTTGCTTAACCCAAGTTAAGGAAAGGACTACTATTAGTGAAATCAAGTTTAAGCACAAGGTGGCAATGAAAAATCACTAAAGTAACGAAGTGAACCGGATACAAGGGCCTCCTCCATAAGCTCCAAAGCATGAGATGAGTGAGCAACCCTACAAACAAGCATGAAGACAAAAGAAGGTCTCCCCTACACTTATCTCCAAATCTATGCCTTTATTTCTAACCTACAACACTCTAACCTAGTTATACGATGCTTGAGTTAATGAGTCTCTAGCTCGACTCGTCCCTCAATGAATTAATTCATGGGGAAAATGGGGACCTCTTGGACCATTTCAACGGAAATGTCCTCCCCAAAGTAGTGCTTAACACGGTGACCATTCACTTTAAAATTTGGACCATCGGGTTGGGACAACTCAAGAGTTCCGTATGGAAACACTTGAGTTATAGTGAATGGACCGGACCATCTCGACTTAAGCTTGCCCGCAAAAAGCTTCAATCTTGAGTTAAAGAGGAGAACCGGCTCTCCAACTTTGAACTCACGATTCTTGATCTTAGCATCATGCAATTTCTTAGTCTTTTCCTTGTATAGCAAAGAATTCTCATAGGCATTGGCTCTCAACTCATCCATCTCATTGATTTGATCTTTCCTATGTGAACCGGCTTGGTTTAAATCAAAGTTAGCCCACTTGAGAGCCCAAGATGCCTTATGTTCTAACTCAAATGGGAGGTGGCACGCTTTTCCATAGACAAGCCTATAAGGAGTACAACCAATTGGTGTCTTAAAAGCCGTCCTAAACGCCCACAAAGCATCATCAAGCTTATCCGACCAAGAAGCTCTATGCTCTCCCACCGTTCTCTCTAAAATTCTCTTTAAACCACGATTTGTGACCTCGGTTTGACCATTTGTTTGAGGGTGATACGCGGTAGAAAGTCTATGATTCACTCCATATTTCTTCATAACTCTCGTGAATTGATCATTACAAAAGTGCGTACCACGATCACTTATGATGGCCCGAGGTACACCAAATCTAGCAAACAATTGTTTCAAAAACTTTACAACCACTCTAGCATCATTAGTAGGTAAGGCTTTAGCCTCCACCCACTTGGACACATAATCCACCGCCACAAGTATATACTTGTTTCCCTTAGAGGATGGAAAAGGTCCCATGAAATCTATTCCCCATACATCAAATATCTCACACTCTTGGATAAAATTTTGTGGCATCTCATCACGTTGTGTAATTTTTCCTTGTCTTTGACAAACATCACAAAATTTCACCATCTCTTGGGCATCCTTGTAAATGGAAGGCCAATAGTAACCCGAATCAAAGACTTTCTTGGCGGTGTAGTTAGGCCCAAAATGTCCACCCGTAGGTCCTTTATGACATGCTTCTAAGATTTTAAATGCCTCGGGCCCATCTACACACCGTCTAATGATTTGGTCCGCACATTGCCTAAAAAGATATGGATCATCCCAAAAGTAATACTTAACTTCCTTAAGAAACTTTTTCTTTTGTTGGTAAGTAAGACCCTCAATAAGCACATTGCCCACAAGATAGTTTGCAATATCCGCAAACCAAGGTGTGGCATCCTCTTGGGAAGAGATAGACATGAGCTCCTCTAATGGAAAGGATTCATTGATTTCTTGATGTGGAAAATCTCCTTGAAAAGGATGCTCAAGTCTACTCAAATGATCCGCCGCTAAATTCTCGGCCCCTTTTTTATCACGAATCTCTATCTTAAACTCTTGAAGCAACAAAACCCATCTCAAAAGCCTAGGCTTAGCATCTTGTTTTGTCATAAGATACTTGAGAGCGGAATGATCCGTATACACTATGGTCTTGGAAAGCACAAGGTATGGTCTAAACTTCTCAAAAGCATATACTATAGCAAGCAACTCTATTTCCGTGGTAGTGTAATGAAGTTGTGCACCGGTCATGGTTTTACTCGCATAGTGTATAGGTTGGAAATGCTTATTAACTCTTTGTCCTAAGACGGCCCCCACCGCATAATCACTAGCGTCACACATAAGCTCAAAAGGTAATTCCCAATTTGGAGAAACCAAAACGGGAGCCTTTGTCAATTTTTCCTTAAGTGTCTCAAAAGATTCTAAACAAGCTTGGTCAAAAATGAAAGGAGCCTCTTTCTCCAAGAGATGAGTCATCGGTCTAGCTATCTTAGAGAAATCTTGTATAAAGCGCCTATAAAAACCCGCATGACCTAAGAAACTCCTCACACCTTAACCGAGGTGGGTGGGGGAAGCTTAGCAATTACATCAATTTTGGCTCGATCAACTTCTAATCCCTTATTGGATATCTTGTGTCCTAAAACAATCCCCTCTTTCACCATAAAGTGACATTTCTCCCAATTAAGCACCAAACGTGTTTCCTCACAACGCTTAAGCATTCTCTCAAGATTAGTGAGACAAGAGCTAAAGGAGCTCCCAAATACGGAAAAGTCATCCATAAAAACCTCCATGGTTTGCTCTATCATATCATGGAAAATTGCCATCATGCACCTTTGAAACGTCCCCGGTGCATTACATAGGCCAAAAGGCATCCTCTTGTAAGCAAATGTACCGTATGGACAAGTGAATGTGGTCTTTTCTTGATCCTTAGGGTCAATGGGTATTTGGAAATAACCCGAAAAGCCATCAAGAAAACAATAGTACTCATTTCCCGCTAAGCGTTCAAGCATTTGATCCATAAAGGGAAGCGGGAAATGGTCTTTCCTAGTTGCCTCATTGAGTTTTCTATAATCAATGCAAACTCTCCAACCGGTTACAAGTCTCGTGGGAATAAGCTCATTGTTCTCATTAGGCACCACGGTGATTCCACCCTTCTTTGGAACACAATGAACCGGGCTAACCCATGGAGAGTCGGAAATGGGGTAAATCATACCCGCATCTAAGAGTTTAATCACTTCTTTCTTAATAACCTCATGAATTTTTGGGTTAACTCTCCTTTGGTTTTGAATGGCGGGTTTATAATCATCCTCCATAAGGATTTTGTGAGTACAAAAATGTGGATCAATTCCCCTTATGTCGGATATTTTCCATGCTAAAGCTTTCTTATGTTTCTTAAGGACTTCAATAAGTTGCTCCTTCTCATCCTCTTTCAATTCCTTAGCAATAATCACCGGTAATTGGTCTTTTTCTTCTAAGAAAGCATATTCTAAGTGGGATGGAAGTTCCTTAAGTTCAATGGGAGGTGGACTCTCTATGGAAGGTTTTACTATGGAAGGTTCCTCAATGGTAAGCTCTTGTGGAATAGGGGAAGGAATAGGGTCCTCATTGAGCAACTTTTGGATTGTAAGAATATCTTCTTCCCAATTAATGGGAGAATCATCATCACCAAGAAAGTTAGACTCAAATTCCTCCAAGAGGAAATCACTCTCTCCAAAAGGTGTTAAAGAGGGAGCAATTGAGGCCACGGTTTCAACATGTGGAATCTCATCACTAGCATTCTTACAAGCATCATGAAAGTGTTCATTACACACTTCATCTAACACATCCACAATGTTAATCGTCTCACAAGGTCTAGACTCCTTAACCTCTTTTCTATCACAAACTTTCCCTAACTTAAACACCACTTTCTCATCCTCTACTCTCATAATTAATTCTCCTTCCGCCACATCTATCAAGGTACGACCCGTTCTCAAAAACGGTCTACCAACAATCAAAGGAACTCTAGGATCCATGTCATAATCGACCACTACAAAGTCGGCCGGAAAGGTAAACTTATCCACACCTACAAACACATCTTCCGCTATACCTACGGGGTGAGCTATGGTTCGGTTGGCTAGTTCAAGAGTCATCCTAGTGGGGGTGAGCTCGGGAAGAGAGAGTTGTTTCCAAACCGATAAAGGCATGAGATTTATGCTTGCCCCTAAATCCGCCAAAGCCATGCAATTTTCAACACCGGGAAAATTGCAAGGTATCAAGAAGCGCCCTGGATCTCCAAGTTTTGTTGGTAAGGTTTTAAGTAACACCGCGGAACAATTTTCATTAAGTGATGTGTTGGGCAAGTCAACCAATTTTTCTTTGTTTGAGAGCAAATCCTTGAACATCTTAGCAAACTTTGGCATATAAGCAAGAGCTTCCGCAAAGGATATGTTGATATTGAGTTGCTTGAACATCCTTAAGAAATTGGAGACTTGTATGTCATCTTTGTTCTTTAACTTGTCCTTTTTCAACCTTGAAGGGTATGGAAGAGTAGGTTTGGGTGTAGGTGGAATAAGTGTTGTAGTGGAAGATTTGTCTTTGTGAGCCTCTTCATTAGGAAGTGTGGAAGGTAAAGGAGAAGTATGAGGTGGTTGAGAAGGTGTGTTTGAGTGAATAGGAGCACTTTGAGGAGGTGGAGTAGAAGTAGAAGGCGTATCACAAGTAGGAGCACAAGTGGGTTGAACAATAGTAGGTTTAGGAGGTGAAGGATCCTTTGTTGTTGTACCACTTCTTGTTGTAATAGCATTAACATTGGCCCTAGGATTTGTTTGTGTGTTGGAAGGTAAAGCTCCTTGTGGTCTTTGATTTAATGCCATGAAAAGCTTATTGAATTGGTCATTCATTTTCTTGTCCATAGCTTGTAATTTCTTGTCAGTCTCTTGATTCATCTTTTGCAAAAGATCCATTGTGTTTAACTCTTGTGGCACATAACCTTGAAAACCTTGAGGGTGGAAAGGTAAAGGTTGAGAGTTAAATCCTTGATTTGGTGGATAAAAGGTACTTGCTTGAGGTTGAAATTGATTTGGTGCCTTGTAGTTATTTCCTTGGTATGGTTGTCTTTGCCCTTGATTCCTTGCTAAAATTTGAGGAGGATTTTGTTGAATTTGGGTGGGTGGTTGGGGTGGAAAGCCGGGTAGAGTAAGGTAATTTTGGGATTTGTAAGAAAGGTTATTTGGATTGATGTTAGGCTTGAAGTGTTCACGGTGTTCCTCTTGGTAAGCATAGAATTCCCCTTGATAACCTTGCACCTTGTCACATTGTTCATAAGAGTGTGGGCCTCCACAAGTAACACAAGAAATGGTGATGGCATTCACATTGTTTGAGGAATTGTTCAATGTCATACTCTTCAAGGCTTGAATTAACTCTTGAGTCATTTCTTGTTGTCCTTGTTTGAATTGTTGAAGGATCTCTTGGTGATATTTAAGGAATTGGTTATCACAAGGTGCTTGAGAAGTATTTTGGATAACATGAACTCTTTCTTCAAATGGATCGTTTGTTTGAACCATTGCCTTAGTCTCAATAATGGTCAAAGCCTCATGGTATGTCTTGAAATGAATACTCCCTCCCGCGGAAGCATTTAGTGAATCTTGGTGGTGAGGTTTAAGGCCATTATAGAAAGTATTGATTTGACTTAGATCATCCATTCCATGATTAGGGCATCGCCTCAACAACTCACTATACTCTTCCCAAGCATCACCAAAGGATTGACTAGGTTTTTGTGTAAAGCCCATAATCAAATTTCTCAAAGCCATAGTCTTTTGTGGAGGAAAGAATTTGTTCAAAAACTTAGTGGTAAAATCATCCCATGTGGTGATACTATCGGGTGGTTGGGTGTCTAACCAATGCTTAGCACTCCCATCTAGTGAAAATGACACTAACAACAATCTAATGACATCAGGTGGAACCCCATTATGCTTAATGGTATTGCAAAGTGAAAGGAATCTCTTAAGATGAGCATGGGGATCCTCATTTTGTTTTCCATAGAAAGGTGATGCAGCAACCATATTGATCATAGATGTATGTAGCTCAAATGTGTTAGCGGGATAGTCGGGAATCTTAATGGCACTAACAAATCCATGAATGTTGGATTGCATACGTTCAAACAAAGTACGGTTATCAACAGCCATGGCTCCTTGTGGTGGTGACAAAGCACGATTCTCGTGATCGGCTTGGTGGACGGTGGTGGTCTTACTCTTTCTCTTTTTCTTCCTTTTCGGAGGAAGAGGTTGTACACCAATCGGTATTTGTGCACGCCCGCGAGTGAGCATGCAACTCAATACGAGGAATGAGAGAGAAGCTCTCGTGTGACTTTGAAAAGAATAAGATTATCCTCTTCGAGTTTCAATATTAAATATCCACAAGAAAGTAACAATATATGTAATACTACTTTGGGTGCAAGACCCTCAATGAAGCTTTCCTTCTTAGAATACTCCCAAGTGAACGGGGGGTTAGGTGGCGCGAAGCACTTAAGTACCTATTGACCCTTAGATGGCATTTTATAGCACATCGCCTTTCTATTCACTTAAATGTTCGTATTCTTCGGATTATTGCTTATTGAGAGTATTTATCTATTCTTGCTTTATTTTGTTTGATCGATACGCGTGTCAAGGACCGGAGCGCCCCTCAACACGGTGTATTGCCTCGGCAATACTTATGGAAGATATGTAGATTGATTGTTCTTATACGTATACGTATTTACTTATAATAATATATGGAGAATATTTTTGTATTTATGAGTTTTTAAAGGAAAATACTATATGTACATAAAAACCGAGAGAATCCAATAATATATATTTTTGGGTGCAATCTCTTAGGAAAAAGATTGCTTTTTGGATTTTTTAATTTTTTTTTTGGTCAATTCTTTAGGAAAAGAATTGTTTTGTTAAATTTTTAGTTTTTATATATTTTTATATTTTTGATTTTTTATTTGTTTTTGATTTATGATACGTAAAAATAACGTTCACCAAGTGAACGGATCCCAAAAGCCAATGAAAACCGTCAATCGATAGTCTCTCGTGTAGTCAAAGAACCGGCAAAACTAATAGAAATGTGTATAATAGAAATGTGTAATCCCCGGCAGCGGCGCCATTTGAAATGTGTATAATGCAAGTTCGTTTTCTCAGTTCTTAACTAATAGAAAGTCCAATCAATATCAAATTTATAATTGTTTTTGGTTGTTCAAGCTTGCTTGGTAATCTATTGCTAATTCAAACAAAACTAATTAAAAAATGAAAAATATAAACCTACTTATACGTAAAACAAATTGCAAATTCCAAATTTTATTCAAGTAAAATATAAAAATGCAAAATTCAAAACTATAAGGACTGAAAATGTAATTTCTATAAAATGTAAATGCTTGAAATGTAAATTCTAAAAGTTATAAGGACTAAAAATGCAAAACAGTTAACTAAAAGGACTTAACTTGTAAAAACTATAACAAACTAACCAAAAACTAACAAACTAACAAACTTATAAACTGAATTTTAACAAACTAACAAAGTCCAGGGACTGAACTTTTGCAAACCCTAAAATCTAGCAAGTTTAGCCAAAAATTAACTCTAATTAAAAACCAGGGACTAAAGTGCAATTTTCCAAACTTTTTAAGTAAAAACGGGCACAAAGAAAGAATAAGCTCGTTTGAGCTTATTTCTCAACCAAATAAGCTGAAACAACTTGCAAACAACTTCAAATCCAAATCAAGAAACGTGTATTCAAGGATTTCAGCTAAAAGTCCAAAATAAGCAAAAGAGTGCTTATCAATAAGCTCAAAATAAGCTATAGCCTAATCCAAACATCCACAACTTGATTTTATTATCAAAACTGATTAAGCTCTTGATTTAAGGAAGGGGAAATCAAATTAGAACAAATTTCATCCAGTAATAAGCTAGATATCTGAAAATAAGCTCAAATGAGCTTATGTTGACCAAACGTTGACCAAATTTTGGAAAAAGCTCAAAATTTCAAAAACTCATATTCAACACTTACTAAACAGGTTTGTGAAAGAAAACAGCTACTTTTATGAAGTGGATTATGAGAACTAAGAAATCAGAATGCTTCTTATATCAGAGAATGCAAAATGCTCAAGCTTGAGCTAAAAAGTTGTTTTCTAGCTTATTTCTTGATACTGTAGATTTTCCTCTTAAAGTCTGAAAGATTATGTTATAAGCTATAACTAGAAACTGGTTTGAGCAAATTTGATCAAGTAATGAAGGAGAAATGATCAATTGAATTTGGCAAGTTTTGAAATAAAAGCTGAATACAAGTATGACCCAAACTTTTTGATTACCAATTGCCTGTTTGACTATTATATTGACTTGCAAATGACTCAAGACTTCTTGTTAACTCCTAATGAGTAGAAATGAACTTCTAAACAACAATTTCTAACACTTAAAATCTGATTAATAACCACTCCCAAACACTCCTTAAAAGCTTTTGATCAAACTTTTTTAAAGACTTTATGAGTTATGGTTAAGACTGATTAAAAAGCTATAGCAGACTTGTTTTAGTGATCAAAATGAAATGTATTCAAGCTAATAACAAGCAATAACCAAGACTAGGACTGAAAGTAGCTATTAGACCAAAATGTAACTGAAATATGCAGAAACTACAAAACTAAGCACAAGAGCACAAGATCAAGCTACAAATCACTAGGATCAATCAAATAACAACTACTTATCAATTAAAACAGGCAGCCATCAACATTACACTAGAGAATGAAGCATGCAAAGACTGTTTAGAGGAACAAAAATCAGAAACTTAGAAACCTATTGTAGTAATCCTTTGGGTAGAAGAGGAGCGCTGAGCTCTCTTGCCCTAGTGATACCACCACCTATCACTAGCTATCAACTCAAATCAACAATCAATTCAGCTACAAATCATCATTCTGCCATGAAACCTTCAAGAACAATGGAAAGAGCTTGAATTCTGATCAAACAGCAACAATTCTTCACCAATGTCAATTATGATCAATGTATGATCATAACTAACATCAAACAGCAACTAGTATATCCAATATCAACAAGATTCAACAAGAATTTGAGAAACAGAATTTGGCGGGAAAAAGGAAATTTGAATTTTATTGAGTGATTTCTGTTACAAAAGTAGTTACAAGGTTCTAACTAACTAACTGACTCAAGAGTTTGTCAGACGCTTGAGTAGTTAGGTGAAAAGGAGGGAAAAAGGAAAAGGAGAAATTTAAGAACTATGTGTTTTGCAAATTTAAGCTACAATGAAAAATGAGGTGCAAGCTAAGTATTTATAGGCAAGAAAGGGAGATTCTGTTGGAGTTGTGACGTGTTCAGGCCAATCATATCTTGACACGTGGAGGAATTCTGCAAATCCACTTTGAAGGTGATGAACATCTTTTGGGGGTTTTTGATTCAATGGATTATTTGTTAATTGGTTAACACCATTGGATTCGTCTTCCAAAATTAAGCAACTTTGATGTTTTGATCTTCACTTGAAATGCCTTCTATCAAAATCCCGTTCCTGGTAAATATTTTGTTGAAAGAGAAGGACACGTGTCAGCTCCTTATTGGTTGAAAAAGTGTGTTGCGGATTGCACTGTTGTGATCTTGCATTAATTGTGGCGGCTGTAAGTGGGACTTAATTGTTTGATCCGTGTGAACCCTTTCCTTGTTTCTTATTGGTTGAGAGCTAAAGCACATGGATTAAACTTGCAATACTTTCCAAACTTGGCAAATTAAGTCCCTTGACTTGGCAGATTGCTATTTAGGGCTAATATCTTCATTCCTTTGACATTTTTTGACCCTTCAACTTTGATTCTTCAACAAAATGGCCCTTTGACTTGAGTTGACTTTGTAGTTGACCAAATTTGACTTTAATCTTGACTTTCCATAATTTGCACTTTAAGTCCTCCAACTTTCACAACTTGTCAAGATAGGTCCTTTGACTTCAAAGTCTTGTCACTTTTGATCCTCTTTTGTCTTTTTCATCCATTTGAGCTTGGTTTTTCCTTGTTTGCTTGAAATTGTATCCTTTTACCTACATAAGATCACACAAACACAAACATACCACATAACACTGCTTTTTACAATATAAAAGGGTATTTTGCTTCATGTTTTAGGGTTATTTGTTGATAAAAGGATATGAGTTTAAGCTCATATCACCTCATAACATCACTTCTTCCCCATAACAACGTTCTACTGCGCTCCGTGCTTTTACAACATGAGTTATTACCTGGGAATTGCTACTATGTGGTTAAGAATAAAATTCGGACATCAAAAATTTTGTTTGATATTTAGAACGGTTTCATGTGTTAAGACGTTTATCGAACTTCACATATGATATTTATCTTACTATCTTATAAAATATATTTGTATCTCTCTAATCATTAACTTTAAGTAATTCAAGCTTTCATGCATAGTATACAAGTTTTAATGCAGACAACACATAAACAAAATACATGCATTACATACACTTTTTAATGCAAATAACACACACACAAATAAACATGTTGTTTTAGTTGAAAAAAATAAAAATAAACATGTTGTCCAACTTTTTAATACACAAATTAATACTCTTATTAAAACACCTAATTACTTAAAAATACAAATATTTATGCAATATGTAACACACACTTATTTACTGATCAACACATTTGATATTATTTTTAAAAACACTCATAATCTATAAAACAATCATTAATGTTATTTATAAAACATCCATAAAGTAAAAAATACATTTTATTATACAATGTACAAAATGATAAAATACACCATACCATAGCGTTTTAAGAACCATATTGGAACTATGGGTTCAACTAGCAAACAAAATCCGTCTGAAAACGAGTCGAAAAAACCGACCCAAAACTTATACAAATGAGCGAATCGAATCGTATCAAAATCATTTTCATTTTACTTTTTCTCATTTAATCACTTGACGCCGTCATATCACGCGAATACCTCGATAGTTGTACTAGTTAAACAACAAATAAACTTAGGCTCGTGGGAGTGGCATATAAGTCACTCACCGCTACTTCGGCGCCACCTCAGTTTTTTAACAAACTCACCCAAACTCCTCATAGGAGATAATGACACTCACTCAAACTCATTCACATCACCCCTACTTTTTTATTAAACATTTTTTATTCATACATTTTATTAAAATACGGATACATAGAAAATAAAAACAGAGTACGAAATTAAAAGACGATACATAGGAAATTTAAAAACAACATTTAAAAAAACAAAATAGATAAAATAAAAATACATAATACGATTAGTCATTTCCCAGATCCTAATCCGAAAACTGACCAGGTAACTCTCAACGCATTGTTTCTTCTTCATCTTCTTCCGCCATAATTTGTGCCTCAAGCTCCCTTCGTTCCCTTTCTTCTTCTTCCAGAGTTTCTCTCAACACTTTTTGATCTAGGTATAGTTGATACACCTCATTGTCAGTCATTCTGCCATCTGAGTCGTTTGGAATTGGAAAGGGTAGATCGGGAGACACATTTCCGCGTCGATGTTTTTGTGACGAAGAACCGATATGAGTTGTTTGAGATCGGGATGAAGAGCCGATATGTGTTTGAGATGAAGAACCCAAGTTATTCAGCCATTCAGTATTTTTCTGAATTCGAGCCTCCAATTGTGCCGACTTTCTAAACAAAGATCCGCAGATGTTGAAATCAGTATCATTTTGATTATTTAGATACGTGTCGATTAAATGACGTTTCTGTGGGGAAAGATCACGGCATTTCTCACATGTCGTGCGCAGTGTCGTATTAGCTTCGTACGCTGCATCGAAATCTTCAGCTAACCACTTAAGCGCATCCTGACGACGTTATTGTTTATTTATTTGTTTCTGAAGCAGAGCCTTAATCTCGTCATTAGTGCTTAGAAAAAAACATGTCATTTTTTATTTAAAAATTAGGTTTGAAAATACAAAACGTTGTGTGTGAAAATAATAAAACTGCGTGTGAAAATTTTGTGTGATAAAATTTAGTATTTAAAGAAGAAAAGAGGGATTAAAAGAATATATATATATAGAAGAGGGTCACACAATAATAGAACTCACCCAGGGTGAGTCTGACCCTGTTTTTTTTTTTTGGGACAAACTCGCGCGCGACTCTAGGTGAGAAAATGGGAGCTGCGCACGACTTTGGGTATATCGCTCGTGAGTTTAACCTCACTCCCGCCAGCCATAAAGAAGAAGAAAAAAATATCCGAAAGACAAAAACAAATGCATACAGTAGTAGCAAACATATACAGTTAGTTAAAAAAAAAAAACAAACATATACAGTACTAGAAAACTGCCAGGAGGATGAGAACTTGGTCAATTGCATCACATGTGAAATGACATAAAGTACCATTGCCCCAACATGTTTCGTTATATTCTTTTTTATTCTTGTTAAGATCGAGAATTTATCATCCATTGTTCTTGTGTTTTTTAGCAAAATTAAAATTGTAGGATCAGATCAAAATCGGATGATTATGTTTCATGGTCCGTTTAATGAACAAGCTAGCTCTACAATGGTCATTTATAAATACGACACTGATACTACGATATAAATATCTAGAAAATGCATTGGCTTCGTATAACTTTGGATCGTCATTACGATACTAACAAAGTTGTCTGACATGTTTTATGATTCCAAAAACTTACATTATTGGTGGAAGTCATGTCGTTGCTCAGACGCGAACCCAATATTTAGGGTATTACACAATTATTTTTATTATTAGTACTTCATTAAATATGTTTCACATTAGGTAAAAATACGTGTTGCACGTGTCGCGAAAACAACTATTTTGATAAAGAATTTAGAGTAAAGTGCAAAAATCATCCCTGTGGTTTGTCAAAAGTTTGAATTACATCCCTCGTTAATACTTCACGCAACATACATCATTGTTGTTGTAAAATAGTACACCATACATCCCTGAGGACGGATGGTGCAAATATTTTTCCGTTAAGGGTTAAAAGTGTTTGTTATCTTAGGGGTATTTTAGTCCTTTTACAACCTAGGGATGATTTTTGCACCAAACTTTTCAAAAAAAAAAATTTCCAAAAAAAATTTCAAATTTTTTTTAAAAAAGTTTCGAAAAATGTTTTCTTTTTTCGAAAAATGTTTTTTTTTAATGTTTTTTTTTTAAGTTTCGAAAATATATTTGAAAAAAGTTTTTTTCAAAAAAAATTCAATTTTTTTTTAAAAAGTTTTGAAAAATGTTTTTTTTAATGTTTCGAAAAATGTTTTCTTTTTAAAAATAAGTTTCAAAAAAAATTTGAAATTTTTTTTTTTCGAAAAAATTCAAATTTTTTTTTTTAAATTTTCGAAAAAAGTTTTTTTTTTTAAAAGTTTTTTTTTAAATGTTTTTCGAAAAAAAAAACTTTTTTAAAAAAAAGCTTTTCTAAAAAACTTTTTTTTCAAAAAAATTCAAATTTTTTTTTCCAAAAAATTCAAATTTTTTTTTAATCTTCGAAAAAAAGAAATTTCAAAAGTTTTTTTTATAAAAGTTATTTTTTAAAATGTTTTAAAATGTTTTTCGAAAAAAAAACTTTTTTTAAAAAAAGCTTTTTTTAAAAAACTTTTTTTAAAAAAAGCTTTTTTTAAAAAACTTTTTTTAAAAAAAACTTTTGAAAAAAAACTTTTTTCGAAAATTTAAAAAAAAATTGAAACTTTTTGAAAAAAAAAATTTCAATTTTTTTTTGAAACTTATTTTAAAAAAGAAAACATTTAAAAAATAAAACATTTTTCGAAACATTAAAAAAAACATTTTTCAAAACTTTTTAAAAAAAAATTTGAATTTTTTTGAAAAAAACTTTTTTCAAATATATTTTCGAAAATTAAAAAAAACATTAAAAAAAAACATTTTTCGAAAAAAGAAAACATTTTTCGAAACTTTTTAAAAAAAAATTTGAAATTTTTTTGAAAATTTTTTTGGAAATTTTTTTTTTTGAAAAGTTTGGTGCAAAAATCATCCCTAGGTTGTAAAAGGACTAAAATACCCCTAAGATAACAAACACTTTTAACCCTTAACGGAAAAATATTTGCACCATCCGTCCTCAGGGATGTATGGTGTACTATTTTACAACCACAATGATGTATGTTGCGCGAAGTATTAACGAGGGATGTAATTCAAACTTTTGACAAACCATAAGGATGATTTTTGCACTTTACTCAAGAATTTATCTTTCGTAATTTAAAATAAGGTATACCATGTGCCACACCTAGCTCCCGTATGAGTCCGTCAGTGTCGTTGCCATAACAAAAAACCTTTCAGCTATATGCAATATATATGTTCATGTAAAACCATGCAACCAAAAATCATGCAGGTTTTTTTGCATGGCTGCACTTGCGTGAGTTGCGTCTTCTAAACTTTTGGCAAAGATGCACATTTTCAAATAGAGCTCGCATAAATTTAATGAAAACATAATAAATATGAGTTCATATTATCAATGTTCTTAATATTAGTGAACTAACATAACAACAGTTACACCCAGCTTTGTTCAATCCAAACATGAGGGGACAAATGATATGCAGTTCCAAAAAAATCATTTTGTTGGATGTTTTCGCCATCATATGTCTGATAGGTGCATGTTTCGAGTGAATACAACACCATCTTCCTGTTCTTGGACTCTAGTATCGGAAAGCAAATCTTATTATCCATTTCTTTTGTTTTGGCTTCGAGCCATAGACATGTCGTATCACAAACATAAATAGTATGATTTCCTAAACTATCTATTTCCTCCCAGACGTGTTTAGAAACGTCCCACTTGAATACTTCAACTCGTTCTCCAAACTTGCCTCACTAAATAATATCATGCTGTCGTTGGAGATGTGGAACAACTTATTGGAACCGTAGCATCAACAAATATCGAGGAGTTATTTTCATCACCCAATTCTTTAAAAGCAATAAGTTTATTATCTCCATCCAAGGCATAAAGATCTTGTCTGAATAATGTAAGAAAACGAAGAGGAACAACACCAACAGGACGAACCGTTCGCCAGGATGATTCGCGAGCTACATTGTGGATCAAAACAAGGCCTTCATCGCCTTTTGAAAATCCAGCAACCATACAATCCGGGGATGTAGGTGGTGCTGAGAAACACGCATTATCAATACCATGAATTGGATCCGGAAGCTTGCGGAGATCATGGGTGAAAGGGGTTAAAGAAAACTAAGCAGTTAATGTCAAAGCTGAAAAACAACAACCAACCAAACCTGGAACACAAGATTTTCTGATGCGGTATCGATACATGTAGATTTTTCATATAGTTGTCACCCAACAACGGATCGGTGAAAGTGATGATGCCTTGATTGTTGTCTACCACCATCAGCCAAGGTGAGACTAATTTTGTTGCTCCATTGTATCAAAGGTGCTGCTGATCACAACGTTTGCATGTAGCCCGGAAGTTCAGGTATTCCACAGATACAGAATGCTCAATAATCAACTTCATAATATCAAAAGGAAGATCGAGAAGATTCCATTCATTTAGTCCAATCTCATTGTCTGGCTCTTCTCTTACATTTCTTGTTTAGAATTAGGAGTACACTTCGCTCCTCCATGATCATCTTCAAACCTAAGCAACATATGATTTAAGAGATCATACACTCAATGCAATCAATAAAAAAACAAAGGAATAAAACTAAGAATAAAAAAAGAATACCTGCATTCCCATACTGATACATTGCTTGTTGGCAACACGAATGTAGGGGAGATGGTATCTTATTTGACATTGTATGAATACAAAATGTTGTCCATTCTGTCACGAATGTGTATATAACCCCCCATCTACGAGACAATCCCAGGTCTGTAATATGTCAAGTTATCACGAGCAAGATCCACAAAAAATATAGCATCTTGGAGGTCAAATAGTTGTTCCCACAATTCCATTGTCTCTTCTATGTCGTTGAAGTCTTCCAAATCATGCCAACTCTTACAACTCATGTCCAATCCTTTAAATTTCTCCGTATCTTCCGACGTTACACTAGTCATGTCCAATTTGAACAAGTAAACTGCATCAATTATTTTCTCAGAAAATCCTACCTCAATGTAGAATAGTTCATTACAGTAACCTTTCAGAAAAGAAGTATAAGTCAGTTTTTCAGGATGCGTGCCCCAGGAAGTACAAGGAATCGCCCCTAAGAGCAAGAATGCTATTAAAACTTCTTTTTCTTAACCAAGATGTCAAGTTGTATGATAAACGGACCAAAAGAATCTTCGTGACTCATTGCATATACTTTACCATTACAGCAAGTTAAATTATGTATAAAATCATCATCTTCCCCGGTTATTCTTTTGAGTTGGGTAGCGTATGACATCTCAATCCATCTTAACTTCTTTGTTTTACCCTCTAGACGGAAAAAAACTAAGGTAGGTTTGTTGGAGCGAGTTAACAGTAGAACTGAACATGGATCGTCAGGAGGGGCTGATAGACAACATTCTCGGATAGATTCTGAATCTCCATCCTTTAAATTCAGAGGGGGGAGATGAATCATCTTTAAATTGACCGGATTCCAAAGAGACCACATTACATTGGTCTCTAGAACTATCTTCGTCGGCTCCTAGGTTCTAAGAAACAAACCACGGATAGTTTTCAGATAACGGAGGCAATTGGTGACATACTGGACCACTAGGGTGTAGAAGTATTGGTCCCTAGAACTATCTTCGTCGGCTCCTAGGTTCTGAGAAACAAACCACGGATATTTTGGTGACATACTGGACCACCATCTGAACTTTGCTTCTGCTGATCTGCTCCATCTAAAATATTCATAACAATATTTTCAGTGTTAGATTTTTATTGCATTCAAAAGTGCCTAATTGTTCTTAAAAATAAGGACCATGTGCTACGAAAGTGCTCCCTCCAAGCCGTACATACGACTTTCATCGAATACGGCTTTCCGCAAAAAACATAACCAGACGTTTCAAACATGAGACAGACTACGGTTTCAATGCGAAAACTAAATCAACGATTCATACTAGAACAAGGAAAGCAATATTATTTCGAAAACAAATACGGATGACTATTTAAGATAAATACGAATCAAGTTCCCATTTTCACAGGAAAAGAAATACCTGACCTGTGTGACTTCTATGCAATCAGAACTAATACCATAAATAGCTGATTCAGATTGAGTAAACCAGAAACAGGCACAAGCAGTGTAAGGTTGATTCAAATTTTGGCTAATTTAAATAGTTTTTCGGAAAACAAATATTTGCAGTGATTAAGAGAGATACAACTTACGCACGATATACGTATCACAAAACACGCTTGAAATCTGTTTTGTGATACGTATAAAGACGGTTTAGGTCTGAACAAGTTAAAGTAGCAAAATGTTGGAGTCATGTCCGTGATACAGATTTGAGACCGAACTGGCACCAAACCAACTCGGAGTTCACTTTTAATTTTTACTGAACAGTCATACTTTTATATCATATTCTTTTCGGACAAAGTACCAGGAATCTATACTACAGTAATTAAACATGGTCGAACACCATTCTGAATTGTTTTTTTTATTTATTTCTTCCTGACCCGTGATCGCTTTGCTCTTGACTTGCCCCCATTAGTATGAGCCCCAAGCTCTAATATCATGTTTATAAAGCTTATGCCCTGTTATTTTACTGTACTCCTAAGACTTACAAATATCATGCATATGTGTAGAATCTGTAACATGCAAAATATGGATTTCTAACTTAAATAAATCAATTAAGTAGTAGTAATATTTAAAGTTTTGCCAGAATCGTAGGATTGAAGGGTTTACCAAATCTTTATCTCCCCCTTCTTCTGTTTTTTTCAGTCGACTGGACAATGTAGCGAGACAATAATATGTCACGACATAATATATATAGAGGTTCATTATATATATACTTGTATAGTTTTATTGTCATATAATAGAGGTGGCAAATTTCCCTCATTTTGATACATATGGGCATTTTTTAGTATCTTTTAGAAATAGATGTGACACTTTTTTTCATTCTTTATTATTAATAGGCTAAACATATGCATATATAAGAAACTAAATGGACTTAATGGGCGCACATGTAAAATAATAATTAGGCTACTCGATGGATATATTTTATATTTAATTTTGTATCCCCGACTTTCAAACAAATATTTTTATTCTTCATGTTTAATTTTTTATATATTTTTTTCCCGTTTTAGCTTGCGCCCATTTAGCCCGTCCATTTTTCCCGTGCCCATTTAGCCCGCGCCCGTTTGACCCGCCGTCCATTTAACCAGCCGCTCAAACACGCTCGCCCGCCCGTTTTGCCACCATTAGTCGTACGGGCTTGAAAGTAGCTTTTTAATAAAGTATGTGTTTTGTTATTAAATTTGAAATCTTTAAAAATTCAATTAATATTTCTTTTTCTTTTCTTTTTATGTTTACTAGTTACTAGTTGTAATCGGAGGCGGTAAAACGGGTGGCGGGTTAAACGGACGACGGGCTAAACGGGCAGCTGACCAAACGGGCGCGGGCTAAACGAGCACGAGCGAAACGACACTACAACAATCCAGCCCTTCCCCATCGGGGTTTTCCCCAGCGACATCATGTCGCTGGGAAAAAGACGCTAAACGACAAAATCTGTCTGACGTGGCAAACTTGCTCATAAAAATTTTGACCAAAAAATAAAGGAAAGTTTTCCCAGCGACATGTCGCTGGGGAAACGTTGACTGAATTTTGACCAAACTATTTCACAAAAATGCAAGCGGGAAATTAACCCGCCAACTTTTCCCCAGCGACATGTCGCTGGGGAAACTTTATTCCACGTATAATCCAAGTGATTAGTGTTAACGCGTTGTTTATTTTATGTCCAAAAGTTTTCCCAGCGACATGTCGCTGGGGAAACTTTTTAGAATTCCCTCCAAAAGTTTTTCATTAACGCGCCTATTTAACAAAACAACGAACAAAACTTTCCCCAGCGACCGCTGGGGAAAAGTTGACTTCTATTTGACCACCAATTTTCACAAAAAAGTGTAATGTTAATATAATATTTTAGTAAATATAATATATATATTAAAAAATATAGTTATTAAAATTTAAAATAGTATATCTCTTTTTATGATAAAAAAATTGAGACAAATGGTTAATTTTCCCGCTAATGTTTTCCCGCCAACATTTTGCCCGCCAAAAGTTAACATTCATTGATAATTGTTAACATTCATTGTTAATATTAATTAAAAATTGTTAACATTCATTGAGGCTTACAAACAGACACGCCTAAACCTAACTTTATTCTACACGGACACTTAAACACGCGCTTAATTAAACATGGATATTAAACCGATAATAGACTCATAAACACGAAAACATATACATTATAAACTAGTTCAAACGAATGTTCCCCATGTCATCGTAAAGGTCGTGAAGTAGTGCAGCTGAATCCAATGTGTGCCTATCGGAGTTGCGGTACAACTCTATCGTACGCTCAAGTACCATTATCATTCCATTCAAGCGCACACATTTTGCACACGCTGAAGAGCTTGGAGAAGAAACTGGAATCGTTGAAGGTCTGGTATAAGAGCTTGGAGGAGAAAAGCTCGTTGAAGGTCTTGAAGAAGAGCTTGGAGGAGAAAAGCTCATTGAACCTCCAAGAGAATTGATTAGTAGTTGGACGCGTTCGTCTTTCCATTAAAAATTTTTGCATCCATATGAAACTGGAGGTTGAACCCGTGAACGTGGACAAGCATAGTACAGTCTACCAAAGTTTTCAGTTGTCCACGATTCTCGAAGAACTACATCTCCATGTCCAAACCTGCGCGGAAAAGCTTCATGCTTCAACATGTACATAATAACAATTTGTTTATGATGATAAGTGTGTGTGATCTGCTGGTGGTTGTGATGATAAGGAGTGTGTGTTGTTCTCTTTTTATGCTAAAAAAGTGAGGGAAATTGTTAACATTTTCCCTCCAATGTTTTCCCACCAATGAACCTCTAATGATTAACCCTATCTAATACGTTGAAACTCTAATGTTGAACCCTATCTAATACGTTGAACCTCTAATGATGAACCCTATCTAATACGTTGAACCTCTAATGATGAACCCTATCTAATACAATGAACCTCTAATGTTGAACCCTATCTAATACATTGAACCTCCAATGTTGAACCCTATCTAATACATTGAACCTATAATGTTGAACCCTATCTAATACATTGAACCTCCAATGTTGAAACCTATCTAATACGTTGAAACTCTAATGATGAACCCTATCTAATACATTGAACCTCTAATGTTGAAACCTATCTAATACGTTGAACCTCTAATGATGAACCCTATCTAATACATTGAACCTCTAATGATGAACCCTATCTAATACATTGAACCTCTAATGTTGAACCATATCTAATACATTGAACCTCTAATGTTGAAACCTATCTAATACGTTAAACCTCTAATGATGAACCCTATCTAATACGTTGAACCTCTAATGATGAACCATATCTAATACATTGAACCTATAGTTTTGAACCCTATCTAATACATTGAACCTCTAATGACGAACCCTATCTAATACATTGAACCTCTAATGTTGAACCATATCTAATACATTGAACCTCTAATGATGAACCCTATCTAATACATTGAACCTCTGTGACAACCGTGGTTTTGAGGTTCGTCACTTGGTCTTACTTTTAGGTTATTTTATGTGTGACTACTTGATTTTTGTGCTTACGTGTTTATGTTGTGTGAATGAGGTTGGTGTGGTTATTGTTTATGAGTATAGAGTACTCATAAGTAAATCGAGGTACGGTTAATTCATGTTCATGAGATCAAAATTGGTGACTATGAAATGAAATGGTGGTATTTTGGTGGTTACGTATACGTATAAGTAATATAGTAATAGTGTATTTTTTTTAGGATTTGCGGTTTAGCATTTAGAGGTCTCGGATAAGGTAATTAGCCATATGGATATTTTTCGGGATGGTTTTAAGTCATTTAGGACATAGTTATAAAGTTTATTTAAAAATTTGAGATTTTTTTTAAAAGTGTATATTTTACGTCTTTTACGATAAAACGCGTAAAATTGACTAGTTTTACGGTTTTGGGGTTTTGGAAGCTTTAGGAGCTGTAATAAATTAAGACAAATTAAGGTAATGTTAGTAACATATTATTTAACAACAAAAAAAGAAAAAAATATAAATATATATATAGGCGGTTATTAGGCCGGCCTGATCAAAAAAAAAGAAAAAGAAAAAGGAATTTAAGGTAAGTAGTGTTTGGGTTGGGCTAGGACTTTTGGTTATATAAGGAACCCTTACACCAAAACAAATAATATTTTTTTTCTCCTGGAACATTCAGTCGACGGCATAAGAGAGTTTTTAGGGTTTTCTGTATTTTTTTTCATTCTCCATTTAATTAAAGGTAAACCTTCTTAAACCTTTTTGATTTAATTGTTTTTATGATTAAATTAATCATTCTTATGATGGATTATGGTTAGGGTTTATATAAAATCTGTAATTAATGATGTTATAATCATATTATGATGATCATATAATCTATGGCTTGTATTAGATGAGGTTATGGGTAATTAATTAGTTCAATTTGTTTAAAACCCGTTTTTAAAAACTGAGCAGATTTTGAGTCAATTGTTTTGATCATATCGGGAATTATATAAACTCTTATTTAACGATCCAAGTACCCATGGAAAGCTATTTGAAGTGGCTTTCCAATGCAAGAAACGAGAACTAAATTGGAGGTCGGGAAGTGGGTCAAAAACAGGTTACAACAGTCGAAGGTCAAAACAGTTTTAAATTCAGCCTGTTTTCTTTTTAAGTTTTTGGTTGTTTGGGGCACTTAGGGTTGCATTGGGATCTTCTCACGAACGTGAGAGATGGTTTATATATTTTAGTTAATATCTGCACTTGGGCTAAGGTGGTGGTTTAGGGTAAGACCCCTTAATGGTAACAAACTTTTAGTACGTTTAAAATCAGGAAATCTAGAATGACAAAAGTAGATATATATATATATATATATATCGGGGCCTTAACAGTAGCTTTAAGGTTAGGGCAAGTGGGAGGTGTTAGCCAACATATGTAAGGGTATGAATATTCCTTTTACAGAAACCATGGGTAGGTTTAAGTGGGCGTTTGATCTAAAGTTTTAAGACCTAAAACTGGGACTGTTTTGGGTAAAATACGAATGGGTTAGTTATTAAACTTAACCAAGTTAAGGACTTGTTAAGGAAGGGTATTGGGGTAATTAGAGCTTATTAATGAGGTATATATGTGAGAATATGCTAGATGTCCATCATAGGTTAATGAGTCATCTTAGTGATTGGTTCGTTATTGATTTCGTGTTTTTGGTTTGTTAGCTTGTTGCTAGTGCAAGGACGTGTGAAGGAGCTATCAGGTGAGTGTTCATAGTCCCATGTTTATTTTTGTTTTTGACTTCCAGATGGGATGGAAGAGACACTGTGTTGAGTTGTTTCTAAATTGTTGATGTGAATGTTTTATGGTTGTGATGGACTTGTGTGTACACTTATGTGATTAACTGCTATGCGATTTTTGATTTGTTATTGTGGTTTGACAAGGTAGTGGCCTTGTGGTTTGCCAAGGTAGTGGCCTTGGGATAGGTACATAGGGTGATCATCTAAGGTACCATGATGTTGTTTGGCAAGGTAGGAGCCTTGGATTGGTTTGGTATGATTGGTCTTGATTGATAGTTGTTAATACATAATTGTAACACATTGTCCATATGTTCTTTTGTTGATGATTGTTATTCACAGCTTGTAACTGATTTAGCGTTGGAGTCCAAACCTATGACTCTCACCAACTTTATGTTGACGTGTTTTAGTGTCTCTTTCAGGTGATACTATGGTTAAGCATGAGAAAATAAGTGGCTAGGATGGGAGAAGCATAGGATTACATATAGAAGGAGAATCCCCGTTTCCTTCTTAGTTTTATTTGATTGTTCTTTTAATAAGTGATACTGTGGCACACATTTGTTTGTTGGTATGTTATTTGTTGTCTTGGGTAAGAAGTAGGACTGTTACTAACTTACCTAGACCCCTTGCATTTTGTTGAGATATTGTCATGACCTTCGTGTCACCATTTTTATGACATTTCTTATTTCATATAGTTGTCTCTATAGACACGCCATGTTATGATGATATCCATACGTCGCGCCCCATGTTCCGCCATGGTGGAGTGTGACAACCTCTAATGTTGAAACCTATCTAATACATTGAACCTATAATGTTGAACCATATCTAATACATTGAATCTCCAATGTTGAACCCTATCTAATACGTTGAACCTCTATGATGAACCCTATCTAATACATTGAACCTCTAATGTTGAAACCTATCTAATACATTGAACCTCCAATGTTGAAACATATCTAATACGTTGAACCTCTAATGATGAACCCTATCTAATACATTGAACCTCTAATGTTGAAACCTATCTAATACGTTGAACCTCCAATGTTGAACCCTATCTAATACATTGAACCTCTAATGATGAACCCTATCTAATACATTGAACCTCTAATGTTGAACCATATCTAATACATTGAACCTCTAATGATGAACCCTATCTAATACACTGAACCTCTAATGTTGAAACCTATCTAATACGTTAAACCTCTAATGATGAACCCTATCTAATACGTTGAACCTCTAATGATGAACCCTATCTAATACATTGAACCTCTAATGTTGAACCATATCTAATACATTGAACCTCCAATGATGAACCCTATCTAATACATTAAACCTCTAATGATGAACCTTATCTAATACATTGAACCTCTAATGTTGAACCATATCTAATACATTGAACCTCTAATGTTGAAACCTATCTAATACGTTAAACCTCTAATGATGAACCCTATCTAATACGTTGAACCTCTAATGATGAACCCTATCTAATACATTGAACCTCTAATGTTGAACCATATCTAATACATTGAACCTCTAATCATTTAAAAGTATGTAACATAAATGGTTAAAAACAGTTTCCCCAGCGACATGTCGCTGGGGTATGTTTTGTTTATCAACTTTAGAAATCCCTCCAAAAATTTTCATTAACGCACTTCTTTCACAAAACGACAAAATACATGTTTCCCCAGCGACATGTCGCTGGGGAAAATTTCGTCAAATTCTAAGGTTTCCCCAGCGACATGTCGCTGGGGAAAAGTTCGTCAAAAAGAAGGAAAGTTTCCCCAGCGACATGTCGCTGGGGAAACTATTGACCAGATCTTATCCTTATACGATTTACAGAAACTTCACTTATCTCCCCACACTCTCATTCTCTCAAACCTACGTACAACATCAATCATCAATCATCACCACATTCACACCACCAATCATCATTCATCACCACTACCACCAAGAATCATCACCACCATTCATCTCCTCCATCCCCACCACATAACCCACCAAGAATCATCACCACCAATCATCACCACCGTTCACACCATGATGAGACATAGGCATAGGCCTTGGAATCTCGGGTTCCATGATTGGTGTGGGTTCAACCGTAGGTGTGGTTTGAGCGGTACTTCGTGGGCTTTGAATTTGCTCCTTTTCTACCACAACCTCGGGTTCTTTCTCTTTTTCCTTCTCCATAGAAGTACTTGGACGAGAAATTGGTTCTTTGAAAGTTTTACCACTACGAGTAGTAATAACCTTCAATTCTCCTTTCGGGTTCACGATGGTATCACTAGGAAGACCACCTGAAGAAGAGGGCTTACACATGATAGCTTCAAACATTTTAGCCATACGGTCTTCAAACTTAGATTGCCTAGCATCCGCTTTTAACAACTCTTGCTTAATCTCATGTTGACCTTGCTCCATTTTTTGTTGATTTTGTTGGAGACGTGTGACATTTCCTTCCATTTTATTAGCATGAGTTTTAAGTTCATTAGCAAGTTCGTTTTTAAGCTCGTTTTTCAACTCGGATCTTAAGCTAACCATTTCACGTTGCATATTGTCAAACTTAGCATCATTAGTCTTAGCATAATTCAAAAACTCTCCTTGAAGATTTTTGGTGTGATCATTTTGAAAACCTTGAGTCGAAGTTTGAAAATCACGGTTTTGGTTTTGGTTTGAAATTTGCCCATTTCCACTTTGATAATTACCCTTGTTGTAATTTCTTTGATTTCCTTGGTAATTTCCACCTTGGTTGTTGTTGCGATAGTTATTAGCATTTTGATTTGGTGGAGCTTGATTTTGGCGGGAACCTTGACCGATTTGGTTATAAGTTCCCGTGGCTACATAAGCACTCGAAGTGTTACCATCCGCGGTAATGCACTCAGAAAGATCATGAGCTCCACCATACGACAAACAACTCTTAGAAACCGCTTTAACCGAAGCGGAATTCGAAGCTTCTTGAGCTTTCCAATGGGACATAAGAGTCGAAAACCTATCGAAAAACCGATTTTCCTCATTAGCTTCATCTTGTAAGGCATTGATACTACGAGACGATGACGAGCCCATTTTGGCAACACTCGGTGTGTTACGAGGGCTATAAACCTTAGACCTATTCTCAATTATGACCAAAGCTTCTTCAACCGTTTTACACAAAAAATTACCACCCGCGGCGGCATTTAAATAATCTCTTTCATGATCATTAAGTCCATTGTAAAACGTGTCTATTTGGTGCAAGTCGGAAAAAACGTGATGAGGACATTCATGTAACATCTCCTTAAACCTATTCCAAGCCGTTGAAAAACTTTCATTTGATTCTTGTGAAAATTTAGAAATCTCATTTTTCAAATGCGTAGTCTTAGAGGGCGGAAAAAATTGGTTCACGAATTTCGAAACGAGATCCTTCCACGTCAATATAGAAATGGGTGGCTCTTTCTCTAACCAAATTTTAGCGGGCCCCGCTAAGGAATACGGAAAAAGCATCATCTTAATCGAGTCATTCGAGACATCCTTAAATTTGCACGTGGCGGTAAGACGATTGAATTGGCGGATATGGTTGTGGGGATTGTCCTTCTCATCACCACGAAATTTGTTGTTTTGGATCATCGACAACAAACCCGTTTTCACCTCAAAATTCTCCGCAAGGATAGCGGGAATCACAATAGCTTCTCCATAACCCTCGGTGGGTGCTTGAAGTAACTCCATCATAGTTCGATTCGCCATGGTAGGTGCTTCTCGTACAATGGGTTCGTCAATAGGAGACTCCTCACTAGAATGAGTTGGAGTGGGAGTTTTGTTCTTTCGTCCACGTGCACGTTTTGCTTGATTACGAGTTAGCATAAACGTCACGTACAACGAGGAGACGAGCAAAGAAGATTCTTTTTGGTGTTTTTAATTTTTCAATTTTTTTGTGGTTTTTGATGGTATTAACTTTTTTGGAAATTGGTGAATGTATTAAGTAGACAAAAATCTACAAATCTCCTCCTTAATCAAATCTCTTGATTAAAGAAGCCTCAAGGAATGAAAACGATCACGTGGAGTGAACGCCTTCGATGACTTTAGAACGATGGTGGAACACCAAATCGTTCAAGAGGGTTTAATCAATAGAAACCAAGAAAATATATATGATATGTAATAATACTTTGGGCGGCAAAACCCTCGATTCACTCTCAAAATCAAATACGCACAAGCAAGCGGAGGAAACGAGGCGGCGCGAAGCACTTAAGAGCCTTTTTCCTTTAGGTCGTGAAATACAACTGCCTTATACCCACCTTATAGTTTGTATTTTCAAAATCGAGCTTCACGAAAGTATTTATCTATTTTTGCCTTTTTTCTTTGGTTTGAGATTCGAATACAATGATTGGGTAATGACCTCCCAAGTCAAGGTTGTGATTGCTCACGTATTTGGAGTACTTGTGAATTTATTGTTCTACGTATACAATATAGTAATAATATTCACACAAAAAACAAAAAACGATAATACATATTAGTAGAGTGCTACTAATACAAATACTAATTATGGTTAGTATAAAAACAACAATTGTCCAATCAAAACACAACACACCTCCCGGGCAGCGGCGCCAAAAATGATGTTGGAGTTTTTACTACCCTTTAGGAAAAGAGCAATAAATAGGGCAAGTAAGCACGACGATTTAGGAAAACCGTGTGTGTATGACCCTAAGTGTGAGTTCGTTCTCGAGGAGGCTAGTGCGTTGTGTATTGAATTGATTAATGTTTGATGATTTTATTAAGAAGAAAAGGAAAGAAAGTAGAAATGGGAAAGAAAAGACGGTTACGAAGACGGATCGAGCTAAGACGAAAACGCGTTCACGTAAAACCGTAAAAACTACAAAATTAAAAATTTTAAAACCTAAAAATTAATTAAAAGCTAAAAGTAGTCTAAAATAATATAAATAAGAATAAAAATCCAATAAAATATTTAAAACCTTTTATTAATTAAATATTCAATTTTAAATGCTAATTAAAGCCCTAAAATTAAATATAATTAATCAAAATGTCCAAAATATGATTTTATTGAACAAATAACTTTCTTATATTATCTAAAGACTAAAAAGTATTTTTTCTAATTTTTGAAAACTATTTATCTATTTTTAAATCACTTAAAACTATTTTAAAACTAAAATAATTATAAAAAATAATAAAATAATGCTAAAAATAATTTACCAATTTTAAAAATCCTAAATAACTCTAATGAACAGAAGAAAATTGAAAAAATTTGAAAAATATTAAATTTTTCACTAAAAGACAAAAACAGTTTAATTAAAACCCTAATTAACTTAAATTAATTCTAAAAAATAATAAAAAGATGAACAGTAGAAACTTTTTTAACCAAAAATCTTAAAATATTATTCTAAGCCTAGGAAAAATGTTTAAACTGAAAAAGATGTATTTTTGGCACTAAATGCCAAAAACAGAAATATTAAAAGTATTAAAAAAGGCTAAAAATTGTGAAAAATAACAAATGAACAGTAATAAATATTTTATTTAAACAGAAAAATCCTAATTTAAATTAGAAAAAAATGAAACAAGTTTGAAGGTCTAATTCTAAAAATTACCCACTAAAGACAAAAAACTAAGAAAAACTGATAGTGACCTTTGTTTGGTTTTGTCTGCTAGTGTAGCAGGGGTAACAAGTGTGCTACCAGTGGGAAAGGAGTTCCCACTGCTAGTGTTAATTTCTTGGTCAGTAAGCAATAAGCTTAGGAAAGCTTATTGCTAGCTTGTTCTTTGGACAAAAGGCACCCCCACACCAGTTGGGTTGTGGGGAATCTGAGTAAACACAAAAAACACCAAGTTACTTCACACAATCAAGCTCAAAATAGGCACAAAAGTTACTGATTAAGCCACAAGGTTTCTGATGAACAGTAGACACAAATTACATGCATAAAAACGAATTTCAAACCTTCATAACTTGAAAATAAGCTCACCAAATAGCATACAAGTGATTCACAATCCTTCTATGACCTATTAACTAGCAGCTTACCAAATTTGAAGGCAAATTTCATACTAAATCAAGCACAAGAGGCAGTTTTCTGATTAAGGCCTATGATTCAAAATTTTAGCAAGCAACTTGGTTCTAAACTCTACCCAATAGAAAACCAATGCTAACACATAACCTACAACTACCCAAAGAGTGTGATTAACAGGTTTTAAAACAAGTTTGAAGTCAATAAACCCTTCTTAAACCTTAATCCAAACACCCCTTTAGTGACTGAAAACCAATTTTTGTTAACCAAATCAATTTAAAACCTATCAAATCTGATTACCAATGCTTAAAACATGCATATTACACCAAATGAACTCAAATCAAACCACATAAACAACACTTGAACAACTTTTCACAACTTTCATTCAAAATCAACATTAACTAAAAAATGAACTAGAAACAAGGATTTTACCTCAAGGGACCCACATCCAGGTCCCTTAGTGGCTGCTTAGCCACCTCCAAATAGACTCGGGTCTATGCTGAACCTTTGACAACAAACAAGAACTTATGAAAACCTGCAATGATCAATGAACACACAAGCAAACACAATATCTGATTTTTCTTGAAACCTTTTAAACCTTTTTGAAACTTACTTCTCACAAATCAGTAACCTTAACCAATGAGTATGTTTTGAAACAAGTACAAGTTCAGGAATCCAAGAATATCAATCCACTTTCACTTCTTGAAATTCTTGGATTTATGAAAATCAATGAAACCTTTTGAACCTTTTTGAAAACTGAATAAACACCAAATGTTTATCAAAAGAAATATGGAACTCACATTCTTATCAAGCTAATACCAAACTTTAAAAATAATAAAAGGAGTTATAATTCAGCAAAAACACCAATTTTATAAAATTTTAAAAGGAATTACAATAACTGGAAAAAAAATCTGGAACAAAACGTATAGGGACACATGCGTCCTTTATATATAGCACTACTTGGACTATTCTAGAATCATAATAAGATGCAAAACCCTAGCTAACTGAATTTCCAAGAAAGCCCTTTCTATTTGACTAAAAGATGGTCAAATTGTGCCCATGTGATGATGTGCTATTGGAATCTTGATCTTGGCCGTTCAATGTGCTCCTTGGGGACCAAGGAGTGAGTCTGGGATGTTGGATGGACTGCAGGATTCGTTTCTTGCCATTTTTGTCCAAACATGGGTGCAGGGGACCAACGTGGGACCCTTTTTGGTGAGTGGGAAAGTGATTTAAGTGGTGGGTTTTGATGTGGGTGGGATGAATTACCCATCTGGAAAAGTAGGGTAAAAAACCCTTTGAAATTAAGGTGATTAAGTCTGGGTAGGTTAGGGTCCTTGGGTGATTAAAGGGTTGGTTTGATTTAATTTGGGTGAATGGTTTATTTAAAAACATGTTTAGAGGGAAAAAAAGTGTGGGGTTTGACCAGTTGACCCAGTTTAATTAATAAACTGGGTGAGTGGGTTTGGGTAATGGGTTTGGTCGGGTAAATGGGTAAATGGGTGGGTTATGGTGACGTGCCAAGAGCTGGTTGGGGGTGAAAGTATGGTTGTCTGGCCAGTTTGGCCCCCAAGGTTCTTTGTTTCTTTCATTTTGTATAAACAGCAAACAAACTCTCATTCCTTTGTAAATAAGTTTGGATAACTTGCTAATTTTGGCCCAATGTAATTCCAAACTTTAAATAAGGACTATTCATGCACATTCTTCATTCTCCAAGGACTTCTCTTGTAATATCTTGATAATTTAGGGACCTCAATGCATTTTATGAGTTATGCAATGGTATAAATTACCAAGTCTTCAAAGATAAGGGACTAAAGTTGCCAATCTTCAATTCTTCAAGGTCCATTTTGGAAATTCCAGATTTGGGTCCGGTTCATTGTGCGGCTTCGTTTCCCGTGTTCGTTTTTGAATGATTCTTGTGATCTTTTGCCATTTCCTCAATATCCGTATCTAAAATACACAAGCAACAAACACGAGCATATATTTGGCAGTTTTAATGATATTTTATGCATTTTAAGCCCGATTTGGACGATGAGACTATGTATAAAAGCAGTCTCATCACACCACCACCAGAATGTCTTCACCACCACCACCGTCATCTCCAGCCATCCCCACCACATAACCCACCAAGAATCACCACCAACATCGCCGCCAACACACCACCATCGAACGTCATCACCACCACCACCACCACATCACCCTCTTTTCTCTCTAATTGATAATTCTATTAACAAGTTTGTGGTGGTGGATTTATTTTTTCTGTTAATTAAAGGTATATTTTTCTTAATTGAGTTATTTATAATAATTAAAATTTGTTTTTATATAATTAAAATTAATTTTTATATAATTTCAGCGGGGTAGGCAACGTAGGTAGCAGTAGTAGTAGGCAGCGTAGGTAGCGGTAGGCAGCGTAGGAAGCGGTAGGCGGCAGTAGGCAGCGGTAGGCAGCGTAGGTAGCGATAGACGACGGCAGGCGGCGGTAGGCAACTATAGCAGCGGCAAGCAGCGGGAAGGTATATTTTATATAAAAAAATTTCGTTTAGTTTCCCCAGCGACATGTCGTTGGGGATTTAAAAATGTTATTTTCTTGTGTTAAATTTAAATCCAAACACTCCTTATATATGATGCCTAACCGAAGAGAACACTTTATTTTGATATAAGCTGTTTTCCAACAGCTTATTCGTATAAGCTTATCAGAACAGCTTTTTCTGATAAGCTTATCAGAATAAGCTGTTTTCAAACAGCTTATTCCGCTAAGCTTATCGGGATAAGCTGCTTCAAACAGCTTATCCTGATAAGCTTATCAGGATAAGCTGTTTGAAAACAGTTTATTCGGATAAGCTTATCAGAATAAGTTGTTTGAAAACAGTTTATCCCGATAAGCTTAGCGGAATAAGGTGTTTGAAAACAGCTTATTCTGATAAGCTTATCAGGATAAGCTGTTTTCAAACAGCTTATCCTGATCAGCTTATCCGAATAAACTGTTTTCAAACAGCTTATCCTGATAAGCTTATCAGGATAAGCTGTTTGAATACAGTTTATCCCGATAAGCTTATCGGAATAAGCTGTTGAAAACAGCTTATCCAGCTGTTTGAAAACAGCTTATTCTGATAAAGCTTATCAGAATAAGCTGTTTGATATAAATGTTTTATTGAATTAAACCTTAGGAATGTTTTAGGATTTTAGCGATTAATTTCAGAAAATTCCCGTCTGAAATTGATCAACCTATAGAAAACCCATCCAAAGTTAATTTAATAGGAATTAACTTTGGAAAGTCCCCTGTTTGGGACTGCTTTTTGATTGTTTTGTCTCATTTAGGATATGAATGCGTATAAATGGTTTACTATTTGAGATGATTTCGACAGTGTTTCTCCTTTACTCCTACGAATATGCCTTTAAACACATATTTGGGGAGTTGAGGGGAAATGCTGCCAAAATTTTCTCAAATAGTAAATCGGTTATACGCATTCATATATGAGACGAAGCATCAAAGAGTGGGTTAGGATTGCCTTCCATAGTTGCACTAGGTTAACAAAACATCTAGGATTGCTTTCCATAATTGTCTTCCATGTAATAATAACTTAATATACGGATAAAACGCAGTTATGATATTCGCTGATAAGAGTTGGATAAAAAAACTGAAACTTTCCAAAGAATTTAATGACGGTCTTACAAAGTTCGTCAATCATTGCCGGCCGTTGGTGAATTTGGCGGGGAAAATTAGATGTCCATGCAAAAAATGTCGAAATGTATTATGGAAACCCATCGATTGGATTGGAGAGGAAATTGCTATAAACGGGTGGGACCCACTTTATACCACATGGCTCAAACACGGTGAACCGGCTCCACGTGCGCCAGTGATAGATAACCTAGGAGAACCTATGATGAGTGACATGACAGCGTTACTCGATGATTTTAGCTATATTCCTTCGAATGAACCAACACAAGGATATAATATTGGTGAGACTAGTAACCAACCGACTCAACCGCCTCAAGCCACTCGTACCGAGTTTGAAGAGTTGTATGCAATTGCCAACGAGGCGCTGTATGATGGTTGTGAACATGTGTCTCGACTAGACTTTATGGCAAAATTTACCGATTTTAAGGCTAAAGGAAAAATGCCAGATTCTTTATTCAATGAAATATTAGAGTTTCTCCGATATGCATTACCCGATAGTAAAGGATTCAAGTTCCCACTGAACTACTATGAATTAAAGAAGACATTTAAAACGATCGGGTTAGGTTACGAGTCGATACATGCTTGTGAACACGACTGCTGCTTGTTTTGGGAGGATAATAACAATCTGTAATTCTGTCCGGTGTGTAATACGAGTAGATGGAAAGACACTAACACACCAGGGAAGAAATTTCCTAGGAAGGTGTTGCGTTACTTTCCGATCATTCCTAGACTACAACGTTTGTACAAGTCTAGACACACTGCAAAAGACATGACTTGGCATGCTACTGGAAAGTGTGCGGAGCCTGGTAAGATGCAACACCCGGTTGATGGCGCGGCTTGGAAGAAGTTTGACTTGAAGTATCCAGAGTTTGCAGCAGAACCAAGAAATGTTCGACTAGGGTTGTGTGCTGATGGTTTCAATCCGTTCGGCAACCTTAGTCAGACCTACAGCATGTGGCCGGTGGTATTGACAACATACAATCTGCCTCCTTGGTTATGTATGAAAGAAAGTAACTTTATGCTGACGTTGTTAATTCCTGGCCCTAAATCCCCGGGCAAGGACATTGATATTTACTTGCAGCCTTTGATTAAAGACCTGAAGACTTTGTGGCATAAGAACGGTGTTGATACTACAGACATTATTTCACAAAAGCAGTTCAAGATGAGAGCGATGCTTTTATGGACCATAAATGATTTTCTTGCTCGAAGTAGTTTGTCTGGGTGGAGTAGGCAAGGTTACTATGCATGACCTACATGTAACCTAGAAACTCCATCTATTTCTGTCACAAGCAAAACAGCTTATGTTGGCCATAGAAGATGGTTAAAGAAGCCCCATAAATGGAGGAGTTCACGTGCTGACTTCAATGGCCAAACTGAACAGAAAGATCCACCTAAAGATTATAACCAGCCGGATGTAATCAAAGCGCAACATGCTAGATTGCTAAGGCGTACGCCGGGTAAACATCCGAAACATGGGGGTGTGAAGATTTCCTGCAATGTTACAGTCGAGCTTAACTGGACTAAACGGTCTATTTTTTACGAGCTTGAGTATTGGCCTTTTATTTCACTAAGACACAATTTAGACATCATGCATATCGAAAAAAATGTGTTGGAGGCCATCTTGAACATTTTGTTAATAAATGACAAAAGTAAAGACACCGCAAAAGCAAGACAAGACTTGAAAAAGATGGGCATTCGAAGACCTTTGTGGCTAACCGTAAACCACAAGGGGAAGACTGTGAAGCCCCAGGCTGCGTATTCTTTAACACCAGAGAACCGAAAAAAGTTTTGTCAGTACATCAAAAGTGTTAAACTACCAGATGGGTTCGGATCATGCTTCAAGCACAAAGTAACCGATAATGATACAAATATAACAGGCCTGAAGTCTCATGACTGTCATATAATGATGCAACGTTTACTTCCTTACGGACTTCAAAATTACTTGCCCGAACATATTGCAAAACCAATAATCAATCTGTGTTCCTTGTTTAAGCAACTCTGCTCTACAACTTTGATGGAGGAGGACATGTTGAAAGCTTCGGTCAAGGTGGTTGAAATTCTATGCGAGCTTGAGCGCATATATCCTCCTACTTTCTTTGACATTATGATTCACTTGCCCATCCATTTAGCTCTAGAGGCTCTTGAAGGCGGGCCTATTCAACCCCGGTGGATGTATCCATTTGAAAGATTCATGAAGAAGCTAAAAGGTTATGTAAGAAATAAAGCTAAGCCGGAAGGTTCGATCGCGGAGGGTTATGTTGCAGAAGAAGCATTGACTATAAGTTCTCAATATTTTCGGGGTGTTACCACGAAATTTAATCGTCCCGATCCTAATGTGGACCCCCTCCCTCAACGTGTAAGTTTCAGGTGTTCCGATCGGTATGCAAGTCGATTGGTTTACTGTCCTTTCCTCATTTTCCTACCGACGAGTACAAGAAAGCGAGATGGTATGTACTTAACAACAGTCCTGAGATCGACACGTACCAAGACCAGTTCCGGAGGTACGCGTTTTTTAATTTTGTAACTTTTTTTTCTTAAATTATCATTTCGACGACTTATTCTAATAGCATGAACGTTTTTCTGTTTATTTCCAGGAAAAACAGAAAAAGACATGCTAGAAGAATTCCCCCACTGATTCAAGACGCTGGTAAACTAACACTTATTTTGTGTACTTAAGTGTAAAAATAACAATATCATATTTTTAGTTTTCTATCTAATCCTATCTTCTTCATAGATCTTTGAACGTCACACACAAAATCCCCAAGACCCATAGTTTAGCCCAACCAGCGAGTTATTCGCTTTGGCTAATGGACCATCAAGGGCTCCAATGTCAGTAAATTGTTGCGTAGTAGATGGTGTGAGGTATGTCGTGTAGAGCCGCGATGAACGTCGCGTAACTCAAAATAGCGGCGTTTATTCGACTGATCCTGACGGGAAAACTAACACTTATGGTCGGCTTCAAGAAATCCTCGAGTTTGACTATTTGTCGTTTAAAGTTGTGTTGTTCAAAGTTAAGTGGTTCGACACTCGCAACACCGTTGGTAGAGTCAAGAAACTTATCGTTAGAAACGGAATGACACAAATCGTCGGCTCTGGTGAGTGGTGGAAAAGTGAACAATACATCCTCACAACACAAGTCAAACAAGTATTCTACCTTGTAGATCCAGCCAAACCCAACATGAAGGTCGTCGAACATGTTAATCATAAAAAGTTTTTGAACAACGGTGTAATCGTGGTAGAAAACGAACCTGATATTATACATTTGGACAACTCATCTGATCTCCCACCTTCTACTAGTGATCTCCCACCTTCTACTAGTGATCTCCCACCTTCTACTAGTGGGAATGACTTCGGTAATTACACCTTCTATATAGATTTGCATATAGATGGTGAATCAACAGAGGTTGACGCATCGCCAGATAACGATGATGTTCCTAACGAAGACGATGATGATGAAGACCCCCTTCCTCATGATTTAGCAGATTCTGATGTTGAAGACCTCATCAAAGATGATGATGGTGTTGAGAAATTTTATTCTAGTGACGAAGAAGATTAACTTTGTGTTGTAACTTGTAAAATACACTTATATATTTGAATGAATGAATGAATGAAATTGTTGTGGATTGTTTAAATGTGCAAATTTATTTTGATATTTAGATTTGTGCATGCTTGTATTATTTTGTTCATGAATTTCTACATGTTATGCTAATTGTACCTGTATACAGATGACTGATGTTGCACGGGGACACGACGGGGACGGTGGTGGCGAGGACCCTTCACGTCCACGTCCTCCATCATTCGGTTGCGGGGGTTGCTTCGTCAACCGGGGTAAGAATTTCTGGATTATTGTAATACAAATTTGATACACATATTTAACTTGTTTGCCTTAACTTTTATGATTTTATCACTCACTTGATTTTGCAGGAAAAGGAAACAAAAAGCCCAATTTGGGCGGGAGGAGAGCCGGCAGGCAGAATACCCGGGACAAGACCCGCTGCCTGAAATTACTGGATGCGGTGGCCGATAATCACAACCGGCCGGTCGAGATCGACTTTGTAGTCGGTAGAGGTGACCTTGTTATACCTGTCGTCCCCTACTCAGATCATTGGGGAAACTTATTCGGGTGTGTCGTTAGGGAAATACCTTTGTATTACCCTTCGTGGAGCAAGGTCCCCGAAGGGCACAAGGCGGCGGCCCGGGCAGCTATTGGGGTACGTTATCATTTTATATTTATTTAATTATCGTGTTCATTTATTTAATTGTATATATTTATTTAAATTTGTTTTTTATTTATATCATATAAATAAATAAACAAATTTAAATAAATATATAAATTATATTGCTAACTCTGTTTTTAATGTGTTGTATTTATTTAAATTCGTTTATTTATTTATATCATATAAATAAATAAACAAATTTAAATAAATATACAAATTATATTTCTAACTCTGTTTTCAATGTGTTGTATTGTGTATATTTATTTAAATTTATTTATTTATTTATATCATATAAATAAATAAACAAATTTAAATAAATATATAAATTATATTTCTAACTCTGTTTTCAATGTGTTGTATTGTGTATATTTATTTAAATTCGTTTATTTATTTATATCATATAAATAAATAAACGAATTTAAATAAATATATAAATTATATTGTGTTGTATTTTATTGCCGAAAAAATATGATCTCGCGCCGCACATGAGCACCCCTCGGTGGAAGAGTATTTATGATACCATTAATGCACAGTTACAAAAATCATACAACACCAGCAAGGCTAGTCTGAAGCGAGATTACTGTGTAAAAGACCCCGAGACTGGAGAATACGATGTGGATCGAATTAGGCGGAACAGACCCGACGAGCACACAGCTGAAGAGTGGGAGAAACAGATAGCGTTTTGGATTGATGAAAATAACAAGAAGCGATCCTTAACAAACAGCCAAAATCGCTCCAAGGCAACACTTATCTCCCGACATGGTTCTCGGTCGATCCCTCGCACTCTACAGCTCATGGTAATTATTATTATTATTATTATTATTGATTTTACATTATTATTGTTTTTTTATTATTTTTATTATTGTTTTTTTCTATTATTTTATTATTGTCATTATTGATTTTACATACATATTATTGTTGCCGCATTTAATTAGATTGATCTTACTTACGTGTGTATGTACAGCAAAAGGCGTCCGAAACCCAACAGGAGCCTTCAGAGATCGACATGTTCTATCGTTTGCATACAAATTCAGATGGTGTATTTATAGATGAGCAGTCTCTCCAGTTGTATGTAAGTATTCTTTTCAAAACACACTTTAATGAATCATTGATTAATAATCTAGCAACCCGACTAATATATTACTATCTTGTGTTATTGTCACCACACAGGATCAGATGAGGGAGCTAGAGGCGACGGGTGAGCACACCACTGCCGAGATCAACAGGATGGTGCGAGGAGGCAAGTTTCGCGGCCACCATCCTGGCGTGGGTATGGTATTGTCGGGATACGCCAGTACTTACACGAGCTTTTCGTCACCACCCCCTGAGCCTCGTCGGGATCCGGATGTTGATTTCTTGATGGGCCTGCTGAGACACGACGACAGGTATGCCGATCATTTTTCGAGATACGAGAGTGCTGGTGCCAGCGGGAGCGGGAGTCGCCCGGGTGATGATGCTGAGGATCGAGAGGGTGGCGAGGATGGTGGCGATGACGCGAGCTAGTCGTGTCATATATGTGTTTGTTAGTATGGTACATAGTTTCTTTATGTTCATCTTGACTTGTTTCCCTAATATTATCCGAAATTAGAACGCTTGTTTCCCTAGTATCCTTAACTATCCCGACTTATTCCTAGTATCCTTGACTAAATTAGAACGTTATATTATATTTTGGTGCAAGTTTGAACTTATTCCGCGTTTGTGTTGATTTGTATTCCAAGTTTAGTTTATATGTGTCTTTTGGTGAGAAAATACAGGTTTTTGTTACAGGTTTTGGTAGATTTTTTCCGGAAAAATTCCGGAAAAAATCTGGAAAACGCCTGCTGTGCAGGCAATTTAAAAAAAAAACTGCAGACTTTTCCCCAGCGACATGTCGCTGGGAAAACTTTGGTTATTCGTTGACAAGTCAAACGCAAAGCGTTGACAAGTCAAACGCAAAGCGTTGACAAGTCAAATGTATCGAGAGTTTCCCCAGCGACATGTGGCTGGGGAAACTTGGGAAATCGTTGACAAGTCAACGACAACGCGTTGACAAGTCAAACATAAGGAAAGATTCCCCAGCGACATGTCGCTGGGGAAAATTTGTAATTAGCTAAAATGTTTAAGTTCAACTTAATTGTTTTTGTTTAATAAGGATTTTCCCCAGCGACATGTCGCTGGGGAAAATGTTGCCACCGTGGCAATCTATTCTTCCAGGAAAAGTCTGTGGGGCCCGCTTGTCGCTGGGTGTAATAACCCGAACTTTAAAATCAACATTTAGACTGAGATCTAATCTTATTCCTAGTAGTCGGATCAATATTTATTACCCGACTTTGATTTGTCATGTTCGTTCTACGAATAATATTTAAATCGCGGCTAACCAACAAGGTTAAGGCTTTAACGTATCGAGTACGTATCAATTATTATTTATTGGCAAGTTTATGTGCGTCATCAATCGAAAATATCCTCGTTATGACGTAAAAATATTTTTATTGTCGTCGTATTAATTTATCGTTTTACGAGTATTCTTCGTAATTTACGTTAAGCCTTTAGGCGTCATTCGTTTATACGACGTGTTAACATTTATTAAATTATAAGCCCTCATTTATATATTAAAATATAAATGTTATCCGAATGTCAATGTTTTTATTTTATATTGAGAGTTTATTTTTCATGTTTTACGCCTAATTTCTAAATCGCGTAACTTTTAAAATATCGGACTTTAATAATACCCGCTTTAGCAAATTGTGGAACGAGATTTTAAATAAATCTCATCCTTATCCTACATATGACACGTTGATATCTATACATTCACATTATTAACACCTGTCTTAACACTTTTACAAGTGTTCGTTTCTTTTGTATGTACACACTAACAAAATAAGATTTTTGCTTTTCACATTCATTTTCTTTGGTAAGAAAACCATACACTCATCATCTGTTCTCTCTTATTCACGCCAACATCACCACAAGTACACCAATTCATTATCAACAATTTCTAATAAAGATATTAGTTTTATAATGAAAGTTTTATGCACTAGTCATTATTCATCATTTCTTGAAGGTTTATATTTTCAATCTTTATATTGATTTGTATATTTTTGTTATATATATGTAATTAACATATTGCTACTGAGTTTTTTGATTTAATAGTTGATTGGAGTAGTCTTGGACATTGTATATCTATTTGTAATAAAGAAAACATGATAATTAAGCCCTAGTTATAAAATATTGAAAGGGTTAATTGTGATCAGTTGAAAAACGTGGGGTTTTAGTTCATAAATGGGTTTTGATCTCTAATTAGAGAAATATAGGGATATATAAATATTTTTTGAGTATTTCGCCGGGTGGCCCGTTTCGTGACGATACCCGATGAATTAGATATGGCCGAAATGGTAAAAAGTGTCGAATCTGAACATGCTGTATAAACTGACTGAAAACTCATTTTAGAACTCAGAACCATTGAAAAAGGTAAAACTATAGATTGTAGATACAAATATGAAGAACTAGAATCAATTGGATAGTCCACCAATTCTTTACGGTTTGTAAATGGCGGGCAAAACGGTGGAAACGAGTTTGGCTGCCAAAAACAGCCAACTCTTCTAAGTGATAAAAGGAGTAAATGAGCTATGATTAGTATAAATTAGAGGTAATTGGACTTATAATAAGTAAACTAAGTAAGTTAAGAATTATTTTAGTAAAAATAACTCATCTAGATTATTTATGGTTTAGGAGAAATGATCTAATCTACGAGACATGTCGGAAAAATTATAATAAATGGACTATTCTTCATTAACGTAAAATATGATGATTTTTATACAAACCGAAGTGGTATAACCCACTTGTCGGGAATTATAGACTCATTTGTATAATGATAATTACAGAACCCAAGACCGGACCAACGTGAGATATTAAGTTGATGTCGTTGAGGCATTTTTAGAATCCGTAATACATATAAAGTGGATTTGGGCCACAAAATCCCAACTTACACTTGTAATGGCTATTGGGCCATTATTGGACCTGAGATTAATAATGTATATGGAGATCAATACTGAGTTTGAAATGGACTTAGGTCATATAAATGAGTAATGAGTCACTGATGGGCTAGAATGGGCTTAATTATCACACTGAGAAAATATATGGTAAATTATTATCAAGTGTCTTATGAAAAGTTTTATAAAACTTATGCAATGTCCAAACTTACTAAAGTGAACTATTTACATATATATATATATATATGATTATGTATAGTCTCGAGCTTAAGACGCGTCTCGCCATTATAGGTCTCGTTCGGTCTTATGACGACCCTTGGGCATCTCGTTCTCGAGCAATGAGCGACTGATAACTCATGAAGTCTTGTATCGACTATTGGGTGTTTGTTCCTCGATAAATGTGTGATAGCAAATGTGTGATAGCTATATCAGGTAAGTCTATAGCCTCGCTTTTATATTATCTTGTAAATGATTTTTAACCCGCGAGGGGGAATACATGCTGTTTTATAAAATGAACACAAGTTGTTTTTGGTATGCTAGACCCGAATATGATGATAAATGCCTAAGTACCATTGTCTTATGAAGTCCCTGAATTTCTAGAACTGTTAATTACCTTGCGAGGTAAACGCTAATACATTTGATAGATCTATTTGGTTTGACAGCCTTATCCTAGGGTATGTATCCTTGTGATCACCTGAGAGGGATATAATGTATAAGAGGTCGTTGGTATATGACAATATTACCTGTAGTAGGGGCGCCGTAAGTGACTCGGTTGACGTGTTGGTTAACGTTCAGTTGGATGAGCTTAAGGCATTTATCGATATATATATGACTTGTCTGTGTGACAAGCTTGAGATGATTAAAATTCTTGTGTTCAAATTATGATTTTGTAAAACCTATAGACTTGCTCAATCGTTGTGTTGATGACTTTAAGCATGTATTTCAGGTAATCAAGATGGATAGCAGCGGAGCATGCAAGGAGGAAGTTGGTGCTTACTTGTCTAAATTTATATTTATTTTTCCATCCTTTGAAATGAATAAATGACTTTTAAAGTCTTTGATGAATGTGATGTGTTGGTAACGGTTTTTAGGACAAACGCTACTCTGATTTTATATATATTGGGATGGGAAACTTTTTAGACAAGGTTGTATATTATTTTAACGTCTCTTTTGAGGTCGTTGTCTATGATTGTGTGCGATGTGCTATGAGTAGCGCCCCAAAGTGGTATTCCGCTGCATGGTAAATTGGGGGTGTTACAAATTGGTTATTAGAGCCACAAGTTATAGAGAACTAGGTCGATTTTGAAAAACCTAAACTATAACTTTGGTGTGTTCTAAATAGTTTTAAGCACGCAACTACTCCGCATGGCTTCGGTAAGGCTATTCTTGCATTACTTATGATTGATTATGATTATGTGAACCTATGTGTATGTAGGAATGGTAATATGTATATGTATGAATATACTATGGTATTTAAAGGCATTGTGCGTGTAGCAATGGTCCCTGAATTATCGTCGTGTATTTTATAATGAAGTTTTATATCGGATTTGGACTCACCGCAAATCACCGATCTTGATGATTATGTATTATCTGAATACGAGTAAGAAACTCGTTTGATACTTTGAGTATGTATATTGTTTTGTAATCTATCGCATATCGACTTGTTTGAGTTCGATTATTGTCATCGTATACTGATGTGCCATTTTAGGACATCTCCTTTCGAAACGTAATTAATTAATGCGATGTTCGTGTTTTCGTTACTACTTATGATTTTGAAGAATCATTTATCCGAGGCGATATCTCCTACGTAATGCGATGTGTGATTAAATTTTATATGACCACGTTTTACTGGCGAAAAGGAGGATGCCAATGTTGGACCCAATATATATATGTGTCCAAACCAACTATATAGTTTGGATACAACAATGATATGCTCGTAGTAGTCATTCGGTTGAGTGACTTAATACCTTGTATCTAAATGGAATGGGACATTTAGATATATGATATTAACTTGCCCAACTAAGAGTCGTTTAAGGTTCTCTTATTTAAATGGGTTGGGACATTTGAATAATAAAATTTTAAACCACTAGACCTTACATTGTTGTGTTTTCCTTATTCAAATGGAATGGGACGTTTGAATACGGAAATCATGATGTAAGTTTGTTGACACCTTGTACTTACTATGGTATTTGGATATGATATCGTGTTGAGAGATAGTAATACTTGAGTAGGATGATTTATAATCGTCTTGTTGAAATGGATTGGGACGCCTTTTCATTTAAACAAGAAAGTTATAAGCTCCCGAACTGTAAATTTATAAATTCTTGTATACATGAAAAGGGACGCCTTTTGATGTAGGCACGGAGTTATAAAAGAGTGGGCCCAAGTATGTCTGGCTCGATTTGTGAGTGTTTGGTGTGCGTACGTCTTTCTTCGAACCCTGTTTCGTTGGTATGAATCGTTCAGTGTCGTCGTCATTATGATGATCGTCAATTATCATCTATGCACGAGTAACCCGTTGGACTTCTCCTTCGAGTTATCTATTATTCTTTCCTTATAAGGATTGAAGTTACATTCAAACCGTTCATTTGTGCCTGTCATATATACTCATTGCTTTGACTTTTGTTCAGCCAACCATCATTAGAAACCTTTGTGATGACTTGTCTATTCCTCACATCTTCGCCATTTAACCGAAGACTATTAAGACGAATTAAGCGCCGGGGCGTCGCTTCCTAAAGGGTTAGATGATGTAATAACCCGAACTTTAAAATCAACATTTAGACTGAGATCTAATCACCCTAGTAGTCGGATCAATATTTATTACCCGACTTCGATTTGTCATGTTCGTTCTACGAATAATATTTAAATCGCGGCTAACCAACAAGGTTAAGGCTTTAACGTATCGAGTACGTATCAATTATTATTTATTGGCAAGTTTATGTGCGTCATCAATCGAAAATATCCTCGTTATGACGTAAAAATATTTTTATTGTCGTCGTATTAATTTATCGTTTTACGAGTATTCTTCGTAATTTACGTTAAGCCTTTAGGCGTCATTCGTTTATACGACGTGTTAACATTTATTAAATTATAAGCCCTCATTTATATATTAAAATATAAATGTTATCCGAATGTCAATGTTTTTATTTTATATTGAGAGTTTATTTTTCATGTTTTACGCCTAATTTCTAAATCACGTAACTTTTAAAATATCGGACTTTAATAATACCCGCTTTAGCAAATTGTGGAACGAGATTTTAAATAAATCTCATCCTTATCCTACATATGACACGTTGATATCTATACATTCACATTATTAACACCTGTCTTAACACTTTTACAAGTGTTCGTTTCTTTTGTATGTACACACTAACAAAATAAGATTTTTGCTTTTCACATTCATTTTCTTTGGTAAGAAAACCATACACTCATCATCTGTTCTCTCTTATTCACGCCAACATCACCACAAGTACACCAATTCCTTATCAACAATTTCTAATAAAGATATTAGTTTTATAATGAAAGTTTTATGCACTAGTCATTATTCATCATTTCTTGAAGGTTTATATTTTCAATCTTTATATTGATTTGTATATTTTTGTTATATATATGTAATTAACATATTGCTACTGAGTTTTTTGATTTAATAGTTGATTGGAGTAGTCTTGGACATTGTATATCTATTTGTAATAAAGAAAACATGATAATTAAGCCCTAGTTATAAAATATTGAAAGGGTTAATTGTGATCAGTTGAATAACGTGGGGTTTTAGTTCATAAATGGGTTTTGATCTCTAATTAGAGAAATATAGGGATATATAAATATTTTGTGAGTATTTCGCCGGGTGGCCCGTTTCGTGACGATACCCGATGAATTAGATATGGCCGAAATGGTAAAAAGTGTCGAATCTGAACATGCTGTATAAACTGACTGAAAACTCATTTTAGAACTCAGAACCATTGAAAAAGGTAAAACTATAGATTGTAGATACAAATATGAAGAACTAGAATCAATTGGATAGTCCACCAATTCTTTACGGTTTGTAAATGGCGGGCAAAACGGTGGAAACGAGTTTGGCTGCCAAAAACAGCCAACTCTTCTAAGTGATAAAAGGAGTAAATGAGCTATGATTAGTATAAATTAGAGGTAATTGGACTTATAATAAGTAAACTAAGTAAGTTAAGAATTATTTTAGTAAAAATAACTCATCTAGATTATTTATGGTTTAGGAGAAATGATCTAATCTACGAGACATGTCGGAAAAATTATAATAAATGGACTATTCTTCATTAACGTAAAATATGATGATTTTTATACAAACCGAAGTGGTATAACCCACTTGTCGGCAATTATAGACTCATTTGTATAATGATAATTACAGAACCCAAGACCGGACCAACGTGAGATATTAAGTTGATGTCGTTGAGGCATTTTTAGAATCCGTAATACATATAAAGTGGATTTGGGCCACAAAATCCCAACTTACACTTGTAATGGCTATTGGGCCATTACTGGACCTGAGATTAATAATGTATATGGAGATCAATACTGAGTTTGAAATGGACTTAGGTCATATAAATGAGTAATGAGTCACTGATGGGCTAGAATGGGCTTAATTATCACACTGAGAAAATATATGGTAAATTATTATCAAGTGTCTTATGAAAAGTTTTATAAAACTTATGCAATGTCCAAACTTACTAAAGTGAACTATTTACATATATATATATATATATATATATATATATATATATGATTATGTATAGTCTCGAGCTTAAGACGCGTCTCGCCATTATAGGTCTCGTTCGGTCTTATGACGACCCTTGGGCATCTCGTTCTCGAGCAATGAGCGACTGATAACTCATGAAGTCTTGTATCGACTATTGGGTGTTTGTTCCTCGATAAATGTGTGATAGCAAATGTGTGATAGCTATATCAGGTAAGTCTATAGCCTCGCTTTTATATTATCTTGTAAATGATTTTTAACCCGCGAGGGGGAATACATGCTGTTTTATAAAATGAACACAAGTTGTTTTTGGTATGCTGGACCCGAATATGATGATAAATGCCTAAGTACCATTGTCTTATGAAGTCCCTGAATTTCATGAACTGTTAATTACCTTGCGAGGTAAACGCTAATACATTTGATAGATCTATTTGGTTTGACAGCCTTATCCTAGGGTATGTATCCTTGTGATCACCTGAGAGGGATATAATGTATAAGAGGTCGTTGGTATATGACAATATTACCTGTAGTAGGGGCGCCGTAAGTGACTCGGTTGACGTGTTGGTTAACGTTCAGTTGCATGAGCTTAAGGCATTTATCGATATATATATGACTTGTCTGTGTGACAAGCTTGAGATGATTAAAATTCTTGTGTTCAAATTATGATTTTGTAAAACCTATAGACTTGCTCAATCGTTGTGTTGATGACTTTAAGCATGTATTTCAGGTAATCAAGATGGATAGCAGCGGAGCATGCAAGGAGGAAGTTGGTGCTTACTTGTCTAAATTTATATTTATTTTTCCATCCTTTGAAATGAATAAATGACTTTTAAAGTCTTTGATGAATGTGATGTGTTGGTAACGGTTTTTGGGACAAACGCTACTCTGATTTTATATATATTGGGATGGGAAACTTTTTAGACAAGGTTGTATATTATTTTAACGTCTCTTTTGAGGTCGTTGTCTATGATTGTGTGCGATGTGCTATGAGTAGCGCCCCAAAGTGGTATTCCGCTGCATGGTAAATTGGGGGTGTTACACTGGGGTAAGTCGCTGGGGATACTTTTAACAACGAGCATACCTCAGCGAATTTTCCCCAGCGAAATGTCGCTGGGGAAATATATCCCCAGCGACATGTCGCTGGGGAAACCCCAAAAATATCGCTGGGGTAGGGCGCGAATGTTGTAGTGCGAGCAGGCTAAACGGCGCAAGCTTAAACGAGAAAAAAACATATAAAAACATAGAATTAAAAAAAATACTTGTTAAACAGTCAGGGATAAAAAATTAAATATAAAATATCCGTCGAGTAGTCTAATTAGTATTTTACAGGTGCACCCATTAAACTCATAAGTTTCTTACATGTGCGCCCGTTAAGCCTATCAATAATAAAGAATGGGGAGAAGTGCCCCATCATTTTCTAAAAAGTATCAAAAGGTACCCATATTTATCAAAATGGGCAAGATTTGCCACCTCTAGTTGTAATACGCATGCACGTACGAGTTTTTTCTAATATTTAGATTAAGTGTACATATGTTTTTTATTTAAGTTCTTTTGGATACCAAAGTTTTCTAAGATACAAGGGAGTCATCCCCACCTTCCACCTCAATCTCATTCACGGGCTGAGATTAAATCTTTACTTTATACGGCAAGGGTATTTTAGTCTTTTCACCTTGGGACTATATATTCGATTTTACCTCACATATTCCACTCTCTATCTTTCTTCGTCCCTGATCCTCATTCGTAGTTTCTCTATCTAGGTTTCTCTATCTATAATCGTCATATCCATTGCATCGAACATCACGATATACCGATCGATTTAGCAGGTATTATTTTTAATATGATTCTTTTAGCTTATTAATATGCTTACGTTTATGCTACTTGTTTCGATTGATTTTATCAGTTGAATTCGTTGATGAGCTTATTAATAACCTTTGATTCTTTTTGCTTATTAATAAGCTTATAAATTATGATTTTAATTGAATTCGTTGATATTTTTGTTGATTTTTTATGATATATGAACTTAGAGGAGGGTTTGATTTATATGAATTGTTGTTTTTACGAGTTGCTTGGGTTTGATAATGGATTTGAGCGAGTCTAGTGATCGAAGTGGTGTTGTTGTATGTTCTATGTCGGTTGATTCATCTAGTGATCAGGCTAGTGTCGATCAAGGTTCTGATGTTCCATCCGAAAGCGTTCTTCATAGTCTTGCGGATGAGATTTCTGCGTATGAACAAGACGGTGACGAAGCGAAAATTGTTAAGAGTGATTTTGCTAGTTTTTGTTAAGCTGAACATATGTTCATAATGTATCATATATGATAGCTATGTATCATATATGATGTTTCTATTCTTACATGTATATGATAACGATGTATCATATAAGATAGACATGTATCATATATGATATCCATGTATCATATATGATGTATTATATTTAATAGCCATCTGTCATATATGATACTTATTTTAGTTATGTGTTATCATATATGTTTATCAAGTATGATGATTGTTCTTTGTTGTTTTACATATTTTTTGTAGAGTTGAATGCTTTGCGGAATCCTGAGTTGTGTATCACTCATTTCAATTTTGATACTCCTGGTGTTACTGTTTACTACATTCTAAAAGTATCTGCCAACGTTTACTTGTTAAAGGGAACGAGTATGATTCAGTTGCGCATTGTATTGCTGCTTACAGGAAGTATGCCGCAAAAGTTGGTTTTGTTGTTAGGAAATCGTTTCAGAAAAAGATTGAGGAGCGGGCTTGTGAAGCAAAATTATTTGGTTTGCAATAGGATGGGTTCCCCCAAGGATTTACATGTAGACACTCTAGATTTGGAGAATGGTTACATCCAAAAGAGGCATTTAAACCCGCATATCACCGGTTGCAAAGCTCGTGCTATTTTTGACTTGATCCCTGGTTCCACGAAGTTCAAGTTGAGTGTGTTTGATACTATCCACAATCACGATCTTGAATGTGAGGAGTACAAGCATTTATCCAAGAATCAAATGCAGTTAACAAATGTAGAGCAAGTGTTCATTCTCAAGGCTGCGAGTGTGAATATCGGTCCTACAAGAGCTCATCACCTTTTGACCGGGATCAAGGGTTCTTATTTGCTCGTTCACGGTACTACCGTTGACTTCAAGAACTTCTTCCGTAGCGTGAACTGTTACATCGGGGACTATGACGCGCAAATGTTAATAAACAAGACGGAGAAGTGGAAGGAGCATGTTACTGAGTTTTCTTTGATTATTTGGTTAACAAGGCTGAGCTTTTTGCCATATTCTGGGCTGATGAAGTTTTCAATTATAACTACAAGAAATTTTGTGACATTGTCTCGTTTGATGCTACGGTTAAGTCAAACAAGTACAAAATGATTTTTGTTCTTTTTACGGTGATTGACAATCATAGGAAGTGTGTTACAGTTGATGTTGGGTTGCTCAAGAATGAGACCACGGAATCCTATGTTTGGTTACTTAAGCCTACATTAGAGCCTTTGGTAAAGCCCCTAGTATAGTAGCCACTAGCCAAGATAAGGCGATGAGGAATGCCATTGAAGCCGAGTTTGTTGGTTCAAAGCATAGGCTGCGCATGTGGCATATCACGCAAAAGCTTCCAGCAAAGGTTTTTTATTGACATTGTATCATATTTGATAAAGTAGCCTCATATATGATGTATGACTAATATCATATATGATGTGAGAATAGTATTTAATTTAACACATTATTTTTTAGGTTTATGGTTATGTTATTATGCTCGATAGTTTTGATTCATATTACCTTTTGTCCCTCTTTTTTGCAGATTCGTGAGAAAATATACGACGAGACGAATTTTAAAGAGAAATTGAATAAGATTGTGTGTAACATGTACATTGGTCCCGAGGAGCTTTGTTGGGAATTATTTGTTAAGTATCAAGTATCGTTAGTGCAAGTACAAGTACTGTTAGTGTTGGTAAGTACCGTTAGTGTTAACGCGGTACATAGCAAGTACTGTTAGTTATATTATAAGTACTGCTATATTGATTAGGACGAATATATCTGTAATAACCCGAACTTTAAAATCAACATTTAGACTGAGATCTAATCTTATTCCTAGTAGTCGGATCAATATTTATTACCCGACTTTGATTTGTCATGTTCGTTCTACGAATAATATTTAAATCGTGGCTAACCAACAAGGTTAAGGCTTTAACGTATCGAGTACGTATCAATTATTATTTATTGGCAAGTTTATGTGGGTCATCAATCGAAAATATCCTCGTTATGACGTAAAAATATTTTTATTGTCGTCGTATTAATTTATCGTTTTACGAGTATTCTTCGTAATTTACGTTAAGCCTTTAGGCGTCATTCGTTTATACGACGTGTTAACATTTATTAAATTATAAGCCCTCATTTATATATTAAAATATAAATGTTATCCGAATGTCAATGTTTTTATTTTATATTGAGAGTTTATTTTTCATGTTTTACGCCTAATTTCTAAATCGCGTAACTTTTAAAATATCGGACTTTAATAATACCCACTTTAGCAAATTGTGGAACGAGATTTTAAATAAATCTCATCCTTATCCTACATATGACACGTTGATATCTATACATTCACATTATTAACACCTGTCTTAACACTTTTACAAGTGTTCGTTTCTTTTGTATGTACACACTAACAAAATAAGATTTTTGCTTTTCACATTCATTTTCTTTGGTAAGAAAACCATACACTCATCATCTGTTCTCTCTTATTCACGCCAACATCACCACAAGTACACCAATTCCTTATCAACAATTTCTAATAAAGATATTAGTTTTATAATGAAAGTTTTATGCACTAGTCATTATTCATCATTTCTTGAAGGTTTATATTTTCAATCTTTATATTGATTTGTATATTTTTGTTATATATATGTAATTAACATATTGCTACTGAGTTTTTTGATTTAATAGTTGATTGGAGTAGTCTTGGACATTGTATATCTATTTGTAATAAAGAAAACATGATAATTAAGCCCTAGTTATAAAATATTGAAAGGGTTAATTGTGATCAGTTGAAAAACGTGGGGTTTTAGTTCATAAATGGGTTTTGATCTCTAATTAGAGAAATATAGGGATATATAAATATTTTGTGAGTATTTCGCCGGGTGGCCCGTTTCGTGACGATACCCGATGAATTAGATATGGCCGAAATGGTAAAAAGTGTCGAATCTGAACATGCTGTATAAACTGACTGAAAACTCATTTTAGAACTCAGAACCATTGAAAAAGGTAAAACTATAGATTGTAGATACAAATATGAAGAACTAGAATCAATTGGATAGTCCAACAATTCTTTACGGTTTGTAAATGGCGGGCAAAACGGTGGAAACGAGTTTGGCTGCCAAAAACAGCCAACTCTTCTAAGTGATAAAAGGAGTAAATGAGCTATGATTAGTATAAATTAGAGGTAATTGGACTTATAATAAGTAAACTAAGTAAGTTAAGAATTATTTTAGTAAAAATAACTCATCTAGATTATTTATGGTTTAGGAGAAATGATCTAATCTACGAGACATGTCGGAAAAATTATAATAAATGGACTATTCTTCATTAACGTAAAATATGATGATTTTTATACAAACCGAAGTGGTATAACCCACTTGTCGGGAATTATAGACTCATTTGTATAATGATAATTACAGAACCCAAGACCGGACCAACGTGAGATATTAAGTTGATGTCGTTGAGGCATTTTTAGAATCCGTAATACATATAAAGTGGATTTGGGCCACAAAATCCATACTGAGTTTGAAATGGACTTAGGTCATATAAATGAGTAATGAGTCACTGATGGGCTAGAATGGGCTTAATTATCACACTGAGAAAATATATGGTAAATTATTATCAAGTGTCTTATGAAAAGTTTTATAAAACTTATGCAATGTCCAAACTTACTAAAGTGAACTATTTACATATATATATATATATATATATGATTATGTATAGTCTCGAGCTTAAGACGCGTCTCGCCATTATAGGTCTCGTTCGGTCTTATGACGACCCTTGGGCATCTCGTTTTCGAGCAATGAGCGACTGATAACTCATGAAGTCTTGTATCGACTATTGGGTGTTTGTTCCTTGATAAATGTGTGATAGCAAATGTGTGATAGCTATATCAGGTAAGTCTATAGCCTCGCTTTTATATTATCTTGTAAATGATTTTTAACCCGCGAGGGGGAATACATGCTGTTTTATAAAATGAACACAAGTTGTTTTTGGTATGCTGGACCCGAATATGATTATAAATGCCTAAGTACCATTGTCTTATGAAGTCCCTGAATTTCATGAACTGTTAATTACCTTGCGAGGTAAACGCTAATACATTTGATAGATCTATTTGGTTTGACAGCCTTATCCTAGGGTATGTATCCTTGTGATCACCTGAGAGGGATATAATGTATAAGAGGTCGTTGGTATATGACAATATTACCTGTAGTAGGGGCGCCGTAAGTGACTCGGTTGACGTGTTGGTTAACGTTCAGTTGCATGAGCTTAAGGCATTTATCGATATATATATGACTTGTCTGTGTGACAAGCTTGAGATGATTAAAATTCTTGTGTTCAAATTATGATTTTGTAAAACCTATAGACTTGCTCAATCGTTGTGTTGATGACTTTAAGCATGTATTTCAGGTAATCAAGATGGATAGCAGCGGAGCATGCAAGGAGGAAGTTGGTGCTTACTTGTCTAAATTTATATTTATTTTTCCATCCTTTGAAATGAATAAATGACTTTTAAAGTCTTTGATGAATGTGATGTGTTGGTAACGGTTTTTGGGACAAACGCTACTCTGATTTTATATATATTGGGATGGGAAACTTTTTAGACAAGGTTGTATATTATTTTAACGTCTCTTTTGAGGTCGTTGTCTATGATTGTGTGCGATGTGCTATGAGTAGCGCCCCAAAGTGGTATTCCGCTGCATGGTAAATTGGGGGTGTTACAATATCTTTAGAAAAGATATGTCATAGTTATAGTTAGACTATATCTTATGTGATATACTTAATAGTTTAGAATATTGATAAGATATCGTATGTGATATACTTATCATAATAGAATATTCTAAGGTTTCTAGGGTTCCTTACACTATAAAAGGAACATAGGTATAATGAGTTTATTGTATCTCGTTAAAAGTCGATTAATAGAAGATCGAATAGTTAAAAGTAATTTTGTTCTTCTTTGCTTTATAAGTTAGATTCTGCATAACTTATTTGGTTGAGTAAGAGTTCTCAAGTGCTCTAGTTTGATTACAAGCTATTGTACAAATTCTTAACAGAATATAGATCCATTCAAAGGGATCAACAAGTGGTATCAAAGCTTGTTGAGAAACTCTGAATAAGAAGAACACAACCCTAAAACTCCACTCACACAAAATCAATGTCTCAAGCCAGTGATAATCCTTAATTGGAAGAAATTCCAGAACCTGATCCCATACCACAGGGACAACCTCAAGTTGTGCATCTTGCACCTCCACCTACACAAGGTGCACAAGCTACAGATGTTGTAGTCACTCATACAACTACACTTTATTCCCATACTCTTTCTACTGTGAAACTCCTTGTTCTCAAAAGTGATAACTATGAGACATGGGCAATGCAGATGGAACATTACTTGAACCACACAGATCACACTTTGTGGCAGGTTATCAAGAATGGGAATACTCCTAAGAAGTTGTATTGGTTACCTGATGGTACATGTTATGCTTTACCTGCTGTCAATGCTGAAGAGTTACAAGTAGAGATAAGAGAAAGAAAGAAAGGCCATAACTGCTTTAGCTATGGAACTTTTAGAAGACATTCTACCTAGCTTTCATCACTTCAAGGATGCAAAGGCTATGTGGGATGCCATCAATCTTAGATTTGGAGGCAATGACAAGTCTAAGAAGATGAAGAAGATTGTTTTGAAACAAGAATTTGATAACTTCTCAATTTCCAGTACAGAAGGAGTCCATAGTAGTTATGGAAGGTTCAGTAAATTTCTCATTCAATTGGCAGTTCATGGACTAGTAATTCCTCATGAAGAAGTCAATCTAAAAGTATTAAGAAGTGTTCCACAAGAATGGAAAGCAATGGCCATGCAATTCATCACAAGGGATGATCTGGATTCAACTCCTTTTGATCATATCTATAACAATCTTAGAATTTATGAGATGGATGTTAGAGGGATTAAAGTAACCAAAGAAGCAGCAACACTAACTTGGCTTTTGTGTCAGAAGGAAGCAGCGGTCTTTACTCTCAAAATACTCTTGGTGGATCAAGTAGCGATACTTACTTACAAAATACCGCGGGAGGACTAACAAGCAGTACTTATTCTCAAGGTACTGAAGGCAGTCCATTAACGTCTCAGAATTCACAAGAAAGATCCTCATCACTGTTTAGTGACAATGATTCATTCTCATTCTTTGTTGGACAAGACAACAGACCAAGGTTGACCCTCAATGACTTATTCCAAATGGATGATGCTGACATTAAAGAGATGGATCTCAAATGGCAAGTTGCTATGATCTCTGTAAGATCCAATAGGCTCTATAAAAGGACTGGAAGAAAGATGAATGTTGATCCTAATGAACCATTAGGATATGACAAATCCAAATTTGAATGCTATAACTGTGGAAGGAATGGACACTTTGCAAAGGAGTGCAATAGAGATAAGGCTGAAGGGAGCAGTCAAAAGTCCAAGAACAGCTATAGAACCAGTCCAAGAGTCTTTGAAATCTTTCCAAAAGGAGATAGCAGAAGTCCCAAAGGAACTAAAGCATTGGTAACCGTAGATGGAGTGGTTGACTGGACTGAAGAGGAAGAAGAAGAAGAGCTTGGTTTGATGGCTCTCTCTTATGAAGATACTGAGGTACATCCTTTTTCTAAAAATTGTGTTCTTAAGTTTAATAGTCTAAAAGTAGAACTTGATGAACAATATCAAAAGGCAAACACATGTACTGTAGAAGCAAATGCTTTTAAACAAGGTGTTGCTAAGTTAGAAGCAAATATAGTTTTGTATAAAAAGGGTCAACAAAACTATGAAGAGAAAATTAGAATTTCAACTCTTCAAATGAGAGAAAAAGATGTGGCTATTAAAGCTTTTGAAAAACAACTTATGAAAATAACAACAGAAAATGAAGTTTTAAAAGCTAGTCTTTTTAATGAAAGGGAAATGATTAATCAATTGCAAAAATCCTCAAATGGTATGGATAAGCTGATTAATTCACAAATAGGGTATTATGATAAAACAGACCTAGGTTATATAAAGGACCAACCTGGGATAACCCTAACTGACAAGGACTTATCAAAAGGGATTTTTGATAGTTCTAATGAGTCAGTTGATACTCCTGAAAATGGTAGGTATGGTGAAGGAATGAAAGCAGTCCCTCCACCTTTATCAAGATTTTTCATGCCCCCTAATAATGATATAGGCATAGAGTTCGATGAGTCAAAGGTTGTTGTTGATAATAAGTCAAATGATTTAGAGTGAAACTCTAGTACCTTGACCTAAGATAAGCCTGTTGTGACCAAAAACATTATTTATCCACCTTTAATGAGCACCTTTGTGCCTGAAGGACATTTGCCTACAACTAGTTCTCCCCTCAAGCAGGTGAAAACTCCTAGTAAGGCAATGGATAATAATACAAAACATCATAGTAATAACAAGAGGGGTGGGCTAGGTTTTAAGAACACTACGTCAGAACAACCTTTTAGGTCTTCTTTTAGAAGAAAAGGATGTTATGTTTGTGGTAGTCTAAATCATTTTATCAAAGATTGCACTTTACATGAAGATAAAATTGCAAAGCTAAAGGCTACACAAAAAGTCACAAAGAAAGGTAATGAGAAAAATGCATAGGTAAAAAGGAAAATAGGGACTAAGGATTACAAACCCAAGTTTGATCCTACTAAAAGGGTAATTAAACCTAAGAAGATCAATAAGGATAGTCACTCTCTCACTACCAAGGACTTTGTTCCAAGAGCAGTACTTATGAAACAAGGTCTAGTACCTTTGAAGTCTAGCAAGCCAAGTATTGGCAAGCCTAGAACTGCAAGTACTGCTAGACCAAAAGCAAATATTGTTGATCAAAAGTCACACAAACCATTGTCTCACAAAACTTCTAGGGATTTATTTGAGCTTGTAAAAACACCTAGAAGTAAGCCTCAACACAAACCAGTACAAATGTGGGTTCCTAAAGGAAAAACATCATGTGTTGAATCCAATGATGCTAAAACAGTACTTAAGTCAAAGAAGCCTAAGCACATAAAGTCACCTTATGTTTTTGACTATATAACTAGAAACATGAAATATAAGAGTGTGTGTAGTCTTACTGGAAAACCTACTTACCAAACTCTTACATATGTAGGTCCCACAAGATCTGAGCCAAATGTGGCTTGGGTCCCTGTTAAAAACTAATGAGTTTTGTGTATGTGCAGGGGCATCTTATTGATGAATTGAAAGATAAAGGTATTGTAGATAGTGGATGCTCAAGGCACATGACAGGGAATAGAGATTTCCTTGTTGAATTTGAAGAATTCAGAGGTGGACCAGTAGCCTTTGGTGGAAGTAAAGGCAGGATTACTGGAAAAGCAAATATCAATACAGGAAAGTTGGAATTTGAAGATGTGTTCTTTGTAAAATAATTGAATAAGTTCAATCTTTTCTCTGTATCACAGATGTGTGATAAAAAGAACAAGGTGCTCTTTACAAATACAGATTGCTTGGTGCTTTCCAAAGACTTTGAGATGCCAAAGGAATCTCAAGTACTGCTTAAGATACCCAGGCAAGAAAATATGTACACCTTTAATCTTCATACTATTACTCCAACGGGTGGCATTACATGTTTGCTAGCTAAAGCTTCTAATGATGAGTCTAATTTATGGCATAGGAGGTTAGGTCATGGGAATTTTAAGAACCTAAACAAATTGGTTAATGGAAATTTGGTTAAAGGGCTACCTAACAAATCTTTTCAAAATGATCTCACATGTACTGCTTGTCAAAAAGGTAAGTAACATAGAGCCTCTTGTAAGACCAAGACTGTCAATTCTGTGACTAAGTCGTTCCAACTCTTACATATGGATTTGTTTGGTCCAGTTTTTGTTAGGAGTATTGGTCACAAGACCTTTTGCCTAGTAATAACTGATGATTTTAGTAGATTCAGTTGGGTTTTCTTTTTAGCACACAAGAATGAAACCGATGAATTACTTAAGGAATTTTTCACTTTAGTTGAAAAGCAGTTCACTAAACAATTCTTTGATCATTAGGACAGATAATGGGACAGAATTTAAGAATGCTGAATTTGATAAATTCTGTAGGTCCAAAGGTATCAAGAGACAATTTAGAAATCCTAGGACTCCACAACAAAATGGAGTAGCTGAAAGGAAAAATAGGACACTAATTGAGGCTGCTAGGACTATGTTAGCTGATTCCCTTTTGCCAAACACTTTTTGGGAAAAAGCAATCAATATTGCATGTTATGTGCTAAATAGAGTCTTAGTGACCAAGCCTCACAACAAAACGCCTTATGAACTTTTAACTGGTCTTAAGACAACCATAAGTCATTTGAAACCTTTTGGGTGTCATGTGTCTATTTTGAATACTCTTGATCAATTGGGGGAAGTTTGATGGAAAATCTAATTCAGGATATCTAGTAGGATATTCTTTGCAAAGTAAAGCATATAGGGTTTATAATTTGGCATCTAGAAAGGTTGAATAAAATGCCCATGTCAATTTCTTAGAGAATAAGCCCAATGTCACAGGAATAGGTTATGCTTGGAGGTTTGATTTAGATTATCTAACTAACTCTATGGATTATTATTCTGTGCAAAAAGATTATCAAACTAACAATGCAGGTAAAGAGATTGGTACAACAAATTTAGGTACTCATGAAGGACCTTCTTCATCAGATTCTCAAGATGATGATGTTCATATTTATGTACCTAGTATGCCTATTGTTTCTCCTATGGTTTCCAGCCCCCAACAGAAGCAACGAATGCCATCCAATGATGATCAAGCCTCACAAGAGCTTCAGAGGCTTAAAGATCAAGAGAAGAATGCTACAACTGCTAATAAACATTCAGGAGAAGAATCTTCGGAATCACAACACTCAACATTACATATTCAACCTAGCGGTACTTCATCTACAAGTACTGCTAACCCAAGTTCTGCAAAGTCCGTTGATTCATTAGAAGATGTTCTACAAGCAATAGACAGTGAAGATGCCTATACTAGTCCAAATAAAGGGATCAAGAAGTGGTATCAGAGCTTCTTCAAAGAAGGGATCTTCTCCAAAGCTTCCTATGATGAGCAGGGTGTAGTAACTGATTTCAATAATTTGGAAACTGAAATATCGGTCAGTTCTATTCCCACTCATAAAGTCAATAACAACCATCCTACAACTCAAATTATTGGAGACCCAAAGTCTGTTGTGCAAACCAGAAGACAACTTCAAGCTAGTACTAAAACTCATGCACTTGTGAGCTATGTCAAACAACAGCATAGAACTAATCATAAGGATACTCGGTATTGTTTGTTTGCTTGTTTCTTATCACAAGTAGAGCCTAAGAACATTTCTCAAGCTCTTGATGAAGAAAGTTAGGTAGATGCCATGCAAGAAGAATTAATGCAATTTGAACTACAAAAGGTTTGAATTCTTGTGGATCTTCCTTCTAGAAAAAGAGTTATTGGTACTAGGTGGGTTTTCAGGAATAAAAAGGATGAAAGAGGTGTTGTTGTGAGGAACAAGGCAAGGCTTGTTTCTCAAGGCTATATACAGGAAAAAGGGATAGACTATGATGAGGTTTTTGCCCTAGTGGCAAGGATAGAAGCCATTAGGTTATTTTGCCCTTTGCATCATATATGGGTTTTATAGTCTATCAAATGGATGTGAAAAGTATCTTTCTTTATGGTACTATTTCTGAGGAGGTATATGTTTCACAACCTCTAGGTTTTGTAGATCCTAAGTTCCCCAACAAATTCTACAAAGTTATTAAAGCTCTTTATGGTCTACATCAAGCTCCAAGGGCTTGGTATGCAACTTTATGCAATTTTATCTTGGAACATGGATATAGGAGAGGGACCATTGACAAAACTCTTTTCATCAAAAAATGTTAAGGATATTATCCTAGTTCAAGTTTATGTTGATGACATTATTTTTGGTTCAACCAAGAAATCATGGTGTGAGGAGTTTGAAGCCTTAATGAAAAGAATATTTCAGATGAGTTCTATGGGAGAACTTACTTTCTTTTTAGGACTACAAGACAAACAAAGGAAGGATGGAATATTTATCAGCCAAGATAAATATGTTGTTGAAGTCTTAAAGAAGTTTTCAAGTATGGATACAAGGAGTACAAGCACACCTTTTGAAGCTAAGAAATCTTTGTCAAAAGATAAACATGGTGAAAATGTTGATATTCATCTATATAGATCAATGATTGGTTCATTGATGTATCTTACTGCTTCAAGACCAGATATTATGTTTGTTGTGTGTGCCTGTTCAAGATTTCAAGTCAATCCAAAGGTGTCACATATACATGCTGTGAAAAGGATTTTTAAGTATCTTAAAAGTCAGTCTAACTTAGGATTATGGTATCCTAGAGATTCTACATTTGATTTGGAAGCTTACTTAGATAGTGATTATGCTGGAGCTAATCATAATAGGAAATCCACAACAGGAGGTTGTCAATTCCTAGGCAGAAGACTCATATCATGGCAGTGTAAGAACCAAACTATTGTTGCTACTTCTACAACTGGAGTTGAATATGTAGCTGCTTCTCATTGTTGTGGACAAGTACTTTGGATCCAAAATCAGTTGTTAGACTATGGTTTCAACTTCATGAACACCAAGATCTACACTGATAATGAAAGTACTATTTCCATTCTCAAGAATCCAGTCTTTCACTCCAAAATAAGCATATTGAAATAAGACATCAATTTATAAGAGATGCTTATGAACAAAAGCTTATTCTGGTTTTGAAGATCCATACAGATAACAATGCAGTTGATTTATTAACCAAGGCATTTGATGCAAAGAGATTTGAGTTCTTGGTAACACATATTGGTATGCTCAACCAATAACTGTTGCATATGTTAAGGGGAGGTAACAGTTGTACAATTTTTATGCTAATTATTATTGTATAGTGTTTGTTTGTGTTTTTGATGTGATTGTAGGTTATTAGATTAAGATAAAAGAGGTTACAATATTAGTTGAATGCATGAACCGGTGTAATTTTTGAGGTACCGTTTTGGAACCAAGTACCGCTAGACAAATCTGAAGTACCGTATATGTTCCATGTACCGCTACATAATCGTTGTACCGTTGAGGATCTCTTTTGTAAATTTGGCGGTTTCTTCGCGTTTGGGTTTGTTATTCATATAAAAACTAACCCCAATTACACAATTGATTCACCTAATCTTTTATTTTTATACCTCGATTCTATAACCATCTCTCTAATTTTTGTCATCAAAAATACTAATGGCTGCTCTACAAGTAATCTCTAAGCATAACCAGGTTGCTAATCTTACTCAAAATGATGATTCTCTTGGTTTTCATGATATACTTGACTTACTCTCTCGAAGTCATGTACGTTTTACACTTACTGTAACTCCTGTTGTCTCTATTCCTATTGTTACACAATTTTGGAATACTGTTGTTTTAGGTACTCGTCATAATCAACCTTGCATAATGGCTAGGGTTAATAATATTGATATTTATGTGACTGAAGTACTAATTAGGGCTAGTTTAAGATTTGATGATGCAAATGGAACTAGTATGTTGACTAACACAGAGATACATGATGGCCTTGCAGCCATGGGTTATGAGGGTGGTAGGGAAAGTCTTACTTTCTTTAAAGGTTTATTTTCACAACAATGGAAATTAATTTTTCATGTTATAATTCACTGTTTAAGCTCTAAAAGTGTAACACCCCATCTGTTAAGGTGGAATGCTACAGTAAATTATGGCGTATCATCAAAGCATGCAAGGTAATATGTCATAAACATACATGACCCAAGGGATAACTGGAATCAAACATCGGTCCCCAAACATAAGCCCAAAACATAAATAATACAAATGAACTAAAGGAAGACTAAACAAGCATAAATATATGAAGGCAAAAGGAGAAGAAGTCCAAGGTGGCTCCCATCCTATGCATGTCCTCCAAATGCTCCCGTCTAACCTTGAATACCTGCCGTTTTAGGACATGGAAAGAAAGTAACAGCTGAGCAATACGCTCATTGCACGGATATATGACAAAACATAATAAAGAACTGTAAAGCAGGAATAGCAGCGAAAATGATATAAGTCCTAGGAAACCTAGGAGTATAACATGTTTTACTGATTTTAGTTCTGAAAATATAGCTTATGTTTACTTGTAAAATCTCTATTAGTTTACTGTACCAAAATAGCCAATATAGGTCATGAGGTCAACAACGTGCATGAATACTTGGAGGGGTGACCTCGTCATGCAAATTAGAGGGGATGCCTCTAATTAACTGGTAAGTGGGTAAGAGGGCTCAGCTCCTTGTGAAAAATGCAAGGCACACACCACATTCACCATGAAATCCTGACTGAAACATGTAACTAGGATGCACCCATACGCCCCACATGATAATATAATAATAAAATGGCCAAATAACTAAAAAGGGACGCTACGAGCTATCACTCCGTCGTGGTGAAGTCATAACACTAGTGCCTCTAGTGTTATGGTTATGGTACCTCCATAACTAGGTGAAACTGGTCATGCATGTATATGGCTAAGGTAACTAATAAATATAAGCATTTAATCTATAACTACTGGGGGAAAACAGTTGGCTGCATACGGGAAATCCTAATGAAGGAAGAGATTGTCCTTACTGAAGGACGGGAAATCTGTACCTTATGTCCAGTAGAAGCTAATGAAAACGATGAAGACTACTCCGCCTTGACGAATGATACTACATAAGAAATATGGACGTGTATGAGTTGTCTGAATTACATGTGTTTTACTTGTTCTGAGTGTTCTTAACTTATTATACGTATTCTGTCATGTTTTATTGTTCTACTGTGTAATCTGTAGTTATTCTGATGTTTTGTTGTGTATTATTCATGTATTAGTGTATTAAAATACTTGCATTGTAATACTAAGTAAGTTTCTAAAAATAGTAGGTTTCCATAAATAGTAAGTTTCTAAAAATAGAAAGTTCCCAAAAATAGTAAGTTTCCATAATTGGAAATAAGCTAGATTATAAATAGTAAGTAAAGTTTAAATAGTATAATACAAGTCATGGTTATAACTTTTAAATTAAATAACTGGTTAATTAATTAAACTATACGTTATATGGAATTTAATTAAAAATACATGTTTTAATTAAATTAAGCTAAGTTAAATACCTTAGGTTATACATGTAATATTAATATTTAACCTAAGTCATGTAATTAATTAAATTAAAAAGTCTAGTAATTAATTTAATTAACATGTTTTTTTCTAATTTTTATTAATTCCCGAAACCCGAGTCCGTGTTTTAAAAATGAACCCTAGTCCGTACCCCGTGTTCTTAAATAAGCCGATCTAAAAACCCCTTTGACGGTGGCTAACTCGGTCTAGCCGGTTGCCACTGTCCAAGTGGTTTTTCTCCCTGCCGAGCCACGGCTAAGTGCCGTTGAGCCCGGTTTAGCACCGGTTCCCACCAGTTGTTACCCGGTTCCCACTGTTTGCATATCCGGCCGAAACAAAGTGCCACCGAGACCTTGGGGGTCTCGGTAGACACTAAACAAAACCAAACCAATCACTAAACATACCCCGACCTAGTGTCGGGGTTCCCTTATCTTGCGTGCGAACCAAACGCACCAAGCCGAGACCTTCAATGGTCTCGATGGTGGTGATTTAGTCAATCCGAGAGCTCTAGGCTCTCGGTGTGTCTCTCGGCCGAACAAACAAACACCAAAACACCCTTTAATTTCATGATTTAATTATTCTACATGTTTCCTTGATTTGTTCTTATGATTATAACATGAATTAATTAAAAAGAATAAAAGAAAAAGGGTTCTGATTATACCAAATGCGTGTAACAAATAAGTTAATGATCACAAACACGTATCCTTCCAAAACAACAATAAAAAATAGTCTGGTTTCCCTTGTTCTTGATCTATGGCCGGCGGCTATAAGGAGAGACAAAGGGAGTATTTGTTTTTTCTTGTTTAACCTAAAAAGTGAGAAAAGAATTCCCTGATGATTTTGATAAAATGGGTTTTGGGCCAAAAAGGCCCACTTGCCTCCTTTCTTCGTTCTAGCCGCGGCATGTGGGGCCCACAAAGGGAAACCCGAAGTTTTTCCATGTTAAATAATTAGTCGTGTATGTTCGTGATTTAGTATTTGTAAATTTGGTAGTCGTGATCATGTCACATTTATAATATCCATGATTGTTCGTTATTTATTGTCGTGACACGTGTATTAATATTATAAATGGAAAGTTTAAATTTTGTCGTGTTTCCACAAGTTACTGTTCACGTGTACTGTTCATCGAATTTTAAATGCGGGTTTTACAACTCTTTCCCTCTAAAGGAATAATTCGTCCCTGAATTAGAGTCGTGAAAATATTGGGATATTACCATTCGTCCCCTCTAAAAGGACCGTTCGTCCTCTAATTAGATATACAAGAAACTGTAAAGGACGTGACATGACTGGAAAAGACATGGAGCGTGACATGACTAACGAGGAGTGGAACGTGATATAATCGAGGAGAATATATCTCGCTCATGGATAGAAAAGAGGATAAGGATCCAGATGGACTCCTCCGTTTCCATGTGGCTTCCCGCTAGAAACGTTCCTCTAACAGGTCCTGACGAAAACTAGTAAACCTTGGTCTTCATGACTCTGTCTTGATGATATAGAAAATTTCTGGTTCACCAACGTGAGATGGGTTCTCATGAATCTAATCGAGTGGCTAAGAAAGAAAACGTGAAAGGATAACAACACGTTACGATGCGAAGTAATCTGGAATCAGTGACATAATAAATGTCTTAGCAATGAAGTATGAGACATATTGAAACGTAGTACGTGAACAATTGTGAACGTGATACGTGAGCAATTGTGGACGTGATACCCGGAGATATGGTAATTGTATCATATGGTGAACGTAATACGTGCCACCTATCGTGGACGCGATATAAGGAACGTGGCATGAGCATAACATGTGAAACATATCGTGGACATGAGATGGCTAAGGCGCTAATACCAACGGTATGAGGTAAGACATGAAATGAGACGTGAAGCGTCAGCCTGAAGTCGACGAGTTTTTCAAGCTCGAGTCTGGTCTCCCAAGCTTTCTGCAAACTTCCAAGCATGAAAGTATCAAATAAAATCGTAAGCCATAATACGGTCATGAACGTGAATACTGTCATGAACATAAATGTGAAAACAAAACGTAAAATTTAACAATGACGTGAACGTAATGTTGAATGAATGCGTATGCGAGTCTTTCTCTGAACTGAAAGATTGTCCAGTGATCGTACGCTCCCTATATGGAAAACGTCTAAAAATTTGCTACCTGTGAAATCCTTACAGATGTAAGGATTTTGCAAACTTGGTCAAACGGTTAAATACAACTAGATAACAACATGTTTCCTCTGTGTGCGGTGGTCCAAGAACAGAACCCATGGAGATCTTGTCCCTTAGTCCATTGGTGTTCTATCTTAGCATGCCGGTATGACAGATACTTAGATATGAACTTAACTGCAACTTGATTCATATAAACTGTGTACCTAGAAGTTTGGAAAATCATAAGTCTCTGTAATTAGACTACTCTTAGCGTGGGACTTCTTGGAACGCATAACTTAGTGTAGGGTTCTCTCCTTTACGCATAAACTGAGTCATGATAAGATTAACCGTGAGAATCACTGTGATTCATCGTGTCACTGTAATCAACCAGGATTCTTACAGGAACTTCGGGTGAAATTTCTGCGGTCATAAAATTGGCAACATAGTGCAACTATGGTCTTCATACCCTTCTCTAGATAAAATCGGATTGTGAATGATAAAACAATAATGAATTCGTTTATGAATTCTTGGGAAATTCCATCCATCATGTCCATAATACTTTAGGAGCATTCATGAGACAAATCAACATCATGAACTTAGCATGACCAAATTGTGTGCGAAAAGCAGTCATGGAAATTTCCTGCTCTTTCACTCGCCACTGTTTTCAGTATGATGGTAATTTGTTTTTGGAAAAGTGCTTAGCACTCTGTAGTCGATCGTATACGTCGTAAATACAATTCACGGTTATGAATGGTGATTTGTTTACATCGACAATGGTCGACACATAATCTCATGTTACCGTTCTTCTCCTCAATAAGCAGAACCGGTGCACAACATGGTGATGCACCGGATGAATGAACTTTGTTCAGATTTCTCTGCGGCTGATCCTTCAACTCGTTTAGCTCAAGGAAGTTGTGCGATGAAGGGCCTTGGAGACTGGTGCCGCTCCATAACCTGCTTGAAGTTATGATCCACCTTGCAGATGGGAAGTATATTTGGAGGTTCCTTTTGGAAATACATCTGGAAAATTTTAAGTAATCGGCTAACTCTGGATAAAGAAGTTCCAGGAGTCGTGTTGTAGATGATAGCTAGAAAATCTTCACAACTATGGAATGACGATCATATGTTTGTAAAACATAAATGACTTGTACAGAATTTCCTGATGGAAAACCATGCTGAATGTATTCAGGATCCTGAACATCACTATACATAATCTAATATGAAGGACAGATTATCATAGCATGGGGTGTTGTTCATAGTCCATAGATGAAATCATATTTAACTCTCGTCTGTCGGAGGGAAGTGCGTTAGCAGATTGGATCCTACCGTCATAATGAATGACTGAGTTTGTATACATGGATGACACGAATCGCGTCCTTATGTTCATGGATATATATGAAATATGAATTCAAGAAATGAAAGTGCCATGCTAATACAAGGAGTAAAACGTAGTAATTTTTACAAAATGTGCTTCGCCTGCCTCCTCCAGAATGAAAACTACGTGTTCCAGCGTGAGCAACCCTCCAGTGATGAGGCTGGAATTCCTTATGGCCTGAATTATTCTTGGCACAACCAAAATTTTATACCCCTTGGGGGTATTCTAGATTATGTAGGCTGGTTCCGATGATAAACGTGAGTCATGAGTCCTGACTCGTGTCTTCAAAAAACATACGTGAAACATGTGTCTTAACGGATGTCTTGATATGAGTTTCGAGATGTAAACAATGAAGTTTAAAATCTTAGGTCATTATGCTAGAATTTGGCGGATCGGTTGGACTGCTAACCCTTGGTATTTCTGATCATGTCCGTAACCGGAGTTTCTATCGTTATTGTCTGAGTATTTGCTGTCACGGTAGTTGTCATTACCTCTTTGACTGTCAGTTAAACGACGGTCATTATTATGACTGTGATTCATGTAACTTCCACTTATTTGATGGGCTAGTTAAGAGATTATTTATGGTTAAACTCTTTTCAGCTGAGTGGCCGCCTGGTACCGGTTCATACTCATATGCTGGAAAGACCACTAAATAATCATGTGACATAAAATCAGAAAAGGTAATAGTATAGAATGAATGGTACATCTGGTGGTTTAAGTGTAATTCTAGTCAGGTTGCTCCGATTTATCGCCTTCGTCTTTGGTTCGTAAAATCTACAAGCTGAGAGTGGTATCATCTTTTAAACACCTTGGTGAGAAACAAAATGTCTAAGAGAATTGAAAATGGATTAGTATCACACATGGAGTGCAGTAACTGGAATACGTCTGGAGTATGGTTCATGAAGTAAATAGGGAACGTGGTACATGGAGTACACATGTGATTCACATGAGATGACCGATATGGTATCAACCATCTGACATGATCAAGGGACACGAAATAGCCTAGCTAATTTAGCGTAGACATAATTCTAGTTGCCTGAGAGGCACAAAACACGATTAAATGGAATCGAATGATTGCCAGCATGAAAATATGATTAATGAAATCAATCATGGCTATCATGAAGAAAAGATTAAATACAATCCATCCGTGTCTAACATGAAGCAAAAATTAACATGAAGAAACATGGAACAAAATTACATTAATGAGTATAAAACATCATCTGCATGAAAACAAGGTTAACCATGATAGTATGATGACATAAATCGTAACAATAAATGAGGGAACGTGAAAAGTTATGACTGAAATGAAATAAATTTTGAAAGTTAATAGTGTGGACGACTATGAATCGTTTTACAATGCAAACAATGCAACATAAATGATAAGCCTGAAGTCATATAAGATGAACATAAAATGCATGAACAATGTATAAAGCAATGAAACAGTTTATAATGCATGAAACAGCTTAAAATGCATGATGCAATTTATAAAACTCTTTATATGAGCGAGGGTGAACGCCTGTGGGTCGGTCCACCAAAACAAATACATAGCAAAGTGGACGCCAATGGGTCGGTCCAAAGTTAAAAGTTTCGATAAAAGCACATGCGACTAAATAGGGACAGTCCTGTACCAACCCATACTTAGTCATAAACCTGCGACGATGAGATGAATGCATGAAATAAATACATGAAATGAATGAATGCAGACCAACTGTCTAAACATAACGGAAAAGCATGTGACTAAGTATGAACTACTGTCGTTCAGTCCATATTAGTCAACATTCGCAAGAAACATTGCGCATAAAATAATGACATGTAACTAAGTATGGATGACGGTTGTTCAATCCATATTAGTAAAACAATTCTGAAGAAAACATCATGGTTAAAAACAACGAGGTTTTGAAAATATCAATACGTGGAAATTAGACGTCGGCTTGATGCTGAAAATATCAATACGTGGAATATCAGACGTCGGCTTAGGAAGATCCTGGTGACTACCCACTAGTCACAGGTCAAGTTTTAGAGCCTACATGTCGAAACCTTGGCTCTGATACCATAATTGTAACACCCCATTTTTTAAGGTGGAATGCTACAGTAAATTATGGCGTATCATCAAAGCATGCAAGGTAATATGTCATAAACATACATGACCCAAGGGATAACCGGAATCAAACATCGGTCCCCAAACATAAGCCCAAAACATATATAATACAAATGAACTAAAGTAACACTAAACAAGCATAAATATATGAAGGCAAGAGGAGAAGAAGTCCAAGGTGGCTCCCATCCTATGCATGTCCTCCAAATACTCCAGTCTAACCTTGAATACCTGCCGTTTTGAGACATGGAAAGAAAGTAACGGCTGAGAATACGCTCAGTGCACGGATATATGACATAACATAATAAAGAACTGTAAAGCATGAATAGCAGCGGAAATGAATAAGTCCTGGGAAACCTAGGCGTATAATGATTTTAGTTTTGAAAATATAGCTTATGTTTACTTGTAAAATCTATATTAGTTTACTGTACCAAAATAGCCAATATAGGTCATGAGGTCAACAACGTGCATGAATACTTATAGAGGGGTGACCTCGTCATGCAAATTAGAGGGGATGCCTCTAATTAACTGGTAAATGGGTAGGAGGGATCAGTTCCTTGTGAAGGATGCAAGGCACACACCACATTCACCATGAAATCCTGACTGAAACATGTAACTAGGATGCACCCATACGCCCCACATGATAATATAATAATAAAATGGCCAAATAACTGAAAAGGGACGCCACGAGCTATTACTCCGCCGTGGTGAAGTCATAACACTAGTGCCTCTGGTGTTATGGTTATGGTACCTCCATAACTAGGTGAAACTGGTCATGCATGTATATGGCTAAGGTAACTAATAAACATAAGCATTTAATTTGTAACTACTGGAGAAAATAGTTGGCTGCATACATGAAATCCTAATGAAGGAAGAGACCTTACTAAAGGACGGGAAATCCGTACCTTATGTTCAGTAGAAGCTAATGAAAATGATGAAGACTACTCCGCCTTGACGGATAATACTACATAAGAAATATGGACGTGTATGAGTTGTCTGAATTACATGTGTTTTATTGGTTTTGAGTGTTCTTAGCTTATTATACTTATTCTGTCATGTTTTACTGTTCTACTGTGTATTCTGTAGTTATTCTGATGTTTTGTTGTGTATTATTCATGTATTGGTGTATTAAAATACTTGCATTGTAATACTAAGAAACTTTTTAAAAATAGTAGGTTTCCATAAATAGTAAGTTTCTAAAAATAGAAAGTTTCCAAAAATAGTAAGTTTCCATAATTAGAAATAAGTTGGATTATAAATAATAAGTAAAGTTTAAATAGTATAATACAAGTCATGGTTATAGCTTTTCAATTAAATAACTGGTTAATTAACTAAACTATACGTTATATGGAATTTAATTAAAAATACATGTTTTAATTAAATTAAGCTAAGTTAAATACTTAATACTTAACACAAGTCATGAAATTAATTAAATTAAAAAAGTCTAGTAATTAATTTAATTAACATGTTTTTTCTGATTTTTATTAATTCCCGAAACCCGAGTCCGTGTTTTAAAAATTAACCCTAGTTTGTACCCCGTGTTCTTAAATAAGTCGAGCTAAACACCCCTTTGACAGTGGTTAACCCGGTCTAGACGGCTGCCACTGCCCAAGTGATTTTTCTCCCTGCCGAGCCACGGCTAAGTGCCGTCGAGCCCGGTTCACACCGGTTTAACACCAGTTCCCACCGGTTGTTACCCGGTTCCCACTGTTTGCATAGCCGGCCGAAACAAAGTCCCACCGAGACCTTGGGGGTCTCGGTTTACACTAAACAAAGCCAAACCAATAACTAAACATACCCCGACCTAGTGTCGGGGTTCCTTTGTCTTGCGTCCGAACCAAACTTACCAAGCCGAGACCTTCAATGGTCTCGGTGGTGGTGATTTAGTCAAGCCAAGAGCTCTAGGCTCTCGGTGTGTCTCTCTAGCTCGAATAAACAAACACCAAAACACCCTTTAATTCCATGATCTAATTATTCTACATGTTTCCTTGATTTGTTCTTATGATTATAACATGAATGAATTAAAAGAATAAAAGAAAAAGGGTTCTGATTATACCAAATGTGTGTAACGAATAAGTTAATGATCACGAACATGTAGCCTTCCAAAACAACAATAAAAAATAGTCCGGTTTGCCTTGTTCTTGATCTATGGCCGGCGGCTATAAGGAGAGACAAAGGGAGTATTTGTTTTTTCTTGTTTAACCTAAAAAGTGAGAAAAGAATTCCCTCATGATTTTGATAAAATGGGTTTTGGGCCAAAAAGGCCCACTTGGCCTCCTTTCTTGGTTCTAGCCGCGGCATGTGGGGCCCACAAAGGGAAACCCGAAGTTTTTCCGTGTTAAATAATTAGTCGTGTATGTTCGTGATTTAGTATTCGTAAATTTGGTAGCCGTGATCGTGTCACATTTATAATATCCATGATTGTTCGTTATTTATTGTCGTGACATGTGTATTAATATTATAAAAGGAAAGTTTAAATTTTGTCGTGTTTCCACAAGTTACTGTTCACGTATACTGTTCATAGGATTTTAAATGCGGGTTTTACAAAAAGTACATCTTTTGATCAAATCCCTGCTGCTTTGGCATCAGCTGGTATTTGTCTAGCAAATAACAGAGTTTTTAATTTTTCAAGATTAATATTTGAAGGCATGACTAGTAATTTAGAAGGGTCCAAAAACTTCTAAATGTATCCTAGATTCATTCAAGCTTTAGTTGACCAAATCCCTAACCTACCAGAATTAACAAATACTTGGGATGTCCCCTCTTTCACCAAGAGAACCTTTTCTTTCTTAATAAAGAATGGTATCTCTTTTTCAGGGACAGTAACACCACTATTTGCTAATATGTTAGCCCAACCAGCTAATCAAGAAGGAGAGGAACCTAGCTCAGCTAGTGCTTCTCAGCAAACTCCTTCTCACCAGAGCCCCAATCATCTAAAGATTCACAATCTTCTTCTCAGCATGATGGTAATCATCCAAATTCTGATGACATGATCCACATACCTGCTGCTTCAGTTGCTGCTAGTGGTTCTCCACAGGCAACAACAACAAAAGTGGTGGATGTTGCAAATTTAACTGCTTTGTGCACAAGCTTGTCCAAACAGGTACAGGTTTTGCAAAAATAGAAGCTTGCTCAGGATAAAAGAATTGCTGATTTTGAAGCCAATTTGATCAGGATAAGGAATAAAGTCACTCCTTGGATGAGGCACCACATGGTAATTCAGAAGGCTGCTCTTAGAAAGAAAAAGTTCAGACACTTCAAGAAGAAGCAACTGAATGCAACTAAACAGGGGCGGAATTATGAAGGACAAGGACCTTCTTCTGATACTCATACGAGGATCTCTGGCAATGACATCAATTTTGAAGCTGATGATGGCATTGAAAATCTTGAGGTTAATGATGGCATAGAGAATGATGTGGATAAGTCAAGTTTGGAGCATACATATATGGAGCTTCAACATGAGGAACCACAACAACCTGCTCATGAGGAACCACAATAATCTGCTGATGAAGACATGATGGTAACTCAGCCACAACCTCCATCACCACAACTACAAGCAAACTGATGTAGTTTTTATGAGAAGCTGGATGAAATAACTGTGTCTACAACTCCACCACAAAGACAATTTTGGTTTCATAAGAAACAGTCTTTCCAAGTACTGTCAAGATCAAGAATGAATGTTGAATCAGACAAGACTGAGGAGTTAGAGATTGAGAAGACAGCTTCCCAAGGAGAAGAAGTATCTGGAGATACTTTGGTGATAGAAGAAAAAAGTGTGTCTATAACTGGTGAAGTAAATATTATTGAAGAGCCAAGTACTGCTAAGACAACTACAAGTACCGCTGGTGAAAAAGCTTCACTACCATCTTTTGGAGAAGACGAGACATTAGAACAAGTGCTGCTTGATCTCAGAGAGAAGAGCTCAGCTGAGAAAGCAAGGCTGGCAGAAGAAGAGATGAAGATACAACAAGAAAATCTTGCCATTAAAGATAAAGACAATGGTAATAAAGTTCAAGCTTCACATCCCACTACAAAAGGTATTATCATTCAACAACAATCCAATGAAGATGAAGAAAGAGTATCTTCATGATTATTATAGAAATTACCTAAGATAAATCTAAAGGATAAGGGCAAAAAGAGATTACAATCTGAGTCAGAAGATGAAAGTGATTCAGATGATGATATAAACAAAGTCATGAACAAGTTTCATCAATTAGAGCATGATGAAGAGGTAGCTCTTAGATTGCAAGCATAATTGCGTGATGAGGAGTTACAAGAAGAACTTGCAGCTAAGCAACAATTGCTTGAAGCCCAAAGAGTGCAGCAAGAATGAAACATAGCAGAATATGATAGGATTCAGGCTGAACTAAAGGCAAGTGAACTTCTTGCAGAATCCTTAATAGCTGAAGAAAGAGATGCTTATGATGAAGAAGAAAAAGATAAGCTGATTAATGATTTGGTAAGGGAGCAACAAAGATTCTTTGCAGAAAAGAGAAGAAGAGAAAAGTTAAGCCTCCAACTACTATGCAAATCAGGAATCAAATGATGTCTTACCTCAAGAAGGTTAAGCATTTCACCCATGATCAGCTAGTCAAAAAGACTTTTGGTGAAATAAAGGCTTTGTATGAACAACACAAGAGGTGCAAATTGAATTTTGTTAAGATTGGATCTGAAAAGGATAAAAAGGACATTGAAGATGTCAAGAAACATCTCCAACAACAAAGACAATTTGGAAGTACCCACAGACTTGATGCAAGTACTGCTGAACAGAAAGAAGCATCTCCACCTATCAAGACTACATATGCTAGAAAGAAGAGAAGTGTGAAGGAAGTTTCAAAAGAAGCAAAGACTGATCAAAGGATGGATGAGGAAAATGCAGCTCACGGTGTTGAAAAAGAGACTGAAAATGTACAAGCAGTACATACACAGCCAACACTACTTGAAGAAATGGTACATACTGATTTGGAGGAGGGATCAATTGAGTTTGAAGGAACCTCTAATGGTATTAAAAGAAAAAGATCAACCAAGAGAAAGCAAGAAGTCAAGAAAAAGGTAAAGTCTACATATCAAGATAGTGATGATGATGAAAGTTATAGAAAGCACTTGAAGATAGTCAAATTTGAAGATCAATGTATTGACACAGAAACCTTTGGAAAGAAGTCATCAATCATACGATGGACAAGTGTTATGAGACAAGGATTAGAAATTCATGTAATAACTAGAACAGATGGAACATTTAGGATGTTTAGGTTACTAGAAGATATTCTACATATCCTTGACAGACAAGATATTCAAGAACTTAACAGATTTGTTCAAGGAGGAAGTGAAGGTCAAGAAGAAACATCACTATTGAGAAATGAATTCAAGTTCATGTATGAGCCACACAATTGTGATCAACAAATGTTGAAGGATTTAGAGAATCAGGTTCCTACTTACTGGAGATATTATAGATCATGTGGTATACACACTTTGGATATAGATGATGTAACTTATTACATGCTTCAAGAGAAAAGATATCCTTTTGGAAGAAGGTTGTTAGAGAGGATGTTGGAAGAACAACTGGAGATTTCAGAAGAATCTAATGGTGCTTTTAAGTTGATCAGAATGGTTAAACAGCAACTCAAGGATTTGGAAAAAGAAGAAGAAGCTGAGAAAGAGCCTTAAGTGTTTGACTTTTAGTAGCACTTCATAAATGGTTCTCAGTTCACCATGTTGGAAATACGTTTTACGTATTAAGAAGGATCGATCACTCCAACGATAGTCCATGTAATAGCTCGTAGTTTAGTTACTTATCTTTATTTAACAAACAAACCAAAGCCTAGCCTACAACATGTGTAGGCCGGCCCAAATGCAAGCCCAAGCCCATGACAAGGGCTTGGGTATATAAACCCTCTCCTTAGATGGAGAGGGAGTGTGGTTCTTCATTTTACACATAGTGAAAAAGTGTTTTTCTTTCACTTTCTCTCTCTAAGTGTGTGTGTTCTCACCATCTCTCTATCTCTTTCTCTCTCTAAAACATAAGCAAGATTTACATATCCTACAAATGGTATCAAGAGCCATGGGATGATTGTATTCTTAATGTGTTTGTGTTCTTGATTCATACGCCTATTTTGATCCATTTTTACACGAACCGAAAAAATTTTGTGTGTTTTTAATGGCTTTTTCTTGATACAAATCTTCTACATAGTTGTGGTAGGGATTTGGTATAGTTACTTTGGCTAAAAACACAAAAATTTTTGGTGTTTTGATCATTTTTTGGCATAAAATCACGAATTGGTTGAGTTTTGTCCGAGAAAAGTGGGAATTATTCCGATCAGGTCATCGGAAAAGGGTTTATAGGACATTCCGATCAGTGTAATCGGAATAGGGTTTTGGGATTCCGATTTTGGGTACATTCCGATCAGGTATTCCGATTAGGTATTCCGATTTGGCATTCCGAAAAGGGAAATTCCGATTTGGCACATTCCGAAAAGGGACATTCCGATTTGGTTCATTCCGATTTAGGACTTTCCGATCTTTGACATTCCGATTAGGGTTTATTCCGATTTGGGAGATTCCGATCAAGGTTATTCCGATAGGGCTTATTCCGACTGATATTCCGATCACTATTCCGATCAACATTCCGATAACAAAAATTATTCCTTAAAAAATTTCAAATCGTGTGTAATTTTGACTTGGAATTTTTGGTTTATCGAGAACATATTTTAGGGGATTTTAACATTGTTTCTCGACTTCAACTCACAACATCAAACACATTTACTTTCTTTCATTGATCGATCAACGTTTGTAAATCTTAACTTATTGAAATGGAGTACACATCTCTTACGGATAAGTCCATCCTCTCGGGTACGGATAATCGTCCACCAATGTTGGTGAAGACTATGTATGAGGAATGGGCTTCCCGAATGGAACTTTATATGTTGAACAAGGAGAATGGACATCTCATTTGGGCATCGGTGCTCATGGACCATTAGATTATGGTACAGTGACGGAAGGTACAACTACTCGTCCTCGCACAACGGGTGAATTGATTGGAGATATGAAGATTCAAGACAAATGTGATAAGTATGCTACAAACATCATTCTCCAAGCCCTTCCTCCAGATGTCTACAAACTCGTCAGCAAACATAAAGTTGCCAAAGAGTTATGGGATAGAATTTGTGTTCTCATGCAAAGCACCTCGTTAACTAAACAAGAATGAGAGTGTAAGCTTTATGATACTTTTGATAAGTTTGCCTATGTGCCAGGGGAGACTCTCAATGATTACTATCTGAGATTTACCTAATTGTTGAATGAGCTCAATATCTATGGCATGACAATTCCTACCTTTCAATTGAACACCAAGTATTTGAACACTCTTCCTTCAGAATGGAAAAAATACGTGACAGATGTTAAATTGGCTAAGGACTTGCATAACACCAATGTGGATCAACTTCAAGATTTTCTTCAACAACACGAATGCCATGTGATCGAGGCTCGGTTGTCTACACCTCAAGTTCATGATCCACTTGCAATGTATGCTTCTCAACAAAACATGGCTTATACTTATCAACAACCATCATACTTGCAGCAACCACCACCACACACCTATCAGCAACCATCTTATCAACCACCAATGATGCCATAGCAAGCATATCAACAAAGTGTTCATCAACAATCTTTTCCACGACAACCACCATATCAGACATCACCATCACAAGCCAACACTTCTCCGATGGACTATACTCCTCAGCAATGATACTTTCCTATTGAAGCACAACCAGCACAAGCTTTCTACTCTAATGAACTTCCACCAATCCAAGCACCGGTCTTTACTCCAAATGATACGCCAGCTGATGTTCTAAACCATCTCACATCCTACTTGTCAAAACTTGTTATAACTAGAGGATTTCCACCAACAAACAATCAGCTCCGCACCTCTTCAAATCCACGACAACAAGCTACTGTTCAAGATGGTCAAGTAACAGTGCAACCTATTCAGGGAAGGCAAAATTCATATGGACCTCCTACAAGGAAAGTGAATGCTCAAGCTGTGAATTCATAAGCTAATGGAAATGGAAGTCCCATTAGTCCTAAAAAGGTTGTGACTTGCTACAATTGCCGGGGACAAGGTCATATGGCTAGGGAATGCACTCAGCCGAAAAGGAGGAGGGATGATGCATGGTTTCGTGAGAAGATGTATTTGGTTGATGCTTAGTCTAAGGGGAAGATTTTGGATTCAGGGGAGTTAGCATTTCTTGCAGACCCAGGGGCAGCAGATACTGAAGGCATTGCAGTCGTTTCTACTTCTAATGCAGCTTATCAAGTAGATGATCTTGACGCATATGATTCGGATTGTGATGACATTCACTCTGCCCAAGCTGCTCTTGTTGCTAATCTCTCTCACTACGGTTCTGATGTCTTCAGTGAGGTACCAACCACATCTAATAATATTGATGATAACCAACATCAAGTTGGGCATGAAAAGGACAACCTCGAACAGCATTCGGGAACTAGTAACTCAAATGATGTGGTACCCAATCCTACACATTTGAGTGAACCTCAACCAAATGCTATGCCGGGTATGGCATCTTATGCTCAACATGATTTGGTCATGGTGCCTAAACATATTATTGATCAAATGTATATGGCTCTCAGACAATCAGTAGATACGAATTCCACCCTAACTGCTGAGTTTGCGTTGCATAAAGAAAAGGTCAAAGCTTTTGAAATGGTCCCTCAAGATTAGAAAATAACATGTTCTGAATTTGACCAATTTCGTTTTGAAAAGATTGAACACTTGAAAGAAATAGAATCATTAAAAGCTAATCTTTCTAATGAATTAAAAGCAAAAGAGTCGGTTGTCAATGATTTTCAGAAACTTAAAATGGATTTCGAAACTCTCGAGTCTAAAAAGTTTGAATCGGAAATTAATGCTACCAAACTTCTTAAATTCAAGGAACAACAGCTTTTAAAACAATACGCTTCCACAGAAAAGGTTCATCTTTTAACTAAATCATTTAAAGAACTCGAACTTAAACGTCTTCAAGATTTACCACCTAATCTCGGTTATGCAAAACAAGCTCAGGAATATATTCCGTGTCTTTATGATATGACCCTAATTGGCAAATCGAAAGAAGCACCTTTTGTTCGTAGTACTGAGGAGACACAGTCACTTGCGGATGAAACTCATTCTAAAATGATTTCAAAATTCCATACGATTGATTATCACAAGTATAACAAAGATCAATTGTCTAAAAAGACCCGCATTCGCTTACAAAAGGAATTAGCTGAATTGACAGTTCTTGTGCCCCAAAGTTTGTCAAATGAAAACCCTCCTAGTACGTCTCCTACACTTGTCAAAACGGATTTAACGAAGTTAATTCCACCGGTAAGTAAGGCGTCCGTTAACTTAAATGCGGTACACTAACACTTAGCCGATTTTGACAAGGTCATTTAGGAACGTACGACGGCTTCGGCCATAACGGAAGGTGAATGGAACTTTGAGCACACTAGAGCTGCGTTTCGAGATGAAATTCTTCCGTTTGTAAAGAATGTTAAGGCTTGTCTTTGCTTTTGGAAATAGAAGAAGTTAGACGTGTTTTCAATGAGATGGATGATGCTTATGAAAACAGTTTACTTGAAATAGAAGGGGTTTCACGCCAAAATGATCAGCTTCTGAAGCAAGTGATGTCTCATGATATAGTCTCCGTCTGTGTGAATAACAGTGTTGTTAATGATTCTATTGTGCATAATGTTGAATCTGTGGATAATGTGGTAGATAGTACTTGTCACGAATCTTACGCTGAATTTTTAAAGCTTCAAGATTCATATTCTTCGCTTTCAAAACGTTTTGATAAGATTCAAACACATTGTATTTCGCTTGAATGCAAGCAACAATTTATTCAAGAAATCTTTGAAACATCATTCGAAGGTGTTAATATCGATGACGCAAACTTTTAAAAGAATTTTCGATTGAATTTACAATCAAAACGGCGTCAGCCAAGTGACAAAGTTGCTAAATCTTTGCCGATAGAAATAGAGAAATCTAAGGAGCTTAACTGTATGAACGTACTTGAGGCCGCTGAGAATTTTAAACTTGATCTAGATAATCGAGTTTCCAAGATTTTGTCCAAAGTTGATAACTTAAAACAGAAAGATACCCGACTCTTCGATTCAGTAAAGTCCGCATGTGCTAATACCACTGCACAGAATCAATCCTTGATTGAAAAATTGAATCGAAAGTCGGTGGAAATATCTGATTTGAGGGAACAAATTTGTGATAAAAAAATCTTGTCTTGGCTGAGTTAAAGGAAACACTTCGTACTCTAAAAGGTAAGAATGTTGTGGATAATGCAGCCACTATCTCAGCATCGTCCTCTAGTGCAATCAAAAGAAACCTCATAGCCGTCACACCACTTAACAAGGGCCCTAGGACTAAACCATCTCAAACTTTGGTCACTAAAGATACGGCGGAATCAAAACCAGCTTCTAATATTTTCGTGTTGCCTTCTACAGGAGTAAGCACCACTACTAAGGCTCAAAGATCTAAGCTTAAAAGAAACAAGAAGAATGATAGGATTTTGCCCCCATCTATTAGTCAAGTGAAGAAGAAAGTAGAAGCCCATCCTAGGAATGTTATTTCTGTTTTGAATAAAAAGAATCATGTAGCTAAACCTAAAGGCTCTGCGGTTGTGCAGCATTCTAAGCCTACTGTGAATTCTAATTTAAAATGTTAGAATTGCAATGAATGTATGTTTTCTAGTCGTCATGATTCTTGCCTTATTGACCATGTGAATGAGATGCATGCCCGGAAAAATGGATTAGAATGGAAACCAACTGGGAAAGTGTTAACCCAAGTTGGTTGGATGTGGCGCCCCACTGGTAGAACTTTCACTATAGTAGGAAATATGTGCCCTTTGACTAGGATCACTCCCACTAAAGCGAAGAAAGCGTGCCCTTTAACTAGGAGTACCAAGGCTACCAAAACACAAGCGTGTCCTTTAACTAGGAACACTAACACTACTGTAGGAACCAAGTGCCCTTTAAAAAGGTCTACTCCCACTGTAGTGCCCGCGAATAATCCAAAACCTAAGAAAGTTGGAACAGTAAAACATGTTAGTGCTAAAACTCACATTAGAAAACGCAGGAAATCTAAGGGTCTCAAAAATGTTAGCAATTCTGATAATTCTATATCTGTATTTGCTAACACTCCGGAACCAATAGTTTCCAATGCAGTGTCTACTGTTGTTGTTGAAAACAGGTGGTCCAAATTGTTCTCTGGTTGCTCCAAGCATATGACCGGAGATCGCTCTCAGCTCTGAAATTTCGTCAGCAAGTTTCTTGGTACGGTTCGATTTGGGAATGATCATATTGCAAAGATAATGGGTTACGGTGAATATCATATTGGGAATGTTATAATTTCAAGAATTTATTATGTGGAAGGTCTCGGTCACAACTTATTTTCTGTGGGACAATTTTGTGAGCATACCTGCTTCATTCGTAATTTGGAAGGGGTTGATTTATTGAAAGGTACTCGAGGGAATAATTTGTATACTTTGTCTCTACAAGACATGAAGGCCGCTTCTCCCGTATGTCTTCTCTCCAAAGCATCGAAGACTAAGTCATGGTTACGGCATCAACGGTTATCTCATCTTAACTTTGACGCTATTAATCACTTGGCGAAAAACGAACTTGTTCGTGGTCTTCCTAAACTATCATTTCACAAGGATCATTTGTGTTCCGCGTGTACAATAGGGAAAATCATTTGTGTTTCAACTACCCATGTCATGCCTATTGATGATGAAGAGGATGATGATGATCACGATTTGGAATTCGCTCAAATGCGTGAACTTCCATTCTTTGGTGTACCTATTCCCGACCCTAATCAAGCCGGGTCTTCCACCTCAGAGGAAGCTCCTTCTATAGTTTACTCTAGTCCACGGATTCGTGAACATGACAGCAAGTGGACAAAGGATCATCCTATAGATTCTATTATTGGTGACCCTAATCGTCCGGTATCCACACGAAGTCAGTTACAAGAAAGCGCATTGTTTTGTCACTTTGATGCTTTTCTCACTGAAGTTGAACCTAAGACATGGCAACAAGCTTTTACTCAATCATGTTGGATAGAAGCTATGCAAGAAGAACTTAATGAATTTATACGTCTTGAAGTATGAGAACTTGTCCCATGCCCGGATCAAGTGCAGTTACTCACTTTGAAATGGGTTTACAAGGTGAAACTCGATGAGTTAGCCGGAATATTGAAGAACAAAGCTCGTATAGTAGCTCGTGGATACAAGCAATTATTGGGCATAGACTTTATGGAATCCTTTGCACCTGTTGCCCGTTTGGAAGCTATTCGACTATTCCTCGCTTATGCAGCCCATATGAATATGATCGTCTATCAGATGGATATGAAGACGGCATTTCTTAATGGTGAACTCAAGGAAGAGGTCTATGTTCAACAACCGGATGGTTTTGTGAATCCTAATTATCCTAATCATGTGTACAAGCTTAAGAAGGCTCTCTATGGGTTGAAGCAAGCTCCTCGCGCATGGTATGATCTATTGTCACAATTCCTCATTATGCAAGGCTTCGCTAAAGGCAAGGTGGATCCCACGCTGTTCATTCAGAAACGAGGTAAAGATATGATTATGGTACAAATATATGTTGATGATATTATATTTGCAGCCTCGACCCAAACCTTATCGGATGAGTTTGGGACACTCATGTCTTCCAAGTTTAAGATGTCAATGATGGGCAAGGTATCATTCTTCTTAGGTCTTCAGATATCTCAGAGTCCCAGAGGCATCTTCATCAATCAATCCAAGTATGCCCTTGAATCGCTAAAGAAGTATAAGATGGAATCTTGCGACCCCGTGGATACTCCAATGGTGGAACGAACTAAGCTTGATGCAGATCCACATGGAGTTGCCGTTGATCCGACGCTTTATCGTGGAATGATCGGTACTCTTCTGTATATCACAGCTAGTCGACCTGATCTTCAATTTGCTATATGTATGTGTGCTCGGTATCAAACTAGGCCTACTGAGTTACACTTAGCTACTGTTAAACGGATCTTTCGATATCTTAAAGGAACCATTAATCGAGGACTTTGGTATTCGAAGGACTCTTCTATTGCACTAATGGCATATGCAGATGCGGATCACGCGGGTTGTCAAGATACAAGGCGTAGCACGAGTGGAACTTTGCAACTTCTAGGAGATCGACTAATCAGTTGGGCATCGAAAAGGATGAAAAGCGCTGCAATTTCAAGTACGGAAGCAGAATACTTAGCTATGTCCGGTTGCTGTGCTCAAATTCTTTGGATGAGATCGCAATTAACCGACTATGGTCTAGGTTTCAACAAAATTCCGATGTACTGCGACAACAAGAGTGCAATTGCCTTATGCTGCAACAATGTTCAATTCTCCTGGTCGAAGCATATTGACATTCGCTACCATTTCATCAAGGAGCAACTGGAAAATAGAGTGATCGAGCTTTACTTTGTCCGATCTGAGTATCAATTGGCGGATATTTTCACGAAGGCTTTAGATCGCGCTCGAATTTAATATTTTTGCCAACAAGCTTGGAATGAGAACCTTCTCGCCTGAGACTCTTAAGGAACTAGCAGATGAAGCGAAAGAATAGTGGTGGTAAACTATTCTCCGTATCTTTGGTGATCATTTGTATATATTGTTTATATTTTTATCTACAAAAGCAAAATACAAAAATATAAAACCATATAAAAACCATAAAAATTGAAAAATTCAGTAATAATCCAAAAATATTTTTTACTTTATTTTTAAAAGGCATGTCTTTTGGTACGATAATATTTACGGCCTTAGAAATGTTGATTAATATCGACACGGCGCCATAAATAGAGTTCGTAGAAAAGTTGTAAATATTTCATAAAACATGCCTAAATGGCTTGTAGTTATTTCAGACTGCAACCCGGTTTTTATATTAAAGTCAAGTATTTCTTATGAAAGCTTTGGCTCAACAACGGGAATTAATTTTCTCGGGCAAGGTTTACTTTAAAACCTTGTAAGGGATCAAGTTTACTTTATAACTTGGTCTAACACAAATCTATGTACGCCTTAGTGCATTTATTTGTTTAAACAAGAGAAGTCTTGTTTTTATGAAGTTATCATCTCTACAACCATAGCAATCTACAATTGGTATCTACATACTCGACGATGCGACTACTCAACCGACGACTACAACTCTTTCAATAGAACACGGGTCAACAATTGAGGGGGAGCAATTGTCAAACATTCAGAATCTTCGATGCCGAACGTGCCTAGTTCACAAGTTGGTGTCAAGACAACAATACCAATCGTACACGTGGTGTCAAGAGATGACTTCAGACGTGACGAGGCGACCAACATATACTGACAAGAACCATTTGATCTTATCATATGATGTTCTCATCAATCAGGTCCAACCTTGTCAATTTATTTTTTTCTAATATGGTGAATATGTGATCATGTTACAAATCGGTATCATATCTCATACATTTGGTACCATGAAGATAAAACAGACTTGCATTTTTCTTCCCAAAACCTTTGTTAAAACTACATTAAATCAATTGATATTAAAAACATCGATTGGGTTAATATTTTTAATATGGGGGAGAAAATGTGATTTAATATGGGATATTATCACAAATGGTTTGACTTAATATGCTGGCTCATCCTGACATGTGCGAAATGTTTTAGAATACCGTGGCATATGTTAAGGGGGAGCAAAATGGATTTGCTATATCAAAATGGATTTTCATGGTGACATATACTTACCCAAAACCCATTTATTTCACGACGATGAAGATTGTGGTGACATAAGGATGATAGGATAGGTTAAGTCCTATGATTCTACCAGAACTGGAGGAATCTTCCCAAGGATATTCCATAGCTAGAAATAGTAGTCCTTAAGAAAAGATGGAGAAAAGATTGTGAATGTAGCTGAATGCCGACCAAGTACTTAAGTTAGCATTGGAACAATCACCACAAGGTGCTAGTTATGACGTATTGGTAAGCATTGAAGGGGTTGAAGAATGAAAAAGAATTGTAAAGATAAAGGGTGTAAAGAAAGAAGCCCTCCTTACAACTTTAGGCAGAAACCGGGTCAACACATATGCTATTGAGATCATTTTAATGATTCTCGATATTGAATTCAGACATCATGGACCCAGTGATGCAATGCACAACCCGTCCCAGCTAACTCAGATATCTCTTAAAAGATATTTGTTTTAATCACACGGAGACAACACGTTATCTATTGATTTATTCACTCTGAATAAATTGGTATTGAAATGGTGGCACTCCTCTCCAGCCTCCGATCACTAAAATCCAAAATGCACGATCGAGTCTAGAGCCATTTGAGATCATCAAATATCTCATTAGGACACACCTTCATATTTCCTTGCTTCTTCACACACTGTGAAAAGTAAGAAAGATTTTAAGAGTCCTACGCAAAATCTTCATGATCTTGCCTGAACATCCGAGTAATACGAAAGTATTTACAATGAAGATAGAAATCCTTCTTGAGCGAATATCAAAAAGCTCATGGTAGGTGACTTGTGCGATTCTTTATGAATCAAACTTGTGATAACTGGAAAGCAACAGCTGTTTAATTCTTAACTGAAATTAAACACGTTCCAGGCCTCTACGCAATATCTTAGTGATCTTGACAGAACACTCAGGGTGATACCTTAGTGTTCACAGTGATGAGTGGAAATCCTTCTAGTGTTAACCTCAAACAGCACTTGGTAGGTAACTTGCAAGATTCAATATGAATCAAGCTCGTGACAACTGGAAAGCAACGATGGTGCGATTCTTTAATGAATCAAACTTGTTCCAGGAACATGAATTAACGGCTTCAAATCATACGGATATTATTATCCAAATGATTCACTCTTTATGTTCGCAGTCAGCTTTGGACGGTCGAATAAAGAGAACGGGTTTACCCGCGAAATCCTGTCAGGAAGTTACTTAATTGAAACTATCCGTCACGGGTATGATATATAATATCGTCCAACGGTCTTCACCGACCGGAGGTAAAATGCTACCGAATTAGAATGAAATGTTCAAATCCATTTCGTTCGTGTCTACTTATGTTGCGGCATTTGAAGACGGTGGCATTGCGGGATCCAAGAAGAAGTCGTCCCCGCGTGCTTATACTTTATGCGCTTAATACCTCATCTAATTCAAGAAAGCCTAAAAGTTAAGTCTTCCGGTGTATCGAACTATGAAGCTTTCAAGAATTACTAAGGTATAAGTATGTGGGACGTGAGGTCACGAAGAGGCGAAGATCACAAGTGATGGATGCACGAGATCAAGGCAAGAGATTAATGCTCGAGACTGATATCAAAGATCACATCAGCATGTTCACCAGAAAAGAAAAAGAAAAAGAAAGACGAAGACTACGAGCTCAAGACAAGCATAGTATGCTAGGTTTATCTTATTATTGTAACTTGGGTAATGCCCTTGTTTGGAGTGACCTCCCTTAGGGGGAGATTGTTGGAAATTCGTTTTACGTATTAAGAAGGATCGGTCACTCCAACGATAGTCCATGTAATAGCTCGTAGTTTAGTTACTTATCTTTATTTAACAAACAAACCAAAGCCTAGCCTACAACATGTGTAAGCCGGACCAATGTAAGCCCAAGCCCATGACAAGGGCTTGGGTATAAACCCTCTCCTTAGATGGAGAGGGAGTGTGGTTCTTCATTTTACACATAGTGAAAAAGTATTTTTCTTTCACTTTCTCTCTCTAAGTGTGTGTGTTCTCACCATCTCTCTATCTCTTTCTCTCTCTAAAACATAAGCAAGATTTACATATCCTACACACCATGTCTAACACACATAAAAACTGGCTAGTCCATAAGCAAACGGTTTGTGGTAAAGATTTCTCAAATCCGTTGAAAGCTGGTAGTTTGCTAAAAACTATATGGTTCTAACTCACCATGTTTCGAGACAAAGAGTTGGCTAGTCCTAGGGCAAACAGTACTAGGTAAAGACATTATTAATCCGTTGATGGTTGACATTTTACCAAAAATTGTAGGGTTATCAGTACACCTTATTCTTTATGAATAAATTATTGGCTATTTTAGAGTGTACGGCTAACTGGTAAAGAATAAATCAAATCCGTTGATAGCTAATGATTTGCTAAAAATCATGATGCCAATACAGATTGGTTTGTTGTTAACTATTTTATTTCAGGTAAGAAGATACTGGTAGAAATATTGATTCATAAGAAGACTCATATTTGAAGATTACAAAAAGGGGAAGAAGACATATGTGGTGTATGTTTTAACTCAAAAAACTTACAAAGAAGATGAGTTCTTACCACTCAAGGGGAAGTAATCATATATGAAGACAATATTATTGCTGCAAAGAATGTTCACAAGACACAAGAAGATCATATTTTGAAGACAAAGATGATATTCATGAAGACTTGAAGATTATCATATCAGAAGAAGATTTGCATAAAGTGTTTGGCTACATTAAGATGGATACAAGTACAAGATTACCAAGGTCAATCCAAGTTTGAAGAGAAGACTAAAGACATGTATTTTAATACATTCAGCACATAGAGAAACAAGTTATCATTCTTGTTTAGGGATGATTGTTGGGAATTATTTGTAAAGTATCAAGTACAAGTACTGTTATTGTTGGCAAGTACCGTGAGTGTTAACATGGTACATAGCAAGTATTGTTAGTTATATTGTAAGTACTGCTATATTGATTAGGACGAATATATCTTTAGAAAAGATATGTCATAGTTATAGTTACAATATATCTTATGTGATATACTTAATAGTTTAGAATATTGATAAGATATCGTATGTGATATACTTATCATAATAGAATATTCTAAGGTTTCTAGGGTTCCTTACACTATAAAAGGAACATAGGTATAATGAGTTTATTGTACCTTATTAAAAGTCGATTAATAGAAGATCGAATAGTTAAAAGTAATTTTGTTCTTCTTTGCTTTATAAGTTAGATTCCGCATAACTTATTTGGTTGAGTAAGAGTTCTCAAGTGCTCTAGTTTGATTACAAGCTATTATAAAAATTCTTAACAGAATATAGATCCATTCAAAAGGATCAACAAGCTTGATTCTAGATGGGGTGATCTGATGGCAGAGTTTGGTTTGCAGACCCATAAGTGGTTGATGAAGATGTGTAATATTCATCCAACTTGGGTACCTACTTATTTTTTGGACCCCTTGTTGTGTGGACCGATGAGGACTACGTCTAGATCATAGAGCGAAAATTCTTTCTTCTCCCACTTTACCAATTTTATCTTGATGCTTATGAACTTTATGAATTGCTTTGAGATGGCGATGGAGAAGCAAAGGCATGTTCAAGAGAGAATGGATCATAGGATAATGGATACTTTTCCGAAGCTCGGGACTCTACTCAAGATTGAGCATCATGCTTCAATGGTTTACACTCGTACGTTGTTTGAGTTGGTTCAGAAAGAGATTTTTGTTGGATTGTGGTATTTCCAGATAGATTCTAAGAGTGTGGCTGAAGGAACTGAGGTTTCTGTTATCAGAGTGAAGCATTTTGTTTTAAAGATCCTAGTAAGAAGAACAAGAAGAAGATGAAGAATAAGGTTACTGATAAGTCTAAAGTTGGCGAGTCTTCTGAGAATGTGAAAGAGATGGAAAATGACAATGATAAGGAGAAGGAGAACGAAGATGATGAGGTAGGCATATTTTCCAGAGAAGATGGGTTGTATAAGGTATGCGAGTTTTTTATTGGTATAATATTTTACTCATTTTGATATTGATATATCATATATGATAAGAACATGTTATCATATATGTAACACCCCACTTGGATAAGTGGACCGTTACGTGTATTTATGGCGTGTCATCAAAGCATAAGGTAAATGTCCTAAAACATTAACTGACCATAAAGGAAATACCGGAATCCAACATCGGTAATCCAAACATAAGCTCAAAACATGAAAAGTAAAATACTGAAGGAAAGGACTAAACAATGTCCAAATAAGCAGAATAATATAAGAAGTGCATAAAGTAAGAAGTCTGGATAGTTTACATTCAATGCACAATGTCTCAGAATCCTAAGAGCGTCCTGGTGTACCTGCCGTTAGAACATGAAAGAACTACGGCTGAGCATAACGCTTAGTGAACGGATATAAAGCATGATAAGGAATTACTGAAATGAAGCAGATAATAAAATAATGGATCTGTAAGACTGATAAGTAAAGTTGCAGCGGAAATCTGTGTATAATCTGTAAAGTCTGATTTATAGATAATAAAGCTGAACTGTTATCTGTTAAATCTAAAAACATGTATTTACTGTATTTTAATTGCCAGAGCTTATATAGGTCATGTGCTGTAACAACGGTTCATGAATAACTGGAGGGGTGACCTCGTCATGCTGTAGAGGGGTGACCTCTAAATAAACGTAGAGGGGTGACCTCTAAATACTGTGTTGGGTTGAGGGATCAGCTCAAATGTGAAGGATGTAGATCACACACCACATTCACCCTGATAACTTGTAAACTGATAAGCCTAGGATGCATCCATACGCCCCACTAAAAATACTGATAAAATGGCCAAACTGAACTGAGTGGGACGATGCAGGACATCACTCTCCTGCATGTGAGCCACGACACCGGTGCCTCTAGTGCCATGGTTACGGTACCTCTGTAATTAGTACATAAACTGATCATGCTTGTATATAATGCTCAGGCAATATCTTCATTATTAAAATAATTATTGATAGTGTAAAACATCTACTGGGGAAAAACATTTGGCTGTAGACGGGGAATCCTAATCATGCATAGAGATAAGACCATACTGAAGAACGGGAAATCCGTACCTCTTGTCCAGTAATGAAATAAGAGTGAAAGCTGAAGGATCTACTCTGACTTCATGAATACTACATAGATAAAGGACGATGAGGTGAGTTGTCTGATTACTGTTTACTGTTACTGATTTTTTATATGTTCTTAATTTAATTAATTTTATTCATGTGTTACTGTTTGTATATAACCTGATAAGTTCTGACTGTTCGATAACATTACTGATTAGTGTATATCTCGTACTTTAGTCAAACTAGACGTCTAAAGAAAGTCCACATTTATTTTCGTCAAATAATCTACATAAATTAATCGACTACTAATTAATAACGAGTAAACGTGCCGCTTGAATTTAGGTTTCCTAGTAAACTGTTATAGTGTTATATAAAGGATTACTTGGCAAAAAACTTTGAGCTATTCATCAATATGTTGGAGTATTATTTACAAGACCATTCGGTTGGGACGAGAATTATAAACGCATGATACTGTTTTGAGAAAAGTACTATCTATGTAGTTTATCTATTCCTTTTTAACTTGTTTATGACAGAAGATACTAAACTCCTTATTTTCGAATGAACATTGCGACCTACAACGTAGTACTTCATCTTTTAAAATGTTACGCTTGCATGTTTCTATGATTAACAAAAGTTTGATTCATAGTTTACCTCCATTCCAAACGAGAACAACTAATAAACACGTGAGAAATAAAAACCGCAATCCATAACTATGATCAATGCGTTTAGCTCACATCTTAGTGATTCATCATTGGTTAATATGGTTCTTATTTAATTACTATTGTCACCATTTCATGTTAGCATACATCTGAAAACTAACATGCTACTGATGTTTAGTGTATGATTATGTATTGACAAGTGGTTCAAGAGTTTACCTCACTGCTAAACGAAGTATATCGAAACCAAAATCGATACAAGAACTCGAGCACTGAGATTCAGCGAGACACAAACCAAATAAAGATCGAGGTTTAACCGAACAGCTAAACGACCACCTGTGGACCAGCACCTCCAACAAACCCGAGCGATATAACCACCAAAGCAGGCTCCTAACTCGGGTAGCTCCGGCGTGAATCAAACCGCACTCCAAGTTCGGTAAAGACTTAGATCTATTGGTTTTCTTTTACTATCGAGCAGCCTTATTATGTTTTTACTTTAGAGATTTGTTACTCAAAATAGGGAAGACATGTGAGCATATACGTGGGTAACCATTCGAAATCAACGGGCCCAGGAATAAATGAAGACTTAATTTGAGAAACTTTTTAATATTTTTCAATTAGTTTTTAAACTTTACCGAGTATAAAGTTTTTAAGATTGTAAGTCATATATTCTTCTTTTTTTTTAAACTTGACAAATGAGTTTCCGGTAGATAGTTTTTGACTAGTAAAAAGGGTTAACGGGCCGGGCTTGGCCCATTCTTGTTTCTTTCTTAAAATCCAACCAAAACAGCCCCTCATATTATGTTTGTGCTTTCGTGTTTTACTAATTTTCTGTGTATTGATATTCATGACTTGAGTTCGTGATATGTCGCGTCGTGATTTATTTATAAAATGTAAGTACTTGTCGTATACATTTAATATACTTGAATGCTTGTCGTGTATTAATTAAATATTTTAATTAATCTGACTTTCATGTAATAGTATTTTCATGGATTTTCATGCGGGGTTTACAACTCTTCCCCTCTAAAAGAACAATTCGTCCTCGAATTAGAAACATGATAATGCCGCGGTTTTACATTTTTCCCCCTCTGAAAGGAGAAATTCGTCCTCGAATTAAAGGTAATAAGCTGATGAAGTTATAAAAGCTGGGAAAGACACATAGGATGAAAGAATAAGAAAGTTGAAAGGACATAAAGCTGAAAGACACGTAAGCTGGAGGGACATGAACGTAACATGAATGAAAGACTTAATCGAGTTATTGAAGGAAAATAATGAGAGGTCCGGATGGACTCCTCCGTTCCGAGTAGCTTCCCGCTCGAAACGATTCCTTCAATGGTCTAAACATAATGAAAATCTTGGTCCTGATAACCCTGTCCTGACGATGTTGAAAAAGTTCTGATTCTATACTTAAGATGGATTTTCTGATTTTGATCGAATGGATAGAATATAACATGTAGTATACATGAAAAAATATGTACAAATTACATGAAACGATGACTTCTATACCTCTGAGTAAAGCTGCTGAAACATATTAGGATGAAGCACGTGAAAAATTGTGAACGTACTACGTGAGCAATTGTGAACGTGGTTCGCGATCATCTGGAACACGATGTGTATCGAATATATCGCGATCGTGATACGTGAAACATAATGTCAACATGATACTAGAACATATCATGAACGTATGCTGACTGAGGAATGAATGTCAAACGATACGGCCTGAGATGTGAAACGTCTGCTTGGTTATGGAATAGTTGTGTTAAACTTGAGTCTGATTTCTCAAGCTTTCTGCAACCGTATTCGGTAATAAACTGAGAAACGTGTATCGTGAAATGGCACACAAACTTGAACGTGAACAATGTTATGAACACAAACGTGAGCTTAAATCATGAGATAGCATAAAAGATGAACTGAAACAGCATCATACTGCGAATGAGACGTAAACGTGAAAGTGAAAATAAACATGAACGTAAAGTGGACGTAATCATACACTTGATCGTGAACATGAATTCTATCTGATATGATGGTCGACGGAATACCCTAAAATCGTACAATTTACTACTGAATTTTCTGTAGGTCCACTACTGCGTAATCCTTCCAGATGAAAGAAAACGTGTCGGTTGATTACATGGTCGACAATGACTTAGATAGTATTATATTTTTTTGAGTCTGTGGTAAACTGATAACAATCTCTATGGAGTCTTGTCTCCTTTCGGTCTAGAATTTCCCCTGGTAGTAATAACTCGATAGCATGACGGCGTTCTATCTTAAACCTGTTGGAATGGCAGGCATCTAGATATGAACATAGTTGCATCAATGTGTGATACAACTTCTTATCAAAATTATGCCTGGAATTACGTGACATTCTGGTGGAAATCTGATTGAATAGTCATGGAAGAATTTTAGTGAGAGCTGCCAACAATTTCTACGGTAGCAGTGAGTTGAGTTCTAGAAGATTTTGTACCTCATTCACAGGCGTCGATCGAGACCATCAGGTGATGGCCTTCACCTTCGTATGATTGTCTGAAATTTCTTTCTACTGAAATAGGGTGGCTCAGAAATGCCACTTTGTTCATCTAGAATACACATCTGGAAAGCTACGTATATAATTTCCTCCTATCAGAAAATATGCAGAATCATGAAAAGATGATTCCCATGTTCTTCTCCAGAATTTAGGAGATCAGGATGTTATCAAAGAACATACTGACAATCTTGTCTGCGAAGTCGTAAAAAAATTTATTCATAAATTTCATACTATCGTTGGGGCATTAGGGAGCCCAGACGTATAAGTCAAAATTTTAGAGAGACTGTAACGTGTTCAACCACAATCTGAAAGACATCATGTTCTTCTCTCACCACTGCTGGTGGCATGGTCACGAATTGTTCTGTAAAAATATTTAAGATATCGTAGCAGGTCAGATAAACCTTCTATACGTGGAATGAATATTGATTAAGAATGGTGATCTGCTAAACTTTCTGGTGGTCGATACATGATCTCGTGTTACCGGCTTTTTTTAAAGACAGAAACATTGCACTTTCTGGTGGTGCATTAGGGCGAATAAGGCCTCGTTCTGGTAACTTTTGCAGCAAATGTTGCAACTCTTTTAACTTAGTTGCAGCCTTGCAATAAAAAGTTTTGAAAACAGGTTCCGTTCTTGAGACTAGCTCGATGTAGAATTCTGTCTCGTGGTTAGAAAAGAATTTCTGAAATTACGTCTGGGGAACTTTGGAGTAATCTGCTGGTCATGAATTTAAGAAATTTCAGAAGTGAATTTATAACTGGTACCTGAAAGGTCTTCGTAGCTTTGGAATAATAAGTCACTTTGCTGTAAAGTATAACAACTTGTACTGATTTTCTGGCATAACTAAAATGACAATATTTGGGATTCAGTAAGACGGATCTCGTCGTTAACTGAAAGGAAAACTTAATAAATGTAGGTGGTACTGTGGAGTCTTTCTGGCTGGGAGGTAGGTAATACCTGATTTAAGATAAAGCTGACATATGAATACGTGAAGTAAACGTGGCGACTTTCGCCAAATGTATTCGTCTGTAACTTCACAGAATGAATACCGCGTGTTTAACCTAAGTAATACTCTAGTGGTGTTGACTGAATTTTTAAATGATCTGATTCATACGTGGCATAATTAAATGGGTATACCCCTTTCTGAAAGGTACTGATGAGACTGCTTTTATACATGGTCTCATCGTCCAAAACGGCCTTTAATTGCATAAAATATCATAAAATATGCCAAATATATGCTCGTGTTTGTTACTTGTGTATTTTTAGGTACGGATATTGAGGAATTGGCAAAAGATCACAAGAATCAATCAAAAACGAACACGGAAAACAAAGTCGCACAATGAACCGGGCCCAAGTTTGGATTTTGCAAAAATACCCTTGAAGAATTGAAGATTGGCAAATTTAGTCCCTCATCTTTGAAGAACTTGTCACATTTAACCCTCCAAAAGTCAAATGTACAAGTATTACCCTTGAAGTTTGAAGAGTATACAAGATAGGCCCTTGGAAATTGGTTAAGAGTGCAAAAGTTAAGCCTTATACAAAAAAAGGACTAACTTTGTAATTAGTTTGGACTGCCATTGAAAGGAGTTTAACGGAATGGACTGAGGATGCAAAACAATTAACTGAAGACTACGTTAGCTTGGACTGGTAATGTAAAACCCAACACCTAAGCCCAAAATCCCCATGGCCCAATCCCATTTAACCCCGGTTTATTAATTTAAGCTGTGGTCAAAAAGTCAATTAATCCCACTAACCCCTTTCCCCCCCCCCCCCCCCCCCCATAACACATTTTTTAAATGTGTTTATACCAAAACAGATCAAAAACGCCCCCTAATCCCCATCAACCCTAATTAAACCCCAGGTCAATTAAACCCTATAACAAAGGGGTATTACCCCAAAGCATCCAGATTACTAATTAAGCCCACCCTTAACCAAACCCACCTCACCAAACAATGTCACATGCACTGTGGGACCCTCCCCAAGCCTCCCCTGCTACATCACTTTCACTTTGAAATCCCACCCCCGACAAATTGAACGATGAGATGTTGCTCCTTGGTCCCCAATCTTGTTTAAACGTCCAAGATCAAATATTCCACAGCTGGCATCACATGAGTGACCTTTTGACCAAGAATTCGTCAAGACAAGAGGGGCATTTAAGGGCATTTAGCTTTTAGGGTTTAAGCTTTGTATTTTTTTATTCATAGTTCTAGAATGATCAGTAGTCTAGTATTTAAGGAGCCTTCATATTGTGAATGAGCCCTTGTTCCAGATTTTTCTCCAAAAAGTTGTAATTCCTTTTTAAAGAAATTAAAGTTGGTGTTTTGTTCAAATATAATTCCTTTTAATGTTTTTTAAAAGTTTGGTATATTTTTGTTGAGAAAGTCTGAGTTCCATTTAAATTTGTGAAAATTTTGAGTGATTCAAGGTTTCAAAAAGGGTTTTAAAAAGGTTAAGATTTTTAGAAAATTCAAGTATTTTTAGGAAGTGAAAGTGGACCATTAATCTTGATTTTCTGAGAGTTAAGAGTGTTTTTAAAACTTGTTTAAGGTTTGAGAGGTTTGTGTAAGATTTTTAAGAAAGAAAAAGAAAACAGGAAGTGAGTATTATATATTGCTTTTTCTCCTTTTTCTTCTCTTAGCAGGTTAAAGATTTGTGTTGATTAGAGGATCAGCATACACCCGGGTGTATTTGGAGGTGGATTAACTATCCACAAGGGATTTGGATGTAAATCCCTTGGGTAAGAAGTCTTTAACTTTTTATTTTCAGAAAAAGTGATTTGAATGAAATTTGTGATTTTGAATGCTAAGTTGTTATAAAGTGTTTAATCTGTTGAAGTTGAGTTCTTTTATGATTGTATGCATGTTAAAAGCCTTGTGAATCAGTTTGATTGTATTTTAAAAGGTTTTTGTTTGAAAAAATTGGAAAACAAAATATAAGGGGTGTTTGGATACATGTTTTAGCAGGGTAAAGGATTTGATTTGTGTTTTAAATAGGTGTTAGAGCAGTTGAATAAGGTTGGTATAGTTAGGGTGTCAGTAGGTAGTAAGTTTGGAACAAGTTTGTAGCCTATTTGTGTGTTTAAAAAAAGAAAAGAAGTTGAAAATCTGCATAAGTCACTTTCTGCTCATTTTTATGAGATTTTTGTGCTTGATCTTGTAATTCTGCTTAGTGATAAGGTGTTCTAAGAGTTGAGATTGCTTGAGTATTGCTTGGTAAGTTTGTATGCTAAATTTGAGCATTTAAAAGTCACTAGGGTGCAAGTAATCTGCATATAAAACCACCAGACCTTAGAAATTATCACAGCAACTTGATTTGCCCTTGTGTGCTTGGTTTTGAACATCCTTGTGTGTTAAGTGTTTATTTGCTACTAGTTCTTGACTCCTTGTGCTTCAAAGAGCACAAGGGTGCCTTTGTCCCAAGAAAACAACACCAAAGCAATCCACAGTCAAGACCTCTTGGCTTAATCCTCACACAAGAACACAAGCAACTGCTTGTGTTCAATTGGAACCTGGCCACGTTTTGATCTTCAAACTTGGTTCAATCTTCATAAAAAAAAAGTATTGGATTGTGTTAAAAGTTATACAAGGGTCACAGTTTGATTTGGAAAGTTAAAAAAATAAAAAAAGAAAAAAATTGCAAAACATCACCCGCAACGGGCTCGAACCCTCGACCTCTCGAAGGAGGAGTAAAGGGCTCTACCGTTGATCTAGATGTGTTTTTCTGTTATAGGTTGAAAACAAAGGGTATTTAACCCTTTCTTCTTTTGACTTTTCATAAGCTAGCCGTAGCTTATTTCTTTTATTCAAGCTTATTTATTAAGCCATTTGGCACTATCTTATTTTTCCTAGATTAGAATTAGTATATAGTAATTTTCTGGCTAAAAGTTTTATTTTTCCTATTATTTAATTAATTTTTAGGATTATTTTTAGTTTTAAATTTAGAAAGTCATTAAAAAATAGTAAACAGTAATAAAAAAATACAAAAAAATAGTTTTTAGGTTTTAATTTATATTTTTGAGGTTTACATATCAAAAAGTTTTCAAAATCTTTAATTTTTAATTTTATTTAATTTTAGGGTTTTTAGACAACTTTAAAAATTAATAAAAAATTAACTAAAAGGTTTTAGGAACTTTAATTTTCATTTTCTTCTTAGTTAGAATATTTAGGATTTTTGAGAATTTTTTAGAATTTATTTGAGAACTTTTAATTTTTTTAGATTATTTTAATATTATTTTATTCATAAAAATAAAAAGTTTTATTTTTAACTTTTTTTCATTTTTCCTAGATTCTAGATATTAAAATAGGACCTTTTTCACTTTTCAATTAATTTTTAGGCTTTTCATTTATTTTCTAGAATTAATTTAAGATTTAATAGTTTTTAATAGTTTTTTAGTGTTTAAAAATAGTTTAAATTGGTTTTAAAATTTTAAAAAATAGTTTTTAGTTTAATTAGGTCATTTTTGAGGTTTACAAACTATTAAATCTTGTGTAGGGCTTTTTAATATTTAAAAGTGATTTTTAGGGCTTTAATTAGCATTAAAAAGTCATTATTAAATTAATTAAAAGGTTTTGGCAAGTTTGGATTTTTTGTAAACTCTTAGAATTTTATTGTGGATTTTTAGTAATTTTTAGGAATTTTTAGATTAAAATTTTAAATTTTGCACTTTTTACGTTCTACGTCGTAACTTTCTAGTAGTGTTTTTGCCTTATTTTTCTATTTTTTTTTTCGTCTTCGTCATTTTCTCTTCTTTTCTTCTCATTAATAATCAAAAACATAATTCAATCATTCATTACACAACGCACTAGCCTCCTCGAGAACGAACTCACTTTTAGGGTCATTCACACACGGTTTTCCTAAATCGTCGTGCACGCTTACCACTATTTTTGTTGCTTTGTTTTTCCTAAAATAAAGTATATACAAAATCACTACAATCATTTTTTGGCGCCGCTGCCGGGGAGGCGTGTTGTGTTTCGATTGAACCATTGTTGTTTTTTATACTAGCCATAATAGTAATTGTATTAATAGCACTCTATTAATACGTATTATCGTTTTTCGGTTTTGTGTGAATACTATTAATATATTGTATACGTAGAACAATAAATACACAAGTACTCCAAATACGTGAGCAATCACAACCTTGATTCGGGATTTCATCACTCGATCATTGTATTCGAATCTCAAACCAAAGAAAAAGGCAAAAATAGATAAATACTTTCGTGAAGCTTAATCTTGATAATACAAACTATAAGGTGGGTATAAGGCGGTTGTATTTCACAACCTAAAGGAAAAAGGCTCTTAAGTGCTTCGCGCCGCCTCGTTTCCTCCGCTTGCTTGTGCGTATTTGATTTTGAGAGTGAATCGAGGGTTTTGCCGCCCAAAGTATTACTACATATCATATATATTTTCTTGGTTTCCATTTGATTAAACCCTCTTGAACGATTTGGTGTTCCACCATCGTTCTAAAGTCATCGAAGGCGTTCACTCCACGTGATCGTTTTCATTCCTTGAGGCCTTTTTAATCAAGAGATTTGATTAGTGAGGAGATTTGTGGACTCATTGTCTACTTAATACATTCACCAATTTCCAAAAAGTTAATACAATCAAAAACCACAAAAAAATTGAAAAAACACAAAATACCAAAAAGAATCTTCTTTGCTCGTCTCCACGTTGTACGTGACGTTTATGCTCACTCGTAATCAAGCAAAACGTGCACGTAGACGCAAGAACAAAACTCCTACTAAAACTCATTCTAGTGAGGAGTCTCCAAGTGAGGAACCTATTGTAGAACAAGAAGCTATCATGGCTAATCGTACTATGATGGAGTTGCTTCAAGCACCCACCGAGGGTTTTGGAGAGGCCATTGTGATTCCCGCCATCCTTGCGGAGAACTTTGAGATCAAGACGGGTTTAATGTCTATGCTTCAAGCAAACAAGTTTCGCGGTCACGAAAAAGACAACCCACATTATCACATTAGGCAATTTAATCGTCTTACCGCGACAAGAAAGTTTAAGGATGTACCACACGATGCCATTAAGATGATGTTGTTTCCTTACTCGTTAGATGGACCCGCCAAGATATGGCTTGAGAAAGAACCGCCGAATTCGATTTTGACATGGGCCGATCTCGTGTCTAAATTTGTGAATCAATTTTTTCTACCATCTAAGACAACACATTTGAAAAACGAGATTTCACGTTTTACACAAAGACCAAATGAAAGTTTTTCAATGGCTTGGGAAAGGTTTAAAGAAATGTTACATGAATGTCCACACCATGATTTTTCCGAATTGCATCAAATTGACACTTTTTATAATGGGCTTAATGAACATGAACGAGATTATTTAAATGCCGCCGCGGGTGGTAATTTTTTGTGCAAAACGACCGATGAGGCTTTGAAAATCATAGAAAATAGGTCTAAGGTCTATAGCCCTCGTAACACACCGAGTGTTGCCAATTTGGGCTCGTCATCATCACGTTACATTAATGCCTTGCAAGATGAAGCAAATGAGGAGAATCGGTTTTTCGATAGGTTTTTGACTCTTATGTCTCATTGGAAAGCTCAAGAAGCTTCAAATTCCGCTTCGGTTAAAGCGGTTGCTAAGAGTTGTATTTCATGTGGTGGAGCTCATGATTTTTCCGAGTGCATTACCGCGGATGGTAACACTTCGAATGCTTATGTAGCCACGGGAACTTATAACCAAATCGGTCAAGGTTCCCGCCAAAATCAAGCTCCACAAAATCAAAATGCTAATAACTATCGAAACAACAATCAAGGTGGAAATTACCAAGGAAATCAAAGGAATTATAACAAGGGTAATTATCAAAGTGGTAATGGGCAAATTTCAAACCAAAACCAAAACCGTGATTTTCAAACTCCTACTCAAGGTTTTCAAAATGCTCACACTAAAAATTTGCAAGGAGAATTTTTAGATTATGCTAAGGCTAATGATGCTAAGTTTGACAACATGCAACGTGAGATGATTAGCTTAAGATCCGAGTTGAAAAACGAGCTTAAAAACGAACTTGCTAATGAACTTAAAACTCATGCTAATAAAATGGAAGGAAATGTCACACGACTCCAACAAAATCAACAAAAAATGGAGCAAGGACAACATGAGATTAAGCAAGAGTTGTTAAAAGCGGATGCTAGGCAATCTAAGTTTGAAGACCGAATGGCCAAAATGTTTGAAGCTATCATGTGTAAGCCCTCTTCTTCGGGTGGTCTTCCTAGTGATACCATCGTGAACCCGAAGGGAGAATTGAAGGTTATTACCACTCGTAGTGTTAAAACTTTCAAAGAACCCACTTCTCGTCCAAGTACTTCTATGGAGAAGGAAAAAGAGAAAGAACCCGAGGTTGTGGTTGAAAAGGAGCACATCTCAAGCCCACGAAGTACCGCTCAAACCACACCTACGGTTGAACCTTCAACCATAATGGAACCCGAGATTCCAAGGCCGATGCCTATGCCTAATTTGCCCCAACCCACACCACCTTTACCCTACCCATCAAGACGAGACAAGGAAAAGGCACAAGAACGAAATAATTATCAATTTGAACTCTTTATGAAAATGTTTCGTGACTTGCATTTTAATATAAGTTTTGCCGACGCCTTAGTCATGATGCCTCGATTTGTCGCGAACTTCAAAAGTATGTTGAATAACAAAGAGAAATTGCAAAAATCGTCTAGTTGTTCTTCGGTTTTTCTAAGCCGCATACCTCAAAAAGTCGGTGATCCTGGAAAGTTTTTAATCCCATGTGCTATCCAAGACATGGAAGAATGCTACGCCTTGGCCGATCTTGGTGCTAGTATTAATTTGATGCCTCTTGAGATTTTTAAATCGCTCAATCTTCCAAATCTCACTCCTTCAAGAATGTCAATCGAAATGGCCGATCATTCTACGATTCTAGCTTGTGGAGTTGCCGAGGACGTCTTTGTGAAAGTTGGGAAATTCTATTATCCCGTGGACTTCATTGTTGTTGATATTCCCATCGATCCTAAAGTTCCGTTAATTTTAGGTCGATCTTTTTTGGATACCTCGAGAGCACTTATCGATGTGCATGCAAGAAAAATCACTCTTCGTTTCAATGAGGAAGAACTCGTCATTAATGCAACCCAAAACTCCACTCTTTCTCATGTTTATTCGATCACATCTTTGTACAATGTCAATCCCATCAAAAACATTTGTCAAAAGATTTCAAATAGAGTTTTAGGAGTTGTTGAGAAAAATGAAGTTCCGTCCCCTCCGCCGGTGGAGGTTAAGAGTGTTAAGCCTACATTTCCAATCTCGAGTGAATCTTCGGATGATGAATACGTTGATCCCGATGGGGAGGTTTTCTTTGTTGACAAAAGATTTGAAAACTTGCCACCACCTAAGCCAAAAAGATTTCAAAATGTGAGAATTTTTAGTGTGACTAACATTGTTTTAGATACACCAAATATTTTTGACATAATTAAATCGGGTTTTCACAAGGAGAGTTTTAAAGATGAAAAAGGAAAAGATTTTGAATTTAATTTAAAAGATTTTTCTACAATTCTAACTCCGTCATCACCGCTTGTCTTGAGTACTACAAGCTCGTCTTCTCCTTTTGACGATGCTTTGTGTGGACTTAGTGTGGGGGAAGCCCCATATGTTTCCTCCCCTTTCTCCACCGAGGACGAGATATTTGATCCTGGAATTGCTTTTATAGGGAAATCTCGGTCTTCCACCGATGCAATAAATGGAAAATCTTTTCATTTGATTGGTGCGAGTCTACCTCGAGTAGCTCAATGTTTTGACTTACCCATTGTCCCACCCTTCTATTTCTTCTCTCCTATTTTCTTCTATCCCATTGGGATTTGTGTTGGAGTTGTGTTGTCTCGTCTTTCATCCGAAAACGAAGACGCTATCTTTGACCCCGGTATACGTTTATCGGATTTTTAAAGTACTCCACGTACTTTTGGGCCTTGTTTATCATGTAAGCCCCACCAAAAATTGACCATACCATGATTATCCCTAAATAATCACATTTATGGGGATTCGAGTCGAGCTTTTGACTCGGTTATCAAAAACAAGGTGCCTCGTGGGGGAGACCCATGCTTATCCATGTACATATTATTGCTTTCTAATTAGTGTAATGTGAGGGGATTTGTGCCCTTCCAACCTTTGTTCCGTGGTTGTTTGTGCATTGTGTCTTTTAGATCATCATCTTCACGATTGGAGCCTCTCGTGTTCGTTTCATGGGAGCACTCGATCGTTTGCTTTGGAGGCCATTCCCAATATCCACATCATGATATCCTTTTATGTTCTAACCTTAGGTTTTTAGCACACTTCATAAACGGCTATTACTTATTGGTTACACCCTTTCCATGCTAGATTAGGCATTCGACTACGTCTCTAGTATGGGGGTGTTTGCACCCCTAGACTCGAAACATTGAGGACAATGTTTAACTTTAGTATGGGGGGGGTGAATAGATACTTGCCTTGCCAAACCTTCACGCTTTCCAAAGTTTATCGTTTTGTTTATCGTTTTTGTTGCAAAATAAGGCTAAAAATGGCCAAATTTTAAAATTTTTCTCATGTTTTATAAGTGTTTGAAGACACGAATGTAGGTTTTCCGATGGCGAGAATAAGAGTAATTTTTGACTCGACCGTGCGTGTTGAGCACTTAGCTTTGATTCCTTAACTACACATTAGGCTAAGTCTCTTAAATGAGGACGAGAAATGATAGAGTTAATTATAAGTTACTATGCTAAACGTAGAGTACTCGTATTCTTTCAAAAACTCATGTGTTCTCGTTGTTTGCTTATTCTCCCTTCGCATGTAAATATTTTTTGCTTAATAAATATTGATTTAGCGGTTTAGTTAGGATTGTTGGGTTTCTAGTCTTTTCTAGTAGCTTCCGTGTAATTAAATTGGGAAGACATTAAGGTATCGCCAGCGTCACGGTTTTGAAGTATTGGCACCCTAATAATCGAAAGCTTCACCCAATAATAAGATTTCAAGTGCTCACCTAAATCTAGCAAACAATTTGAAGCCCCACAAGGCCTAAAATCTATGCAAAATTGAAAGTGAATCAAGCCTTAATCTTCGAAGCTTTAAAGATCCAAAATTCGCTTTAGCGTGAGGATATACGTCTTTGGCTAATAAAACCACCGATGATGGCGGATAATAAAAGGCAAGGCAAGACCGAAGTCATAATAAAAGCTTCATGGCGAAGTTGAATAAAAGATGGAGGTAAACCAAAGATAATAAGGTCCTTCCGTTAGGGGGCGTATAAAAGTCTTGGTAATAAGTCTCATGTTCAAAACCGTTATAAAACCGTGTTTATCGATTCTTCTTGTCAACTTAATTTTTTAACATCGTCGTCTATTAGGAGGGGTTATTGATTTGATGGTCTTAGTTACACCGTTAGGACTCTATTTTTAGACCTAAATCTCTATTATCGCATAAGTCAATGATGCATCCTCATGATCATTAAGACATAATAAAATATAAGAGATACAACTTAGGAATAATGGGAGAATAAGTACGTGATTAGGGCATATGAGTAGTGTTAGCATTACTAACTTATAATGACAATGATCTCGTTGCACGCTTGGCATGGAATTAAGGTGAAAATCGAGGACGATGAAATTATTTCTAACGAAGCATTCACGTGTTCTTATTCTATGAACCTAAACGTCCCATTTTGCGATGAAAATCATACATTATGTCTAAAACACAAGTAGTAGCAATAGTGTAGTGTAGCTAGTTTATCATTTCAATAAAAATGAATAAAATTAAATTTTGGAGATGCTTTGATACTTTATTCTAGCATTGCGTGAGGGCACGGCAATGGTTTAGTATGGGGGAGTGATGAGACTGCTTTTATACATGGTCTCATCGTCCAAAACGGCCTTTAATTGCATAAAATATCATAAAATATGCCAAATATATGCTCGTGTTTGTTACTTGTGTATTTTTAGGTACGGATATTGAGGAATTGGCAAAAGATCACAAGAATCAATCAAAAACGAACACGGAAAACGAAGTCGCACAATGAACCGGGCCCAAGTTTGGATTTTGCAAAAATACCCTTGAAGAATTGAAGATTGGCAAATTTAGTCCCTCATCTTTGAAGAACTTGTCACATTTAACCCTCCAAAAGTCAAATGTACAAGTATTACCCTTGAAGTTTGAAGAGTATACAAGATAGGCCCTTGGAAATTGGTTAAAAGTGCAAAAGTTAAGCCTTATACACAAAAAGGACTAACTTTGTAATTAGTTTGGACTGCCATTGAAAGGAGTTTAACGGAATGGACTGAGGATGCAAAACAATTAACTGAAGACTACGTTAGCTTGGACTGGTAATGTAAAACCCAACACCTAAGCCCAAAATCCCCATGGCCCAATCCCATTTAACCCCGGTTTATTAATTTAAGCTGTGGTCAAAAAGTCAATTAATCCCACTAACCCCTTTCCCCCCCCCCCCCATAACACATTTTTTAAATGTGTTTATACCAAAACAGATCAAAAACGCCCCCTAATCCCCATCAACCCTAATTAAACCCCAGGTCAATTAAACCCTATAACAAAGGGGTATTACCCCAAAGCATCCAGATTACTAATTAAGCCCACCCTTAACCAAACCCACCTCACCAAACAATGTCACATGCACTGTGGGACCCTCCCCAAGCCTCCCCTGCTACATCACTTTCACTTTGAAATCCCACCCCCGACAAATTGAACGATGAGATGTTGCTCCTTGGTCCCCAAGCTTGTTTAAACGTCCAAGATCAAAGATTCCACAGCTGGCATCACATGAGTGACCTTTTGACCAATAATTCGTCAAGACAAGAGGGGCATTTAAGGGCATTTAGCTTTTAGGGTTTAAGCTTTGTATTTTTTTATTCATAGTTCTAGAATGATCAGTAGTCTAGTATTTAAGGAGCCTTCATATTGTGAATGAGCCCTTGTTCCAGATTTTTCTCCAAAAAGTTGTAATTCCTTTTTAAAGAAATTAAAGTTGGTGTTTTGTTCAAATATAATTCCTTTTAATGTTTTTTAAAAGTTTGGTATATTTTTGTTGAGAAAGTCTGAGTTCCATTTAAATTTGTGAAAATTTTGAGTGATTCAAGTTTTCAAAAAGGGTTTTAAAAAGGTTAAGATTTTTAGAAAATTCAAGTATTTTTGGGAAGTGAAAGTGGACCATTAATCTTGATTTTCTGAGAGTTAAGAGTGTTTTTAAAACTTGTTTAAGGTTTGAGAGGTTTGTGTAAGATTTTTAAGAAAGAAAAAGAAAACAGGAAGTGAGTATTATATATTGCTTTTTCTCCTTTTTCTTCTCTTAGCAGGTTAAAGATTTGTGTTGATTAGAGGATCAGCATACACCCGGGTGTATTTGGAGGTGGATTAACTATCCACAAGGGATTTGGATGTAAATCCCTTGGGTAAGAAGTCTTTAACTTTTTATTTTCAGAAAAAGTGATTTGAATGAAATTTGTGATTTTGAATGCTAAGTTGTTATAAAGTGTTTAATCTGTTGAAGTTGAGTTCTTTTATGATTGTATGCATGTTAAAAGCCTTGTGAATCAGTTTGATTGTATTTTAAAAGGTTTTTGTTTGAAAAAATTGGAAAACAAAATATAAGGGGTGTTTGGATACATGTTTTAACAGGGTAAAGGATTTGATTTGTGTTTTAAATAGGTGTTAGAGCAGTTGAATAAGGTTGGTATAGTTAGGGTGTCAGTAGGTAGTAAGTTTGGAACAAGTTTGTAGCCTATTTGTGTGTTTAAAAAAAGAAAAGAAGTTGAAAATCTGCATAAGTCACTTTCTGCTCATTTTTATGAGATTTTTGTGCTTGATCTTGTAATTCTGCTTAGTGATAAGGTGTTCTAAGAGTTGAGATTGCTTGAGTATTGCTTGGTAAGTTTGTATGCTAAATTTGAGCATTTAAAAGTCACTAGGGTGCAAGTAATCTGCATATAAAACCACCAGACCTTAGAAATTATCACAGCAACTTGATTTGCCCTTGTGTGCTTGGTTTTGAACATCCTTGTGTGTTAAGTGTTTATTTGCTACTAGTTCTTGACTCCTTGTGCTTCAAAGAGCACAAGGGTGCCTTTGTCCCAAGAAAACAACACCAAAGCAATCCACAGTCAAGACCTCTTGGCTTAATCCTCACACAAGAACACAAGCAACTGCTTGTGTTCAATTGGAACCTGGCCACGTTTTGATCTTCAAACTTGGTTCAATCTTCATAAAAAAAAAGTATTGGATTGTGTTAAAAGTTATACAAGGGTCACAGTTTGATTTGGAAAGTTAAAAAAATAAAAAAAGAAAAAAATTGCAAAACATCACCCGCAACGGGCTCGAACCCTCGACCTCTCGAAGGAGGAGTAAAGGGCTCTACCGTTGATCTAGATGTGTTTTTCTGTTATAGGTTGAAAACAAAGGGTATTTAACCCTTTCTTCTTTTGACTTTTCATAAGCTAGCCGTAGCTTATTTCTTTTATTCCAGCTTATTTATTAAGCCATTTGGCACTATTTTATTTTTCCTAGATTAGAATTAGTATATAGTAATTTTCTGGCTAAAAGTTTTATTTTTCCTATTATTTAATTAATTTTTAGGATTATTTTTAGTTTTAAATTTAGAAAGTCATTAAAAAATAGTAAACAGTAATAAAAAATACAAAAAAATAGTTTTTAGGTTTTAATTTATATTTTTGAGGTTTACATATCAAAAAGTTTTCAAAATCTTTAATTTTTAATTTTATTTAATTTTAGGGTTTTTAGACAACTTTAAAAATTAATAAAAAATTAACTAAAAGGTTTTAGGAACTTTAATTTTCATTTTCTTCTTAGTTAGAATATTTAGGATTTTTGAGAATTTTTTAGAATTTATTTGAGAACTTTTAATTTTTTTTAGATTATTTTAATATTATTTTATTCATAAAAATAAAAAGTTTTATTTTTAACTTTTTTTCATTTTTCCTAGATTCTAGATATTAAAATAGGACCTTTTTCACTTTTCAATTAATTTTTAGGCTTTTCATTTATTTTCTAGAATTAATTTAAGATTTAATAGTTTTTAATAGTTTTTTAGTGTTTAAAAATAGTTTAAATTGGTTTTGAAATTTTTAAAAATAGTTTTTAGTTTAATTAGGTCGTTTTTGAGGTTTACAAACTATTAAATCTTGTGTAGGGCTTTTTAATATTTAAAAGTGATTTTTAGGGCTTTAATTAGCATTAAAAAGTCATTATTAAATTAATTAAAAGGTTTTGGCAAGTTTGGATTTTTTGTAAACTCTTAGAATTTTATTGTGGATTTTTAGTAATTTTTAGGAATTTTTAGATTAAAATTTTAAATTTTGCACTTTTTACGTTCTACGTCGTAACTTTCTAGTAGTGTTTTTGCCTTATTTTTCTATTTTTTTTTTTCGTCTTCGTCATTTTCTCTTCTTTTCTTCTCATTAATAATCAAAAACATAATTCAATCATTCATTACACAACGCACTAGCCTCCTCGAGAACGAACTCACTTTTAGGGTCATTCACACACGGTTTTCCTAAATCGTCGTGCACGCTTACCACTATTTGTGTTGCTTTGTTTTTCCTAAAATAAAGTATATACAAAATCACTACAATCAGGTACCCTGAATTACTAAGGGTCTGGTTTAGAAACATAATGGAGTTATGAGTTGACTCGTATTTTGAGAAAAGATTCGTATGACGCGTACCATGACTGGTGTCCTGATATGTGTCTTCCGAAATGATACTTGAGACCTATGTCTTGACTGCTGTCTTGACATGGGTTTTAGTGGATGAATCTGGACAAGGCTAAAATTTTTTGGTAACTGATAGGATTGGCAGACCGGCTAGACTACTGACCTCTGTATTTCTGGTCACGTCCGTTCTGGAGTTTCGATGTTTACTGACTGATTAATTATAAGCATGGTGGTTGTCACTACTGCTTTGTCTATCAATTTATGATGGTCATTATCATGACCGTGATTCATGTAACTATCCTGCTGAGTGGCCGGCTGGGTTCCAGTTCCCACTCTTCTGAATGAAAGGTTAGCTGAGTGAAGTGTGACATCAAGCTGAGAAGGTAAAAGCATGGAATGGAATGGTAGTGTCTAATGGTTGAAATTTTATTCTTGTCAGAAATTTCAAATTTATAGTTTTCGTCCTTGTTCTGCAGAGTCTTCATAGTATAAACAGCATCAGCATCTTGAGGAATCTCCAAAGTATCAACAGCATCAGCATTTGTGAGGTCTTCAAAGTGTTAGCGGCATCAACATCTGGCAAAATCTTCAACTCACGAGCAGTATCAACATCTGGTAGAATATCGACAAGTGGAAAACGCCTGGGATGACTGAAGACTGATTAACAATATCCATGGAGTAAGGTACATGGAATACAATAGACTATTGTACATGAAGTACAAAATAAATATCGCATGTGGAGCATATCTGAGACACTGTACGTGGAGTACGCAGGAAATAGTGTACATGGAGTATAACTGAGGCACTGTACAAAGGGTACATATGGAATAATGTACATGGCACTGAAATTTTATGGAATGATCAATACCGGTGTCACTTGTCTGACAAGATCAATGATTAAATTGATTTAACTAGTTAGCAAAGTGAACTGAAATGGTTAACATGATAGGCTCATAATTTCTGCGTAGGCTTAATGCTGGTTGTACAGAGGCTGAAGAGTATGATTAAACGGATTTTCATTAATGTTCAGTATGAAGACACGACTGATGAAAACCAAACATGAATTATTATGAAAACAAGATTTTACTGTAATCCTTCTGTATCTTCGCAAGAAACATCATTATTTTGCTAAAAACATAATCCTCGTAAGTAGACATGAAACTTATTCAGCATGAAAACGACCTTCACATGAGAGCATGAAATTTGGTTGTTACAAAGAACATGAAAAGATAACCGACTGAAGTTTAACATCAACTGGTGTGGATGGCTATGGTTCAATCCACATAATTCAAGGAACAAAACATGTGACTAAGTATGGGCGATTCTGGTTCGATCCATACCTGTCGAAATTCTCTGAGATCTATCATGTATAGAAATTTACAATCTGGGACTAAATATGGATGGTTGTAGTCCAATTCATACTTTTCAAAACTTTATAAGATGTCTTGATATGAGCAAAGGTGAACATCTATGGTTCAGTTCACAAAACAATATTCGACTAAAAGCATGAAAATTTGACCTGAATAATGGTGAACGTTTATGGCTGGTTCACTAAGTAATATTTGACTGAAAACATGAATCTGACATGAGTAAGGGTAAACGCCTATGGGCCGGTTTACCACATTCGCAGAAAAGCACATGCGACTAAATATGGCCAGTCATGTACCAACCTTTTACTTAGTCAAAAACTTTAAGAAAACTGACTGATAATTGAAGAAAACTGACTAATAAATGCATGAGGAATATGAAAGATAACAACGCCAAAATCTGGAAAGTTCCTGGTGACCACCCACTAGTCACAGGTCAAGTTTTAGAGCCTACAGGTCGAACCTATATCTCTGATACCATAATTGTAACACCCCACTTGGATAAGTGGACCGTTACGTGTATTTATGGCGTGTCATCAAAGCATAATGTAAATTTCCTAAAACATTAACTGACCATAAAGGAAATACCGGAATCCAACATCGGTAATCCAAACATAAGCTCAAAACATGAAAAGTAAAATACTGAAGGAAAGGACTAAACAATGTCCAAATAAGCAGAATAATATAAGAAGTGCATAAAGTAAGAAGTCTGGATAGTTTCCATTCAATGCACATGCTCTCATAATCCTAAGAGCGTCCTGGTGTACCTGCCGTTAGAACATGAAAGAACTACGGCTGAGCATAACGCTCAGTGAACGGATATAAAGCATGATAAGGAATTACTGAAATGAAGCAGATGATAAAATAATGGAGCTGTAAGACTGATAAGTAAAGTTTCAGCGGAAATGTGTGTATAATCTGTAAAGTCTGATTTATAAATAATAAAGTTGAACTGTTATCTGTTAAATCTGAAAACATGCATTTACTGTATTTTAATTGCCAGAGGTTATATAGGTCATGTGCTGTAACAACGGTGTATGAATAACTGGAGAGGTGACCTCGTCATGCTGTAGAGGGGTGACCTCTAAATAAACATAGAGGGGTGACCTCTAAATACTGTGTTGGGTGGAGGGATCAGCTCCAATGTGAAGGATGTAGAGCACACACCACATTCACCTTGATAACTTGTAAACTGATAAGCCTAGGATCCATCCATACGCCCCACTAAAAATACTGATAAAATGGCCAAACTGAACTGAGTGGGACGATGCAGGACATCACTCTCCTTCATGTGAGCCACGACACCGGTGCCTCTAGTGCCATGGTTACGGTACCTTCGTAACTAGTACATAAACTGGTCATGCTTGTATATAATGCTCAGGCAATATCTTAATTATTAAAATAATTACTGATAGTGTAAAACATCTATTGGGGAAAAACAATTGGATACAGACTGGGAATCCTAATCATGCATAGAGATAAGACCATACTGAAGAACGGGAAATCCGTACCTCTTGTCCAGTAATGAAATAAGAGTGAAAGCTGAAGGATCTACTCTGACTTCATGAATACTACATAGATAAAGGACGCTGAGGTGAGTTGTCTGATTACTGTTTACTGTTACTGATTTTTTATATGTTCTTAATTTAATTTATTTTATTCATGTGTTACTGTTTGTATATAACCTGATAAGTTCTGACTGTTCGATAACATTATTGATTAGTGTATATCTCGTACTTTAGTCAACTAGACGTCTAAAGAAAGTCCACATTTATTTTCGTCAAATAATCTACATAAATTAATCGACTACTAATTAATAACGAGTAAACGTGCCGCTTGAATTTAGGTTTCCTAGTAAACTGTTATAGTGTTATATAAAGGATTACTTGGCATAAAACTTTGAGTTATTCATCAATATGTTGGAGTATTATTTACAAGACCATTCGGTTGGGACGAGAATTATAAACGCATGATACTGTTTTGAGAAAAGTACTATCTGTGTAGTTTATCTATTCCTTTTTAACTTGTTTATGACAAAAGATATTAAACTCCTTATTTTCGAATGAACATTGCGACCTACAACGTAGTACTTCATATTTTAAAATGTTACGCTTGCATGTTTCTATGATTAACAAAAGTTTGATTCATGGTTTACCTCCATTCCAAACGAGAACAACTAATAAACACGTGAGAAATAAAAACCGCAATCCATAACTATGAGCAATGCGTTTAGCTCACATCTTAGTGATTCATCATTGGTTAATATGGTTCTTATTTAATTACTATTGTCACCATTTCATGTTAGCATACATCTGAAAACTAACATGCTACTGATGTTTAGTGTATGATTATGTATTGACAAGTGGTTCAAGAGTTTACCTCACTCCTAAACGAAGTATATCGAAATCGAAATCGAAACAAGAACTCAAGCACTGAGATTCAGTGAGACACAAACCAAATCAAGATCGAGGTTTAACCGAATATCTAAACGACCACCCGTGGACCAGCACCTCTAACAAACCCGAGCGATATAACCACCAGAGCAGGCTCCTAACTTGGGTAGCTCCAGCGTGAATCAAACCGCACTCCAACTTCGGTAAAGACTTAGATCTATTGGTTTTCTTTTACTATCGAGCAGCCTTATTATGTTTTAATTTAGAGATTTGTTACTCAAAATAGGGAAGACATATGAGCATATACGTGGGTAAACATTCGAAATCAACGGGCCCAGGAATAAATGAAGACTTAATTTGAGAAACTTTTTAATATTTGTCAATTAGTTTTTAAACTTTAACGAGTATAAAGTTTTAAGATGGTAAGTCATATATTCTATTTTTTTTTTAAAAAAACTTGACAAATGAGTTTCCGGTAGATAGTTTTTGACTAGTAAAAAGGGTTAACGGGCCGGGCTTGGCCCATTCTTGTTTCTTTCTTAAAATCCGACCAAAACAGCCCCTCATATTATGTTTGTGCTTTCGTGTTTTACTAATTTTCTGTGTATTGATATTCATGACTTGAGTTCATGATATGTCGCGTCGTGATTTATTTATAAAACGTAAGTACTTGTTGTATACATTTAATATACTTGAATGCTTGTCGTGTATTAATTAAATGTTTTAATTAATCTGACTTTCATGTAATTAATTTTCATGGATTTTCATGCGGGTTTTACAATATATGATATCGTTCTTTGTATTTCTTATCATATATGATGTTCACTCTTTTTTCTCCATATTTATGGTGTTTGATTTTTTTTTTTGGTTTATTTTTTCCATGTCTTACGGAACTTAGAGGATGGTTCAGTTATTTGTACATGTCAGTTATTTGCGAGGGTTGGGATATTATGCATGCATTTTTTGTGTGTTCAAGAACACCAATAGTAAGATGATCCCTCAGCACTACATTCTAAGGCGTTGGACCAAGAACCTTATCCATGTTGCGTTGAGGAACAAAAGGAACAGGTATGGGGAGAAGAATGTTGTTGTGGAGAATTTTGTGAGCGAGGTGACATCCATTGTGGATCATTATGTGCATTTGTTAAGAAAAGACGAGCCTAGGTTGGGTGCTTTTATCGAGAAGTTAAAACAACTTAAGATAGATATTGAAGCCGATTGCCTGAATCCTCCCCCTAATAAGAAGGCTGACTGGTTGGGGGAGCTAGTTGGTGTCTCTAAGCCGCCGGTAGTTTTGGTTGATAATCTAGGTGTTGCAATCCCTAGAGGACGTCCAGGACGTCGAAAGTTGTGCATTAAAGGTGCAGGAGAGAAAGCTATTGAGAAAAGCAAAATGAATAATAATTCATGTTCGATGTGCGGAGGTACTGATCATAACAAGAGGACTTGCACTGGTAAGCCTCAGGAGGAAGTCGTTGTCGAGGATTAATTTGTTCCAAAGGAAAGTACAAGTGGATGAATTTTTCGTCGATGTTTAATAAAAGAAGATTAGTTTCATTAATGAGTTTTTCCTTTTTATTTTCTTTGCAGATTTTGAACATGTTATTATGATGTATGATACTAGATCTTTGATTACATTTTGGATTATTGCATTGTTTTTTACTCTATTTTTTAATTATCATATATTATAGAGTCATGAGAAGTTGTTTTTATCCTTTTGTTTGTTAGTTGATGTGTTTTTTCAGAATGTTGTTTCTAGATCAAGTGTTTTTGACAAGTGATAAAGTTTGTATCATATATGATACTAATGTATCATATTTGATAAACTCTTGTTAAATATCTCTTGAATTTTTTTTCCAGATCAAGTGTTTTTTACTAGTGATAAAGATGTATCAAGTATGATACAAATATATCATATTTGATAAAATGTTTGTTACAGTTCCTATACCTTATGTGTATCATATATGATATTCATGTATCATATAGGATATTCATGTATCATATATGATAGTTGTGTATCATTCTTGACATTTTTTTAATATGGTACCATTCTATAAGATTGCATAAATGGAACACAAGGACAATACATATTAAACAAAATATTCATCTTAACTCCATTCCATAATAGAAAATTCGACGGATTACAAGTTAAACAAGTTGAATCCCCAAAATGCGGTTCATCCTACGTTACCGCCAAAAACTTGTCTTTCCTACGATTCTATGCAAGAGTTCCAGTGGTACGTCAGTTGTAGGCGACATGACTCAGAGGTAGTCGGACTAATGGATGCCTATTAACCGATCCATGATCAAAAATTAGTTGACCCCAAGCTTAGAGCAACCCATCATGGGTTCTCCTGCATGTCACGTACTCCTTTTCCCAGCGGATATGCTATGTAACTCCTTCTAAACTAAAAGAGTGCACTCGTGTTTGCCTAGCCTAATGTTCCAGTGGGTTAAGCGTTAAAGCTTTTAAGGTGGGCGCCATGACTTGGGGGTAGTCGGACTAATGGATGCCTATTAACTGATCCATGATATACGACTAGTTGACCCAAGGCTTAGAGCAACCCATCATGGATTCTCCTGCATGGTGTGTACCTCTTTTCTAGCGGATACGCTAAGCAAAACACAAGTATTTGAAAGAAAAGAAAATATTACAGACAAAATTCAAAATAAAATCTTAAATTGTTTTTTCTTAGCATTCTGACTTGTTCAGATTGCGATCCTGATGACTATGCATCATGTTCTTTTTTCCTCTTCGTTATTGTGTCATTCACAATCTTGCGCTTTGCCGGTTGTAGTTGGTTCTTTGCTGCAAACTCATACGCTTCCTCGCTTATTGCTTGCCTGTTAGCATTCATCTTGTGTGTTAATATCTTTACTGTCAGCTTGAACCGAAGCTTCAACATATCTTTTGATTGCCCTTCTTGCTCTGTGGGGAAGTACACTACCCATCTTTTTCCAGTTTCTCTGTTGTAGTTTTCCATGTGCATCATGACAAACAGACTACAGTCAATGTCGTTGGTCAATGAATCCCACTTTGTTCTTATGATGACCGCCTTTTCTAGATCTATTGCTTTCTTGTGCTAAACACTCCAAATACATAGAATACATTTTGATATGCACAAGTCCAAGTTATCATATTTGATGTGTGAGTTTTTAAGTTTTCTTATATGTAGAGGTTTAAGTTTATCATATTTGATGTTATGGATTTCGTGACTTACCAGTAGTTCACAGAAGTCCTTGTATTTAGATTCATGGCTCTTAACTACTTTTGAATTGTCAATGATGACTGTAGCTCCAGCTTTGAGATTAAACACGACAACGTAATAGTGTTGATGAGACATTACAGGGAAGAACGCATGTAAGTTAAATTTCTAAATCTATTTTCTACGATAATCAAATTTTATGGAAGCAAGTGTTTACTAGATCTATATCTTTTAATTTCAGTAATTGTTCACATTTTCCCAACGAGCTTTACATGTTTTCTTCAAAAGCCCAGAACTATTTGGAAGTGTCTGGTTTTCCAGTTTCTAGCTTCCAGTCAAACATGTTTTTAGTCTGTTTTGTTTAATCAACAACAAAATACATTTTTTTTAGTTTTTGGACGTGATTTAATTTTGTTATCATATATGATATTTTGTGTGATAAGATATAGTTACAATCATTGTTGACGTAAAAAATTGTTTCTTCTTTTTCCCATCCATGAGGGTTTCCTCTTCATTGTTTAAGATCTCAGAGTAGACATCGACCACTGCTGCACCCACTTTCAGGCGTGACGCCATCGTCTGCATGTTGTATCGCATACACGCATGCCTCTTGTCTTGTGATTGGAAAATAAAATATCTGCATGAAAAAAACATAGTAAAAGTTCTTTTTATCAAATATGATGTTACTTTATAATAATGAATTTGTTTATATGTTAGTTGTTACTTGCATGCCTTCTCCTTGCATCGAGAACAAGCTTTCCCCTATCATCAACTCATTTGTTGTTATCGGGGCCCTTGTTGGTGTTTTCTTGTTGATGTAGTTTGAAATCAGTAAGCGTGATGGTTTTTTGTTCTTTTTTGTCGCCATGTCTTCTTCGACCAGTTTTATTATTGCTTCAGGAGTTTTCTCATGTGTCTTTGTTATCTAAGAGAATGATGGTGTTGTTAGCGATTTTCCATGCCTTCTGATTCTTGTTTTATCCGCCTCATGTTTCTTCTTTTGGCTTTCAACGGCCTGACGCTCTAACTCAGTGCGATACTGATCCATGTATCTATCGAATTATGGGTCTTCTTTAAATATGCCTAAAAATGGAGCCTCGTTCACAAGTTTCTTTTCAACCTCGGCCAACATATGTGCCTCTTTAGTTGACACTGGTTGGTTGACCACTTTGACATTTTGAGGTTCTGTTTGGTTTCCTTTCGAGCAACTTCTTCAGGCTCTATTTCAATGTTTTCTTGGCAAACTAGCTGTTTTTTTTTTTGCATTAGTAGTAACATCTTTGTCGTTTCCTTCATACCCATAGGTGTCCTCCCATTACAAAAAATCTATGTTGAATTCGTTATTCTTCCTTGATCTGAATACCGTCTGGTATTCTTTGTAGAGTCCTTCCAAGACCACTTCCTTTCCAAACTTCTTTATTCCTTCTCTAAGTGTGTCAACAAGTACTATTCTTGCTTCATATATTGTTGTAAATCTGTCCACACTTTTTTCAATAAACTCTTGCAGAAGAAGTATAACAGTGTTAGTGTAATAGTACACTATCATATATGATACTTGATAGTATCATATATGATACTTCAGAGTATGATATATGATGCTATAAAGTGTCATATATGATACATGATAGTATCATATTTGATACTTGATACTTTTTGAAATTTATATCATATATGAAAATCAAATTTGTTTACCTCAAGGTTTTCTAGTTTCCTGTCTTGTATTGGTTCTAGATAGACATCATTTCTTTTGTAGATGTCAATCTCCATTTGGAGATCATCTTCATTGTACTCTTGTTGATGTCCTAGCTTTCCCAAACATTGTTGTGTCATTTCTTCTTGTATACTGGATCCCATCAGCGGAGTATTCCAGCTTCTGATTGCTGGTCTTCGACGCATGACAACTAAATTTAGAAAGTATGTAGAATCCAAGTACATCAGCTAGAAAAAGAACAAATTGTGTTTGGTTAGAAAATGAAGACATACAAAGTAAGTTTAAAAAAATAGTTTTACTTACTGATAAAAAGGTAGTTGGGCCATAGTACCATTTTTTTTCCACCATCTTTTTCACTCCATTTGTTCTTGCATTTCTTTAGGCATTCAATGATGTAAGTGAAAGTTTATGGACTTATATTTAATAGTCGTGTGATAAGATCGAACTCGAGATTACGGGATTACACACAATACGTAAAGAGTTAATTTATTTAGTAAATATATTTATTATATTTATGAATTTATTTAATAAATATATATCTATTATATTTATTAAATTAAACCGAGCTATGACTTTAACGATCATTAAATAATTAAGAGTTAATTATTAACGAGCGTTAAGGAATAAATAGTAAGTCGAATAAATAGAAAGAAGGATGGAAGGTTCTGGAACACCCCTAAGGGGTGTTTTGGTCCGTCGGTTATGGAGGAAAGGGGAGGGGGAAAACCTTTCCTTTTATTTGTTTTAGACTACAAGAATTAGGTCTATATAAACAACACCCCACCTCATAATTCACAACATTAATCTCTCCCTCTCCTCTCTTTATTGCGATCGCAACACAGAACCCACTAAAAGGTTTCGGTTGGTTTTTTCTGTTCTTTCGGTTTTACTAATAATCTAGTCCTAGACCCTCTCTAGGGTTGTTGGGTAGATTTTTGCACTAGCGTAGAAGCTCGGTTTACACGTGCTAGAATCACGGTTAGCTCGTTGTATTACGTGTGTACAAGATCGTAATATAGTCTTACTTTAGACTATATCTTGGTTATATACGGTATAAACCCGAATTGGTGATTCATTCTTCATCTTGTGGATTTGCTTTAGTGTAAAGGTATGTAACCCTAATTAGATTAATTATAATTGTGTTATTATTATGGTCTTGTTAAATCGCTTTCGCTATGTGTGCTTTGATCTCGTTTAGGGTTTTATGTAATTGTTATGAACTATATAAACCTTCAGTGGTATCAGAGAGCCGTTTTAACATGTTATAATTATCGAAAATCTAAAGTTTGTTAACTAATAACTGTTTTGAGTTAAAATTACATGTTTTTAGGTTTTCTTAAAAAATTAGGGTTTTGGCCGAATTTTATTAATTCTTCTTGAAACCCTAAATTACATGTTGGATAGTTTTGATTAAATTGCATGATTAATTGTTATGTCATGTAAATTAAAGGTTACGGTCCGAAGAGAGTTAATTGTTAACATTTGAGGGTGGATCCATGATGAGCGTGCATGTTTTCATGGATCGTAAAATCATATGTTTATATAATTTTATGTGCTACTTGTTTTATTTGATTCAATAAATCTTGAATTAGGGAAGACTTTTATATTAATATAAAAACCTAGATTTGATGATTATAGAATAAATCGTTTACATGTGGCTATTTGATTTATTTATTGCACATATAGATTGTTAACATGTGTTTATAATTTAGTGTTTTTACTTGTTTATGTTAAAATTGTTCGAGTTGATGTAAACAATGGTTTTTTTTGAAAAGAAATAATATAGACTAAATCATATTAAAATTAAGATTTGTTTGAGATCTAAATTAAATAAGATTACGTTGACTGGTGAATTGCAAAAATAATCTAACGGTCTACTCCTTTTGACAAACTATAAAGTAGGTATAACGCGTCGCTGGTCATGTACCCGGTTAAGGAAGGAGGTGTTAAGCCATTAGTCGCTGACCAAATTCTCGGCTCGCCTGTGTGTCAAATTGAAATTAACCTACGATTATTATTTGAATTGTACCTTAAGTTTGATTTACCGCAAGTTCACATCCGAATTTACAATGAATAAGGTTATTGCTTTGTGATTTAGCCACAAGTACGTTGTGAATAGTTGTGAGTAAATTATTTGATTGGTTGAACCAATACCTCAACATAATTTATGTAGAAATTTAGTCTCGTGAAAAAGTTTACTAAATGTTTTATTAAACTTATGTTATGGAGTTGTATGCATGCTTCTCCATACATTAATTTTGACATCAAATTTGTAACCTTAAAATTTAAGTCGAATGCTCCTAATCGACGAACACTTGAAATTGCTACGTCATCAAATGAGATTTTTGGATGATGTTGTGATGGAGAGAAAACTTTCATAGAATGAGAATTCGTATGATGGTTTTACGTTACTCAGATTAGACGACTTAATTAAGTTACTCGGTGAGATCTGGAAACTTAAGGCATTCAGAAGGGATGAAACATGTTTACAATGCAAAACGTTTTTTGGCAATGTAAATCCCTTAAATAAACTAGAAATTGAAAATTGTTTGTCAATTGAATTGTTCGACAAGTCGCTATGTTGAGTACATTCATTACTAGCAGATCAACTGATGTAATGAATCTATGTCAATATAGTTCGAGGATTCAAGGAAAATACTATGGTTTATACATCGGGGTAATTTTATTTTCTTGAAAGTATTTTATTATCGAAAATACTAATATTTGAACTTAATTCTATAGAAATGGCTCAACCCGACAATAACACTATAAGTTCTATGTTCAAAACATTTTTTGATCGTCATGAACTTACTGGCCCAAACTTCAATGATTGGTACCGCTCACTAAGAATTGTCTTGAGAGTAGCGGGTACTATTGATATCTTGACTACTCCCTATCCGGAGGATCTTGCTGAAGGAGCTTATGAAGCGCAAAGGCTTGAACACGTTGTTAATGTTAAGAATCACTCGGAGGTGGCTTGCTTAATGCTAGGAAAAATGGCTCCTCCACTTTAGAAGAAGTATGAGCTATTTTCGCCTAAGCTAATGCTTGATGAGCTCAAGGCTATGTTCGAAAAGCCATAAGTTGTGGAGATCTACGACTTAGTAGATGCTTTACATAGCTGCAAGCAAGCTCCTGGAAAGTCTGTTAGGGCCCATTACATGGAGATGAAGGATTATATGGAACAGCTCATTACACTAGGACAACCCTATGATCATAATATGGCTATCAACTTGATCAATAGGTCCCTTAACAAGGACTTCAATGATTTTGTTAGAAACTATAATATGCATTGCACGGGGAAGACAGTTAATGATTTGCATGCAATGCTCATTAACTATGAAAAGGGGTTAAAAGACAATGCATAAACTTCTACTCCTTTTGTACTAACCATACAAAATGGTAGAGTGAGTAAGCCAAAACCGCAAGCGAACAAGAAGAAAGGAAAAGGCAAGGGTGATAAGGGCAAGCAAGTTGCGACTTATTCGAAACCTAAGCAGAACTTTGTCAAGAAGAATCAATCTTAGAAGGATGAGACTTATCACCATTGCAAGGCAAGTGGTCACTGGAAGAGGAATTGTCCTTTTTTCCTCGAAGAGTTGCGAGAAATAAAGAAGAAGTCTAAGCAGAGCGCTGCAGCTTCATGTACCTTATTTATGATCGAATTATTTAATTTGACATACAAAGTAAATTCATGGGTATATGATACGGGATGCGGTATTAACATTTATAATACGCTGCAGGGATTTAATCTGGAAAGGAAGCTTTCCTATGGGGAATAATTTCTGCAAGTGGGCAATGGCGCACAAGCAGCGGTTGAAGCTATAGGAACATTTAATTTAGTTTTACCTTCGGGTTTAGTACTGATTTTAAATGATTTTCATTATGCACCTACAATTGTTAGGGGTGTTATTTCCTTTTCTTGTTTGTTGAATAATGGATTCGTTCACACTATTGATTATAATGGAATTTCTATTTGGAAAGATGGTATTTTCTATTTTAATGCAATTTCTGTGAATGGTGTGTTTGAAATAGACATGCATGATAATGAATCCAAGAATAATAATAATTCTGTTTTTAGCATGAATAAGAAGAGAAAGTTTGACAAGAACTCTTCTTATCTTTGGCATTGTATACTTGCCCATATTGGGAAGACTCGTATACAAAAGCTTCAACGTGAAGGTCTTTTGGAAAATATCAATGATTAATCATTTGATAAATGTGAGTCTTGTATCTCTGGAAAGATGACCAAGAAACCTTTTAATAGCAATATTGAAAGAGCTACCGATCTACTTGGTTTAACACATACTGATGTGTGCAGGCCACTTAGACATTTGTCAAGGAAAGGTGCTAGCTACTTCTTAACATTTACGGATGATTATAGCCGTTATGGTTATGTTTATTTGCTTAAACATAAACATGAGGTATTTGAAACATTCAAAGTGTTTAAAGCAGAAGTAAAACTGCAACTAGGAAAGAAGATTAAAGCTATTCGTTCTGATAGAGGTGGTGAATATTTAAGTCAATAGTTTATAGATTATCTAAGTGAGAATGGAATTGTTCAGCATCTTACTTCTCCCTATACTCCACAACAAAATGGTGTATCTGAAAGGAGAAATCGTACATTATTAGATATGGTGTGATCTATGTTTAACCTTTTGGGATTATGCTTTAGAGTCTGTTGTTCGCATTTTAAATATTGTTCCCACAAAGAGGTTGCTAAGACACCATATGAACTATGGCACGGAAAGAAGCCATATTTGTCTTATTTAAAGGTCTGAGGTTGCGAGGCGTATGTGCAACGTGACTCGGGCGATAAACTCTAACAACGATCTGTAAAATGTATCTTTGTAGGATACCCTAAGGAAACTATGGGTTACTACATTTATTATCCACCTGAGAACAAAGTGATTGTTGCTAGGTATGGAGACTTCCTTGAATGTGATATTGTAAATCAATAATTCAGTGGGAGAAATTACGATCTTGAAGAGAGTCATATAGATACGTTACTTTCTGAAAACACTAGTGAAGAAATGTAAATCTTGCTTATGTTTTTAGAGAGAGAAAGAGATGGTGGATTTCACACTTCTAGAGAGAGAAAGTTAAGAGAACTATGTGTAAATTATGAAACCAAACACCCTCTCCATCAAAGGAGAGGGTTTATATACCCAAGCCTTGTGATGGGCTTGGGCTTACAATGTTGGGCCGGCCTACACATGTTGTAGGCTAGGCTTGACTTTGTTTATTAAATAAAGATATCTAGACTACGAGCTACTACTTAATATATTTTCGGAGTGACCGAATCTTCCTAAATACGTAAAAACGTATTTCCAACAATCTCCCCCTAAGGGAGGTCACTCCAAACAAGGGTGTTACCCGAGTTACAATAATGAAATAAACCTAGCATACTATGCTTGTCTTGAGCTCGTAGTCTTCGTCTTTCTTTTCTTTTTCTTTTCTGGTGAACATGCTGATGTGATCTTTGATATCATTCTTTAGCATTAATCTCTTGCCTTGATCTTGTGCATCCATCACTTGTGATCTTCGCCTCTTCGTGACACCATGTCCCACATACTTATACCTTCTTAATTCTTGAAAGCTTCAGAGTTCGATACAGCGGAAGACTTAACTTTTAGGCTTTCTTGAATTTGATGAGGTGTTAAGTATAAGCATGCGGGGACGACTTCTTCTTGGATCCCGCAACGCCACCGTCTTCAAATGCCGCAACATAAGTAGACACGAATGAAATGGCTTTGAACATTTCATTCTAATTCGGTAGCCTTTTACCTCCGGTCGGTGAAGACTGTTGGACGATATTAGATATCGTACCCGTGACGGATAGTTTCAATTAAGTAACTTCCTGACAGGATTTCGCGGGTAAACCCGTTCTCTTTATTCGACCGTCCAAAGTTGACTGCGAACATAAAGAGTGAATCATTTGGATAATAATATCCGCATGATTTGAAGCCGTCAATTCATGTTCCTGGAACAAGTGAAATTCAATTAAGAACCGCACCATCGTTGCTTTCCAGTTGTCACGAGCTTGATTCGTATAGAATCTTGCAAGTTACCTACCAAGTGCTGTTTGAGGTTAACACTAGAAGGATTTCCACTCATCACTGTGAACACTAAGGTATCACTCTGAGTGTTCTGGCAAGATCTATAAGATATTGCGTAGAGGCCTGGAACGTGTTTAAATTCAGTTAAGAATTAAACCACTGTTGCTTTCCAGTTATCACAAGTTTGATTCATAAAGAATCGCACAAGTCACCTACCATGAGCTTTTTGATATTCGCTCAAGAAGGATTTCCATCTTCATTGTAAATACTTTCGTATTACTCGGATGTTCAGGCAAGATCATGAAGATTTTGCGTAGGACTCTTAAAATCTTTCTTACTTTTCACAGTGTGTGAAGAAGCAAGGAAATATGGAAGTGTGTCCTAATGAGATATTTGATGATCTCAAATGTCTCTAGACTCGATCGTGCATTTTAGATTTTAGTGATCGAAGGCTGGAGAGGAGTGCCACCTTTTCAATACCAATTTATTCGGAGTGAATAAATCAATAGATAATGTGTTGTCTCCGTGTGATTAAAACAAATATCTTTTAAGAGATATCTGAGTTAGCTGGGATGGGTTGTGCATTGCATCACTGGGTCCATGATGTCTTATCTTCAATATCAAGCATCATTAAAAATGATCTCAATAGCATATGTGTTGACCCGGTTTCTGCCTAAAGTTGTAAGGGGGGCTTCTTTCTTTACACCCTTTATCTTTACAATTCTTTTTCATTCTTCAACCCCTTCAATGCTTACCAATACGTCATAACTAGCACCTTGTTGTAATTGTTCCAGTGTTAACTTAAGTACTTGGTCGGCATTCAGCTACGTTCACAATCTTTCTCCATCTTTCCTAAGGACTACTATTTCTAGCTATGGAATGTCCTTGGGAAGATTCCTCCGGTTCTGGAAGAATCATAGGACTTAACCTATCCTACCATCCTTATGTCACCACAATCTTCATCGTCGTGAAATAAATGGGTTTTGGGTAAGTATAAATCACCATGAAATCCATTTTTGATATGCAAATCCGTTTTTCTCCCCCTTAACATATGCCACGATATTCGAAAACATTTCGCACATGTCGGGATGAGCCAGCACATTAAGTCAAACCATTTGTGATAATATCCCATATTAAATCACATTTTCTCCCCCATATTAAAAATATTAACCCAATCGATGTTTTTAATATCAATTGATTTAATGAAGTTTTAACAAAGGTTTTGGGAAGAAAAATGCAAGTCCATTTTATCTTCATGATATCAAACGTATGAGATATGATACCGATTTGTAACATGATCACATATTCACCATATTAGAAAAGAATTGACAAGGTTGGACCTGATAGATGAGAACATCATATGATAACATCAAATGGTTCTTGTCAGCATATGTTGGTCGCCTCGTCACGTCTGAAGTCATCTCTTGACACCACATGTACGATTGGTATTGTAGTCTTGACACCAACTTGTGAACTTGTCACGTTCGACATCGAAGATTCTGAATGCTTGACAAGTGCTCCCCCTCAATATTTGACCCGTGTTCTATCGAAAGAGCTGTAGTCGTTGGTTGAGTAGTCGCATCGTCGAGTATGTAGATACCAATTGTAGATTTCTATGGTTATGGAGATGATAGCTTCATAAAAACAAGACTTCTCTTGTTTTAACAAATAAATGCACTGAAACGTACATAGATTTGTGTTAGAACAAGTTATAAAGTAAACTTGATCCCTTACAAGGTTTTAAAGTAAACCTTGCCCGAGAAAATTAATTCCCGTTGTTAGCCAAAGCTTTCATAAGAAATACTTGACTTTAATATGAAAACCGGGTTGCAGTCTGAAATAACTACAAGCCATAAGGGCATGTTTTATGAAATATTTACAACTTTTGTACGAACTCTATTTATGGCGCCGTGTCAATATTAATCAACATTTCTAAGGCCGTAAATATTATCATACCAAAAGACATGCCTTTGAAAAATAAAGTAAAAATATTTTTGGATTTTTCTGAATTTTTCAATTTTTTTGGTTTTTATATGGTTTTATATTTTTGTATTTTGCTTTTGTGGAGAAAAATATAAACAATATATACAAATGATCACCAAGGATACGGAGAATAGTTTTACCACCACTATTCTTTCGCTTCATCTGCCAGTTCCTTTAGAGTCTCAGGCGAGAAAGTTCTCATTCCTAGCTTGTCGGCCAAAAATTCAATTCGAGCGCGATCTAAAGCCTTCGTGAAAATATCCGCCAATTGATACTCAGATCGGACAAAGTAAAGCTCGATTACTCCATTTTCCACTTGCTCCTTGATGAAGTGGTAGCGAATGTCAATATGCTTCGACCGGGAGAATTGAACATTGTTGCAGCATAAGGCAATTGCACTCTTGTTGTCGCAGTACATCGGAATCTTGTTGAAACCTAGACCATAGTCGGTTAATTGCGATCTCATCCAAAGAATTTGAGCACAGCAACCGGACATAGCTATGTATTCTGCTTCCGTACTTGAAATTGCAGCGCTTTTTTGCCTTTTCGATGCCCAACTGATTAATCGATCTCCTAGTAGTTGCAATGTTCCACTCATGCTACGCCTTGTATCTTGACAACCCGCGTGATCCGCATCTGCATATGCCATTAGTGCAATAGAAGAGTCCTTCGAATACCAAAGTCCCCGATTAATGGTTCTTTTAAGATATCGAAAGATCCTTTTAACAGTAGCTAAGTGTAACTCAGTAGGCTTAGTTTGGTACCTGGCACACATACATATAGCAAACTGAAGATCCAGTCGACTGGAAGTGATATACAGAAGAGTACCGATCATTCCACGATACAGTGTCGGATCAACGGCAACTTCATGTGGATCTGCATCAAGCTTAGATTTTTCCACCATTGGAGTGTCCACAGGGTCGCAAGATTCCATCTTATATTTCTTTAGCGATTCAAGGGCATACTTGGATTGATTGATAAAGATGCCTCTGGGACTCTGAGATATCTGAAGACCTAAGAAGAATGATACCTTGCCCATCATTGACATCTTAAACTTAGAAGACATGAGTGTCCCAAACTCATCCGATAAGGTTTGGGTTGAGGCTGCAATCATAATATCATCAACATATATTTGTACCATAATCATATCTTTACCTCGTTTCTGAATGAACAGCGTGGGATCCACCTTGCCTTTTGCGAAGCCTTGCGTAATGAGGAATTGTGATAATAGATCATACCATGCGCGAGGAGCTTGCTTCAACCCATAGAGAGCCTTCTTTAGCTTGTACACATGATTAGGATATTTAGGATTCACAAAACCATTCGGTTGTTGAACATAGATCTCTTCCTTGATTTCACCATTAAGAAATGCCGTCTTCACATCCATATGATAGACGATCATATTCATATGGGCTGCATAAGCGAGGAATAGTCTAATAGCTTCCAAACGGGCAACAGGTGCAAAGGATTCCATAAAGTCGATGCCCAATAATTGCTTGTATCCACGAGCTACTAGTCGAGCTTTGTTCTTCAATATTCCGCCTAACTCATCGAGTTTCACCTTGTAAACCCATTTCAAAGTGAGTAACTGCACTTGATCCGGACATGGGACAAGTTCCCATACTTCAAGACGTATAAATTCATTAAGTTCTTCTTGCATAGCTTCTATCCAACATGATTGAGTAAAATCTTGTTGCCATGTCTTAGGTTCAACTTCAGTGCGAAAAGCATCAAAGTGACAAAACATTGCACTTTCTTGTAACTGACTTCGTGTGGATACCAGACGAATAGGCATGACGTGGGTAGTTGTGACATGTATTGGTTGAGAATTACTCGTTGAAGGTATATCTTGACCAATTGTAGGTGCAGATGTGTCTAATTGTGCTTCGGTTGCTGGAGCGACAACTTCGGTTACCGGAGCTATTACCTCAGATTCTGGAGCAACAATACTTGGAGGAGTAAAGAATTCATCAAAGAACGGTTGAAAAACGTATCCCATTCAGTCCTAGAAGGTGGTTTAAATGATGATGAAGTAGGGTTGTTTGGGACAAGACCAGAACTAATGTTACTGGGTCCCATTTCATGAAGTGCGGGTTCAGAGCTGCTTTGCTCAGAAGCCATTGATGTCAGCTCATCAAAATCAACATTCATAGTTTCGAGGATCTTGCGAGAGTTACGGTTATAGATTCGGTTTGCGGGTGCGTATCCAATGAAAATACCAATATCAGCCTTTGGTTGAAGTTTTCCCAAATTGTCACCATCATTATTTGGATAGCAAAGAGAACCAAATACATGAAGATATGATAAATCGGGTACTTTTCCATGGAGAAGCTCATAAGGTGTTTTACCATGGCGTTTACGAATTAGTGACCGGTTTTGGGTGTACACTGCTGTAGATACTGCTTCTGCCCATAAAAACAATGAAGCCTTTGCGTAAATTAACATCGTTCGAGCAGCTTCCATAAGTGTGCGATTTCGCCTTTCAACGACACTGTTTTGTTGTGGAGTGCGAGCAACAGATGTTTCATGAGAAATGCCAACTTCTTCATAATAATCACGCAAAACTTGATTCACAAATTCGGTTCCATTATCTGTATGAATGCGTCGGACAATAGTGTTGAGACGCACTTGAATCATCTTGAGAAATCCTATGATGAATTTAGGTGTCTCAGTTTTTGCTTTAAGAAATTTCACCCATGTAAACCGAGAGTAATCATCGATAATGACGAGGATGTACTTTTTGCCACTAAGACTTTCAACACGCATTGGTCCACAAAGATCCATATGCAATAGATAAAGTTTCTCTTGGTTGGTGTCTTCCGTCTTGGGTTTGTAAGATTTCTTAGTGCTTTTCCCCATTGTACACGCGGAACACAAATGATCCTTGTGAAATGAAAGTTTAGGAAGACCACGAACAAGTTCGTTTTTCGCCAAATGATTAATAGCGTCAAAGTTAAGATGAGATAACCGTCGATGCCATAACCATGACTTAGTCTTTGATGCTTTGGAGAGAAGACATACGGGAGAGGCGGCCATCATGTATTGTAGAGACAAAGTATACAAATTATTCCCTAGAGTACCTTTCAATAAATCAACCCCTTCCAAATTACGAACGAAGCAGGTATGCTCTCGAAAAGCAACTTCTAGGTTTGCATCACAAAATTGTCCCACAAAAAATAAGTTGTGACCGAGACCTTCCACATAATACACTCTTGAAATTATAACATTCCCAATATGATATTCACCGTAACCCATTATCTTTGCAATATGATCATTCCCAAATCGAACCGTACCAAGAAACTTGCTGACGAAATTTCTAAGCTGAGAGCGATCTCTGGTCATATGCTTGGGGCAACCAGAGTCCAAATACCAGAGAACAATTTGGACCACCTGTTTTCAATAACAACAGTAGACAATGCATTGGAAACTATTGGTTCCGGAGTGTTAGCAGATACAGATATAGAATTATCAGAATTGCTAACATTTGTGTGACCCTTAGATTTCTTGTGTTTTCTATTGTGAGTTTTAGCACTAACAGGTTTAATAGTTCCAATTTTCTGAGGTTTTGGAGTATTAGCGGGCACTATAGTGGGAGTAGACCTATTTAAAGGGCACTTTGTTCCTACAGTAGTGTTGGTGTTCCTAGTTAAATGATACACTTGTGTTTTGGTAGCCTTGGTACTCCTAGTTAAAGGGCACGCTTTCTTCGCTTTCGTGGGAGTGATCCTAGTCAAAGGGCACATATTTCCTACTATAGTGAAAGTTCTACCAGTGGGGCGCCACATCCAACCAACTTGGGTTAACACTTTCCCAGTCGGTTTCCATTCTAATCCATTTTTCCGGGCATGCATCTCATTAACATGGTCAATAAGGCAAGAATCATGACGACTAGAAAACATACATTCATTGCAATTCCAACATTTCAAATTAGAATTCACACTAGGCTTAGAACGCTGCACAACCGCAGAGCCTTTAGGTTTAGCTGCATGATTCTTTTTATTCAAAACAGAAATAACATTCCTAGGATGGGCTTCTACTTTCTTCTTCACTTGACTACTAGATGGGGGCAAGATCCTATCATTCTTCTTGTTTCTTTTAAGCTTAGATCTTTGAGCCTTAGTAGTGGTGCTTACTCCTGTAGAAGGCAACACGGGAATACTAGAAGCTGGTTTTGATTCCGCCTTATCTTTAGTGACCAAAGGTTGAGATGGTTTATTCTTAGGGACCTTGTTAAGTGGTGTGACGGCTATAAGGTTCCTTTTGATTGCACTAGAGGACGATGATGAGACAGTGGCTGCGTTATCCACAACATTCTTACCTTTTAGAGTACGAAGTGTTTCCTTTAACTCAGCCAAGACCAGATTCTTATCACAAATTTGTTCCCTCAAATCAGATATTTCCACCGACTTTCGATTCAATTGTTCAATCAATGATTGATTCTGTGCAGTGGTATCAACACATGCGGGCTTTACTGAATCGAAAATTCGTGTATTTTTCTGTTTTAAGTTATCAACTTTGGACAAAATCTTGGAAACTCGATTATCTAGATCCAGTTTAAAATTCTCAGCGGCCTCAAGTACGTTCACACAGTTAAGCTCCTTAGATTTCTCTATTTCTATCGGCAAAGATGTAGAAACTTTGTCACTTGGCCGACGCTGTTTTGATTGTAAATTAAATTGAAAATTCTTTTCAAAGTTTGCATCATCGATATTAACACCTTCGAATGACGTTTCAAAGATTTCTTGAATAAATTGTTGCTTGCATTCAAGCGAAATACAATGTGTTTGAATCTCATCAAAACGTTTTGAAAGCAAAGAATATGAGTCTTGAAGCTTTAAAAATTCCGCGTCAGATTCGTGACAATTACTATCTACCACATTATCCACAGATTCAACATTATGCACAATAGAATCATTATCAACACTTTTATTCACACAGACAGAAACTATATCATGAGACATCACTTGCTTCAGAAGCTGATCATTTTGGCGTGAAACCCGTTCTATTTCGAGTAAACTGTTTTCAAAAGCATCTTCTATTTCATTGAAAACACGTCTAAGTTCTTCTATTTCCAAAAACAAATCTTGATCAAGATTACTAAGACAAGCCTTAACATTGTCGACAAACGGAATAATATCATCTCGGAACGCAGCTCTAGTGTGCTCAAAGTTCCATTCACCTTCCGTTATGGCCGTAGCCGTCGTACGTTCCAAAATGACCTTGTCAAAATAGGCTAAGTGTTGGTGAACCGCATTTAAGTTAACGGACGCCTTGCTTACCGGTGGAATTAACTTTGTTAAATCCGTTTTGACAAGTGTAGGAGACGTACTAGGAAGGTTTTCATTTTACAAACTTTGGGGCACAAGAACTGTCAATTCTGCTAATTCCTTTTGTAAGCGAATGCGTCTCTTTTTCGAAAATTGATCTTTGTTATGTTGATCATAATCAATTGTATAGTATTTTGAAAGCATTTGAGAATGAGTTTCATCCGCAAGTGATTGTGTCTCCTCAGTACTACGAACAAAAGGTGCTTCTTTCGATTTGCCAATTATGGTCATATCATAAAGACCGGGAATATATTCCTGAGCTTGTTTTGCATAACCGGGATTAGGTGGTAAATCTTGAAGACGTTTAAGTTCGAGTTCTTTAAATGATTTAGTTAAAAGATGAACCTTTTCTGCGGAAGCGTATTGTTTTAAAAGTTGTTGTTCCTTGAATTTAAGAAGTTTGGTAGCATTAATTTCTGATTCAACCTTTTTAGACTCGAGATTTTCGAAATCCATTTTAAGTTTCTGAAAATCATTGACAACCGACTCCTTTTCTTTTAATTCATTAGAAAGATTAGCTTTTAATGATTCTATTTCTTTCAAGTGTTCAATCTTTTCAAAACGAAATTGGTCAAATTCAGAACATGTTATTTTCTCTGCTTGAGGGACCATTTCAAAAGTTTTGACTTTTTCTTTATGCAACGCAAGCTCAGCAGTTAGGGTGGAATTGGTATCTACGAATTGTCTGAGGGCCATATGCATTTGATCAATAATATGTTTAGGCACCATGACCAAATCATGTTGAGCATAAGATTCCATACCCGTCGTAGCATTTGGTTGAGGTTCACTCAAATATGTAGGATTGGATACCACATCATTTGAGTTACTAGTTCCTGAATGATGTTCGAGGTTGTAATTTTCATGCCCAACTTGATGTTGGTTATCATCAATATTATTAGATGTGGTTAGTACCTCACTGATGACATCAGAACCGTAGTGAGAGAGATTAGCAACGAGAGCAGCTTGGGCAGAGTGAATGTCATCACAATTCGAATCGTATGCATCAAGATCATCCGCTTGATAAGCTGCATTAGAGGTAGAAACGACTGCAATACCTTCAGTATCTGCTGCCCCTGGGTCTGCCAGAAATGCTAACTCCTTTGAATCCAAAATCTTCCCCTTAGACTGAGCATCAACCAAATACATCTTCTCACGAAACCATGCATCATCCCTTCTCCTTTTTGGCTGAGTGCATTCCCTAGCCATATGACCTTGTCCTCGGCAATTGTAGCAAGTCACAACCTTTTTAGGACTAACAGGACTTCCATTTCCACTAGTTTGATTGTTCCCAGTCCTTGTTGGAGGTCCATATGAATTTTGCCTTCCCTGAATAGGTTGCACCGTCACTTGACCATCTTGAACAGTGGCTTGTTGTCGAGGATTTGAAGAGGTGCGGAGTTGATTGTTTGTTGGTGGAAATCCTCTAGTTGCAACAAGTTTTGACAAGTAGGCGGTGAGATGGTTTAGTACATCAGCTGGCGTATCATTTGGAGTAAAGACCGGTGCTTGGATTGGAGGAAGTTCATTAGAGTAGAAAGCTTGTGTTGGTTGTGATTCTATTGGAAAATATCCTTGCTGAGGAGTATAGCCCAATGGAGAAGTGTTGGCTTGTGATGGTGATGTCTGATATTGTGGTTGTTGTGGAAAAGATTGTTGATGAACACTTTGTTGATATTCTTGTTGTGGCATCATTGGTGGTTGATAAGATGGTTGCTGATAGATGTGTGGTGGTGGCTGCTGCAAGTATGATGGTTGTTGATAAGTATAAGCCATATTTTGTTGAGAAGCATACATTGCAAGTGGATCATGAACTTGAGGTGTAGACAACCGAGCCTCGATCACATGGCATTCGTGTTGTTGAAGAAAAGCTTGAAGTTGATCCACATTAGTGTTATGCAAGTCCTTAGCCAATTTAACATCCGTCACGTATTTTTTCCATTCTGGAGGAAGAGTGTTCAAATACTTGGTGTTCAATTGAAAGGTAGGAATTGCCATCCATAGATATTGAGCTCATTCAACAATAGGGTAAATCTCAAATAGTAGTCATTGAGAGTCTCCCCTGGCACATAGGCAAACTTATCAAAAGTATCATAAAGCTTACACTCTCGTTCTTGTTTAGTTAACGAGGTGCCTTGCATTAAAACACGAATTCTATCCCATAACTCTTTGGCAACTTTATGTTTGCTGACGAGTTTGTAGACATCTGGAGGAAGGGCTTGGAGAATGATGTTAGTAGCATACTTATCACATTTATCTTGAATCTTCATATCTCCAGTCAACTCACCCATTGTGCGAGGACGAGTAGTCGTACCTTCCGTCACTGTACCATAATCTAATGGTCCATTGAGCACCGATGCCCAAATTATATGTCCATTCTCCTTGTTCAACATATAAAGTTCCATTCGGGAAGCCCATTCCTCATACATAGTCTTCACCAACATTGGTGGACGATTATCCATACCCGAAAGGATGGACTTATCCGTAAGAGATGTGTACTCCATTTCAATAAGTTAAGATTTACAAACTTGATCGGTAAATGAAAGGAAGTAAATGTGTTTGTTGTAGTGTGTTAAAACCGAGAAATAATGTTAAAATCCTCTAAATTATGTCCTCGATAAACCAAAAATTCCAAGACGAAATTACACATGAAAAAATGTTGGATCGTACTCAGATCGCAGTGGGATCGTACTGGTGATCGTACCCAACGATCGTACTCAGATCGTACTTGTGATCGCACTCCCTATGATCGCACTCAGATCAGACTCCAAGATCGTACCCAACGATCGTACCCTGATCGCAACGTGTGATCGTACTCTACAATCGTGGTGATGGATCGTACTCTGAGTTAAGTGAGCTATCGCACTAAGCCCTCTTACCTTGATCGTAGTGAGCTATCGTACTGATGGATCGTAGCGAGCTATCGTACTGAACAAACTTACCTTGATCGTAGTGAGGATCGTACTAAGCAATCGGACTGATGGATCGTACTAGGGAACGAAGTGAGCTATCGAAGTCAATATCGTAACTTGGATACCAACGTACCTTATTTCTCGGACAGTACAATAACACAAACAAATCAAGATTCTAAGCCAAAAAAATGAATCAAACAACCAAAAATTTTTGTGCTTTTAACCCAAATAACAATACCAAATCACTATAACAAGTAATAAGATGAAGTAAATCAAGATTAACCCATAAAAACACAAAAAAAATTGGTTCGTGTGAAGATAGATCAAAAATGGCGAGAGAATCAAGAACACAAACACAAGAACTAAACAATCATCCCATGGCTCTTGATACCATTTGTAGAAATGTAAATCTTGCTTATGTTTTTAGAGAGAGAAAGAGATGGTGGATTTCACACTTCTAGAGAGAGAAAGTTAAGAGAACTATGTGTAAATTATGAAACCACACACCCTCTTCATCAAAGGAGAGGGTTTATATACCCAAGCCTTGTGATGGGCTTGGGCTTATAATGTTGGGCCGGCCTACACATGTTGTAGGATAGGCTTGACTTTGTTTGTTAAATAAAGATATCTAGACTACGAGCTACTACTTAATATATTGTCGGAGTGACCGAATCTTCCTAAATACGTAAAAACGTATTTCCAACAACTAGCGATGTAAAACCTATAGAACCAGAAAGTCTGGCGGTTCCACATAAATTAGTTCCTCTGCGTAGATCTGAAAGGATTAAAAACACTAATAGCAATATATGTCTTAATATAGAGGATGATGATGAAGTAGGGGATCTTGGAGAACCAACTAGTTATATATCCGCCATACTTTATCCTGAAAGGGATAAGTGGATGGCTGCTATGGATGAGGAAATGAAATTCATGAAAGTAAATGATGTTTGGATTCTTGTAGGTCCACCCCTAAATGCTAAAGTAGTGAGACATAAGTGGATATACAAGAAGAAAACCGACATGGACGGTAGAATACAATCCTATAAAGCTCGTTTAGTAGCTAAAGGTTTTACTCAAACTTTTGGTGTAGACTACGAGGAGACTTTTTCTTTGGCAGACTTAAGAGCTATAAGGATTCTCATAGCTATAGCAGCATACTATGACTATGAGATATGGCAAATGGATGTTAAAACTACCTTCTTGAACAGTCGCTAAGATGAAGACATCTATATGCAACAACCAAAAGGGTATGTTGATCCTAAGAATCCAAAACACGTGTGCAAACTTCAAAGATCTATTTATGGTTTGAAGCAAGCATCGCTTCAATGGAATAAACGATTTGATGAAGAAATAAAAAAATTGGATTTATTCAAAATCGTGATTAGCCATGTGTATATCGCAAAGCTAGTGGGAGTGATGTAGTATTTCTAGTCCTATATGTTGATGACATATTAATCATGGGAAGTAACATTCCAAGACTTAAAGTTGTTAAGTATTATCTTGGTAAATGTTTTTCTATGAAGGATTTAGGAGAAGCTGCATACATTCTGGGAATTAAGATCTATCAGGATAGGAAAAGACGGTTAATTGATCTAAGTCAAGATGCTTATATAGATAAGATATTGAAGAAGTATAATATGCATAATTCCAAGAAAGGTTTTCAACCTATGGAAGTTAAGCACAATCTGAGTCATGAGATGGATGCATCAACTCCTTAAGAGGAGGCATACATGCAGAAGGTGCCTTACGCTTCGGCTGTAGGATCTATTATGTATGATGTAAGATGCACAAGGCCTCATGTGGTGTTTGCTCAGAACTTGGTCAGTAGATACCAACAGAATCCAGGGAAGCTCCATTGGACTGTTGTTAAACATATTCTAAAGTATTTGAGGAGTACGAAAGATATGTTTTTGGTATTTGGAGGGAAACCAGACACAAAACTGAATGTGACAGGTTTCTGTGGTGCGTCCTGGCAATGTGATAAAGACGATACGAAGTCTCAGACGGGTTACGTGTTTGTTATCAATGGAGGAGCAGTTGACTGGAAGAGCAAGAAACAGACAACAATTGCAATGCATGCTAATCAATCTGAGTACATGGCTACTTCAGAAGCTGTAATGGAAGTTGTTTGGATTAGGAAGTTTATTGGAGATCTTGGAGTGATGCCTTCAATAAAAGAACCTATTGATATATATTGCAACAATTCTGCTGCAATTATATTCGGCAATGATTATGGAGTTATGAAAGGCGCCAGACACTTTAAGCGTAGACATCACTACGTCCGAGAACAAGTTGAAGCTCGTGAAATCAAATTAATAAAAGTTCGCACAGATGATAACTTATCTGATCCTTTTACTAAGGCTTTGCCTAGACCAAATGTAGTTAAACATGCCAAGGCTATTGGGCTGCAACTAGCTAGCGAACTCATGTAATAAATATGTGATTAGTATTTGGATAAAGGATGTTAAGACATTATTATTTAATTAAATAAAGGGCGGGTTTGGTTTATTCTTATTATTTAATTTTGTGTCTTATTTTACATGTTTTAATCTATGAATAAATTGTTATGCTATGTTAGCCCTATATTTTATATAGTCGAACAAGAATGTAATAGGTCATCTCAGTCGTTAAATGGTCTTGTATTGTAATAGGTTAGTCGGGAAAAACCGGGCTTGGACTTTAAGCTAATATTGTATAAGTTAGGGGCGTAAGCCCAAAACAAAGCCAAGCCCGGCCCAAGATGAAGCCCACAAAGGCCTTAGGCCGTGGCATATATAACCCTCTTCCACATGTGGAAGAGGGTGTTGGTTACCATTTTGTTTCTCTCTCTAAAAGTGTTTAACCTTCCAAATTCTCTCTTGTTTCTCTCTCTACTTTCTTCTCTTTCTCTCTCTAAATATATCTTCTAAATCTTGTGTTATGGATTGAATGGGAACAACATTTGGTATCAAGAGCCTATAGTGGATAGGTGATTGAAGATTCGTGTGGTGTGTTCTTGATTTTTCGTGGTCATTTTGATCTATATATCACGTCCCAAAAAATTTTCTTGTGTTTTTTTATGGTTTTTTCTTGATACAAATCTTCTACATAGTTGTGGTAGAGATTTGGTATTGTTACTTTGGCTAAAAACACAAAATTTTTGGGTGTTTTGATCATTTTTTGGCTTAAAATCACGAATTGGTTGAGTTTTGTCCGAGAAAAGTGGGAATTATTCCGATCAGGTCATCGGAATAGGGTTTATAGGACATTCCGATCAGTGTAATCGGAATAGGGTTTAGGGATTCCGATTTTGGGTACATTCCGATCAGGTATCCCGATTAGGTATTCCGATTTGGTCATTTCGATCTGACATTCCGATTTGACATTCCAATCTGAGCTTTCCGATTTGCATTCCGATTGGTCATTCCGATTTGACATTCCGATTTGGCATTCCGACAAGGACATTCCGATTAGGGTATTCCGATTTGACATTCCGATTTGGCATTCCGACAAGGACATTCCGATTAGGGTATTCCGATTTGACATTCCGATTTGGCATTCCGACAAGGACATTCCGATTAGGGTATTCCGATCAAGGTTATTCCGATGGACATTCCGGTGGATATTTTGTTTGAATAACTTTTAGACTTAGCCATTATCTAGACTAGTTTAGGAACATCGTTTACACGAAGATTAAAAAAAAAAAAAAAAAAAAGAGTTAAAATTTTTAGGTCAAGTAAAATCAAATTTTTTCCCTATTAGTTTTTGGCTATTTCTAACTCAAATTCAAAATTTGGCGATACAAAATTTTTTTCGGCTTACCGTTTTGTCAGACTGAGGAATTTATTGTCGGAATGAGAAATTTTTTTTTGGAAATTTCGGAGTTTCAATTTTAACCACACATCATCACAACAAATCCACTAAGATCTGCAATTCATTCACAAGTAATCACCATGTCTAACAACAACATCAACATTGCAACTGCTAATCAAATTCGTTTGGAACAAGGTGGCAACGGTAATCCACCTGTGCTCACTGCCGGTTGCTACGTTCAATGGAGATCTCGTTTTCTCAGATTTCTCGACGGAAAAGAAAACCGAACTGCTCTTCGTCACTGCCTTGAGAATCCACCTCCAGTTTTTGAATTCAGACCAATTACCACACAGGCAGAGGATGGTACTTCATCAACTATACGAGCTATGGAGGATTTTGACACATGTTCTGCTGAGAAAAAGAAACTCCTCCAAGCTGAAGCTGATGCTGTAAACTTCATACTAACTGGAATTGATAACGATATCTATTCCACAGTTGATGCATGTCCTAATGCTATGGAAATGTGGAATGCAATTCATCGATTGAAGCAAGGTGAGTCGATCAATGTTCAAGATCTCGAGACTAATCTACTTTGGGAGTTTGGAAAATTCACATCTGAAGATGGTGAATCCATTGACTCATATTACTCGAGATTCTACAAAATGATGAATGAGCTTGTCAGAAATCAGTGCACCATCTCCAACCATCATGCCAATGTTCAGTTTCTACTTCAACTCAAACCGGAATGGCAAAGGTTTGTAACTTTGGTTAAACAAAGGGAAGATATCAAGACCATCTCCTATCACAAACTTTATGATATCTTGAACAACATCAGAATGAAGTGAATGAACTAAGGGCTGAAAAGGCAGAACGGTCTGCTAATTCTATTGCTTTTGTGGCTGCTACTTCAACAAAACCCGTTCCTTGTCAACAACCACCTACTCATTCCTCGAAGTCATCAAGCTCATCCACCAAACCTCTAGCTGCTGCTAAACACAAAGCAAAAGCAATTGTCCCCACTCCACCTCCAAAGTATGACACCGAGTCAGATGGAGACAGTGATGATGAACAAACTTCAAGGGACAAGAAGATTGAAGAACTCATGTCTTTACTCACCACAACTTATAAGAAGATCTACAAACCTACCAACAACAACCTTAGATCATCATCCAATGCAAGATATAAGGAAGTTGATCATGCACCTCGGTATGATCGTGATGCTAGGTATGATAATCAGAGGATGCCGAATCAAGTTGGGGCTAGAGACACTGTAGGCACTCCGGTTGTGCAAAAGACTGGGATTCAATGCTTCAACTGCAAGGGATTTGGGCACATGGCTAGGGAATGCAAGAAGCCAAAACGGGTTAAGGACTCAGGGTATCACAAGGAAAAGATGCTGCTGTGTAAGAAAGAAGAAGCAGGAATTCCACTCACAACAGATGAAGTTGACTGGCGTGATGACACTGATGATGAAGCCGATGATCAAGAGTTGGAGGCACATTATGTGTACATGGCAAAGATTCAAGAAGTAATCCCAGAGACTGATGATACTTCTGGACCCATCTATGATTCTGAGCCACTTGAAAAGGTACCATCACATGATAACTATAATGTGTTTGCTAATGAACGACGTCATCCTGAGCAACCCGAAAGCATCAATAACACATATGTAACAGACACGGAGGATAGCAATATCTCTACGGATTCACAGCATATGTGTAATGATGACGGAAAAGTTGTTCAGGATACTGAATCGGATGAGGACCGTGATTTGCTTGCGTCTATTATTGATTCTTTAAAACATGAAATTGAAGAAAACAAAGAGGCTAATAAACGTTTGAAGCAAGCAAACACATCCTTAGCCGAGGAGATAGACGGGCTTAAAGAGTGTGATTATGTAAAAGAAGCTGATCGACGGGTTGCAATAGCTAATGGTTTGGTATATGAACGTAAGGTGCTCAACGAACAATATTGTTCTGAAGTAACACACGAAATTCATATGTCAAAACAGAAGATATCAGAACTTGAAGAACAACTGCTGCTACATAAACTCCAAATTACTGAATTAGAGTCGGTTAACAAAGAACAAACTGAGCTTTATAAAACTCGTGAAGAAAAGGATATTGAAAAGATTCTTGCTTTGGAAAAGAGAGTCGACACGTTAAACAACATTGTTTACAAAACGGGTCAGTCTATTCAAACTATGAATATGCTCAATAGAAATATGAAAACGAGTTTTGTCAAGCCTGAATATCTCAAGAAAGCTCAAAGTACCAAGCCTGCTCTTTATGATATCAGTTGTTATGTTGATAATCTTGCTCTTATGTTTTCCCCTGACTGCGACGAAATCATTCGTCAACAAGAAGAAAGTCGATCAAACTTAAGTGATTTAATAAACCTTTCTGATTCTGATAATTATATTAAGTTCGTTCCTCAAAAAGAACTTTCAAAAGAACAAAAGATGTATAATAGTGTTCCACCACCAAGTGATGAACCACAAAAGAAAGTTTCTTTAAAAAGGAGTTTCAAAAAGCAATCAATTTTGTTAGAAAAGCGAATTTTGGATGAAAAACGTAAATGGGATGAGAAAAGCAAAAGTGTTCAGCAATTTGAGTTTATAAAACAAGGGGTTTTAAATTTGTACAAAGGTGTCGCCGACTATGAAAAAGTTTCTAGGAATACCATTTGGAATATTAAACCTAACCCACAAGTAGAAGTCGTCATTCAACAATGCATTGTTCCAACCATTGATGATCTTTCAAAAAATGTGGAAATGTTTTATAATGCTCTCACTGAGGAAATGTTAACTGATTTAAGCTATGTCAAATCTCTTGAAGATGAAGTTGATTTTCTTCAAATTAAATTAAAGACACAAAAACACCAACTTTCTAATGAAATTGATCGACTTTCTAAGGAATACTTTTATGCTGACCATATGAATGCTATACTTGGTGTGTATACCGATCTGGATCAATATTGTCATGTAGCATGTCTAGTGTCAGAATCGGACGCGAAATGTCGCAATCTTGAAGTAGAGCTTTCAAAACAAATTCAGTCATATAACAAACTTTCGAAAAGTTTTTCTCAACTTGAGAAACACTCCATTTCTCTTGAACTTGCTTTACAAAAAGGTGAAAAATCTCATAATCATAAAAAGTGTCAAGAAATGTCAGCTTCTTCGTTTCGTCTACTAAATGAAAAAGATTTCGAAATAAATGATTTGAAAGCTCAGCTAAAAGAAAGGGACATAGCCATAAGTGAGTTACAGAAACTCATTGAGAAAATCAAAGGAAAGTCTGTTTTGGGTAAACCATCCGCCGTTCGTCAACCGAATGCGGTTAAATGCCCTAAATCATCTATTTTGGGACAATCCCCACATACTTTGACTAAGATAGGAAATGATAAGATTACCAATGTGATAGCACCTGGAATGTATAAGATGAACACTAAGCCCACTCAAACTGGAACATCGCGGTTACCTCAGAATATTAAGAAAACTAATCAACGTGTGTCTTCTTCTACAGGAGTAATCCCCACTACTAGCGTTAGCGGACCACAACTTAAGAGCGATAGAATGCACGATAAGGTCATGCCTAACAATAGTCAAGGAAAGAAGTTGGAAGTAGAAGACCACCGTAGGAATTTTAATTTTTCTAAGAATAAAACGTCTGTAACTGCATGTAATGACAGTTTAAATGCTAAGACCTCGAATGTTGAATTTGTTTGTGTTGAATGTGGCAAATGTGTTCGTACTTTCAATCATGATGCTTGTGCTCTTAATTATAATGGCGTGAATACTAGAACTAGGAAGCCTATTCGTATGCCCACTAGTACTAGTGAACCCACAAGAACTTTGAACCAATCCACTGAGCAACCACTTAAGAAACTAAGTGCGTTAGAATCCACTACTCTACGTAAACAAAGCAGGTTAAAGAAGCTTTATGAGAACATGATTAGGACATGTACACGGGGGTATTCAAGATTTACACCACCCGGATACAAATGGGTACCTAAGACAACCCCCATTCTAATTGGGTCTATGAATGTTAGCTTGCCTTTAGAATCTAGGTCCACTACTATTTTGGAACCCGTTTCTATCAAGGGCTCCCATTTGTCAAATGCTACATTGTCTTCTAATTCTTCTGCAGCTCGTCGAAATCATCCTATTCATAATGGACTCCGGGTGCACAAAGCACATGACGGGCAATCTCAAGCTTCTCATTAACTTCGTGGAGAAGTTTCTGGGTACGGTACGGTTTGGAAATGATCAATTTGCACCGATACTCGGATATGGAGACTTGGTTCAAGGGAATATCACTATAAAACGGGTTTATTACGTCGAAGGACTGAATTACAATTTATTCTCGGTTGGTCAATTTTGTGATGCGGATTTGGAAGTGGCTTTTCGGAAATCTACTTGCTATGTTAGAGACTACGATGGGAATGACCTTCTTACAGGTTCTCGTGGTTCTGATCTCTACACAGTAACTCTTCAAGATACATCCTCAACAAATCCAATTTGCTTAATGGCTAAAGCTTCATCATCTCAAGCATGGTTATGGCATCAACGATTGTCACATCTCAACTTTGACACCATCAACTTGCTTTCGAAAAATGATATTGTGACCGGTCTTCCTAAGTTGAAATTCGTCAAAGACCATCTTTGTTCTTCTTGTGAGTTGGGGAAAGCAAAACGGAAGTCTTTCAAAACAAAGACTACCCCAAGCTCAAAAGGACGATTGGAACTTCTACACATGGATTTATGTGGTCCCATGCGTGTAGAGAGTATTAACGGGAAAAAGTATATTCTCGTGATTGTTGATGATTACTCTATATACACATGGACTTTCTTCTTAAGGTCCAAAGATGAAACACCAGAGGTTCTCAAAAACTTTCTCAATATGATACAACGCAATCTTCAAGCTCAAGTCTTAACCGTAAGAACGGATAGGGGTACTGAATTTTTGAACAAGAACTTGCAATCTTACTTTCAAGAAGAAGGCATCGAACATCAAACGTCTATTGCTCGAACTCCTGAACAAAACGGCGTTGTCGAAAGACGGAACCGTACTTTGGTTGAGGCTGCTCGAACAATGCTTTCTGCTTCAAAATTACCGCTATTCTTCTGGGCTGAAGCAATTGCAACTGCCTGTTATACTCAGAATCGTTCTCTCGTCATCCCTAGACATGAAAAGACACCTTACCACATCATCAATGGCAGAAAACCTACTGTCAAATTCTTTCACGTATTTGGATCTTTATGCTACATTCTTAAAGACGGTGAGAATCTCGACAAGATGAAAGAAAAAGGTGATGCATGTATTTTTGTGGGGTATGCGACATTGTCGAAAGGATATCGGGTCTATAACAAGAGAACAAAGATTATTGTCGAAACAATTCATGTGAGCTTTGACGAATTGCCACTAATGGTACTTGATCACAACAGCTCAAGTCCCGCACCTCAATGTCCAGCAATGGCACCTACACACAACAGTGTACGTCCCGTGCAAGAATGTCAACAACACATATGAATGAGTTGGTTGATTTATATGATCTAATGTTTGAAGAATATTACTATGGAATCAATCAAGTTGTGTCAAAGCCTTCCGCTGTCACCACTACTGATGCACCCGAGCAAAGTCAACAAGACACAACTGCATCTACTTCAGCAACCGTTGCTCAAGAGACAATTCCAGTGGATACTCAACAAACTCAAGAAACTGTCATACAACCAACATCACCAACCGTCAATGCTGAAGGAGAAAACAACAATCAAGCAGTCGATGCACAACCTGACGATGAAGAATTTATCAATCCGTTCGGTACACCGGTACTCGAAGTCGGAGAGTCTTCTACTCAACATGTTGATCCGTCCAACATGCATACATTCTACCAACCATATCCATCCACTCACCATTAGACACGTGATCATCCATTGGAGCAAGTCATTGGAAATCCTTCACAACCGGTTCGAACACGCAGACAACTCGAAACCGATGGCGATGTGTGTATGTATGCACTAACCGTAAGTTCAACTGTACCTACAAACATCAAACAAGCCATGACTGATCATGCGTGGATTGAATCAATGCAAGACAAAATTCATCAGTTTGAACGCCTAAATGTTTGGGAACTTGTTGACCGACCCTATTTGGAATGTCAATTTTAGATTTCAAATGGATCTGGAAAAACAAACTGGATGAAGAACAAACCATCATCAAAAACAAATCTCGTCTTGTGGTTAAGGGATATCGTCAACAAGAAGGCATAGACTACGATGAATCATTCGCTCCAGTCGCTCGTTTGGAAGCAGTCAGGATATTCCTTGCTTATGCTGCACATAAGGGCTTCACGGTTTTTCAGATGGACGTTAAAACTGCTTTTCTCAACAGTCATTTGAAGGAAGAAGTGTATGTGAATCAGCCGGAAGGATTCATCGATCCTCATCATCCTGACAAATTCTATCGTCTCAAGAAGGCTGTATATGGACTTAAACAAGCTCTAAGGGCATGGTACGAAGAACTTTCAAACTTCTTGGTGTCCAAAGGATTCTCCAAAGGTTCTATTGATCCTACTCTCTTTACTAATAAATATGGGGATGACATAATGCTGGTGCAAGTTTATGTTGATGACATTATTTTTGGTTCCACGAACCCAAAACTTTCAAAACGTTATGAAAAATTAATGCACAGCAGATTTGAAATGTCAATGATGGGGGAGCTAAAATTCTTTTTAGGCCTCCAGATTCATTAATCCCCACGTGGTATCTTCATTAACCAAGCTAAGTATGCTCAAGAGATACTTAAAAAGCATGGTATGACCTCATGTGCTCGCGTTGGTACACCATTGTCGACCACATCCCTAGACGCTGACTTGTACTTATATCCCGTAGATCAAACGCAATATCGCAGTATGATCGGGTCACTTATGTACCTTACAGCCAGCAGGCCTGATATTCATCATGCCACATGCTATTGTGCACGATATCAAGCCAGACCTACTCAAAAGCACCTCAAAGAGGTTAAACGGATCTTTCGGTACCTTAAGAATACCATTCTCATGGGACTCTGGTATCCGAGGGAAACCGGTTTTCATCTAACAGCTTTTTCAGATTCTGATCA